>JASAUF010000552.1:9176448-9786185 GCA_030180095.1 Magnolia changhungtana | reverse complement strand
AAAGTTCTATATCACTTTCAATAAATTGGTAGTTTGAATATATCGCAATGGTAATGCGTGTACACAGTTTGTTTGGATGAAACGTATGCTAAGTGATTATGGAATTAAACAGGTTCTATGTTATTATATTGTGATAATACCAGTGCCATAAATATTTCGAAAAATCCAATTCAGCATTCTCATACTAAGCATATTGATATTAGATTTCATTATATTCGAGATTTAGTATATGAAAAGGTAATATCATTGGAATATATCCCTGCCGAGAATCAACGTGCTGATATTTTCACTAAACCGCTTGACAAAAGTAGTTTTAACAAAATGAAATTTGATCTTGGCATGTGCATTCTAAAATAATTATTTACACCTATTTGTATCATATTGTATATTTGCTAGATTAAATTTCTAATTTTTTGAAATATGCATGAAAATCTGAATTTTGGTGGTACTTGACCAGTCGAGGATTTCCTCGACCTGTCGTGGCATGACCGGTCGAAGACAACCCTCGACCAGTCGTGAATCGCGTGAATCACTTATATTTGGAGAAAATTAATTTCTTCTTCATTTCCTCTTCACTCTCCAACGGGCCGACGCTCGACTAGTCGAACCCACCTTCCAAATCCTTCAAGGTGAGTGCTCCATTTGCATTTTTTTTTTTATAGATTTGTGTCTTGATCACTTCCATTTTACTTTTGAAGTTATCTATATAAATTTTGTTGAAATTTGGGGTTTTCCTTTTGAAAAATCTGATTTGTGAAAACCCTCTTCTCAAACCTTTGCAACCTTTATTCTCTTGAAATCTTTGTTGTAAATGGCATCTAGAGGGAAAAAGGCAACATCCTGTAGTCCGTCTTCTTCTTCCAGATTAGCCCCTCTTACTAAGCGTCATCTTCGGACTCCCGATGATGATCCGTCTTATGTTCAGGACATCAGATTGCGTAATGTTATTGTTGAACATCCTATTGATGTTAATCATATTGCTCCTTTTGATATCCTTCCTTTACTTCAAGCTGTAGGTTGGGATAACTTATGACATTGGGGTGGGCCAGCATACTGGTCCATTGCATAGTCCATGCTTGCATGTATATGTGATTTTTCACTGGAGAATTTAACTTTTAAAATTGCCACAAGAGAAGGACCATTTGACATTGATCGTCATTTGATTTCAGCTCTTATGGATATTCCTGTGAATGATGAGGGCATTCCTCTTCATAATTTATCTGATAAACCCTCAGAAACTGAGAAACGTCTACTCACTAGAGATTTATACAATATGGATGCTCAATGGAATCATAAAGGGAATGCGCTTCCCTCGAGGTATTTGTTACCCAAATACAGAATTCTTCACAAAATCTTTGTGTCTAACTTATATCCTCGATCGGATAATAAATCTGAATTGACTTCCTTCATGGTTCGGGTTCTTCATGCTGTTGCCAGTGGTAAGTCTATCTGTTTACCATCCTTGATTTGTCACTCCATTCTTAATTTTTGTCTCCATCCTGGTCACAGTGACATTCATTTTGCTTGTTTGATGACTGTGTTAGCTACTCATATGTTAGTCGATATGCCAGTTGGAGAGGCCCCTATCCGTCATTTGATATTCAATAATTCTAATTTAAATAAGATGAAGTTGGATTTACTCCCTGGCTAAGGTGATGGTGTTGGCAATGCTGAAGCAGCACATGAGGAAGAAGTTGGTAATCTTCCTTCTGATGATATCTTTAAAGAACTTAATTTTGATTCTATGAATGATCCATATTATGAGCCTTCTGACTTTGATGCACGTCTGCATGCATTAGAGGATAAGGTTGAGAATATAAATGTTAAGATGGAAAACATGTTTGTTGCTCATGATTTACAATTCATGTATATGTGTAAATTTCTTAGGCGCTTGAACAAAGGCATGCATAAACTTGATCCTTCCATCCCTGCTCCTTCATCCTTATGAGGAGGGAGTAGCATATTGCACATTGCTTTTATGCATATGTTACTCAGTGGGAGTATACTGTTACTCAGGGGGAGTATGTGTAGAGGAGGAGGACTGTTGAATATTGATTTGCAGGTTCATATTACTGTGCCAGTTGATAACAACTGGTGCATGATTCATTAATCAGATATTCTGTGTTCTGTAACATATCTTGGAAGTGTGTTTTGTCACTAATTTGACAAAGGGGGAGATTGTAAGTGCTATTGTTTATAGCCCCTTTTGTTGTCAAATTTATGGTGCCAAAGACACTGTTATGAAGCTTGTATATGTGAAGATCAAAGCGCTACTCAAGATCAACTTTGATGGACAAGCACTGCTCACAAAGTCAAGACTCGAGGAAGTGAGTTTGTTCGACTTAATTCAAAGACAAGGATAATGCAAGTAGCTTTCAAGTTCAGTCTCAAGATCTCAAGAAGCTTTCAAGTTCAATCTCAAGAAGCTTTCAAGTTCAATCTCAAGATCTCAAAGAAGCTTTCAAGTTTGAACTACATCAAGACTTCAAGCTTCACTACTTTCAAGGTCTCGTGTCTTTAAGTTTCAATGTCCTTACTTCACTATTGAGGTATGACTGACCATAGGTTGACCTTTAGAGTAGGCCATTTTGGATACATAATCCATATATTTTATATAAGTGAGTTTGGCCTGTTCTAAGACTAGTCCTGGACTTTGGTCGACTAGTCCTAGCACTGCTTCGACCTGTCTAAGGATATCCTGGATCAGTCGTAAGTTGGTTGTAAAATTCGGATATTTTCTGTTAGGCTTCCACTAGTCCTGGGGACTGTTCGACTAGTTGTAGGAATAGTGTTGACTGGTTCTTCGACCAGTTGTAGACCTTCGACTCAAACTACAGCGATGATTTGCACTTAGCTTCGACCAGTCTTGTGTGACCTTCGACCAGTCGAAGGTGCCTTACGACTAGTCGAAGGTGCCCTACGACCAGTCGTGAAACTGTCTTATCTTATCGTGCCTGAATTTTCAAATATCTGTTGAATTTTCAAATACTCATCACGACATATAATGGGCCCCAAGAGAATGACTCAAGGCCTAAATGCAACAACATGGGCCGAAGGGGGCAAGTCATGGCCCAAGTAAACATTATTATGGGAAATGACTCGAACCCATGCATTAAATAGATCTAATGGGCAGCCCACAAGCCCAAAAACATAAGGTCAAGGCCTAAATCATCCATGTGGACCTCACAACAACGGCCTAAGACTTAGCAAGGCGTATCTTACATGCTTCAAGGTAGGCCTTGCAAGTCAGCCCATGGCTATGATTTAGATGTGGGCATTCAAGCTTCAATCATATAAGTTGGGCTTATAGTCAACCCATTGGGCCCATAATATAAGGAGGTCAGCCCTTGCACAATATGGGGTTCCAATAGTGAACTTCCAGCCCATCTGGGTCTAATGGACCATAAAAAATCTGGTTCATAGATGGCTCACAATATTTAGCTAAGGATGGGTCTCACAAGGCATTAATTAAGCCCAAAAATATCTTAGAAATAAACTGATTATGTGTACCCAATACTCTCCATTTGGTGGGCCTCAATCCTTAAAATATCCCACAAGATGTATCATACACCCCTTAGTACATTGCTGGACTTTCAGCCCATCCATCTTCCTGGGCCTGCTGAGGTCCAGCACATGGAAATTTTGGGAGAAAAGAAATCTCATAATGGCCCTTAATGATCATAGTGGGTCCCAACAGATGGAAGGAGTGGATACAACACATAGAGGCAAGTGGGCCTGCTGCTGGACTGCAAGTCCAGCAGCACCCAAAAACTCCTGGACGTCCTAGGTGGGCCTAGGAGTCCCAAGGTTCTGGACGGTTGGCAAATACACATCAAGGTGGGCTCCCAAGGTGGACATCCCGCCAGGGAATGGTCCACACATCAGTGGGCCACACCAGGGAGGACGGGCTGGTGAAACACATACATCAAGGTGGGCCAAACAGTAGAGACGGCCAGCCCATCCTTAGGCATCCCAAGGGTAGGACGTGAAAAGGCCTAGCTATAAGTCTGGGGGGGGGGGGGGTGAATAGGACTATGCCAAATTAAAACTTTAACAACGGAATATAAACAATAAGATAACCTTATAAACAAATAAAAGAAAGATAACACTATAATCAATTCACAATACTAAAATGTAAAGCAACCTCAAATGTATGAGTATTGAGAGATTGATACAAATGTTGTTCTAACGACAACCTTACACAAAAACTAAGGTTTATGGTAGGACAACCTGATTCCTAGAAAGGTCTTTGTATCAAAAAATCAAACTTGATACAAAGGAATAAATGAATAAATAGCAAGGAAATGAAAACTAAATTATTACAACATTCCCCACTATGCTTGAAATGTAAAAGATTACAGCATTCACATCCACAAATACATCCCACAAACTTGAATGATAAAAGATATATAAATTAAACAAACATTCAAACCACAAGACACAAAGAATTATAGTGGTTCACCTGTGTGTACACCAACTGTTAAACAACAACCACACAGCTTGCTACTCTACACCTAATATCCTCACACAGGGGATATCAGCGTTCACTATGAAAATAGGTTTCTTAGGTTCACCTAAAACCTTCACAATTGTGCCTTTCAAATGGGCTTACACAATTTAAAAACCCCACTTTATGAGTTTTCTAGCTCTCCTCAGATAACCAACATAATGAGATTTTTCTAACTCAATCTCAAAAGAAACCAAAATAAAGGAAATTTACACAAATGTAAAATACTTGAATTTCTCCTTTTGGAGTAGCCTGGAAGAACCAATCAGAGTAGAAGTTTGAATATAAAAGTTCAATTGTCCAATACTCGCTTTGAAATGGTTCTTGATTCTAGATTGATTTTAAATTAAACCAGTGGGGCTAGCTCTATTTGATTTTGATTCCAAGAAGAAGGAATACAACAATTCCTCTTTTCAAATCAGATTGGAATATTGAAACAAAATCAAATTAACAAAGCTAACAAAAGATAATATTAAATAAGCACAATGTAGCTTAAGAATAACACAAACTTATCTCTTAGAGTGACACCTTGATTTTACTTAAATTTGATATGAAACTCTGAAATTCGTGTTCTATTTATAGATGCAGAAACCATGTCTACGAGTGGTCGTGTTGCCATCACTACTGGTCATAGGATGATCTGCGTTTTGAAATTTTAAGTGTAATCGGATAAAACAGTTCCACGACTAATCGTAGGCACTTCAAGACTGGTTGTGAGGCCTCCACAACTGGTCGTGACTTGCACACGACTGGTCGTGAGACACCAGAATCATTGCTGGAGTTTAAGTCGTAACTGTAGGACTAGTCGTGAATGAGTCAGCACTGTTCTTACGACCGGTCGAGCAATCTCCAGGACTGGTTGTAGCTCAACCAAAAAATTTTGAAAATTTGCAATAACTTAGGATTGGTCTTGAAATTTCTTGGACTGGTCGAGCCAGTTCTAGGACTAGTCGAACAAAGTCCAGGACTAGTCTTAGAACAGACCAAACAATTATAAAAGTATTCAAATTGAATTATGTATATGAAATGACCTACCCTAAGGTCAATCTAGGGTCATTCATACCTTAAATGTGAAGTATGGACATTAAGTCTTTATTTCTTCAGATGATGGTTGACCTTTGAAGATTATGAAGCTTGAGATCTCTTCAAGATGTAGCTTGGACTTGAGATCTTCTAAAGCTTGGATTTGTCGTTCTTGAGTTGTACTTCATCTTGAGTTAAATATTATCTTGAGTCTTGAACAAGCACTGGTCTTTTCGTTGTAGCTTTAAAAAAACTCTGATCATTGAAGCTTACAGAAGTGGACAAAGAACTTGACCTTGCATTTCTTGAAGTAGATCACCGTTCTTAATTTGAAGCATTGTGATGCAGTGCCTTGAGCATATGAATCAACGTGCTACATAAGACACAGATTGTGTTTTTGACACTACAAAATTTGACAACCAAAGGAGCAGGAAACCATAACACTTACAATCTCCCCCTTTATCAAATTTGTGACAAAACATATTCCAATAAAAAAAACAGAATTACGTGCTCAATAAGGAATCATACACCAGTCATATATAAGAGAACCAGTTACAGCCTGGTTAAAGAATCATGCACTAGTTGTCATTAACTAGCACAAATTCCTCATTACTTACTACTCTTGAATAGCACACATAGATCCATAAAAAATATGCTACTACTCCCCCACAATCCATATACATTCCATATTTATCAATCAATTTCAATCTTCTCCCCCTTTTTGTCACAATATGACAAAGGAAGAAAGGAAATGGAAGTGTAAGACCAATAAGAGAGTAATAAAGGAGTTAACTAGATAAAAGATATATAAGCAAATTCAGAGTGCATATATCATAAACCAGTATAATCCAAAGTAAGTCTAGCACACTGAGAGAAACCAAAATAGTCTAATACTTATACACCAATGAATAAAAACATTTAATCAGATCCAGAAGAAGGAGCAGGTATGGTAGGATCTGAAATAGCGGTGAAGACCGCTTGAGATGAAGTCAGAATATGCCAATATGTCCTAGAGGGGGGGGGGGGGGGGTGAATAGGAATTTTAAAGATTTATGAGTTATTTAAAAACCTATCACTCTAATCCTATCATGTATTCAATTTCCAGGATTACTCAAATGTAACTCTACTGGCTTCCAAGCCTAGTAGAGGATCTAATCACAAACTAATCAAGATATAACAATAAGTAACTTAGTCTATGTTGGATGTGACTATGTGTGTGTGAGATGTGTTCAGATATATGAATATGAATACATTGTCATGAATCACACATATAGAAAAGCAATCACAAATACAGTCATTTTTATAGTAGTTCAACTACTTGTCTACTCCACTCCCGGCTGTCGCGTTCAACCCTTGAGTGTACCAGATTTCACTAAGGAGGTTTCCCAGGGTTCACCTCAAACCAAATGTTTTAAATCAGGTTCACCTTCAACCTTTACAGAGGTTTTACGCGGTTCACCTCAAACCCAGAGTTTTACTGGTTCACTCCTAACCAGATGTTTATGCTCTCCATAGAGTAAGGGTCCACACAACGCACCCAGATTTTAGACCACACAGGTCAAGGACCTACACAAGGACCTAACAGTTTATGCCCTATACAAGAGCAAGGGTCCACCCTGTGCACCCACTGCGTATACTCCCACTGGAGGCCTCCTTGAGGACTTTAAAGGGTGAGAACCACTTAGAACCAAGACCTAGGAAGGAATGATCACAAGTGTCCTCTGGACTCGGGATACTTACAGATAAGTTGTTGAGTCCCGTTAAGCACAACGCCGAAGATCTTCTCCTCCTTGTTGACGAAGAGTCTTCAGCTCCCTTGATCCACAACAGAAGATGATATACCAATGCTTGGCTTCGGGTTGGGTCAAGGGTGAGATGGAATCCTACTCTCTAAAGATTTTCCTATAAGGAAGATAAAGTGGTTCCTCTCTTATGCATTCAAGGCATCCCGACATAATGATTTGCCATTAAGGTTGTAGCTGGAGGATCCTTGAATGTGAAAGTTCATTCCCCAATCCACTCTATTAAATATCAATGGTGAGGGTGGATTGGAGGATGAACTCCCTTGAGAGAAAGGGCTTTAGGTATAGGATATAAGTTGAAACACTCAAAAGCTCTCTCTACTTTCTCTCACAGCAACAAAAGACAAGCCCTTTATAAATAGGCAAAAAGTTCCAACGGATATAAAATGGTTATGACTTAGTTCGATGCAATTGATCAGGTGTCGATATCATCGATATTTGAATATCGATTAAATCAAAGGGCCCCCGATCATAGTTAAAAATATCCTGAAATAACTACTGTAAGAAATGAGCGCCCACCATCGATATCATGATCTTATCGATATTTGATTTCAAATCATATCGGACGGTCATCGATGTATCGATGAATTTTGAGATTTTCATTAAAAAAACAGGGGCACCGGAAATCTGCCTATCGATCTTATCGAGCCACTTCCGATTGTCTCGAGATTTAATTATTGATGGTATCGATATGCATATCGATACATTGATAATTCGTCCAGATATGTTATGAAGTTACTGGACATGTTTAGTGTTTTTATCGATGATAACGATAGGTTTATCGATACATCGATAAATCCGTCCAGATGAATATTTAGTTGTTGGACACTTTTGGTCCTCTTTTCGATAATATCGTTAAGGTATCGAGGACATCGACAGAACAGGTCGATCATATCGAGGGTGCTTCGATAGAATCGACAAGGCGAGAAAAACTTAAAGATTTTCCTATCTTGCCAAAAAGTTTTCTCACCATAAAACCCTAAGATGTCTATCTTATTTTAAGGGTTTTAATCACTTGGTGTTTTGGGATATGGGATGTGAGGCTATGATTTACCTATTAGAGCTTCTACATATCCGGTTGAGGCAGACGCTTGAAATAATCTTCCTATCGAGTTCTGTAGCTAGTCTGACTCACCACACACGTAACTTGACAAACTAGGGCACAAGTAGGTGCACTTTTAGGATCAAGTTGATGAAGGCCCTTGTTTAAGCGCCTAAAATACTTGTGCGTATATTTAAATTGTAAATCATGGGCAACATTCATGTTCTCTACCTTCTCCTCAAGTGCACAAAGACGAGCATCAAAATCAGATGGCTCATAATCAGGATCATTAGTAGAGTCTGATTCAATTTCATCAAAAATGTCATCCATATTTATATCATCAGGAGGAAGATCATCAACCTCATCTACATTCTTTGCATCAGCTCCACCACCACCAACATCCACTTAGCCAGGAGCCAATTCCAATTTCATCTTGTTTATATAAGAATTGTTAAAAATAAGATGATGAATAAGAGCCTCTCCAACAAGCAAGCAACTAGCATGTGAGTAGCTAACACAGTCATAAGATATGTAAATGGAATATCACTGTCTTGGATGGAGATGAAACTGAATGATGAAATGACATATTAAAGAAGGCAGACAGACTTTAGCACCAGAGACGATAGAATGCAAAACCCAAACCATAAAGGAAGTCAATTCTGTTTTGTTACCAGAACACGGATACAGATTTGAAATAAAGATTCTGTGGAGAACCCTGTATCTGGGTAACAAGTACTTTGAGTGGAGCGCATTCCCTTTATAAGTCCATTGCACATTTATATTGCATAATGCTCTAGTGAGCATGCGTTTTTCTGATTCTAAGGGTTTCTCAACTAGAGTATGAATAGGAATACCCTCGTCATTAATAGGTATGTCCATTAGAGCCGAAATCAGATGACGGTCTACCGTAAATGGACCTTCTCTAGTATCAATATTAAATGTTAAATTTTCATATAAAATTTCAGAAATACACCCACACATAGCCTGAGCAATAGACTAGTATGCAGGCCCACCCCAATGTAGGATGTTAGCCCAGCCTACAGATTGGAGAAGTGGAAGGATACCAAAAGGAGCAATGTGGTTAAGATCAACAGGTCTTTCAACAATAATATTGCACATTCACAAATCCCACACATGTGAGGGATCATTTTCGAGTGAACAAAGATGGCGCCTTGTTATAGTTGAAGGATGAGAGGAAGAAGAACCACGAGAAGTTTTCTTTTTCCCTCTAAAATCCATTTGCAATAAGAAAATCAAAGAACCAAGAAGATGCAAAGAGCATAGAGTGGGGTTTGCTAAAATCAGATTTTTTAAAAGAAAATCCCAAATTTGCAATGAATCACAAAATAAATTATTCCAAGATTGAAAACGAAGTAATATTGACTAGAATATATAAGAAAAACGTAAATGATGCACTAACCTTGAAGATCTAGGATGGTGGGTACGACTAGTCATGCTACGGCCCGTTGGAGAAGAAAGAGGAATTGAGGAAGAAGAGATTTTGCCCAAATTTTAAAAGGATCAGCGTGTTACACGACTGGTCGAGGACCATTCTCGACCGGTCGAACCACGACTAGTCGAGCACATCCTCGACTGGTCATAAACCAACAAAATCATGCATTTTTCATTAAAATTTGAAATTTAAACCAATAAATTATCAAATATATATACACTATGATACAATCATGCATGAATAATCAATTTAAATTGTAAATTCCAAGATCAAATTTCAATTTATTAAACATGCTTTTGTCGAGCGGCTTAGTGAAAATGTCAGCAAGTTGAGTCTCGATCGGAACGTAATCTAAAGAGATTATTTTTTCTTCCACTAATTCACGAATGTAAGAATATCTAATATCAATGTGCTTGGTACGTGAATGCTGAATTGGATTTTTAAATATATTTATAGCATTGGAATTATCACAATATAAAACCATTGATTCCTATGTAATTCCGTAATCGCTCAACATATGTTTCATCTAAACAAGCTAAGTACATGCATTTCCAGCTGCGATGTATTCAGTCTCAGCAATAGAAAGCGATATAGAACTTTGTTTCTTTCTAAACCAAGAAACTAAGCAATTTTGGATATAGAAACAACCACCACTGGTTGATTTCCTATCATCAATATTCCCAGCCCAATCAGCATCACTGTACCCTGCCAACTGAACACTAGTATCATATGGATACCAGAGACCCAAATTAGCAGAACTTGCGACATATCGCATAATCCACTTAACAATAGTTAGATGTGACTCTTTAAGATCAGATTGATATCGAACACAAATACCAACACTAAAAGCAATATTTGGTCTACTTACAGTTAAATAAAGTAAACTATCAATCATACTGAGATATAATTTAGGATCTACATTTTTACCTGTAGAGTCTTTTGAGAGTCTTAAGGTTGTACTCATAGGAGTA
The DNA here is from genome assembly GCA_030180095.1 of Magnolia changhungtana. Lineage (NCBI taxonomy): Eukaryota > Viridiplantae > Streptophyta > Magnoliopsida > Magnoliales > Magnoliaceae > Magnolia > Magnolia changhungtana. The sequence goes on along the minus strand of JASAUF010000552.1, from coordinate 9,775,387 downwards.
TCAAAATTTTTCCCATTCTCAAAACCGAACTTTTTAATTAAGTTCAAAGCATATTTGGTTTGAGAAATAAAAATATCATCAGGTCGTTGTTTTACTTGCAACCCAAGGAAATAATTCAATTCCCTAACCATACTCATTTTGAACTTAGATTTCATTAAATCAGCAAACTCAACAGTCATGTTAGTACAGGTAGATCCATAAATAATATTATCAACATAGATTTGCACCATTAAGATATGATCGTTATACTTCTTAACAAAAAGAGCCTTATCAACACTCTCCATTAGAAAATTATGACTTAGTAAAAACTTAGTCAACTTTTCGTACCATGCTTTGGGAGCTTGTTTCAAATCGTAGAGAGCCTTTTTAAGGTGATAGACATGATCAGTGTTCTTAGAGTTTTGAAAACCCATTGGTTGTTTAACATACACTTCTTCATATAGATCACCATTTAAGTAGGCACTCTTTACGTCCATGTGATAAAATTTGAATTTTCTAAAGCAAGAAATGGATATGAATAGTCTGATTAATTCAAGAAGAGCTATTGGGGCAAAGGTTTTATCATAGTCGATGCCTTCAATTTGAGTGTACCCTTGTACAACCAGTCTAGCCTTGTTTCGAATTATATTACCAAGTTCATCAGACTTATTTTTGAAAATCCACTTAGTTCTTATAATGTGTTTATCTTTAGGTCTAGGAACAAGATACCAAACATCATTTCTCACAAATTGGTTAATCTCTTCTTGCATAGCTACTATCCAGTTTTTGTTAGTAAGAGCTTCTTTTACGTTAGTTGGTTCTATCTGGGATGTAAAGCACTCGTAATTACATATGTCTTTTAGTTGTCTACGAGTGCGCACATCGGTGAGAGGGTTTCCAAGAATTTGAGTGGTTGGATGATCTTTGACAGTCCTCAGTTCAGAATTAGTTTGATTTGAAGAAGTATCTGGTTTGTCAATTAAAAGAACTTCATCATTATCTGAACTTGGGACAAGTGTATTTAAGTGATCATCAATGACCACATTGATGGACTCTTGAATGACACCGGTCCTCTTATTCAGTACTCGATATGCACGACTGTTCAAAGAATACCCTAAAAAGATACCTTCATCACTTTTAGTGTCAAACTTTTTCAAATTTTCATGGTCACGTAAAATATAGCACTTGCTGCCAAAAACTTGAAAGCATTTGACGGTAGGCTTCTTGTCAAACCATAGTTCATAAGTAGTTTTATTATTTGACTTACTTGTATAAACCCGGTTGATTATATAGTATGCAGTAATTACGGCTTCAGCCCAAAGATTTTTAAGGAGCTTCATACTATTCAACATTACATTAGTCATTTCTTGATGCACTCTTATTTTTCTTTCAACAATTCCATTTTGTCGTGGTGTTTTAGGTGCAGAGAATTCATGTGATTTTCCCTGATTGCAACAAAATTTCTCAAAACTTCTATTCTCGAACTCAAATCCATGATCACTACTGATCTTACTGACTTGAGAACCTTTTTCAGTTTGGATCCGTTTGATAATCCTTTTTACTTCATCAAGGGTTTCTGCTTTATCCCTTAGGAAGGATACCCAAGTGAATCTGGTATAGTCATCCACGATTACCAATATATATTTTTTGCCACCTCGACTCTCCGTCCTGGTTGGTCTTACAAGATCCATGTGGAGAAGTTCGAGAGGTTTAGATGTGACATTAGAGTTCATCTTTTTGTGAGCACTCCTAGTTTGCTTGCCAATCTGGCATTCGCCACATATTTTATCTACTTTTTGAAGTTTAGGTAGATCTCTTATTAGTTCTCATTTGCTCAATCTATAGAGATTGCAGTAATGTACATGTCCAAGGCGTTATGCCGTAACTCAGTTTCATTGGTATGGACCATGTAACACAGTTGATTAGATGAGCTAGAATCACTTATGATGTAGTAGTTTTCAGAAGTTCTACGACTAGTGAATATTACTGAACCATTTTGTTTAACATTTTACACCCTAGGTTAGAAAATTTAACACTATGATTTTTATCGCATATTTGAGAAATGCTTAACAAGTTATGTTTTAAACCTTCAACGTACAAAACATTCTCAAATAAGGGGAGGTTAGAAAGTTGAACCGTACCTTGGCCAATAATCCTGCAGTTGCTACCATCACCAAATGTGACTGACCCATTAGTAATGTCTTTAAGAGTGGTGAACAGACCTTTGTCACTAGTCATGTGCTTGGAGCATCCACTGTCTAGGTACCACTTTGAATGGATTGAAGCTTTGAAAGCCGTGTGAGCAACGAAGCAAGTAACCTTAAGAACCCATTTCATAACTGTTTTGGGTTTAGGAGTGTAGTTGATCTTCTTATGTTTGTAGTTGTTGTAAGAATGACCCACTGAGTTAGATTTTAAGAGCTCCTTAAGTAAAACTATTTTCTTAGCTAAAGGGTTTTGGTTCTGATTTTTATAGTTGATATGGTTACTTTTAGTTTTAAAAGATTGAAAAGTTTTAGCATTTTTAGAAAACTTTTGATTAGAACTTTTCTCTCTTGAGTTTGAGGACTCTCCTTTTACAAACTTAGGAGAAGTATTCTTCCGTTTAGGAGGAACATTTTTATCGTAGCCCAAACCAGATCGGTCGCCACATTTTCTTGATCTAGATAAAAGATTTTCTAATTTTGGATCACCTTGGGCATATCTCCATGTATCCTTTAAACTCAAAAGTGAAGAGATTTCAAGTTTAAGTTTTTCATTTTCAGATTTCAAAATTTCAATTTGGAGGTTTTGAATTCTAAATCGCATTTGCATTTTTCAAAATAATATGAAATATGAGATTTTTTCTAAAATAAAAGAATTAAAATTTTCTTTAAGTTTTGAAAACCTTTCTTTTTGAAGCTTTAATTTTACGGCAATCTTATAACTTTCCTTCTATAGGGTATTGTAAGCATCTTGAATATCTTCTTCATTTTTATGATCACTATTTAGATTTTCTTCACTAGTAGAATCATCATGATCTGAAAAAGTAAACTTGGCTAGAGTCATAAGAGCTTTGACTTCATTGCCCGACTCGGTTTCCGAATCTTTTGATTCAAAGGAGGCTTCAGTGCTAGAAGATTTATCCTAAGTAGCCAACATTCCTTTCTTTTTAGATTTGTCCTTTTTAGGACACTTATTTGCTAAATGCCCATATTCTTGGCAGTTGTAACTTGACTATCTTTTAAAGATTTCCAAGTTTTAGATTTAGATTTAGATCTTTTCTTATCATTTGATTTTTGAAATCAACCCTCTTTTTACTTTTGAAAATCTTGTAAAACTTTTGTGCTATGAGAGCCATATCATCTTTAGAATTTTCTTGAGAAATATATTTAGAAGACCTAAGGGCAATAGATTTACCTTTAAGAGCTTTAAAATTTAACTCGTAGGTTTGTAAAGACCCAACTAATTCTTTTACCCTCATATTGTCCATATCACGAAGTTCCTAGATCGCAATTACCTTTGAGTTGAACCGTTCAGGTAGTGAGCATAGTATCTTTGCACACACTTTACTTTCTGGGATTTTATCGCCAAGACCCCACATAGTGTTCACAATGTCATTCAGTATAGTATAGAAGTCCATGAACATTTCATTTTCTTCCATATGTATTACCTCAAATTTGGTTGTGAGGATTTGAACTTTAGACTTCTTGACAATTGATGTACCCTCATGTGTCATTTCTAAAATAACCCAAGCTTGCTTTGCAGTATCACAGGATATAATTGTTTGGAATTCATCCAGTGATAGTGCGCAAGTGATTGCATTTAGTGCTTTTGCATTGGCAATACTCTCACTTTTCTGAAGAGTGGTCCAGGTAAAATAAGGTGAGACTTTCATCGATTTTGATCCATCGATACCAGTCACTTCAGTGGTAGGAGGGATCCATTTAATCACTGTGGCTTGCCACACGCTCTCATCCATGGATTTAAGGAAAATCCTCATCCTGGCTTTCTAATAGGCATAATTGGAGCCATCAAATGGTGGAGGCCTAATGACTGAAAGGCTATCAAAATTTGACATCTTATAAATAGCTTAGATCGATTAGTTCAGGAAATTAATCCAAATAACAATTAAAATGAGCTATTAGTCTTTGATACCACTTGAAAAGGCCTAGCTATAAGTCCTAGGGGGGGGGTGAATAGGACTATGCCAAATTAAAACTTTAACAACGGAATATAAACAATAAGATAGCCTTATAAACAAATAAAAGAAAGATAGCACTATAATTAATTCACAATACCGAAATGTAAAGCAACCTCAAATGTATAAGTGTTGAGAGATTGATACAAATGTTGTTCTAAGGACAACCTTACACCAAAAACCAAGGTTTATGGTAGGACAACTTGATTCCTAGAAAGGTCTTTGTATCAAAAACTCAAACTTGATACAGATGAATAAATGGATAAATAATAAGGAAATGAAGACTAAATTATTACAACATTTCCCACAATGCTTGAAATGTAAAAGATTACAACATTCACATCCACAAATACATCCCACAAATTTGAATGGTAAAAGATATAGAAATTAAATAAACATTCAAACCACAAGACACAAAGAATTATAGTGGTTCGCCTGTATGTACACCAACTGTTAAACAACAGCCACGCAGCTTGCTACTCCACTCCTAATATCCTCACACAGGGGATATTAGCGTTCACTATGAAAATAGGTTTCTCAAGTTCACCTAAAACCTTTACAATTGTGTCTTTCAAATGGGCTTACACAATTCAAAAACCCCACTTTCTGAGTTTTTTGCCTCTCCTCAAATAACCAACAGAATAAGATTTTTCTGGCTCAATCTCAAAGAAACTAAAATAAAGAAAATTTACACAAATGTAAAATACCTGGATTTCTCCTTTTGTACTAGAAGTTTGAATATAGAAGTTCAATTGTCCAATACTCACTTTGAAATGGTTCTAGATTCTAGATTGATTTTAAATTAAACTAGTTCAGATAGCTCTATTTGATTTTGATTTCAAGAAGAAGGATTACAACAATTCCTCTTTTTAAATCAGATTGGAATATTGAAATAAAATCAAATTAACAAAGCTAACAAAAGAGAATATTAAATAAGCACAATGTAGCTTAAGAATAACACAAACTTATCTCTCAGAGTGACGCCTTGATTTTACTTGAATTTGATATGAAACTCTGAAATTCGTGTTCTATTTATAGATGTAGAAACCACATCTACGACTGACTGGTCATGTGGTCACCATGATTGGTAGTAGGACGAACTGCATTTTGAAATTTTAAGCGCGATTGGATAAAACCGTTCCACGACTGGCCATAGGCACTTCACGACTGGTCGTGAGGCCTCCACGACTGGTTGTGACTTACACCCGACTGGTCGTGAGACACTAGAATTCGTTGCTAGAATTTGAGTTGTAATTGCAGGACTGGTCGTGATGAATCGGCACTATTCCTATGACCGGTCGAGCAGTCTCCAGGACTAGTCGTAGATCAACAAAAAAATTTTGAAAATTTGTAACAACTTAGGGCTGGTCTTGGAATTTCTTGGACTGGTCGAGCCAGTTCTAGGACTAGTCGAATAGAGTCCAGGACTAGTCGTAGAATAGACCAAATAATTATAAAAGTATTCAAATTGAATTATGTATACAAAATGACCTACCCTAAGGTCAATCTAAGGTCATTCATATCTTAAATGTGAAGTATGGACATTGAGTCTTCATTTCTTTAGATGATGGTTGACCTTTGAAGATTATGAAGCTTGAGATCTCTTCAAGATGTAGCTTGGACTTGAGATCTTCTAAAGCTTGGATTGGTCGTTCTTGAGTTGTACTTTATCTTGAGTTGGACATTATCTTGAGTCTTGAACAAGCACTTGTCTTTTCGATGTAGCTTTTTAAAAAAACTCTGATCATTGAAGCTTACAGAAGTGGAAAAGAACTTGACTATGCATTTCTTGAAGTAGATCACCGTTCTTAACTTGAAGCATTGTGATGCAGTGCGTTGAACATATGAATCAACGTGCTACACAAGACACAGATTGTGTTTTTGGCACCACAAAATTTGACAACCAAAGGAGAAGGAAACCATAGCACTTACAGGACGGCTGACCCAAATCAATACCATGGTGGGCCCCACTTGGGGATGTCCCACCAGGGAATGATCCCCATCCAAGTGGGCCACACACGAGGATGAACGGCAGAGTAAAACGTACACCATGGTGGGCTACAAGGGTGGTGAACGGCCAGCCCATTGCTAGACGTCTAGCATGGTGTTGCTATCCCAGCCCCAGAAAACTCCAAAATCTGATGAACCAAGTGGCCCACATGCACCTGAGGTGAGTCCCCACAAGGTGGGTGAAGGGGAAGGCCACCATCACACCCAAACACATGCAACAAAAATGGACAGCAAGGATCAAAATAAAAAATACAGCAGGAACACATTGTTATCCCTTATTTGAGCATCCCATTAGAGTGGGCCCAAGTCTGCCAAAATTTTGGAAAAAATGTGACTAACCTCCCTATACATGTATACAACAAGGTGGGGTCCACAAAAAGTGGCCCACCATTTCAAAATCAAACTGATATTTATGCTTTTCCATCATACAGGGTGGTTGGATAGTCCAGAAAATCTGGACTATCCACCCTATTGGGCCACTCTTTTCGGTGGCCAAATAGAATCAGATGGAGGTAGAACTTATTATACATCTAGGTGGGGTCCACACCTCCAGAAATGATCTATCATTAGGGTAAAAACATCCCTCCAACCAATCCAAAAATCCATGCCAAAATTAACCAGAAATAGTCCAAAAATTTTTCTAGATAATAATATTCATTTGGAAATAACTGAGCATAAGTATTAAGAAAAGGGGAAAATACCCTATAAAATCTGTGTTATGGTCCACCTTAATGGGCCCTACAAATATCCAAACCAAACCCTCTTCTCAAAACCCATTGCATGTGTCCGTTATGGGGCAAATAGGACACCAACGTCCATAGAGTGGACAGCCATGGGTGTCCACTCTACTTGGGCGATCTGGATATCTCTAAGCCACAAAGTGGGCCACATACATCAGGAATCAAGAGATAAATAAAGTAAAAAATAGAGATCGGGCCACAAGGAAAGGGGGTTATGCCATATTGAGGCCCTTTCCTTCATCACACAAACACATATCCACTATATCATTGATGTTATATGGATCTAAGCATACATGGCCCTACTAATCAAGATCGAAGGTGGGGATGCCATCCCCACCAAGGATGACCCAAGATGGAAAAATACCATCCCCACCATCCATAGATCATGCATGGGGGTGGGCCATTGGCCGGAGACCCATGAAGACATGGGGACTAAACTAACCCAAGATGAAATAAAGAAGATGAAGAACATATAAATAAAGAAAATCTAAAAATCTAAGCTACAAGAACACCCACCTCTCAAAACACCAAGATTCTACCACCAATGGACTTCTCAAACTCTAATGCACAAGGATCAATGGTTGAAATCTATTATTAAGGGTTAGATGAGAGAATTTTTGAGAGAGGAAGGGATGGAATTTGTTGAGCAAGGTGGGACGTCCAAGCTCCTTGTAAGAGGGAGAGAGAAATGAGGGAGAGAAGAATGGGAAGAATGAGAGAGAAATTGTAAGGATGGAGGGTTTTAGGAAAAGCAATGATGAGATTGCTAGAATTTAGAGGCAAATGATAACTTTGCTCCCCTAGAGAAGAGAAATGGTCAGATTAGCCTAGAGAAGACAACTCATTATGGGATAGCTAGCTAAGGACGTATGGCCTAGGCTAAGTAGACTAGCTATGAAATCATGAAACATAGGGTGATGTCATGCATGGGAATTCGTGTACACCCTAGGTGGGCCTCACAAAATACAATAAATGGTCCATAAGAAGCGTGACCTACATATTTTGATGTATAACTTAGATTGTCGCACGAAACGCGACGTTGGAACTGAGGTGACGATGCAGTCACTATGGTGCTATTCTCAGGTCGATCTAGGTCGGGTTTATATGATGGGACTTAAGGGTCATCGCAAATGCAAACCGTATATCGCGGGTCACTGGAATTCGATCGGTAGGACATGGGACCCAATGAAACAAAATGAATACTAAGGTCAAGGGTCTCACATGGTCCATGTAACATAAATGGTTTGATGAGCAAGAGTTATCTATTATATAGCAATTTTCAGAGGTCTTGCGACCATTTAATATTACACTACTCTTCTCATTTGTAATCTCACATCCGTGATCTGAAAATTTCATACTGTATTTATTATCACAGATCTGAGATATGCTTAAGAGGTTATGTTTTAATCCTTCAACATAAAGTACATTTTCAAAAAGAGGTAAGTTAAGAAGTTGTACAGTACCTTGGCCTATTATTTTGTAGCTGTTTCCATCTCCAAAAGTAACTAAGCCGTCATTTTCTTCTTTAATGTTCGTAAATATCCCCTTGTCGCCAGTCATATGTCTCGAACATCCACTATCCAGGTACCATCTTCAGTGGCTAATGACTTTGAAAGCTGTGTGGGTAACAAGGCACGTAACCATTGGAACCCATTTCTTTACAGTTCTAGGTTTAGGAGTATCTCTCGATTTTCGCTGTATTTGAGAGTTAGGATTTCTCTTTCTTCCATAAACTCCATTTTCAACTGAGTTGAATTTCAAAAGCTCTTTAAGTAAGTCCACGATTTTTTCAGCTAAGGGTGATTTATTATTTCTTTGATGTCTATAATTGATGACATTATTATTAATTTTAGGAACTTGAAAGGGTTTTGAGTTTTGAAATCATTATAATTGAAATCTCTTAAAGTCTTACCTTTAGAGTTTTGAGGATTCTCCTCTTACAAAGATAGGAGCAAAATCCTTGGTTTTCAAAGAATTACCTTTAACATAACACAGACTAGACTTGTCACCACATTTTTTAGATGAGGTTAACAAATTTTCAAGCTTTTGCTCACCATGGGCATATTTCCAAGTGTCCTCAGAACTCAAAAGGGACAAACTTCAAGTTTTAGTTTCTCATTTTCTGTTTTGAGTTTTTGTAATTAAGAAGATTTAAAACTTAAATCTAATTTTTTTTTTCAAAACAATCGGAAAAATGAGATTTTTCTAAAAATGCTTTTTTAAGTTCTTCTTTTAGTTTAGCATATTTTTCCTTTTGAATTTTCAACTTGACAGCAATTTTACAACTTTCTCTGTATAGGGCATTGTAAGCATCTTGAAGATCATCTTCATTTTCATTTTCAGGGTCATTCCTGAGATTTTCATAGTCAGATATATTATAGCTATCTGAGGAGTGACTCTGGCTATAGTCATAAGGGCTTTCACATCGTTTGCATTTGGATTTTCTTGTTCTAATTCATCTGACTTAGAAGAACTTTCAGAGTCAGATGATTCATCCCAAGTAGCTATCATGCCCTTTCTTTTTTATCTATCCTTTTTAGGACATTTATTAGCCAAGTGCCCATATTCATGACAGTTGAAACATTGACTATCCTTTGTTTTAGATTTTCAAGAATTAGATTTTCCCTTTGTTTTATTAGATGGTTTTTGAAAATCTATTCTTTTCTTATTTTTAAAAATTCTATAAAATTTCTTAGCTAACATTACCATATCATCTTCATTTTCTTCAAAATCAGAAATTCTATTTTCTTTTGAAACGGATTTAGAAGATTTAAGAGCAATGGACTTAATTTTAGGAGACTTAAAATTCAACTCATATGTTTGAAGAGAGCCAACTAACTCTTCAACCTTTATAAGATCAGTATCTCTTAATTCTTGAATAACAACAACCTTAGAATTGAATCTGTTAGGAAGAGATCGTGATATTTTTGCCCAAACCTTGCTTTTGGGGATTCTATATCCTAGACCCCACAAAGAATTCAGTTTTGTATAGAAGTCCATGAAAGTATCATTTTCTTTCATACGAATCTCCTCAAATCTGGTAGTGAGGATTTGAACTTTTAATTTCTTGACTATAGTAGTTCCTTTATATGTCATTTCGAGAATGTCTCGAGCTTGCTTAGTTGTATCACATGAAATAATTCTTTTGAATTCATTAGGCGATAGAGCGTAAGTTATGACATTTAAGGCTTTAGCATTAACACTGCTTTCACTTTTCTGACTTATAGTTCATAAATAGAATGCAGTTTCTCTCATAAATTTGGATCCATCCTTAGCTACTACTTCATTCATAGGAAGTTTTCATTTAGTCACAGTGGCTTACCACAGACTTTCATCTAAGAATTTTAGAAAAATCCTCATTATGGCTTTTCAGTATGAATAATTAGAATCATCAAAAGGAGGTGGCTTGGTAATAGATAAACTATCGAAATTTAACAAAATAAAGCTCTGGATCTTAACTCAAGGAGGTTAATCTAAAAAATAGAGCAACCTGCTCTGACACCACTTGAAAAGGAGAGCTAAAGAAGTCCTGGGGGGGTGAATAGGACTATGTCGAATAATCGAATAAAGTGCTGAATAATAAATAAATATGAGTTCTCAATTGCCTAGGTATTGAAACGTTGATTTGAATTGATTCGTAGGACAACCTTCACCTAAAAAGTTTAGGCAGGACAACCTTATTTGATGAATACTTATTAAAATCAAAATTACAAACTTAGCAAGAGTAAATAAAATAAATATTACAATCATTCACCACTTGTACTGAAAAGAAATTACAACCATTCACCACATGAAAAATAAAAGCATTCACCACAAACTCCAAGAATTATAGTGATTCGGTGTGTCAACAACTGTTCTCGAACAACCACACCTACTCCACTCCTAAAATTACTCTCCACGTAATCTTGACTTTCAATATGAATAAGGTTTTCTCAGGGTCACCTTAAAACCTGATATAGTTGTGATTTTACCGGGCTATCACAAACAAAAACCCTCACTGAGATTTTCCGGCTTATCTCAGAAAAACCAACACTAAAATTTTCTTGAATGTCAAATGTTTATACTTATCTTCACCGTAGAAGAAGCTGTAGTCGAAGAACTACTTTTCTTGAATGTCAAATGTTTAATGTTCATTTCGATAGAAAAGGTTCAGGGTTCAATTGGTTTTAATTAAGATTAAATCAATGGTTACTTAGGTTAATTCTATTAAAAATTAAACCAGTTCGACTGGTCAAAGGAGACAAAAACTGAATGGATTTAGTTGTTGGACTTCGAGCTGATAAAAATTAGGCTGGTCGAAGGACCTTCTTCGACTGGTTGCGTAAACCACTCGACTGGTCGAAGGTGCAACAAAAATTATGTTTCATTTTGGTTTGAACTAGGACTGGTCGAGTAAAACTTAGGCTAGTCAAGCCAAAACTTAGGCTGGTCGAAATACAAGTAACCACAAGCATAAAAACTCAATTTTAAATAGTTTTTTAAAGCACCTAAACCTAAGGTCTTTCTAAGGTTTATAATACCTAAAATGACTGAACTTCTTTGCCTTGAAGTGGTTAGAGACTTGAACTTCTTTATGGAGCTTGATCTTCTACTAGAATATCAGTTGATATAAACTTCAACTTGCCTTTCGAGCTTAATCTTCTACTTGATCTTGAGCTATACTTGAAGATCACTTGATAAGATGTTTTCACTAAACGAAATTTAATAAACAAAGTGGGCTTTAAACATTATAGCACTTACAATCTCCCCCTTTGTCAATTTCTTGACAAAACACATAATATTACAATTATCAGAATGAAGCCTTGTACTCTTGTATTCATATTGTAGAAGATTGTTGATGGTTTCAAAATATTTACTACCCCTCAGTTAGTACTTCCCCCCTATCATTCATAACATAAAACACATTCCATAGCATATATAGCCTAATTAAGCACTCATGCATTTACATTCATGCCCATCATTCTCACTCTAGATATATAATTAATATGCATTCATGCCCATCATTCTTATTCTCTGTATATAAGTAATATGCATTCCAAATATTAACTAAATCTCCCCCCTTTTGTCGCAAGTTAACAAAGGAAGAGTAGATAACAATCAAATAAGATAGATATGCAAGTAAATAATCAACATTTAAACTTGATAGAAGAATAGGTAAGCATATGTAATAAGAAGAGAACAGAAATCAACATATGAAAGTAGAAATGTCAGGGAAATAACATTAAAGAGGTTAAGAGAGAGTGTTAAGAAATCATCCAAACAAGCAAATAAAGTTTAAGCTTTACATCACTAAAACACAAGTTCTTAAAAAAATTATCTCAATTAGATCCAGATGATGGAGTAGGCATAGAAGGGTAGATGAGCCTCATTAAAGCACCTTGTTGAAGTTCTTCTTGAATCGTGAAGCATCTTCAGTTCCATTGTATCACAACCGTAATGATGATGTGCCTTTGGTGATGAGGAGGTTTGGGTCAAGGGTTTGATGAATCATAGCTTAAGAATGATGGGTCTTTATGGCTAAGATTATGATTCCCAAGGCTAAGCTTTCAATGCTATCTAACATAAAGGATTTGCCAATAAGTATGGCTGTTATAATATTAATGAATGATAGAGTTCATAGTTGAATCCAAGCTTTGAATGCTCAATGAATGTCTTTAAGACATGAATTGAATGATGAACTCCATGAGGAAAGAGAACTTGGGAAGAAGGGTATTAAGTAGGGTTACACATACAAGATTCTCTCAATTTCTCACCCATTTTCAAAGAAATCCCTCTTTCATATATGTAAAAAAGTTTGGCAACGGCAAAAAAAGTGGACAGAAAACTGTTAAAATCGATGTCATCTATTGGTCTTTGATTTCATCAAGAAAATTACGATTTTCTTCAATATGTTGGTGGACAGTTCTATCAATGCCATTGAGAGACCTTTGATGTCATCAAAGCATTCATTCGATGTCATCGAAGGATCTTCGATGCCATAGAGAAGATAAAGTTCTTTTTTACCTAAAGTTATTGCACAGTTTGGTGCTTATTTTCAATGTCATCGACTGGGCTTTAATGCCATCAAAGGCACTTCGATGTCATCGAAAAATTCCAGAATTTTGACTCTATGTCGCTGGACATAATGGATCTTCTTTTTGATACCATCGTAGGGATACTTCGATGCCATCAAAGGCAGTTTAATGCTATCAGAAAATTTTAGATTTTTGTCTTTAAGTTGCTAGACATTTTGGGCTCTAAGTTCGATGCCATCAAATTGTCTTTGATGCCATCGAAGACAGTTCGATGGGATCAAAATTTACATGTTTTTGTGATTTTCTTTTTGAACAGATTTCTTCCCACATTTTCTTAGTGGCACTCTTTGAATAGGTTTTTCTTATCTGGTTTTGGTTAGATATAAGGCCACATTATGTAAGGTGTGTATAGTTTTCGAAGAGGTCCCAGTACTCTAACATTTTTGTGCTTTGGACACCTTCAATATTTGAGTCTTCAATCTTGAATCTTCTTTGGGACTCTTCGGACTTTACGACTCATAACTCACGATAATTGACAAACTAGAGCACTTGCAATCTCCCCCTTTGTCAATTACTTGACAAAAACCTAACAAAAACTATACAACCCAAAAACATGTAACTTTACTTGACTTGTCATAAGATTTACAAATACAAGATGACTCAAGACATTTACAATGTATTGCTTTATGCAACTACTTTGTATGCACTCTTCATTAGTCTCCCTAAGCCTCTGCACCACAATTGTTACCAAAAAGATACAACATAACACATGGTGAAAGTATGTTTTTCCCCCTTTTTGTTAGTGATTGGCAAAGGTCATCCATAAAAGCATGTATTATCAAATTAAGCTTGAAAATATGTAAAGCCATGCATCATAATGAGGAAAGAGATGATAAGTAAATGGACACATAAGGATCTGAAACAAGAAGAGAATATATAATATACTCAAAATAATCACTCGTCCATAAAAGTAAAATCCAAAATATACATCTTAAGTCATCTTCGTTTAAAAAAAGAGTAGCATACGACCGTGATGATCAGACACAATAAAATCTGCTAGACTCCTAACTCGACTCCCCCTAAGTAGAAGGTCCAGGTCCTGAGCCGGAGACATCGTCACGGTGATAGGTTAGGACGGCCGAAATATCATGTGCTGTCTACTGGAAGGAATGCATCATTTACTCAAATCAAGTTAGACACTCTCCACGTTGAGTCTACTCCACTCGAATAACTTCTTGTGCAATATATCCTCTAAACGATCAGATGACTGAGTGGTATGTCTAGAGGTAGCCGCATCCGGGGTGGTCTGGTGCAATGTTTCTTGTCTTGGTGTGATCCAGTGCTTATCTTCTCCTCTCCTCCTGTCGTAGGAATATCCATGTCATCATCATGCGGTACTTCTGCTGGGGCTAGGAGGTGCATCTTCTTTATGTTTTATGTGGTGATCCTCGATACTAGGACATGTGTATCCGAGGTCGGTGAGAAAACGCACCCCTAAGCCAAGAGACATATGAGATGGGAAAATGGGAGATATGTGGGTTGGCTCCCCGTCACAAGGAGTGCAAGCTGATGTAGAATAATGGTCAGAAGACATAAATGGACACCCATCCCCACACTGTAGATGATGTCTACCATGAAAGGGATTAGATTAACTCTATTTATCCCCTGTGGGTAGACATTTGTCAAAAATATGGAGTGAAGGAGGTGAAATTGACTCAACATAGTAGAGGACCACAATGCATTATTGTGAATCCATGGCTCATCCTTCCCACTACACAAAAATTTGGTCATCATGACCCTTATTGCTGGGGAGACAAGGTCATGGTCAAACAGGGTCTCTCGGGACACAGGGACACCAATGAGTGCAGCAATTCGGGCCGATATGATCTTGATGAGATGATTACCTGTGTTGACTTCAAAAGGAGGGTGAAGTGTGGGGTTCTTAAGCTTGGAAAGGAACTTGTATAATTACTTCAGTTGAGAAACAATGCAAATTTTATTACATTTTCCCACCCTATCACTTTTAACATACTATATATTTCATAGGGTTATACACTTGTGACATCGATTTTTCTTTCAAATATGATTTTGCGACCCTTATATTTTTTCAATAATTTGTCGATCATGGCTGTCATAGGTACAACAGGTTCCTCTATGGGGTCGAAAGGAGTCGGTAAAGACAAAGGTGATGGCGACTGGTGGGTTGCGTGATTCACCCATTGATGCGCCAACTTCTTGACCTAAGTGGACCAAGAAGTTTCACCAACAGTTGGGGCCTTGTCATTGTTATCTTTAGACATTTTATAGAGGATGTTGGCTCACAAAGATAACCTAGTTAACTTCGTTGAGTTTTGAAAGGAGATAAATATAGGGATGGTACCAATCCAAAATCCGAATATAGGGATGTAATTCTTATGAGACTTGATTTGATTGGTTTTAGAAAGGGACTTATAACTCAAGCACAGTCGAATTCGAAGAAGGGAGTGTGCAAATGAATGAAATCAAGAAAATCTATAAAAGAAACGAGTTCATACAACCTACCACACCATGATGAACTAGAGCACAATGAGATTTAAAACTGATGCACGATGTAGACCGAAGCTAATGGAGGAGAATTGGAGTGCTGGAATCCCTAAAATCACGCTTGGACAGTGGGTATGAAGATTTGGAGCTCAAAATTGCCAAAACATAGATTTGAAAGACGAATAGTCGCACCCTTTTTAAACATAGACCCGATATTTTGATGGCATCAAAGTGGCTTTGATGGCATCAAAATTTGATTTTCGATGGCATCAAAGTGCCATCGAAGAACAGATAATGAGTTTTTTTTCGTTCAACTGTGCATATGGCAAATTTTGAACTAGAGGTGTATATAAAATTTGAAGTTTAAGATTTATAATTACACACCCACACAAAACTAAAATAAGTAAAAAAATAAATTTAAAAAATAACAAAATGAGGTTATAAATCCTCATATTTGTTAATAAGTCATGAAAAGCTAATAATTTCCCAAGTAGCACATACCCCAATGGACTTTTGGAGATTTTCAAATTGATTTGCATCCAAGGGTTTAGTCAATATATCAGTTGATTGCCTTTCAGTAGGCACATAATCCAACAATATGATATGCTCCTCAACAAGCTCTCGAATGAAATAATGTCGAATATCTGTGTTTTGTCCTAAAATGTTGAACCAAATTTTTGGAGATATTTATGGCGCTAGTATTAATGCAAAATAGTTCATTGTAGTTTGTTCAATCCCATAATCCATCGACATTTATTTCATCCACAGAAGCTAGGTGCAACAACTACCTGCTGCAATATATTAAGCTTCGGTGGTGGATAATGAAATGAAATTCTTCTTTTTTACTATGCCAGAATACTGAGCAGTATCTTATGTAAAAGCATGCACCGATAGTCAATTTTCTGCCATCCATGTTTCAGCCCGGTCAGCATCTTAGTACCTGGCAATTTTAGTTGAAGTATCAAACAGATACCGGAGGCCAAAATCTATGGTCCCAGCATATATCTAATGATTCTCTTCACAATGCTTACATGCGATTCTTTTGGGTCGACCTAAAACTAAGCACATGCTTATACACTAAATGCTACATCAAGCCAACTTGCCATGAGATATAGTAGGCTCCCTATCATGTTACGATACAAGTGTTGATCCACACTTTTTCTAGATATGTTCTTGGATAACTTCAGTGTGGTGCTCAAACGTGTGTGATGCGTGTGACCAGGCTAAGGTCCAAACCATGTTATTAATTTTTTTTGCATACTTGATCTAGATTATAAAAATGCCATTCTCGAACTGCTTGACTTGTAAGCCCAAAAAGAAATTCAATACTCCCACCATGCTCATTTCAAATTTGGATTGCATCAAGTGGCTAAACTGATGAGCCATTTCTTCACATGTGGAACCAAAGACTATCATCCACACAAATCTGCGCAATAAGCAAGGAACTTCTGGTCTTTTGAAGAAAGAGTGTTTTATCCACACTCCCCTTAGTGCACTTGTGGTCAATCAAAAATTGAGTTAACCGCTCATACCACACACGTGGGGCTTGTTTAACACCATAAAGTGCTTTCCTCAATCTCTACACTTGATGAGGATATTTGGGATCAACAAATCCCTTTGGTTGTTTTACGTACACTTCTTCCTCAAGTACACCATTTAAGAAGACACTTTTTACATCCATCTGAAATAGTTTAAATTACAAGGCATAGGCTATGCACATAAGAAATCAAATAGACTCAAGTCTTGCTATAAGGGAAAATGTTTCATTAAAATCAATTCCCTTAATCTGAGAGTAGCCTTGTGCAACTAGTCTAGTTTTATTTCTTTCCATATTGCTATATTCATCGGATTTGTTCTTGTGTATCCATTTCATTCCGATGATATTCGTATTTTGTGGCCTAGGAACTAGATGCCACACCTCATTTCTCTCAAATTGTTGTAACTCTTCTTGCATAGCTGATATCTAATATTCATCTTGTGGAGCTTCTACAACATTTTTTGGTTAAATTTTAGAGGTGAAGTAGATATGATTATTTATGGTATCAAGTTGCCTTCTAATTTTCACATCGGTATCAGGATCTCCAATGATTTGATTGAGAGGATGATCCTTGATAACTAGAAGGCCAACCAAGGGTTGAGACAATCGTGGAGAAGCATGTCTTTCATCATATTTACCTATTTCGCTTAAACCCATCTCTTTATCCATATCCATCTAAGGACCAGATTTGTCATGGGGTTGGTTATCAACAATCACATGACTGATTCTTATATAGCCAGAGTCTTCAGATTGTACACCATATAAACTTGACTGTTTAAAGCGTATCCTAGAAATATTCCGTCATCTCTCTTAGGGTCAATTTTACCCAAAATTTCCTGGTCTCTGAGGATGTAGCATTTACTACCAAAGACCCTGAAATACTTGACACTTGGTGGCTTTTCATTCCACAACTCATATGATGTTTTATCCAACCTTGCTCTTAAGTAAACTATATTGATGGTGTAGCAGGCTATATTAACAACTTCATCCTAGAAACTCTTGGATAAGCCTTTCTTGTTTACTATAACTAAGGCCATTTCTTGAAGCACCCAGTTTTTCCTTCTAGCAACTCTATTTTTTTTGTTTAGTTTTGGGTGATGAGAATTCATGCTGAATTCCAAATTCATCACAAAATTTTTGGAATCAATCATTCTCAAATTCTACACCATGATCACTCCAAATCCTGTTTATCATATATCCTTTTTAATTTTGGAGTCGCCTCACCAATTTCTTAAATTCATCAAAAGTTTCTAATTTTTCTCTTAAAAAGGCGATCTGGGTGAGCTTGGAATAGTCATCTACTACAACTAAAATGTGTCTTTTTCCACCCTGACTTTGGACTTTGGTAGGATCGACAAGGTCGATGTGTAAGAGATCAAGGGGCTTAGAAGTAGCCATAGAGGTTGTCTTTTTATGAGCAATTTTGATTTGTTTTCCTTTTTGCAGTCACCACAAATAATTTTGGCCTTTTTTCCAATCTTGGGAAGCCCTCTTTCCAGATTCTTAGAGCTTAGGTAGGACATATTTTTGTAGTGGACATGGCCGAGTCTTTGGTATGAAAGTTCAGACTCATTATCTATGGTCATATGGCATATAGTCAGAGACATAGATCCTCCACTGCTATCAATGACATAGCAATTATCAATGGTGCGAAGACCACTCATAGTTAATTTACCTATGGGGTCTGAGATCTCGCATATTTCTTTGGAGAATTTAACTGAATGTTCCTTGTCACAAATCTGCGATATGCTTGAGAGGTTGTATTTCAACCCTTCCATATAGAGAGCATTCACAAATTTGGACAATCTAGGCCCATCAATTGTTCATCGCCCTACTATCCTAGTGGTGTTTCCATATCCAAAAGTGACCGACCCACCATCAAAATTGGTATAATTGCATAAATGGGTCTAGTCACCAGTTATGTGTCTTGATCACCCGCTATCTAGAAACCATTTATCATTACTGCCTACTTTAAGAGTTGTTTATATTACTAGACAATTTACTTTGTCTTTGGCAACCCATTTGGAGACAACTTTCTTTGGGTCGGTACTGGTTTTAAGACAGAGAGTATCTTTCTTGGGCTCCTCTTTCGAAGCCAAGCTTTTTTTCTAGAAGACCTAGTTTTTGTAGTCAATTGTTCATTGACCTTACTCACTTGATTCATCATTTCCCTTGTTTTCTGATTTAATTGGCCAACTTGTTTAAGTAGTTCTTCGATTCTTCTATTCATTTTGGGAGGAGTGGGGTACTTCCTCCTCTCCTTTTCCTTTTGTGGTGGATTCCTAGGTAGACTTCTCATAGTCTAGTATTTTCTTTGTTGGTGTATATTTACCTATGTAGTTCATACCTGGGGTGATTTGGGAGTGCTAAATGCTAGACATTTAAATTTTAGATGCCACATGTCACCACATGCATGACAAACTAGAGATGATTGTGTTTTGCTACCTGAAGCCCTTGATTCTTTTCTAATCATAGGTGGAACATGAGTATGACTTATTGTGTTACTTTCATATCCTAATCCTCTCCCATCCATTGAACTTATACCCATTTCTAAAAGTCTTTCTAGTTTTTCCTCACTCTGAGTAAATCTGTGACTTATGTTGGCATGAGTTTTGTACTTTTCCAACTCTAATTTCAGACCTTGGTTAATTGTTCTCATTTTTTAAAGTTTTTTTTTCTAGGTATTGATTTATATTTGTCAAGTCAGCCACGTCTCCCTCATATGAAGCATTTTCTTAGGCGTAGTTAGCATTGCCTCTGATGTGTTCCAAAATCTCATTAGTTAACTATTCATTTTTGGTCCTGGCTTCTTCAAACTTCATGCTCAACTGCTTATATTGTTAGCTTCCTCTTCCTCTTCTTCAGAGGAAGACTTTTCGTCCATATGTTCATCTTTATTCTCAACGTCCGTTGTTACAAGTATGACTGTGGTGGTGGAGGCCATGAGTATTCTCAAGAAGCCTTGGTCTCCACTTTGAGATTCTTTTGAGTTTGAATTTGAATCCTTAGAGTCATCCCATGTGGCAAGCATTGCCTTCCCTTTTGATTTGTTTTTTATGGTACATTCAGAAGAAAGATGATCATACCCTCTATAATTGTAACGTAGAGGATCTTTTGACCTTTTGGATGATTTACCTATTTGGCATTTAAGATAATATATCTTTCCACTTTTGTAGAAAGTCTTCCCTTATCTATTTAAAATATTTTTTTCAACCTTTTGTCCAACAAGGCTATTTCATCATCATCTTCATTATCATCACTGCCATCCTCGTATTCATGTTTTTTGTGTGAGGCTTTTAGGATTGTGTTTTGGATTTTGTAAGAGTCTAGAAATGTAGTTCGTAGGTTTGTAAGGAACCTAACGGTTCTTCTATTTTTATGTTGCATATGTTTTTACATTCCTCAGTTGTAGTGATGTTGGAAGAGAATCATTCCAGTAGAGATATTAAGATTTTCCTACAAATTCAAGGAAGTAGAACTTTTTCTCCCAACCCCCACATGGAGTTGCATATGTCACTCAGCATGGTGAAAACTCCATAAATGTTTCGTGCTTCTCCATTTTTATATTTTCTCATTTATCTTTTCAAATAATTTTAGAGCATGCCAAAAACTGAAGCAAATCCAAAAATCAAGTGCAACACAAGGTAAAAAAACAGGAAGTTTAGTTTATTTCCATGGTAGCCACTGGAGCTTAGATATGCCTCATTTTTGGATTCTTGCCCTGGAATGTTTGGCAAAACTAATGGAAGGCATGGATGAAACATATAGATCATGGTATGGCCCACAAAGTTTTACCACACAGTACGGTAGGGTAGGGAGACTTGTTTGAAATTACGCGCAGTTTCAGAAAATACAAAAGGTAAATAATTACTATATATTATTGTTTTATTTTATTTTATTGTTTTTTACTTCAGGTAGTTACCCCCAAACAAGGAAGCCCCATCCGCTTCCATAGTTTTTGCCATGCTTTCAGTCGGAGCTGACAATAGGCTTGAGCCGAGTTGAAGTCCGGGCATCCAGGAAGGTGGAAACGTGAAGAAATCAGAGAAAACAATGGAGCAAGGGATGGCCGGTGCCTAAAATATTAGAAATTTTCTGATACCCTGGTATAGTGCCGTGGATGATACACAGGCAATTCGAAATTATTTAGAAATAGCTTGGTTTACATATAAGCCATTCAAATTAAGCTGTCCAATTTATATGGCGCCCAGTTTAGATGTATTATAAAATAAAATAAAAAAGCTTATTTAGTTATCTGACTATCAATTAGGTTATATCCATTAGAAGGTTAAAACAGAAAATTTTCCAATGGTCAAGTGTCCTTATATCAGAGGTTAGGATCGTTTAAACAATTTGATTTGGGACTATAACTTGGTAACAGTGGTTTCCACAACTTCGTTGGTTAGATTTATTTAATGTAAGCCACATCTACAGTATCTTAGATCCTTTCGTACCAAGCGTCGGCCCGAGTATATCATATAACTCCATATGATATACTTGTTTGTATGCATATCTCTGTCACGTCTCCACTGCACGGAACAAATCCATTTACCGTTGATGACTCCGAACCGTCCGCCTACTAAACCTTATCCCCGACGACCCGCATTAGACAAACACATCCATCAGGCACGCGATCGTGGCTCTTATTTTTGTGGCCTTCAATTCGATTGTGAAATCAAGGCGTGTTTCCTGGTCCTTCCAAAGCAGGGGCCAGCACTCGGACGGATCGGGTTCACCACACGTACGGCTACATGTAAACGTAGAATGGCGACGAACTTGTATTGATTTCATCAGGTAACAAACTGGAAAATGTGAGGCACCTGTCCTGCAACCATGGTCATAAATCTCGTCCTGGGCAATTCATCGGTTTGGAAATTTCTCCGAGAATTTCAAATATGATATTATCGAAAAAATCTAGTAAAATATTAAAATATTAAATTATTTTATTGTCAATTGATAAATAGTTTCAAATTTTAAATATATATTTATTAGAGAATTTTATAAACTATTACTTCATTAGCTAGGTATTTACATCCGGTACCTTTTCAAAAACCTTTTCAATAAGCTTGCCCCATTAATTATCATCGATTACTTTCGGTTAGATTTATTTAAGGGAAGATAGGTTCGGCAAGGGCTCAATGGCTCAAGAGGGTATCATCGTGCTGTTTATATGAAATTCACACTGAGCACCACTTTGTGTCACCCCATGCTATACCCACGGCTCAAAAATCAGCTCCATTCATGATTTTAGTGGACCCTATAAAAATCAAGGGTAGACATGTCTCTCATAAATGTTTACTTTGGTGTAGCTGTAATACTCAAAAATCTGACACCCGAGTACAATGACTCGACTCCTGAGTCTTAGGATGTTAACAATAAAATGGTCGAGTGTGTTAGCGTCGATCGACACTGACAATACATTGGTTTTCACTGCTTTTGTACGATGCTTTAGCTGTGTAAACTTGAATGTCGTCTAAGAATGTCGTACGTGAGGAAATTCTCCCACATGTATATTCAATCAAATTAATATTCATCCCATATACAAATAAATCAGATTAGCGCATATAAATTTAACGGATAATTAGAGATAAGTAGTGGTAACCAACTATAAAACTAATAAGGTAATCATGCAAATAAAAAGTAAATTCAAGAGGTGCCCACAGGAACCACCATAAACCATAAACCATAAACAAACCAAAGTACGAAATGTCAATATTAAGGGAAAGCCACAAAAAATATAGTAATAGCCTGAGCTCCCAAAGCTCAGTCAACTAAGGCCTCCCTACTCGATCATCCATCTCTCCATCGAGCTTTATCCTGACAATCCCAAGCTCCACGCTCCATCTACCTTCATCCACTATTTGGCTTTCAAATTCAAGATGTGATGGCCATTTCAGTGAAAAATTCTCCTAAGATTACACATTGTTATATTAATCAAGTATAGTTTCATGAAAAACATATAAAAATAATCTCAATTTATAATGTCTTATTTAAGTGCATGAATGCATGTACATATTTATGCACATCCAACCAAAAGCCAAACCAATGAATGGACCTTTCAAACAGTCAGGCCATTCAAATGCAAGAGAATGGGTCCTTCAAACAGTTAATCAATTCAATAAAATAAGGGTCGTTTGAACAACACACTGATCTTTCAAGTAGTCAACTAGGTACTCGATAATGCCTGCATGTAATGGATGCATGATTAATCTCTTAAGACAAAATGATCTTTTGTTTTTTCTTAGGAATTAGAATACATGCACTCTAGTGAATAACAAAGAGAATTTGAAAGGAAGAATGTTCATCATCAAATATTTCATTAATCTAAGTTCTTGTTACATTCCTCGCATTACCCTTGATTCTAAATCAAGATACATTTAAATATGCAACACCAAATAACAGTTGAGAAGAATAATTTTAGCAAATGCTTTCATGTAATGGATGCATATTTTAAGACAAAATGATCTTTTTTTTCTTAGGAATTAGCCTCGATTGAATGTCCATCGAAACAAGATACATTTAAATATACAACACCAAATAACAGTTGAGAAGAATAATTTTAGCAGTATTTCGGCCTCGATTGAATGTCCATCGAAACGACAGAAGAATTGTGCAGGTTTGAAAACCTTTGTTCGTGTAGATCCTCTAACTCCAACTTCTTTCTTTTATTTCTACTCCAGTAACTCTCCTAACCTAGGATGAGACCAATTAAAGTTAGTGCATTACTCACAGGAAGGGTATGTTGAGTGGGTCATCCTCTTGATACCTACTATTTTGCGGATCAAGTCTTCTAAGAACTCCTGAATGTCTGAAGTGTCCATATGGCGAGACTATAGGTGTATTTATAGATATATGCACATGTGCAACCCTACTTTTACACAACTCACTTGTGTTTCATGATCGCATACATATTCTTGACTCTGGCATGTTGCAAAGTCGCGCAACAACCTTTGTGGCGCATCTTTGACCAGTGCAACTTCCTATTTGTCATACCTTAGCACTCTTCTTTCTTTGCAATAGTCTTCCCTAACATTCTTTTAACTTGACTTTTTCCTTTTATTTTTTTTTTTAAATGGCAAAGATTAAGAAAACACCTGCCACTACTTCAACAATTCTTACAGAGATAACTCTCTTCTATTTTATAGCTTTGTCAGGAGTAATAATTAAAAAAACTTCATGATATGAGATAGAAGATCAACAACCAAGTCGAATACAACAAATCATGTGAATTGGCTACCTTCCTTGTGTATTGACTAAGTTATATAATACTTCCAAGTTTCAAGTGGGTCAATGCCATCAGACCCACTTTATTCGTGGTGGCGGAAGCAATGGCTAAAGGGAAAAAAGTATTTGTTAGCTCCCATGGTACTCTGTTCTTTATATCGAGCTTTAGGCGATGTGGCAACTCATTGCAAAAGTCCCTTAGCTAGAGCATCATCAACATATGCACCCTGACATTATTTCGCAAGGTGGCTTACAGTGTACTTTCCTTAGACATATGATGAAACTGACAAGGCCTATATCAAACTAAATCACCTCTCGCTTTGGCACTATCCATGGAGGAAGATGACTAAGAAGACTTACGGCTGGGTAACAGAGAAAATCAAAAGGACAGTCAATCCTATTTTATCAACTTCCTCTCTCCAATAACCTCGAAGATAGAGGCATAGTTGATGACAATTCATTATTATCAAGTAAGCGTCATTACTTTATTTCTATCAAATCATGCAGTCTGCTCTTGAGGGAAAGCAATCAATTTTGAAGCGAGCCTGACTATCCTAGTAGATTCACACACCAATTTGGTTTTAATGGGATGATACTGGAGACCTGTGATGCAGTTACTTGGATAATGAAAAGTTTTAGTGTTGGCCCATATAATCGAGCATTCATCTGGGAATAACTTCTCAAGGTGCACACGAGATCACATTTTGTTCTACCCAGGTACAATCATTTGATCAAAACTTCATACTGTTAGATGCGTTAGTGGGTACATCAGTAATACTTGGTACGCCATAATCATTCAGTGAACCATCTCGTATGGATAGTTCCTCCGAAGCTCAAGAATTATAGGTTCGAGCAAGGTATTGGCTACATAATAGAGAAGGATCATGCTCCTACACCCAGTCAAATTCATCTGAAAATTTATTTGGAGGAGCCCATCTGTTAGAGTAAACTTGTGAATACTCTCCATGGATGGACAACATATGACACTCCCTTGGACAAAAGAAGATCAGAAGAACAACCGACTGTTGAAATAGCCTCAAGTTTGCAAGGGGAGGGTAATGAGCCAAATTTGCAGACATTAGCAACCACACTCTATACATCAATCAGGGAAGGTCCACTTGAGCAAACGAGGACTAGGCTAGAGTCACCAACCATTTCTCATGCTATGAGGTCTGCAAGGCAGAGTTTGTCAGAATCTGCCACCCATTCTCAAATGTTTGTTTCTTCTCCTCTTACTAGACAGACTAGGCAAAGTACTTCTTCAGCTCTTATAAAGCCAAGAGCACATGCTAGTGGGGCAAGCTTGTTTACTAAAGGTAAACAGGTTGTAGTAGAAGAATACGTTTAGGAGGACTCATCTGAAGAAAATGGGGATGGAGAATTAACGGAAAGCAATGGTTCTAATGAAGAGAGAAGCTCTATGAAAGATGACGAAGAAGCAGATAATGATGTTGTCAATATTGATGCGAAAATGGCATTGGATACATTGGAGCTACTAAGGAATATCCTCTTGACAAAACAACTCCAATTAATGGGTCAGGTGCTCTGATAGATATGGAAGAAGAACCACTAGATTATGGAGAGTTCAATTATTCACTGGTGGTAAATGTCACTATGTTTTTCAGTGCCAATTACTCTCCATTGCCTCATAACAGACCAACAATTCCACTAGTGACTGTTTCTCCTACTGCTCATCAGATGCGCCTAATGGTTATAGAAGTTTCCTCATCACGAGAAGCAGAACTACCCACACTGGTGATAAACGTGGCAGAAGCACTAATTTACCCAAACAAGCCTCTATCTGCTCTAAGGAGCATGGAGGTAGATCATAATGTGGCAATTGTGCCTTCCATAGTAAAGGCGATTGAAGGCAATGCAAAACATATTATGATCGATGACACCACAATTGCATCCTTCAATGTTCCATCTGTGGTCGCTGCTCTAACTATTCTTGTATCTAAGCCTACTGCTCTAATAATTCCTATGACGGTGGACTCAAGTACCACTACTACGGAACCAAACTTCAATATTGCTCCTCAACCAATGATTCATGAGTCTTCTGTTGATCTGGTATCATTGGCGCTTTAGCTGCATCTATTCCTTCATTAGTAATTCCAGTAACATGTATAATTATAGAATCCCAGTCTTCTAACTGATACTGAGATTACTTTGTTATTTCACATTTTATATTATATCATCTTCTTTTCTTGTAGCCATACAAGTCCTGAGCTTTTCTGCTAGCTCGAATTCAATGGCGACAACATATGATGTCATTTTTTAAAGAGAAAGTTCCTCCTTCCAAGCTTATTTTGGTCAAGAACCCACTCTCAGCGATCGCATGCATGTTTAAGGACCTGAAACAATGACCTCTTCTTGGCAATGCATTAGCAATTCTGAAAAATACTGCAAAGCTTACCAGAATAATTGTCTCATGGCTCCACGATTCCCTTTCTCAGTTATGTGATTCTCTCTGGCATCTGGAACCTGCACGAAATGTAGAGATTGCTGTGAAAATATTGGGTCATTAATAAGAATTACTACTTCTTAACAATGATATATCAAAGTAGTCTTCAATTATTAATGGGTATAAGAAACAATGCAGCTCCATTCAAGAGCAGGCGAATGCTTCCGAGCAAGTTTTGGCTTCCATTAAAGAGAAGATTGTCAGCCTTCAAGCCATGAAGGAAGCTAAAGAACTAAAATTGAGTAGGATTTGGAAAAATATTGTGGAGAAGATAAGTATAACAGAGATTGAGAAGTCAGAGCTCTTGAAGAAGAATACTAATGTTGTTTCATTAGAACAAGAGCTCATGGAAATCCCTAATCGAGTTGAGCTAATTGCCAAAGTTGAGCTTAATATTGCTACAACTCAAGTTCAGTCAATCAAAACTTGTAGGGGATATATGTTAGCGTTAAGCACTTCAAAGTGATTGACATATGTAATTATTGCAGCATGTAAATTGTTTTTTATAGAACAAATTCAATATTTGAATGACATAAACAATCATGTTCAATTAACATTCTATGTTTCTTTTTTAGCATGCACATGTGAATAGTTTTCTAGCTTTACGAATCATGTTACAATTACATATGTATTTCTTTTTAGCTAGAATTACGAAGCATCGTTATGATTTATTTATTTTAACTTTTATGCATCATTATCCTTTATGCTATATTGCTTTTAATAGGGGTAACTACCTTAGAGTTATGTTAGTAAAACTAAGGTGCCTTGTTAGTATGACCATATTTTAAGCTCGTGAGTATTTGGAGTATCCATAGTTTTAGCTCTTGAGCATTTAAAGCATCCACAATTTTAGATCTTGAGTATTTAGAGGAAGTAGGGCTTATGCTAGTTGGCCTCAGTAACTCTCTTAAATTCATGAAGCAAACGCAGCTTGGGGAGCCCACACACCACAATCCATCAGTGGGGCCCTTGACGTTACCAGGGTGGTGGACTTAGTAGGATTTATGCATGGGGTTGGCCTTAGTAACTCTTTTGAGTTCACGGAGCTCACAAGGCTACCTGCCAAGTATCAACTCTAAGGTCGCCAATCCATCAATGGGGAGCTATTCATAATTCTCCCTTCCCATTAGTTACTATTGGAAACAAGCTAGAGAGTTAGGGGGTCTTATGTACAGTTAGCCGATTAAGGCACACAATACAATCTTCTTTTTCTTCACCTCTATGACTCGCGTCTATTCATAAGGGGATATTTAAAGTTTGCCTTTTCATATGATGTTACCAAGAGTGATAAGATAGTGGGTCTTACGCGTGGTTAGCTTATAGCTCGCATCGCAGCTTGTATAAAATTGGCGAATTCGTTTTGAAAAATCGGTGATCTTACTTTAACGTTCATAGGGGATTTTTTCTTTCACCCTTCCTATGACGCTATGTAGGTCTTACATGTGGTTGGATTATGGCTCACACCATGGCATGTATAAAATTAGCGATAATCGGCGAACTCATTTTGGAAAATTGGTAAACTCGTTTGGAGAATCAATGATCAAATAGTTCTTTGGTTATTTCCTTTCATCATTTACATGTCGCTCTTCATTCTCACTTTATTGAAGAGTATTCTTATCAGTGCATAATAGTTTTCGCTCTCCTTGGACTATTCCCTTTACCCCCTTTCGATTCGGTAGATTTCTGATGGAAAATTCTTCTTAATCAAAAGCTTTATTCGCCTTCCTTTCCAAGAATAATATTTCTTTATGAAACGACTGTTGACAGGTATTCCCATTCCGTGTACATTTTGATCCACCACCTGATAGGCTCCATTGGAGTAAACTTTTAAAATGACATACGGACCATCCCACTTAGGGTCAAATTTGCCCCTAACCTTATACATAACCACAATGGGTCGTTTAAGCATTAGAACCATATCCCCCTTCTTAAAAGATTAGTATTTAACTTTCTTATCAAAAGTTGCCACTATTTATGTATGATAAAGCTCTAAGAATTGTTGGGCTGCTAATTGTTCTCATGTAGGGCATCTAGTTCCATTTACCATATTTTGCCACTTTCATTTTCTATAATTGATTCATGCACTACCACTTGATTGAACCTAAGGTTTAACAACCCCAAGTGCGGCGCTGCAATGTAGTAATAACTCGGTGAGATCTAGGTCAAATCCTTAAAGAATGGGGAACATAACCTAGAACTAATATAAAGGTAATGGATTATTTGGGTTTTTTATCCATCAATTAAAGTAAGGATTTTAAAATAAATGAATAAAAGACTAAGGATCCAAGAATCCACTTATAGAAATTGCAATATCTCATTCATTGATTCAATGTATAACTCAATTGGAATCAAAGTTCTATCTTATCAAATCAGAAGATAATTTTGTTAAACCAATTATTAACACCGATAAGAATATGATTTCGATTGAACAATTCTCTCATGAAACACTCGAATCTCAATCGTAGAGAATCAAAAGCATCTAAAGCACCCTTAGGTGACAATAGATCAATCAATTATACATATTAAATCATTCTCTAATTCAAGCTAAATAATTATTAAATTAAAGCATTCATTGTACCCGTAATGCACAACAAATCTAAAAATAAATAACTCAAGGAATTTAAAGTAAATCCAAATCTATTCAATTTTCTACCATCATTCAAACCAATATCAATGAATTAAATAAATTAAATATTGTAATTAAACTACAAGCTTCATTCCTTAGCCATAACTAAGAGATTAGCCTAACATGACATTGATCTTATGCCCGGTACCGTGCCTATATCAAAGGCCCCGTATCGTATGGCACCGATGGAGTTACGTGAGATGCAACAACAGTTGGACAAGTTACGTGAGTTGGGCTTCATTCGTCCGAGCAGTTCGCCGTAGGGAGCGCTAGTAATATTCGTCAGGAAGAAGAATGACTCGTTGAGACTCTGCGTGGATTACCGCGAGCTCAACCGAACAAGTATCCACTCCCGATGATCGATGATTTGTTTAATCAGCTACAGGGTACACAGTTCTTTTTGAAGATTGACCTGCGATCCGGTTATCATCATATTTAAGTCCAAGAGGAGGACATCCTGAAGACAGCTTTCAAGACGCGCTATGGTCACTTTGAGTTTTAGGTCGTGTCCTTCGGACTAACCAATGCGTGCATCATTTTCATGCAGTTGATGAACGAGGTCTTTCGTCCTTATCTCGATCAGTTTGTTGTGGTCTTCATTAACGACATTCTGATCAATTCGAGGACTCGCAATGACTATGAGAAGCATCTGTAAATTGCACTGCAGACCCTCCATGCCCACCAACTGTATGCGAAGTTGGAGAAGTACGAGTTTTGGCAGGAGGAGATGAAGTTCGCCGATCACGTGGTGACGAGGGAGGGTGTCGTAGTAGACACCTCAAAGATTAATGCAGTGCGTCGGTGAGACCAGCCCACAAACACGTCCGAGATCCATAGTTTTCTTAGCTTGGCGGGATATTATCGACGCACCATTGACCAGGTTGACCCGAAAGGGCGCAGAGTTTCTGTGGAGTGACACCTGTGAGCGAGCATTTATGGAGCTGAAAGACTGCCTCACCTCCACTCTTATCCTCACTCTTCCCTATAGGAGTGATGGATTTGTCGTATTTATCAATGCTTCGCATGTTAGCTTAGGTGCTGTCCTGATGTAGCACGGGAAGTCAGTGGCCTTCGTGTCTCTCCACCTCAAGGTCCATGTACTGAACTACCCCACGCATGATTTAGAGCTGGTAATAGTCGTCTTTGCACTGAAGGTGTGGAGGCATTATCTTTTTGGGGTCAGGTTCCGGCTCTTCTCCGATCACAAGAGCTTAAAGTATCTCTTCTCTCAGTCTGAATTGAACATGCGACAGGACGTTTAATGAAGCTCTTGAAGGACTATGATTTTGATCTTTAGTACCACCCAGGCAAGGCGAACGTGGTGGCTGATGCCCTTAGCCATCAGTCATAAGACCTGGTGGTGTATATGATGATTAAGGAGTGAAAGAGCGTATGACTTCGAGTTTGACTTGCAGTCTTCTATCATGCAGTTATCGAGCCTATCGATTCAACCCTCTCTTGTGGCGAAAAGGAATCTTGATATTCGATGCATACCATGGAAACAGGTTCAACATGTGTGTCATCTTGCTATGGACAATTTATGACTTTCCCGCATATGGTAATGTTTTTGGTTGTAGGACCAAGTGTAAGTATGGTTGTCCTGCATGTGGTCCCAACACAGATTCCTTGTAACTATACCATGGAAAGAAACACATTTATATGGGTCACAGACGCTGGTTGCCTCTAAACGATAAGGTCAGGCACCTTTAATAAGGAGGTGAATCTGCAACCACAACCGATTCATCTGACTGGGATTGAAGTCGAAAGCATCGTTTCAAAACTAAATGTGCAGTGGGGGAAGATCAAAAAGAGGAAACAAAGGGGTATAAAAGGAGGACGAGAACAAACTGATGATCTTGAATCAACATGCTTCTTGAAGCGATCTATATTATACGATCTAGAATACTGGAAGGATATTCTTGTACGTTATAACCTTGATGTTATGCACATCGAGAAGAATGTATGTGAATTCCTTATTGCACTGATGTTGAACACAACGGGCAAAACCAATGATGACATTAACGCACGTAAAGACTTAAAGCGACTAGGAATTAAGAAGCGTCTATGGCTAGCAAATACTAATGGACATGTGATCCAAAAACGAGGTCCTTTCTTCCTTCGAAAAGAAAAAAAAAACTTTTCATCTAAAATTTATGTGAGCTTCGTGTTCTAGTCGGTTTTAGTAGGAATTGGAAGAACATCGTAAAGGAAGATAATGTGGATGTAAAGGGAATGAAGTCTCATGATTCCACGTGTTGATGCAACATTTGCTTCCAATTTTGATCCAACATGCATTCAGGGATAGTAAGCCTGTGTGCACTATAATTAGAAGCTTTAACACATTTTTCAATGCCCTATGCTCATGAGCCATAGATATTGAAATGTTAATGGCTCTCGAGAAGGGCATCGTTAAGACTTTATGTGAGCTTGAGATTACATGTCCTCCTTCAATTTTTGTTGTGATGATGCATCTACCTATCCACTTGGCTTACGAGGCTCGCGTATGTGGTCCTATCTACTATCGATGGATGTATCCATTGGAAATGTATGATATGATTTTAATGTGAATAAACCGACCCAACATCTGCAATACATTTTCCAATGTATCATTAACTCTTTAAGGTTCATGAAGACGTTTAAGGCATACGTTCATAATAAGACACGACCTGAAGATTGTATAGCAGAATGATACATTCAAGAGGAGACACTTATATACTGCATCTAGTATAGAGGCAAAAATAATACAAGCCACTTGGAGAAACTGGAAAGCGGCTTGACGAATCAATTTTACTCACGCCGAAGTTGTAAGATATTATTGATGACTTCGATGTTGACGCGGTTGGCTTAGTTGGCCCTAGTCAAAGTGTCATTTTAGAAGGTATTGAGTACGAATAGGCTCACACCTAGGTACTGAAGAGTCAACCCAACTATGAGACATGACAAGGGTATGAACTAGAGTTAGCTTGTATGTATATGTCTTCTTCATTTTTTTTTTTCAAATTTGATTCAACAACATTGTAATAACATTTTTGAAAAAAAGTGTTAATTTTGTAACAACCTTCTTAACGTGCAGGAAATATGCTAATTTCTTGAAGCAACGCAATGTAGTTGCCGGGAAGAGGACTAAGGTGGCGAGTGATGATGAGTTCATACCTTGGTTGAAGAAATAGCTAGACTTGAATAAATCAAGTAATGAAGTCTTCAGAGATATAGTTAGGGGACCAAAGGGTTTTACGATGCAGTACAATAAGTATTGTATCAATGGTTTCCTCTTCGTCGCCAAGGAATACGAAGAGAATAAAATGAACCAGAACAGTAGGGTTAGCACAAAGAATATGACCACCTTCTGATCTAGTGCTAAGGACAAGAATCCAGTGGATGAATCCATACCTTATTACGGAGTCCTCTGCAAAATCATCCAACTAGAGTACTGAGAAGGGTACAAGTCACTCCTACTAAAGTGTGATTGGGTGAATGTGACGCATCAAGGTGTTTCTTTCGATGCTGAAGGGAATTTGAGATTGATGAATTTGTCTAATCTTCTCAGTTCAAACCAAGTGGGTGATGAGCCATTTATTCTTGCGGAGCATGCTGTGCAGGTTTTCTATTCTAGAGATCCAAAAAATCCTGATTGGCATGTGGTCTTGGAGGTTCTAAGAAAGATTTTCATCGAAGATGAGACAATCCTTTTATCAAAAACACAGGTTGTAACTGAGGCTGAAGTAGGACCTGATCTCACCGAAGTAGACATGGGTGGCGAGTTGTTATTCAATGACATTGAAGATATTTGTGTGGTTGTTAAAAAGAAAAAGAAAAGAAAGAGAGCAGGGAGAAAAACCTAATTTGTTGGTTATATTATGCATGTAACAAAACAATTTTCATTTATGCCCTTTTTGATTTTTCCATTATTATATTAATGTAATAGAAAAAAATTTATAAATTAATTTACTCATATCTTTATTATACTTGGTACTTTGCTATTTGGATAGAAATTTTTATAGTAATTACATTACAAATTAGATCTTGAAGATGGATCTAGAGGCAGAGCCGCTCGGGGATGCATCCCCTAAAGATGCCAAGGGTAATAACATAGCTCTTATTAGCTGTTTAGATTTAAAATTTCTTTTAAAATGATCTTTCACTCAGTTATTGTCATACCCCAAACTCAGAAATTGGGCTCACAAAATTCTCGATCGCCGAATTCGGTGCTGACAGCCTCCGTAGTACCCCATTCTCAGCTCCCAGTGCCTATACACCAGATTTCGATCCTGGGATCCTATAAGGAGGATTTTTTTTTTATTTTTTTTTACGTACATTTATCTCATAATAAGCATAACCATAAGTTTACCCAAATCACAGAGATAACATCATCATCACATATCCACTAATATAAACATTTGAATATAATGTTGAAAGGGAAATACACATGACAAAATTAAAGCTCCAGATGTCCGCTGCATGCTCCAAGCTCAACGCTGCTGCAACGTAACGCCACCTGCACGCATCTATCGTGCATAAGCTTATAGAAAGCTTAGTGGGTGGTGAAAGTGTGTGCACAAGGTAAGTGTTAAGTAAGCAATATCAGAGTAATCAGGGTAAGCGAAAGTACTGATAAACCCATAATCATACAATATCCGAAACACTGGCAAGATCTTAAATCATACAAAATTAGAGTAATGCGAAAATATGCTAATAGGCCCATAAATACCATCAGCCTTATCCAAGCTATGCGATGTAAAAACATAATAAAAACAATATCATATACTGATGAAGTAATGTAGCTCAGTTATGCAATGCGAGGACGATAAGCAAAATATCAGATGCTGATGCAATATGCGGTGCAAATGAAATGGCCAAGCTAGAGTGAAGTCAGGATGATAGTACATAGTATCGCAGGCTATGGGGTCCATCACAAAGGACTTCTATCCAAACCAGTCACATACCTAAATTTGGATAGCCAGACTCAATGTAGTAGACTCCTGATTTCAGGTTAGTCGCGCGCCTAACCGAAATCCTTATCATTACGAAGGTACATAATAATTAGTTGCGCACCACCAACCCAAGTGGATAGTGAATGAATGAATGAATGAACATATAACTCCTACTCGATAAGTTCATATATCAGTACGGTTTCTCTCTAAGATCATCACCGGGGTCTAGTACACTCTACATGCAAATCACCGCCCACTGACGCGCTACCATGGAAGTGGAAGAGACCTCACCATCCTCCTGGCCAGTAGTTAGTCAATATCTACCTAGCACGTCAATAGCAAACCCATTCACGAGCTGGTCAAACTCGGCCTAGCAATGCCCCCTACCCTGGGGCGGGTAAGGCCACAGCCCCTCCCAACCGACCACGACACAGTGGGAGACGCGGCCTCCTGGTATTCGGCCCTCATGCGCTCATATATATCCACTTGGTCTCGACGTTGGGGCGTCTCCTGACTACGGAGGTTTAGGGATTTTCACCCAAGGACATCTATGACACCCATATGCTAGAACCAAATATTTTCGTTGTCCTATCTGACCATCCACGATATGCCTGTGGAGGCTATGACTCTAATATCGCTAGGGCGCACAGTAGTCACAACACACAATGCAAGATGCATGAGTCATACAATCTAATCATGCATCAATCCTGCGCATATTGTGCACTCATGTGAGACAATATCCGCCTATCAAGGAGTCTCATAACAACATGCCTAATGACTATGCAATGGTCAATAACATCTCATAACAAACATGCAGATGATGCATATGGGCATGTATCATGATGCTGTGCTGTCATATACTCATAATCGATATCAATAGCCGGCATCGACAATCAGCCTCGACAATGTAGATATTTAACCAACATTGCCTCCAAGGAATGGCCCGCATAGAGCCTAACATATAATGGACCCATGACCTCACATAAGGGCCTAATATACAACACTATGGACCTCACTCAAGAGTTTAATATACATCAGGAAGGGCCTCTCACACGGGCCTAATATACACTCCATCGCCTAGCCCTCAAATGCACCACAATAGGCCTCATCACATAGGCCTCGCATACATTACATAGGCCTCAAATGCATCAAGTCGAGGCTGAATGCTCATCAGAATGGGCCTCAAATATGGGCCGCATATACATCACAATGGGCGTCGGCAATCGGCCTCGATATCCGGCCTCGACAATCAAAGTCGTCTTCGATAATCAGAATCGGCCTCAATAATCAGAATCGACCTTGATAATAATCGGTATCGGCTTCGACAATCGAAGTCGGCCTCAATAATTGGAATCAGCCTTGATAATAATCGGAATTGGCCTCAACAATCGGATTCCACAATCAGTCACGATAATCGGCCTCGATCGCTAATCAGTTAATCGGTCACGATAATCAGAATCAGCAAACGGCCACGACAATCGGAATCGATCGATAATCGGCCTTGATACTCGGAATCGGCAATTGGTCACGATAATTGACCTTGATCACTAATCGGTCAATTGACCACGAAAATCAAAATCGGCAATCGGTCACGATAATTGGCCTTGATCACTAATCGGTCAATCGACCACGATAATCAAAATCGGCAATCGGTCACGATAATCGGAATTGGCAATCGGCTATGAAAATCAGAATCAGCAATCGGCCATAATAATCGGAATCGACAATCGGCCATGATAATCGAAATTGGCAATCAGCCCCGACAATCAGAATCAGCAATCGGCCATAAAAATCGAAATTGGCAATCGGTCATGATAATCGAAATCGGCAATTGGCCACAAAAATCAGAATCAGCAATCGGCCATGATAATCGAAATCGGCAATCGGCCATGGAAAATCGAAATCGACAATCGACCCCGACAATCGGCCATGAAAATCAAAATTGGCAATCGATTATGATAACCGAAATCAGCAATCGACAATCACCCATGATAATCATAATCGGCAATCGGCCATGAAAATTGGAATCGGCAATCGGCCCCGACAATCAGAATCGACAATCAGCCATAAAAATCGAAATTGGCAATCGGTCATGATAATTAGAATCGGCAATTGGCCACGACAATCGGAATCGGCAATCGACCTCAACAATCGAAATCAGTATCGACAATCAAAATCGACCTCGATAATCGGAATCGGCTTCGATAATTGGCTGAACGAGGCCTAAGGGAAGGTCACAATGTGGACATCAAACCATCATTGCTTAACAATGTGGACATTTAACTAAAATAGTTCCCAAGGAGTAGTCCACATAGAACCAAACACATAATGGGGCCACGGCCTCGCACAAGGGCCTAATATACATCATTGTAGGCCTCATCAAAGGTCACTAACACAACACAGTGGGCCGCATGATATGGGCCACACTAATGGGCCTCATACACATAAGGTGGGCTGCATCAATGGGCCGCATCAATGGACCTAATACCATGGGCTTCAAATACACAACAAGTGGGCCTCATGGGTGGGTCACAAATACATCAAAGCGGGCCTCATAGATGGACCACAAGTACGTCAAGGTGGGCCTTATGGATGGACCATAAACACATCAAAGGTGGGCCTCATGGATGGGCTATAAACACATCGAGGTGGGCCCCAATGGATGGGCCACAAATACATCGAGGTGGGCCCCAATGGATGGGCCACAAATATATCAAGTGGGCCTCGTAGTATATCGCATTGGGCCCCATACTAGGGCCTTATAGTAGGTGGACCCTGCACAACCAGCAAGTGGGCCTGTACTTCCCAAATGGGCCCACCAAATGAATAACATGGATGTGCAGCACATCTATCAAGCGGGTCACAAATCCAACGGACTGGATGGCATGGCTAAAACACGTGAATCAAGGTGGACCGTCAGACAGACGGTGTGCAAAAAGAGGCCGAGTGGGTATAAAACACGTACACCTGGGTAGGTCCCACCTGATCGGACCTGCTACGCAATACACAGCCATACAGCTAGTGTGAAGTACTCCACCCAAGCTGCTTCCCACCGTCCAGTGATTGGAAGATGGACACAACACATCCACATGGTAGGCCTCACGAAGATAGGCGGGCAGGGAAGGACGCAACACATATATCATGTGGAGCCATGACCTGGACGGTCTGGATGACCCACGGAACTGCTGACATGACACATCAGCCGAGGCTGCTGACCGTCCAGCGAATGGACGGTCCAGATATTACACATGCATCAAGGTCAGCCTACAGCTGCTGTCGTCAACAGTAGCATGAGCTACTAGACGGCTCAAATACGACGTCATAAGGTGAGCCCCACCATCCAAAACCAACGGACGGTGTGATCAGGCCCAGCACGTGCTGACGTCATGTGGGTCCCATGCGATGGACAAATGAATGGCAAGGATATACGGCATATGCATCAAGCGGCCCACGTCCGTGTAATGGACGGTGTGGACACAACACCACAACATGGTGGGACCCTTAAAGTTGGTGATGTCACTCAGCAGCTAATAGGGAAACGGATTGGCTACTCCCCCTGACACCAGGCCCGGAGCTGTTGGTCGGTGCTCTGTGGGCCCCACCATGATGTATGTGTTTCATCCATTCCGTTCATCCATTTTTAAATATCATTTTATGTTTTTATTCAAAAAAAGGGGAGGGATATAAATCTCAAGTGGATCACACCACATGAAAAACAATAGTGATTGGATATCAATCATTTAAATCCTCCTAAGGCCCGATGTACTGTTTATTTGACATCCAATCCGTTGATTAGGTCATAAAAACCCAGATGAAGGGATAAAACAAAGATCAACTTGATCCAATACTTTTATGGTCCCCAAAAAGTTTTTAATGGTCGAAGTTCATTAAACACTGTTTCATGTAATGTGGTTTACTTGAGACTGGGATATACCTCATTTTTTTTCCAATACCATAATTTGATCTACAAAAATAAATGGACGGAATGGATGAAACACATACATCATGGTGGGCCCACAGAGCACCGACCACCAGCTCCGGGGCTGGTGTCAGGGGGAGTAGCCAATCCGTTTCCGCTAATAGGTGGTGTGACGTACTCAGCCAATCTGTCCAGTAGGGACCACATGAGTACATATAATATTATATTATATTGAAAAAAAAAAACAAAGCACAAGTCCAAAGAGTCCGGATGCCCAGGACGG
The DNA here is from genome assembly GCA_030180095.1 of Magnolia changhungtana. Taxonomy (NCBI): domain Eukaryota; kingdom Viridiplantae; phylum Streptophyta; class Magnoliopsida; order Magnoliales; family Magnoliaceae; genus Magnolia; species Magnolia changhungtana. The sequence goes on along the minus strand of JASAUF010000552.1, from coordinate 9,736,957 downwards.
ACGGTGTAGGTTTAAAACCCATACATCGTGGCTGGGGTCCACATACATGGACGGTGTAGATCCAGAACACGTACATCAGAGTGGGGACCACATGCACGTGGGCCACCAGCCACGTCAAGGTAGCCCACGTCCCATGCACGGACGGCAGGGACGTAAAACATATACATCCATGTGGTTCCCACCGTTCAGCAAGCCGGACGGTGGAGATAAAACATATAAATCACGGTGGCCCCATGTGAGTGGGCCACATGTGCCATCAAGGTGGATGGACGGTGTAGATATACTGTACATACACCAGGGTGGGTCCCACGTGGTGGGCCACCATAATCACATATATTTTAATGTATTTAATATTATATACTATAATACAATATATATATATATATATATATATATATATATATATATATATATATACACACCCTCCAAATCCACCGTCCAGATACACCTGGACGGTGCAGATAACGTAAATTAAAGGTGGGTCCCACGTAGGAGTGGCCCACCATACTATTATGATATTAATATAATATAATATAATATAAATATAATATATATATGCCATCCAGTCCATCGTCCAGCAGCAGGGACGCTGGACGGTCTGGATACATAATCCATCTATTATCAAGGTGGGACCACGTGGTGGCCCACCATATATATATATATATATATATATATATATACACACACACACACACAAAAGGGGATGCGTGATGTGTCCAACGTGTGGGTCTTCTCACCGTCCCAACAGTGGACGGTGGATCCCTCTTAGAATGTGGTGGGCCACACCATTTAATGGACGGAGTAGATTTAACACACATCGGTGGGGCCCACTCCAACCTAGAGAGAGAGAGAGAAACGGTGAAAATGGGAGGGACCTCGCCACTATGGGCCCCTCCAAGATACAAAACATACATCAAGATGGGTTCCACCATATGTGGGCCCTCTAATCATCAAAATCACACAAAAATCACCCACTTCAAGATCTCGGACTCTTCCCTCTACCGATGCGATCTAGAACTCCAATGGATAGACTTCAATGGTTGAGATTGGACTTAGATGTTGGAGATAGAAGATGGGAAGGTGGGTCACACTAACTTCTCCATGGAACCTTGAGAAGCTTGGATGTTGGGGCTTGGATTGCTTGGGAGAATGAGAGAGAGAGAGAGAGAGAGAGAGAGAGAGAGAGAGAGAGAGAGAGAGAGAGAGAGGGAGGGTAGAGATGTGAGAGAGAGAGATGGGTGAGTGGGTGAGTACTTTAAGGGGTGGTTGTACTTGGGGATGTGTGTGAGTGATGGAAATGATGTGTACTTGATTGATGTGATTGATGGGAATGATGTGATATTTTCTAGGGATTGCAACGCGCGGCGTTTATCCTCGAAGTGAACACGAGCCCACATCTCCTAGCCTGGGTATTGCCTCGGTGCGTAATACACGGCATTGGAACCGCGGCGACGGCGCTGTCTCTAGGGTACAAGTCTCAGGTTGAGCCGACTCTGGAATACGGGACACGACTCAAGGTTACGCGCAACTGCCGATAACATATCGGGGATCGCCGGAATTCAACTGGGAGGACCGCGAAGGCATACAGAACGGTACGGGCTAGGATACGGATCTCACAGTTATGGCATATGGATCTAGAGGCAGAGTCATTTGGCATAGAGCCGGTAGGGGATGCAGTCCCTGAAGATGCTAGAGGTAATAAGATAGTTTTCCTTAATTGTCTAGATTTAAAATTTCTTTTATATTGGCAGTGATGAAACATGTACCTAGCTATTTTTCTTTTTATGTAGGAGGGTCGTCATCTTCATCGTCTAAGAAGAGAGGTCCTACGCAAGGTTGAAAATTAAATGAGAAGATTTCATTGAAAAGGGTCATTACGATTAATGAATTTGGGCAACCGTATGTAGGGGATGGAAATCAGACCGCATTCAATTCAAGCATTGGTGTTCTCACCTGTACACACATCCCGATCACCTACATAGACTTTCGTCAAGTGCCTCCAGATTATATTCAGAGGGTTAGTGATATCTTGGCGTGTAGTTATGAATTTCAGGATAACTAACATGGGTGGACAACTTATGTTCATGACCGTTGTAACGCCGCTTGGAGAAATTGCAAGAACCAATTGAATAAAAAGTATATTAAGGATAAGGATCCTACGGCTGTGAAATCATCTCCCGCCCCTATTGATGTCCCTATTGAGGATTGGATTATCTTCGTGGATCAATGTAGTACCGATAAATTCAAGGAATCAAGTCTAAGAAATGCATCCAATTGGGCCAAACAAGTTGACCCTTCTCTACACTTGGTCGGCGTAGCATGTATGCCACATGTCATGAGATGGTACATGTCCTAAAATAATATAGCTCTACTTTATTTATGATAATTATTTCAAATTATTAGTTGTTTAATTCCATTATTAATGTGTTTTGGCACGAATGTTATGGGGAAATGGCAATTGAGAGGAATCTTACTACCGATGTCGAGGTTAGTAGGGCTGAGGTGTACATCTGAGCCCATACAACAAAGGATAAAAAATTGAAGTTTCCAAAAACCTTTGTATGTGCAACCCTCGTACATCCTGTCATTATCCATATGAATTTTAAATGCTTCTTTCCCACACTATAATTTTTCTTTTGAATGTTGTCATAGGAAAAATAAATTCGATTCAAAGTAGTAATCCTGCATCTCAGATGACCAGTGTAGATGATGCCCTTACACAGGTATATATGCTTGTCCTTCAAATACTTGAGTTTATTTAGACTTATGCATTCTTTTGATAAATCGAATTGCAATTCTGTTTACAGTTAATTTGGAGTGATAGTAGAGGGCGCATGTGAGAGATAGGTAGAAATGTAGGCAAGATTGCATTGAAAAAGACAACCCCTATTGTAGATAAGCTCAATATGGTGACAAATGATCGCGATTGTTTGATACATGAATTAATTTAAGTGAAGAAAAGCCTGAGAGATCTCCACCAGAAGGTTAATTACTTTGTAAATAAGCAAGGGGAACAGAGGGATGTGGCTCCACCGACAATACTGGCCTCCATTTAAATGCAGTCATGCATCATCGATACGTATGTGTTTCTCTAATACTAATTTAAGCTTATGATTATATACACCTCCATTTAAAAATACTAATGACATGTTATATGTGTTCATGTAGCTTGATTTGGTAAATATTGGTAAGAGATGCGATCTTTGAGATTGGAAGAAACGGGTAATTGCTCATGGTGAGGTGCATTCAGTTGATCCAACTATCCATGTCCATGGAGTAGAAATGGACGAAGAAAATTTTTGTGTTGTCCTAATAGAGATTATAGCTTCGCAGGCAGAGTTATGGAAGGAAGATGATTATCATCATACACTTGGAGAGGTCGGTGTAGGAGAATTTGTTGTTTTACCCAAGTTATTTCTAACCATCTATCCATGATATTTATGATTAGACATTATAATAACTGACACAATTAACTTTTGTTTTAAAACTATACAGTAAGATAGACACTTGTATGCATATTATGGAATGGAATGAATTTAACACTCACTTCAAATTACACCCACATATATAGAATGAAATGGATTTAACACCCATATTTATACATTAATATATTTAGTTGGCATTTCAACCTCCCTTTAAGGAATTGAAAGATTTGTAATAATTTTCACTTCTTTTAGTGTAATTTGCACTTTGGGGGGGGGGGGAGAGAGAGAGAGAGAGAGAGAGAGAGAGAGAGAGAGAGAACTGTAGGGAATTTTTATCATCCATGGCAGCTGTCGCAGAGAATGTGATCAGCTCTGATGATAAGTTTTTATGTGGTTCTGTTGTAAGTTCTTCCACGACTGTTGTTGGTTCTGCAGGTATATAGAAATTAAACCTCAAATAAAGTACGTTCTGCTGTAAGTTCCTTCAAGGGTAAAAGGTTTTACTCTGGCTGTCTTGAAATCATGTAAATAGCAAAATGCTGATGTCAGAGGTACTCTTATTTGCAGGATCTAGTTTTGGGTGTTGCAAATCTTCATACTTCAGAAGCTGTGGCGGCTGCTGAAGCTACACTGGCTGGTTCTCACCCTAGAGGTACTCTTACATTTCAATATGCTCTGACGATACATGCTCACCAAACAAAATTCAGACTCTTTGAGTTCTTTTTTAGCAAAAAACACTCAAAAGGTTTCAAGTCCACATGGTCCTATACTAAAAATTAGTTGATTTAGCATGTTTGTGATGCCTTGATTGCTAAGTATACATTTGAGACTGATCTGGTTTTCGTTCTTACAGGTTGGTGTAGGTGACACTTCAAGGAGAGTTAACCAGATAAGTTTTTATTTCTTTTTGGTAGCATTTGAGTGTTTAATTACCTGCCACTATGCCAAAAGTGGGAATTTGCAACGTATTTTTGCGACGGACTTAGTCCGTCGCTAAAACCTCTTGGTTTAACGACGGATTAAATCCGTCGCTAATGGAAAAGGTCCGTCGCTTTGTCGAAAAACCGTAATCTGAACGTCGCTGTATTTAGCGACGGATCAAAATCCGTCGCTAAAATCTGATTTACGACGTATTTACGACGGATTTTGGTCCGTCGTTAGTAGGCGACGGACAAAATCCGTCGGAAAGCTTGATTTTGTCACTGTCGTAAATTCCCGCCTAAAATACCAAAATGGCACGCTTTTCGGTTGCCTTTGCGACGGATCAAGGTCCGTCGTAAAAGGCCTCATGTCCGTCGTAAAAGGACTGTTGCCTTATTATTAATTTTTTTCATTTTTATCGAAATATGGTGGAAAAGGAAGTTTTTTTTTTTTTTGTAGTCGAATAATTGTTTTTTAATAGAATTTCAGGGGTTTAATTGTACATATTTGTATCTAAGATTATTTTTTAACAATTGATTGAATGCAAAAAGAAAATTTATTTTGTTTTTATATCAAATGAGTGAAATTTTTATTTTTATTTTTTAATTTAAAATTAATATTTAAATGATTTGTAATATCACATGAAAAAGAATATTGAGAAGTTTAAAAAATTTAACAATGTTTGAGAAAACAAATTAGATTTTGAAAAAATAAAAATAGTGATTTAATAAAAATCTATTTTGTGGGAAAAAAGAAATTTGAATAAAGTTGATAAATTTGAAAAAAAAAAAAGCATTTGATTTTGAGAAAAAAAATATCTTGAAAAAGAAAATTAAAAAAAAATTAAAATGTGAAAATTTTGACAATGTGGGCCCCACCATAATATTTTATAAAAACAATGAGATTTTGAAAAAAAAAATATATCATTTTAAAAAGAAAATTGAAAAGTTAAAAACCAAATGATGCTTTTAAAGAAAAAAAAAAAATCAACATTTTGTAATTTTTGGGAAAAAAAAATTAAAATTTGGGAAATTTTTTTGAGATTTTGAAAATAAAAATTCTGAATTTATATTTTAATTTTTTGAAATATTTTATAATAAAAATGATATTTTGTTAAAAGTTTTCAAAGAAAAATTAAGAGTAAAAAAATATATTTAAAAAAATGTTATTTTTAAATAGAAATTGAAATTTATCTGTGAAATAAAAAATTTGTTAATAAATTATTAGGTACATCCGCTAATTGAACCTTTAAACGTTAAAATCAAATTTCACTCAAATTGTTGATCAATCTTGTATGCCCAATATGTTCCTCATATGTAGCTTGATCGAGGTGAATAACTAGTCAAATTGAGGGTATTGATCAGTAAAGTAGAGTGAATGGACCACACATGTAAAATGGGCCAAATATTCTAGTTAAAATTATGACCCAACTTAGTAACATCATGAGAACCTAAAAATTGATGTTAGTAAGTTTTGTGGGGCCTATCATGATATGTGTCGAACATCAACACCATGCATTTGATGTGTCCCTTTTAGGTTATGAGATATCTCAAAAATCATCCGTATACGAAACTTAGGTGGGCCATACCATCTAAAACCATATGAAGACATCCTAAAAAATATAAAAGCACTTGGTGGGGCCCACATGAGTTTTGGATGCGACTAAAACTTGGTTTGACCCCTCATCTAAGTGGGACACACATAATGAGTGGGATGGATATGTGAATCACATTTAGGCAGGCTCAATATATGATTATGAATGTTTCAAGGAAACCCCTCTCTACTATATTTACTATATTTAGGTGAGTTACTCATTACCCTTATTACCAGAGTAAACTCTGTGGGGTCCACCGTTATTTATTTATTTTATCCACTCCGTTCATCCATGTTAACAGATAATTTGAGGTCTAAAGAACAAAAAGGAAGCATATCCAAAGCTCAAGTGGACCAAACCACAAGAAATAATGTGATTGAACCTCTACCATTGAAAAATTCTTGGAGGCTATGGAAGTTTTGGATCAAGTGATGTTTGTATTTTATCTTCATTCATATATTTTTTATATTATGAACAGGTTGGATGGGAAATAAACATTATTGTGGGCCCAAGGAAGGTATCAACGTGGAAATCATTATTCCACACCGTTCCATGTGGCATGGTCCACTTGAGTTTTGGATTTACTGAAAATTTGGAATCAATCCACATTATTCATCTATTTTTTGAGATCATTTTAGAGAATTATCCAAAAAATGAATCATATCCAAAGATTAAATGGACCACGCTACAAATAAGGGGAACGGATTGGCTACTCCCTTGGCACCTGCCAATGGTTGGTGGTCGGTGCTCATGGGCCCCACCATGATGTATGTGTTTCATCCATGCCTTCCATCTATTTTGAAAGATTATCTTATGACATGAGACCAAAAATGAGGTATATCCCAATCTGAAATGGACCATATTACAGGATACAGTGTTGAATGAGCGTCAACCATTAAAACCATTTCGGGGGCCATAAAAGTTTTGGATCCAAATGATTTTTGTTTTTCCCCTTCATCTAGGCTTATATGACCTAATAAACAGATTGGATGTCAAATAAACAGTACAGTGGGCCTTATGAAGATTTTAATGATGGATATCCAATCACTATTATTTTCATGTGGTATGGTCCACCCGAGATTTATATACCTCTCATTTTTGGAATAAATTCCTAAAACGATATTTTAAAATGGATGAACGTAATGGATGAAATACATGCATTATGGTGGGGCCTGACAACACCGACCACCACTACCAAGGGGTTGGTCTTTGGGGAGACTAGGGACGCAATTTCTTGTGAAAGCATTTTGCGAAGTTCTGCATGCAAGGATCTTTGGTGGGGCCCACTGCGATGTTTTTATCAATCCACCCCATCCATACGTTTTTATAGCTCATTGTAGGATGCGATAAAAAATGAGTTGATCCACAACTCAATTGAGTCACACAAGAGGGAAAACTGGGGAAAGAAATTTGTACGGTTGAAACCTTCCTGGGCTCCATTCTGATGTCTTTGGGCCACCCAAACCGTTTATAACGTCACTCTCAATGGGATAAAGTAAAAGAACTGAAAAAATATCCTGATACAAAACTTTCATGTCCATAAGAATGTTTCAACGGTGCTCACTGAATCCCCATTGTTTCCTCTCTTGTGGCTCACTTGAGCTTTGGATCCACCTAATTTTTGGTCACGTGTCCTAAAATGATCTCCTAAAATGGATGAACGGAGTGTATTTCTCCAAAATATCTCAGTGGGCCCCACCCAACATTCTTGCGTGGGAAGTTTCTGCGAAAGCCAGCGTCTCTGGAGACCATATACTGAAGTGACGTCACCAAACTCCGTAGGCCCCACCATGATGTACGGTTTGTATCCACACCTTCCATCCATTTGGAGAGATCATTTTAAGGCAATATCCAAAGAACGAGTTAAATCCAAAGATTGTGTGGTCCACTCAAGATTTAAATCCAAAGCTCCAGTTGACCCACATACGTCCAACTAATAATATTTTCTGATTGTGTGGTCCACCCAAGATTTATTTCAATATAATTTTTGGGGATCTCATACAAAATGATGTCGTGAAATGGATGGACGGCGTGGATGAAACAAATCTATCATGGTGGGGCCCATAGAGCGATGCCAGGTCCAAACGTCAACTTACCATTTTGAATTATAGTTTTGCAATGTGAGTCTTGTATTTTAGGTAAAATAGTGGTGACTCGTCCATAACAACAGTGGCTATGATTCAGAGTTATCCAAACCATCCAAATAATCAGTCTAGGTGCAAATAGTAAATATTTATAATTTTATTATGAAATAATCTTAACCATGCAGAAAATGGTCCCACGCATGTACGACCGTTAATAGAGCTTGTGTTATAAATTATGTTAAACTCACAATACATGGATTTGAAAAATTTATCTTATTTCCAACAGAAACCTTCCCATGCCCGCTCCTCTTCTCCCTCTCTTCCACTTTTCCCTCATCTTCCATCGAGAAATCCTCCCCGGCAGCTGGAGCGTCATCGTCCGCGTCATCGTCCATCAACCATCACCCTTAAATGGAAGGCCCTGCGTTCCGTTTCACCTCCACTGAGGTACAACTAATTTCTCTAATCCATCTCTTCCTTTTCTTCTCCTTACTATCCTTACCAAATCTCTTGCATGCATTTCCATCGGAACGTTCATTCATCTTTCTTTTTTTTTTTTTCCTTTTCATTCATCTCTCAATCTCTCTCTCCCGCGCCATGATTGGAAACCCCTAGATTCGGAACCCCATGATTGGAAACCCCCTTTTTTTTTGGGTGTTGGGTTTATGTGTAATTGTTATGGGAATTGATATTTTCACCCCTTGGTCTTGATAGATACACCCCTTTTTGAACTCATTGTGATTGTAATGTTTTCACCGTACATCCAAATAATAATACTGATCCAAAACTCAGATAGGACATGAACAGGAGCAATGTAAAATCACGCCTAATACCTATATATTCACATGGTTTGGCCTACCAGAGTTCTTCAATGGCACACCTTTGGTCTGTGCCTTCATCCTGGTGGGGTTCTCCTGATGAATGGGTTTGATGGCCTATACACTGAGTTCTTCAAGGGCACACCTTTTCAGGTTTTTGAACAATGCCAAGGACAAAAACCACCATCAGGTGGGCCATGTTGGTTAGATGTGCTGTCCAAAACAACTAAAAGCCGTCCGTTTCATTTAATGCACTAAATAAATAGACTGCCAAAACAAGCTTCCAAAAAGCTGTGGGCCGGCCTTATTAGGGAGTGGATTAGGTATTTTTTGGATAACACCAAATTCCATAAGACAAAGACATGGCATTATTTTATTGGATTACATATGCTTGTTAGAGAGTGGACCACCAACTTTCAAAAGATTGTCAATGATTCTTTTTGACAAACATCTGCATGCTAATGAAATAAAGCCAAGTTGTTAGACTATGATAGAATTTTATTATTATTATTATTATTTTAAAAAAAAGAAATATATGCTTGTGAAGGTTCATACAATAGTGTATGGATGTGCGTGCATACCTTAACAGAAGCCATTCAATTCATGGGCCTTTGATCGATTGACCGAACATTCCCTCGACAAATAGAGCTTTGTTCGCACACTTTGGTTGCTCTACATTTTAAACCGTTGATTTGATGGCTGCCATTGAAAATTTAAAATCAACAGTCCTACAGTACGATTTTTGTCATATGAACCATCTGCATTTGGCCCCACTATTTGAACAGTGTTGATAGAGATACATGTATGCCACGTGTATAGTGGATATGTCTAGGTATTTGGATCATGAAAGGACACGTACCCAAGAGACCAGATTCTCAATGAAAGTAGAGATTTTGATCTGCTTAATTTTTATGAGTGTCTCTTAAAATGAGCTGAAAAAATTGATGGACAGCATGGATATATACCAATGGCCCCCAAAATGAAGCAGATACAAATCTATAGGTGATTACACCATAGAGGGCCTTAGGAAGTTTTTTATGGTGGTAGTACAATTACCACTATTTCCTATGGTGTAGTCCACTTAAAATTTTAATTTTTATAACACATACATTAAGGTGGGCCCCACGATCAGGAAACACCCACTATGGTGTTACGCAGGTAACACCTAATCCATTCTCGCGTTGAATGGGTTGGCACCACATTTATTGTGCAAGTGGTATGCATTTACATCAGGCTGTGTTTGTGGATGAACCATTATCACACTGGTAAGATGATAACAATCGTCTAATTTCTCCTGTTGATGGCCACCAACTGGACGGCAAGGATCATCGGATCAATGTAATTCTTTTGGTTATGCTCATTCACAATGGGACCTATACCATTTGGTGGCCCTATGTGGGGTGGACCATTTGAATGAACAATGGATGAAATTAAATACAGGTCCGAATAATCTATGCTTAGAAATTGTTGGTAGTAAATTTTATCCTATTTCCTAACCATCCATGGATGAAAACCCAAAATGCAATTTCCTAACTATATAGATTACACCCATCTGTTAGAAAAGAATATCCCCATCACCATGCTCAATAAAAAGAAAGGAGGATAAACTTGTTACACTTGTATTGAGCATTTTTTTTTTGTTACTACTGGTGAAAGGAGGATTCAATGTTATTTGATGTCACGCTCTGAGTTTTGTTTATCTGTTTATGTATGGAGAATAGCAGTGGTCTTTGGCATCTGGTGAGACCGTGTTGCAGGAAAACAACTCAGGTTACCAGTTCTTTTGCTTTGATTCTACATTTAGAAATGAGTTGTATTTTGAATCATGTTCATTTAGATTACAAATTAGATAGACATACTCATTCGTAATCTGACTTAAACATATCATGTACACGTTACCAGAGATGGCTTCCATGACACCATGCAAGAACTGGATGAGGGCAGGAAGGTTAACTGTTGAATACATGGAAGGTGTTGCAACGTTTCTAAAGTACGTGAAACAAAATTCAAATGGGGAGAACATGCACACAATGTCCTTGTGCCAAGTGTTGTAATATACGTGGGAAGATGACATTAGAAACCATTTCCGAACACTTGGTTTTTAATGGCATAGATCAAACGTACACGACGTGGTTTCTCCATGGGGAACAACGTCTTGAAACAGGTGCGAGTACATCTGTCGATAATCGTAATGAAGATGTGTTGCCTAGAATGGTCGATTTGGTGAATGATGCTTTCAGTCATTTTCAACCCATTGAGTTAGATGCATGTATGGATGAGGTTAACAATGAAGATGATATTGAACCTCATGATGACTTAAGCGATGAGGCTCGGTATAGGAAGTTAATGGAGGATGCAAAACAACCTCTATATCCATCGTGTAAACCGGAGCATACAAAGTTGTCTGTGATAATGGAGTTGCTCAGTATGAAGGCTAAGTTTCGTTGGTCAGACAATAGCTTTACAGAGTTGTTAAACTTGCTCAAGAAAATTTTGCCCAACGAGAACTCTTTGCCAGATAGTACTTATAATGCAAAGAGGCTGATCAGTTCATTGGGTATGAACTATGAGACAATACATGCATGCCCTAACGATTGTATTTTGTACTGGAAGGACCATGTTGATAAGCAGTGTTGTCTAAAATGTGGAGCAAGCAGATGGAAATTTAAAAGTGTTGTAAGGTCAACCGCCCCACGTGTACCTTGTAAGGTCTTGAGGTACTTCCCATTAACATCGAGGTTAAAAGACTCTACACTATACCGTAGATTGCGAGAGAATATGATATGGCATTCAAAGTCGGCTCAAGATGATATTTGCATGCGTCATCCAATGGATTCATCTATGTGGAAGATTGTAGATGAAAAGTATCTTGATTTTGTTGCGGAGCCACGTAACGTTCGTTTGGGACTTGCAACGGATGGATTCAATCCTTTTGGGAATATGAGCAATTCATATAGTTGTTGGCCTGTTATGATTGTTACGTATAATCTCCCGCCTCATTTATGCATGCGGAAGGAGTTTACCATGTTAACACTTTTGATCCCTGGAAAAAAAGGTCCAGGACATGACATTGACGTTTACTTGCAACCGTTGATTGCAGAGTTGCTTGAATTGTGGGAAGGATCTGTGACATATGACTCGCACAGTAAGAATATGTTCACAATGAGGGCAATTTTACTATGGGCAATACATGATTTTCCAGCATATGGACATCTTTCTGGTTGTAGGACAGGAGGAAAGTACGCATGCCCTATTTGTAGTGAGGAGACAGAATCAGTTTGGCTTGGACATGGAAAGAAGTTTGCATATATGGGACATAGAAGATTCCTGCCATCAGGTCATAACTTTAGGACTGACAGAACCAGATTCAATGGGAAAGAGGAAAAAAGGAAGGCTCCGAAGCGTATGAAGGGTTCAGATGTACTACGTAAAATGAATAATATTGAAACCATTTTTGGAAAGCAAGTCGGAAAGACTAAGAAAATGTCTAACAATGACCCGAACAACATTACTGCCTGGATGAAGAGATCAATCCTTTTTGACTTGCCATACTGGGAGCATTTGCCCATTCGTCACAATCTGGATGTGATGCATGTTGAGAAAAATGTCACCGAGAACCTCATTGCAACAATCATGGATACAAAAGATAAGACTAAGGATGGTTTACAAGCCCGTCAGGATCTTCAGGCTATGAAGATAAGAAAGTCTATGTGGCCTGAAGAAAGAAACGACAGGTTATTCTTACCCAAAGCTCCTTTCACGTTGTCCACATCTGAAAGAAACATGTTTTGTCTGACACTGAGCAATTTGAAAGTTCCAAGAGGATATTGTGCAAACTGGACACATCGTGTCAATTTAGAGGATTATCAGCTAAAGGCCCTCAAGTCGCATGATTATCACATTGTGATGCAGCAATTGCTACCAGTTTTGTTGATGCACTCGTTTTTGGGAAAGAAGAAGACATTGCGCACCGCCATTTGTGAAATGTCAAGATTCTTCAACGTCATATGTTCGAAAGTTATTAATCGTGAAGAGCTTCAAAATATGAAACATAAAATAGTGGAAACATTATGTGTATTCGAAAAATATTTTCCCCCATCTTTTTTTGTTCCTATGACACACCTAGTGGTGCACTTAGCAGAGGAAGCACAACTTTGTGGACCAGTCAGATATCGGTGGATGTATCCTTTTGAGAGGTAACATTAATTATCAGAATTTATCAACTTTCTTTTTTCTTATTATTATTATTATTATTATTATTATTATTTATATCTATATCTTATTTTAATGTGTATAGGATGATGAGAACATACAAAAAGTATGTGATGAATCAAACTTATCCAGAGGGTTGTATTGTTGAATGCTACATATTGGAAGAGTCCATGATGTACTGCATGGACTACATGCCTGATAAGATGTTAGGAAGCCATAAGAGAGTGAAAAAGATATTCTATGATGAGGGTGATGATAATGCCGATAATTTCCAAATCGATAAAAAAGGGAAAAGTTATCTTCTTACTAATGTGCAATATCAACAAGCACGCAGATGGGTATTACAACATCATCTTTGAAAATGCTCAATGGTCAGGGGTATGTTGATAAAAGTCTATGTTTCTATCCTTAATGTTTTTAAATTGTACCATGCAAAGTAAAATTTTAATTCATATATTATATTGTATGTGAATTGTAGGAAGTACAATGAATATATTCATGGCCAAACACGTAAGGGACAAAATAGGAGGGGCAATCCGTCAGTGCAAAAAGAAGTAAACTACAATGCTTGGTTAAGGGAACAATTAGAGAATGAAGAAATGTCACAATTTAAGAGAATTGCTATTGGTCCTAGCTATGATGCCACATCATACAGTACATACTCAATAAATGGATATGTTTTTGCACATCGGACTACGAAAAAACTTGACAACACAAAATAGCGGGGTCTCTATGAAAGCCTTAACTATGTTGAGGCGAGTGCGAGGATAAGAACTTGGTAGAACAGAAGCCACCTACTATGGTATCATTAGACAAATTCTTGAATTAAACTACTTGACTTCAAGATAACATTGTTCTCTTGTGATTGGGTGCATATCGAAGATACTTCAAATGGATGTTATGTAGATCCTGAAACAAATCTGATATTTGTAAACCTAGGAAGGTTTAGAAGGAATATCAAGGAAGAGGATGAGCCATTTATCCATGCATCTCAGGCGGCTCAAGTCTTCTATTGCAAGGATCCGACAAGAGATGACTGGCATGTTGTCTTAGATGTTCCGAAGCGACTGACAAAAGATGCATATGCATTTGAGGATCCGCTAGTGTTTGAGGCTAGGTTGACTGCAGGTTCCTCAAGCCCTTCCTTAATAAATGATCCGTATGACCCAACTAGTGAAGATATACAAGAAGGGTCATATGTAGAAATTGTTGAATGTAACCCACGTATTCAGAAGTGGAAAAGAAACTGATCAAGTTTCATATCAGGTTGAAGTAAATTTAATTACATTTACTATATTAGATTATTTTCCTTTTCATTCAGTAAAAACATATGCATGTGTATAGTGTCATCTCTTTATAATGTATAACAACATATTAAATGACTAATCATTTTAAATTTTTTTTTTTTTTAGAAATTATGTCGTATGTAGGGCCTTCTAGTTCTGCCCCAGCAAGCACCACAAGGATAAAAGTTTCAATCAGTCCACTTGGAGAGATTACTGGAGTTAATAAAAATCAATTCACCTCATTTCTAGGAAATGTGGTCAGGACTCATTGTTCAATTGCATACAAAAATTGGCGGCTTGTGCCAGATACCATCAAGGATAATGTTTGGTCAACTGTTTTGGTAAGCATTTAAATACATGAGTTTTACTTTCTAATGTTTATAATATCATTGTTGTTGACTAATTGCCCTGTGTAATGAAATATGTAGGCTAAATATGATGTTGACGATAGTAACAACTGTAAAAGTGCCATAATTAAGCGTGCTAATGATATGTGGAAGGACTGGAAGAACCAATTACGAGGAAGTGTCCTGGATATGTATGATAATGATGGAGACAGAAAGAAAAATTGCCCAAATGGTGTCAAGCTAGAAGATTGGGTCAAATTCGTTGATTACGAATCTACAGAAGAGGCGAAGTCTCGTCGTGAAAAGGAAAGGAATCCGAAAGAGAGATGAAGTTCCCTCACACGACGTCGACGGGTCTGCTAGGATGGCAGAGTTGATTGTAAGTTTTAACATAACTTTAATTTCTTTTAATCCAATTTAAGAATACGTAATAATTAACATGATTTCTCATTGTAAATTACAGAGACAAAAAAAAATCCAAAACTCAAATCACGAGAACTGAATTGTTTCTGGCAACTCATACTAGATCCGATGGGTCTCTCCCTTCACAGGAGCTGAGCATCACAATGGAAAAAATAAAAGAAATAGTTGCCAATGACCCGGCTTGTATGCATAATGATTTAAATCACGATCCGGTTGCACAGGTTTTTCATTCATTCTCTTCACTTTGACATACTTAGCTTTCTGAACATTTTTTGTTACTAATATACATGCATTACTAATAATGGCTGATTATCATTTAGGTTTGTGGTCTTGATAAAAGAGGACGTGTAAGAGGGTTGGGTCATATTCCAAAAACTACCATTATTGCTTCAACCCCTTACATTAATGAAATTAGAGAAGGAAAGGGCGAAATTGCTGAGATTAAAGCATCGATGATTGTATTACAAGAGCAAATGGAAAACAAGTTGGAAAACAAGTTCAACGAGTGCAAGAACATGATATTGAACATTGGAGAACGTTTGCTTGAAGTTCATAATCAAATAAATAATCTAGTTAAACTAATGCAATGCTCTCCTGGCACTGCTTGTTCTCGGGTATTTTAACAATTAATTAAAGAATAATGTATAGTTACTATTTTATCCATGAAAATAATTAAAATTATTTCTTGTAGGGTTTTATCGATCTGGCGATACCTCAAGTCATCGTGATGAATCAACTCCACCTCCACCTCCACCTCCACTTCCACGGGTGGAACAAATCTGTCATTTGACAGATATTTGTAGTCGAGTTGTTGCACGTGGGCGTCTGATTAGAGATAATGCAGGCATCCCTCCAGATTGCATCAAAGTTATATTGGATGTCGTTGAAGTTCACAGCGCGAATGTGTTTGGTGACATTGAGAAGACGTTAGCCGATTGCGATGTGGGTGATGTTCTCGTTTGGCCTAGAGTGCTGACGAAAACATAGATATTAAAGTAGTTTACTTAAAACTTTTCCTAAGTCAAGAACATATTTTTGTAATTTGGTCAGGACATATGGATTGTGTTTGAGGTTATTTTGGATATTATTTGACTAAATCTTTATCTTGAATTATTTAGTAGTTTTGTTTGACTAATCTAATGATTTGTTTCAGCTTTTCATCTTCTTATGCGTGACGGAAGGTACACATATTTCTATTAGGTTTTGTTTTGATTTTTTCTTTGCTTATGCGTAAAATGTTCTGATTTAAATATTAAGAACTACGTAGTGGCTTGATCCCAATCTTCCAACATTGGGTACGTAGGCAGCCGTTCATACTAGACCGTATCGGTGCAGCCACAAATTTTTTATTTTTTTTCCCTTTCTTGTAGTGTGGATGCATTTTCATCAGGACTACTTGGCAATAAGAGTAAGGTGGATGTAAGTTCTCAAAACCTTTAATTAATCTTGAATGATTTATATCTTTATCGCTTCATTTATATCTTTGTCGTCGTGGTCAACTTGTAACTCCTCAGAACTCACTCTTGCCGTAAGACATTACGGTGCATGACGGTTCTTAGCAGGTTAAGTTGCAAATTATTATTAAGAGTTGGTTGGATATAATTTATTTTTTGTAAATGTTGTTAATAGTATTTGTGAATGTAAATGAAAATAAAAAACTTATGGTGTGTGTGTATATATATATATATACATATATATATATATATGTTATCAATGGAGGATGCCTTGTTTAGGGGGACATGAAATTTTGTAGCTTATGGTATGGTGCCCCAATATTGGTTGTATGCTACTAGTATGTAGTAAATAATACTATGATCAATAGTAAACATTTTGTTTTGAGTGGAGACCGAGTAAAAGAACTTGGAAGAGGCACTTTTTATGCCTTTTTAGCTTCAAACTAGATACCTTTTGGATAAACCAAACATCCATTCACCACTAGTTCCTTTAATACATGGTACAATGGGGGTGGGATAATGTCGGTTGCTCCAAATTCCAATACATATACTAAGTGTATGTAATATAGTTATATATATATATATATATATATATTAATATTGCAATTTATATATGAAATAATCGTCATCATCGTCATCATGTAAGCCATATCCTAATTAATTAGGGTCGCCTACATGATTCCTATTCCACCATTCCACTCTATCAAGGGCCATACCTTCAGTTACACCATAGGTCATCGGGTCTTTTCTTACTACCTCCATCCACGTCTTTTTGTGCCTTCCCCTTGCCCCACAATTTGTTCCCTAAAGCGTGGTTGGTCATACAGCTATTCTATAAAACTTCCCTTTTCGTTTGAATGGTACTCGACGATCAATTAAAACTCCCAAGGCACATCCTATAGCAATTTTTGCCATCCTGCTGGCTTGAAACACTCTTGACGGTAGCAATGTGAAATGGCACCATGTTTGGATTGGATTGGCAAAAGGACAATCTCATTCTTTTGGTCGATCTAGTATCATTAATTCCCTCGACTGTGGGATATCATTGACATTCTTGTAGGCAATGAGATCGCTTGAAGCTTTTGCAGAACCACGGCCATCTCCTGCTGCAGAACCGCCCATTATCCGACCTTAGAGTCGCTTTCGACAAGAATGCCTCAGCTCCATTGGATTCGGCTTTGACCTTTGGACGCTCTTCTTTCTCCTCCCTCCTCTTCCTCATTGAATGAGTATGCAACATCCTTAACTAACTTGGAGCTGATTGAAGTCACAACTTCTGCAGCTTTTTCATTGACAATAATGGTGTCTGCAAGCAACAACGAGAACATCTTAGTCTTTGGATTGTTGGTTTCTGATTGTAAGTTCTGGAACCTAAGAGATACATTAAAAACCATTCCAAGCTTCAACACCCGATCGTTCCTGGCATTTAAACTCAAGCCCGACTCACGGAACTCGAGACCGATTCACTGAATTGATTTGAGTTGGGTCCGATCCGAGTCGAGTCGAGCTCGGGCAACCTTGAACTCGGTTTGAAATTTTTGCCAGCTCAAAAACTATGCTGGACTCAACTCGAGTCGAGCTTTTTCGAGTCGAGTCGAGTGAGCTAACCGTGCTAACTCAGTTCGTGTACAGTCCTAATGGTGGGTGTATACATCCTGGGCGCAGCTTATGTGGATCTATTGAGGTAGGTGGGGTCCACTGTGATGTATTTGCATCATATCCACCTATCCATCCATTTTGAAAACTCATTTTTGGTCATGATTCCAAAAATGAAGTAGATCCAAATCTCAGGTGGACCATAATACAGAAACAGTGGTAATCGACCATTAAAAACTTTTGTGGGCCAACAAAGTTTTGAATCAAGCTAATATTCGCATGGTCTCTTCATCCAGGTCTTTGTGACCTTAACAATAAGTTGGATGGCAAATAAACATTCCGGTAGCCCCCATGAAGTTTTTAATGGTGTGGATTTAATCACGACTCATTCTGTCATATAGTCCACCTAAGATTTAGATATGCTTCATTTTTATGTGGGTGTGGTCGGCTTGATTATGTGCACGTCCTAACATAAGCTGGCATAAATTAAATGATGAAATGAATGATTTCACATGCCGATAATGGTGGGCCCAAATTGCTTTTGGTTACACCAACCGTTGGCAAATCTGGTTCTTAACAAATTCTTAGGATATTATCAGGAAATCTAAGGGGAAAGAATAAAATAATAAAAAAGCATCACGATTAATAAATATTTTCAAATTCAACACGTCATCTAGAGTTAGGTCAGGCTAAAATGACTTGAGCTGACTTGACCTAAAAAATTAATGGACCACACATGTTGGGGTGAGTTTGACCAGGTTGGTCTGGCTAAAATGACTTGAGCTCGATCCAACTCAGAAATTTAATTAACCACACATGTTGAAGGCTAAGCCAAACTAGTAGGTTCAAGGCTAGCTCAAAGGCCGAGTCCAGTTGACTGGGTTTCCCTACACATTGCCAACTGTTCGAGTTAGGTTTTATAGCTAATCAGGTTTGAGTCTGGGTTTGGGCCTAGGTCTTAAAGACCTGGATTCAATTTGGGTCAGAGACTCATTAGCTAATTGGATCTAGGTTTCGAGTTGGGTTGGGAACATATAAGAGCACTTACATGATTAGACCAACATGTATACTTAGGGTTGGTGATGGGCTGGCTAAGCCAGTTTAGGCTCGGGTTTTGAATGGATCAGGAGGCCGATTCAAAATATTGATTTTGAGTGGCAATA
The DNA here is from genome assembly GCA_030180095.1 of Magnolia changhungtana. Taxonomy (NCBI): domain Eukaryota; kingdom Viridiplantae; phylum Streptophyta; class Magnoliopsida; order Magnoliales; family Magnoliaceae; genus Magnolia; species Magnolia changhungtana. Next base: position 9,717,634 of record JASAUF010000552.1, on the reverse strand, counting down.
GCCCGGTCCATTGCTAACTTTGATCACATATACACCCTAATCCATAGCTCAACTGGTAGACTGAGTGGAGGTACCTCGTTTCAACACTTGAGGTCTTGGTATCGATCCCTAGTGGGGGTGGCTAACAGTGCATGTACTGACAGTTGCTTGTACTGACAAGCTAACAAAAAAAAAAAAAAAAAAAAAAAAAAACTTTGATCACATATCAGCTGGAATTAATATGGAAAGAGTATATATTTTCCCATGTTCATCTTGCATGGTGAGGCATGGGATTGGCCGTGATATGATTGTGTGCATCCGCTACCGAAAATGGAATATAGTACATGGCCAGCTATAGTTAGGTGGGCGTACTGGAGGTGGGAATGAGCGGACTTGCTACGACATGAATTTGACTACTGGTGATGGGAGCACGTGTGAATAAAGTTTGGTGGGCGTATTGGAACGTGTTTGTGACGTCACCCTATAATTTGTCCTAGTTCATGTTATGACGTGAGCCCAAAATTCTGCCAATCCAAACTCGAGTGGACCACACCATAAAGGAGAAATGGGGATGGGGATGCCTACTAGAAACCTTTTCGAGGCCATCAAAGTCGTGAATTTGGCTGATATTTGATTTATTATTTTTTTCCCCACTCTGAGTGGTGGTTTTTCCTTTCATTCTTATTGTAAAGCTCTGTTTTATAGTTCTGTTATTTGAATCACCATTCCCATTTTCTGTGAAAGTGATTAATGCTTATCTATTACATTTGTTTCTCAGATTGGATTGGCGATGTCTCCATTGAGCAACTTGTTTCTGGAGTATAGTTTTGCTGCACAGGTTTATTTGATTTCTATTCCTGCTATTTTGTCCAAAGATCCAAGGTCAGGCCACTTAAAGAGTGATACTTTTTCAGGTATGGAAGCTCACTCCTTGTGATCTCTGTGAGATTGCAAGAAATTCAGCTCATCAATCTGGATTTTCCCATGCAGCAAAGGTGTGAAATCTCAAAAAAGGTTTACTTCTTTGCTTTCTTTTGATTGATTTTTCATTTCTTTTAATCATGTTCTTACTTTTTGGTTGTTAAGCTATTAGCGGCTCTTACTTTTTTGGTTGGAGTGCATTCTGATTACAGTATATCCGCATCCAACATGACTGTTCATTTTCTGAAATCTCAAAAAATGTTTACTTCTTTGCTTTCTTTTGGTTGGATTGATGGCTTTCTTCTATATTTCCCAAAAATCAAGGAATTGTTACTGATTTCCACTGTTTTACTACTAATGACCTTCATCCATTTCCTCTAAAACTTTTAGAAGATTTCCTTCATTGCACATTCTGTGGGAGGATTGGTAGCAAGATATACAATTGGGAGACTATATAGACACCCTAGAAGAGAAAATTCAGAAATTGAATCAGTCGGAGCCCAGGATGAAGATTCAAGAGGTACAATATCTGGTCTGGAGGTGATGAATTTTATTACTGTTGCTACCCCTCATCTTGGTTCCAGAGGTAACAAATAGTATTTTTCATTTCTTCCCATCTATCTGCAGGAGTTCCAGTATTTATCAACCTCATACACCTTAATATTGTCCTCCGAAAGTCTGGATGCTAACATATGAAAAGGAAAATTGAATGTATCATCTCATTTTTTTTTAAAAGGTCAAATGGGGCATAGTGCATCATTTTATTCATGGGCTTTTGGGGAATTGTTCTTCATTTGCGGGTTCCATTTCTTTTGCGGGATGCATGCCATTAGATACTATATTGGTAAATTTTACAAGTGTATGTATGTCTTCACCGGGTTCGATTAGGAAATATCCTCTCATCCCAATGTGAAAAGTTGCTCAATTACTGTCTAACCATCAACATGGTCTGTCTTTGGTATGCAGATGCGAGGCACACAAGATAGTTTTGAACATGTGCTTTGATGCATCTTTTGGTTTGATCGCGTGTGTTGGGAAAAGGTTTCATTTGGCAGCTGAGAATTTGAATTTATTGGGAAATAACAATGTCATGTGCGCAGTTGACTCAAAATCCATCGCACTCAAAGTTAGAGAAAGGTTAGGCTAGCGTGATGTTGTTTTGGTGAAGGGTAGTCGTGCAATGCAGATGGAAAGAGTAGTCAATGCTATCAAGGACATTATCATCTGATGGGCATTCGAGGTTCATGGATTTTGGGAGCTTTACATTGGATGGCCTCTTTTATTTCAGTAATCTCTTTTTCTTTTTTTTCTTTTTTAATGCGCAGGGAATTTTGTAAGTGTTTGCATTGTGTGGTTTTTCACTCTATACACTCTAGCAGAAGTGCACTTCCAATGCACTTGAGCAAAGACATTTAAATTGTCCAAAAAAGTAATTTAAAAAAAAATAGAATTCACCTAAAGCAATTATTAGCAAAAGATAAAGAAATGAAAAAAACTACCTACTTAGGCCCATAGATCCTTGCCAAGCATTTTAGACTGACTTGACATACATGTGGACAAGCATGGCATAGATGCATTCAATTGGTCATCTTGATAAATATGTCTGATGATGTGATGGCCATTCATCCACTTTGTATGTGTGGCGATATGGTAGGTGTGAATGTGAATTTGAATGGTTGAAATTGCAACCTGCATTGTGGATGGAGCATAGGTGAGAATCAAGCCATCATACATTTAGTGGCGATCAAATGAGTGATTAAAAAGAGAGGAATTCAGCAGTGCAAATTCCGCAAGTGAAATCAAGTAGTTAAGCACATCTTGACGAGTTTGATTTTCATTCTACATGCCATTCATGTGTGCCATGATTTCGATTGCATGGATTGACATTTGTATTTTGTCCATGAAAAGAAGTTTAAATAAAATAGAAAATTCACATATGGTAAGAAGAAAATTAAAGAAAATAAAGGAGAAACTGTGGAAATATGGAGAGAGAAAATTTACATATAGTAAGAAGAAAGTTACAAAAATAAAAGTGAATCAGTGGAAATATGGAGGGGGACAGAAAATAAAAAGAGAAATTGTGGAAATATGGAGGGAGGCCCATTTAGATGAGATAACACAATTTGCCCTTGGTTACTCGTGTTATATGTTGTAGAGATTCTTAGCATCTATCTATAATTTCATGGATTAGACTTTTTTACATTCACAGTTCACCACCATTGATTTAGTCTAGGTCATCATTCAATACAATATGAAGGGTTAGATTGATTAGATCTTAGATCAATCAGCTTGTGAAGCCCATTGGTTTGTGCTGTATTGGTTGAGTTACTGACCTAAATACATGTTATTATTCCCAACCTGGCCTAACCCAACCTAAATTTGCTCAACCCAAACCCAACCTATAATAACCCGGATCTTCAGGACCCGAGTACACGACCTGTATCCCAAGAACCCGAGTGTTAACCTTAAAGGATGGTCAGATATAATATTTTTCTTTTATCAGAGTAAGCAAATGAGCGTAGTGTGGACAAGTAAGCATAAAGGAAAATTTCATTATCATTCAAATATACAAGAAGCTGCCCATAATGACTTATACAAACCAATGTCTCTGAATTTAATAAGTACAAGATTACAAGAATTTAATATATGAAAAATAGCAGGAAGCATATAAATATAAGCCACACGCATCTCCTCCTAAAACACCAGCATCCTGGCGATCTTACCATAGCTCCTCATCAAGTGAACAAACATATCACCTAAGCCACATGTTTTCGGTATGTTTGATGGATGAGTGACCAACTCAATTAGTGAATTCCCCTCAAGATTACACACCGCATTACAAACATCCGGACAAGCATAAATGCGGTCTTATTAAATGCATGGATGCGTGAATGCAATCATCGCCCGGGGATGTCATCCGTGCGGATAGTGGGCCGTCACCCATGCACATCATCGAACTGGAGAAAACATAACCCTAATCATCGAACATATCAATGTATGCATGATTAGCCAAGTCATTATTAGTCCATTTACAATCACCAATTTAGATAAGAAGGTCTCTACGGGAGCACATGGCCCGCCACATGTGTGACATCTTAGATTTGGAAACCTGTCGAACCAATTTTATGGGCTTACCATTCGCATGGTTGTACAAAGATGGCCCATATAGAAAAAATATCAAATAAAACCACGTGGCCACATAGAGCTTAATATCAAAACCATACGATGATCCTAAAAACCATTGAGCACAACAATTGGTAGACCCACATCAAAGATCCATCTAGATCAATAACCCCTAAGTCGAAGGTCCATTTCAATCACAACTAACATCCCAAGTATGGGTGTACATTTATAGGGGGGTTTCCCACTAATGTACCAATGAAGTCCATAAACATACACAAGCATGAACAAATATACAATTTATGAACATTAGCCACCATTATAGCAATTCAATTCCCAGCATTAATAAGAGAGAGATATCAATTATGAATTTAAATAAAAACTTAACTTAAGCTAATGAGAGGATGGAAAGCTCAGGGAAGAATCATCACCTTATACTTTGAATCGCCTTCTAGTGTTGCTATGTGCTTGCCTCTTAGATGAACTTATACAATTAGGTCCAAGTTCTAATTACTACCTAGGTTTAAGATCATCGCCTAAGGTTATCTTTTAGGGTTTTAGTGTAGAATTAGGGTTTTCGTCTTAGGGTTTAGTTTTAAACTTAGATCTTAGGATTTGAATGTTAGTTCATGTAAAATTAATTATCATGATAGTTTATAACTATAGTATAATTAATATTAATGATAGAATTACTATTAGTTGGTTGTGGCAATAATAATCATTATAATGGTAGAATTAGTATTCTTCTACTACTAATAACAATGTCTAAGAATGGTGAGTAAAATCCTAATAACAAAAGTTATGGTTTTATCTATACTAACTAATACGAGTAATTATTAGTGGCTAATCACGTCCATAATAAAATTTACCATGATAATAGTATCAAGGATTGTAGATCGAGATCCTTCTAGTTTGGTGTACCATTAATTGCCATATCGACTTACTAACTACAAAATCATTAGTCATTAGTGTTATGATGTATATTAGCTAACTTGATAATAACAAAAAAAATCATTACGATGGAATTTAATAATAGAATTATGATTGATGATAATATTATTCATGACACTAATTTATGCATTATAGCACTAATTATTGCTCCTAGTCAATATCATAGAAATAACATTTGTTGTTACAATAGGTAGGGAATAATAGTGATATCATTAATGACAAAATAATCTAACTATAATATGAAAAGAAATGGAACTTCTCACTAGATGATTGTTCCTTCATCGAGTTGACTTTCGACTCAAGCACACCTCTTTTCTCCTCTCTTTCTTTCTTTCTTCTTTCTTTTCTTCTTTTTCTTCTCATTCTTCTTCTTCATTCACAACCAGACACCCAACTCATGATCCATGAATCAAGTCACGACGGTACATGAGTTACTTGGTGCAACTCTTCTCAATCCCAACTCTCACTCTCTCCTTCTTCCTTTCACTCCTTTCCTCCTTCCTTCTCTTCTTTCTCTCACTTTCTTCTTTACTTAGACCACGTGCCAAGAACCCACTGGGATAAACCGGACCGTTTGGGCCCAACTCACCGAACTCGACCTGACTCGACAAGAATGAGTCACCATACCAGGCCCGAACTCTCCCTTTCTTCCCTCTCTTCTCCTTTCGTTTCCCCCTTTTTTTTTCTTCTTGTCTTTGGGATTACAATGGTCAGACATCCAACTCGAGCCCAACGTGTCGAGTCCGCCTGACTACAAAGAATAGACCCACAAATCCTCTCTCCATTCATTTCTCCCCATTTTTTCTTCTCCTTCTTCTTTCTTTGTGTGAGCTCCAACAGGGGTGCCAAGCCCGACTCGACTCGGCCCGAGCTCAGATTGATCCGAGTGCGTGTGGTCAGCGTGTTGGTGCGGAATAGCTAATGCCCGGCTCCACCATTCTCTCCTCATTCTTTTTCTTTCTGTTTCTTCCTTCTTCTTTTCCTTTCTTTCTTCTTCATTCTCAATCGGGTGATGGTGAGTCGAAACTGTCTTTGGTGCTAAGAAGACCCGACTCCAATGGCGATCCAACCCACGGCTTTCCCTCCATCCACTCCTTTAGGAAGGTTCTATGGGCACTAAGGAGCTTAGGATGTTTGATTTAGGTTGGTGGGTTTGAGAAAGGAGTGAGGTTTTAACAAGTAGTAAGGAGTTGTTTTCTCTCCCTTCTTGTAGGGAGACCTAGCTTCAGAGCCGTGGGATGCAATTTGGATGGCTCAGAAACTTGACCAAGTCTTTCCTGATACATTTGAAGGACCGAAACAAAGCCACGATTTTGGGTCTCTAGTTTTCTCAGAAAACCAGGATCCTTGCAAACAGTGATGGACGGTCGAGACACATCTAAATGAAGGGTTGAGATTGGAGGATTTCTCCTCACGCGGATCGCCCTCGTGGCAGTTTCTATTTTTAGAAAGGTTGTGTTAGTAGACTCTCCTTATTGTGCCCTAACTACACGAAAACCTATTATGAATGCTTGGGTGTTGGTCGACACACGACCGTTGAATGGATGGTTTAGATCACTAGATGGGTGATCATGGTGGCCCACGAACGGTAAACGGTCCGTCCGATTATTAAACCAAATGAGAGAGAGAGAAATCTCTCCGTTGGGAAAACTTGGGTCACCGCATCCGACCCGAGTAGCTAGTGCCGCATGTGCACATGCCTCATGCACACGCATCATGTGAGTGGGGTCTACAGTGATGTTTTTAAGAAATCCACTCCGTCTATCCTACTCTATGGGCCTAAATGGGTCCTTATGCTAAAGGTCAAGCATATCTAAGATCTAGGTGGGCCATACTAACAAAACTAAGGTCCTTTAGGACCGATTGCATTGATCCGATGGTCGGATTGCATCCAAACCCATGATCAACGGTTGGAAAGGTCCCAGGGGTCATTTAGGGCTTTCATTAACCAATATTAATATGTATTTACTTATAATTAAAATAATCAGAAACTCATACATATATAAATAAAATTTTTAATATTAACATGCTACTAATCACATACTAATATATAATTCTTAATATACAATATCATATTACACATACGTGTGGATTGAAAACTGTATAATGTCTATTTTAAAATCACATTGCTAAATAATATACCATCTTATTTAAATATCTAATAAATCTTTGTACATATGTTTAATACTATGTTGATATTTATATTTAAATTATATATTGAAAAATTATTATCCACTATGTTTAGTTGATATAATATTACTTCCACAAAAACATGTATGTATCGCTCTATTACAATTCACCTTCATACATTACTATATGTTATATAGGTTATCAAAATTTATCTGTAATAATAATAATAATATTATTATTATTATTATTTTCTATGTTTGTGTAAAGTTTATCATATAATAAATAAAGGAAATATACTTACTAAATATTATTAGAGTACCACTTAGACAGATGGGTCCACATATGTATGGGGACTATTTCAACGATCATTTAAACTAGGATGAGCGAACGTTTACTTAAGCCTCACTTGAATTTAGACTAAGTTTGGTTATACCACCTGGAAGATGCGGGGTGTTATGATTGGAGTTTTCCAACCCTAATCGACCCATGTTGTCCATCAACCTGGCGGTCCCACCCTAACCCCAATTGGAGCCCTAGTTTGGGTATGTACAGCTGTATACACTATACACAACCATATGGGTTTGTAGATAGATGTTTACACTAGATTGTGTATATACCGCAGATAGATACACTGGTATGCAATTATTTTGTAAGATGATTGGCCACATGTGTGACATGATTTAACCAACTTTGAGCCACTTCACAAAGTCATGGCTAGGGGTTCGATGGCATCACTCTTGAACCACAATTGCAGAGATTTCGTCTCCAATTTGAAAGTAATATAACTATATTTTGGATTGTAGTCCCTCAATACGTATGCTGAGAGAGGCAATTACAATTTAGTCTTTCCACCTCATTTTAGACCAATAATTTAGATCCAAATTCATGGAGTTCATATTTAGAAGAGAGTTCTGTTTCTGATTACCTTTCTTTGCATCTATGATAGGTTTGTGTTGTATTAGTTTGTTTAGGTGATAGCTCTCTGGTTCCTTATTGTCTGTGATTATGGGTAGATTATTTATAGGGTGATAGTTTAGTTTACATAGCTAGTATTACTAGCCTAGTAGCATTCCATACAATTTTGGCCCATTTTCAGCTATCTGGAGTATATGTTGGTCCTCCATAGTGGACAACAACAACTTTCCTTCATAGCAATCACAACCATGATACTTGGTGTCTTCTCACCACATCCTTTGAGCAGTTGGCTATGCTTCTTTTAGCCGTTTGATCTCATGCCTGCATTTATATGCTACTTGTGATTTTTACTGAGGGAGTTTCTTTATGTTTTTTTTGTTGGGTTTTTTTCACAGTTATGCCTGTGGATATAGTTCCATTTATTATTGTTGCTTGCCTCTTTTAAACTTTTTAAAGGGGTGGTTGTAGAAGTTATGTAAAAGGGACGCTGATGTTTATTTCGTCTTTCTTAATTTTTTAGCGGTACTAGAATAGTGATGTTCTGTTTGCAAGGTAGTGAGATTGGGGCTTAAAATTTCTTTTGATCATATTAGATGTCATTTTCTGTTATCAAAATCTTAGTGTGTTTTCAATAACTACTCTATTGGTACACTGTGAACTTATTGAATGGGTTATTAATGTAGGACATACTACATATGTATTTTTTACACGATTGTAACTAAAATAAAACGAAAGTAGTCTATCATATACAGGGCCAATATTATATAGGGCATAGTGTAGTTAAGCGCCAAGTGCACCTGATTAGAAGAGATTCATTTTGATAGAGAAAAATTGTTGTTTCAAAAGTCATTGTAATAAAACGCATAGCCTATTAATCTTTATATAACGATGGTTATAGGGTCAATAGACATACATAGCAAGTCACATATCTCTGTTTTGTAGGAATAAATTTACGATTTTAAGATAGATAATCTATCTTCAGGATATCATTGTGGGGCTTGCAAAAAATAAAAATGGATGGACGGTTTGTATATGATATCATTGTGGGGCTTGCAAAATTTTTGAAACGTCAATGCACTACGAACTTGATCAACACCAGAGACACTTTATGAATTATTTTGAGAGCAGATTAAGTGTCTTTGAGACCTCACCCAACATGGTGAGTCCTTGACAGTGGGGACCACCTAGATGCATGTATTGTATATCCATGTTGTCCATCCATTTTAACAGATACTTTGGTTCCAATCACACAGGGTACATCTCCTTGCCGTATTCTTCTATCTTTCAACCGTCACAAGAGGCTCCGGAAAGAAAGGGTATGGGATCGTGATTGATGCCAGAAGCAATGTATTAGTCACTGCTGATGTTGGCCATTGGCATTTGCAATGCAGATGAAAATGTTAGGATAGATACATCATACATGTATATGTATACAGATATACATGTGTATCTGGTCCGATAACTTTTAAGGCTGAAATATGGAAACTTGGATCTGTTGTATTACATTAAGATACCTAAATTATATACAAGAGTATTACACGTAGAGTACATGTATACAGCTAATACAAATCTATGTAGCTTATGTATAGCTGTGCAGATATACATGTGTATTTTTCCTAACAGAAATCACATAGTACACATAAAAGTATCAGAATCTGAATTTAGCCATACATGTGAACCAAACATGGCTAGTGATATTACTAAGGAACAGATGCTCGAGAAGAATTCAAATTTCAGTCTCGCGAGCATCCCATAGCATGATTGAAGTAATGGAACCTTGCTTTACAGGACCTCTTTAAATGTTGAAGAGCTCTGTCAATGCTTTACACCTCATTCCCACACTTCCTATCTCAGTCTCTAAACTATCATTTGGATGGTTTGTGAAAAAAAAAAAAAAACTGATTGTGGGCGGTTTGTGAAAAAAAAAAAAAAAAAACTGATTGTGGGCGGTTTGTGAAAAAAAAACACCTCATTCCCACACTTCCTATCTCAGTCTTTCTCAGCAGACTTGCTTGAAAAGATCCATGGAAAACCATTTTTTTGTATTGTTTATTATGATGAAAATGCTTTCTTTCAGTTTCTTTTGTTTTACAGAACAAAGGTATATTTCGAGAAGGGTGATCCAGAATGAGAAGAGATGGATTGAGAGTGGCATTCAAGGCTTTGAATTTTTGCAATGAAGTTGGCAATGAAATTCCGAGATGGGAAGTCCTAGAGAGGTAAATTGATCGTTTTGATTTCTTAAGTAAGCTCAAACAAACATTTATGGTTTCAAAAATGTATTTCAAGCTCAAAACCAACAGAGAAAAATCTTCATGGTTTTTGTCTATGACTCAATACTTGCATTTCAACATCCTAATAAACAAACCAAAAAAGAAAAAGAAGAAGAAAGAACTAGTCTCATTCTGTGATGTCAAAATTGCATTTTAAACTCACAAGCAACATGCATGAAAAAAATCCTGTGGGTTCTTTACCAATTTCAAAATCGCATTTTAAGTCCAAAACATATGGATGATGGAACTTTCTTATTTCCTAGGATTTCAAAACTGAAAATGGCATGCAAAGAAAATTCTTTGTTGGTTTCTTTCAATGATTTTATAATCGCATTTAAATATACAAAAGAAGCAATCAACTTCTATGAATATGGTTGGGGGAGTCCTTTCATTTTTCGCCATGTTAGGATTTTGCATTGTATCTTTGGAGCCAATCAGCTGAAAATGAACTAATCAGATTGAATTTTTGTTATTTCAGATGGAAAGAAGAATCACTTGGAGAAAGCATCAAACGGCATGAACACTTTCTTGCTTTACAACTGGGTTTGAAACCCGGAATGAAGGTTCATTTTATTAAAAGTGAAAATCAATGGCATATACATTATCAAGATTCTTTGAGAATTTATGGATTTTGCTTAATTTGGTTTGTCGATGCAGGTTTTGGATGTGGGATGTGGAATTGGAGGACCACGACGGGAAATTGCTAGATTTAAGTAACTCCATTTCTCACAATTTATATTTCTTCTGGCTTTCAACCAAGGAACTTGTAATGTTATGTAGCAGTTGTAATCCGACAATTGCAAAAAAAGAAGAAGATGGTTCTCAATTAAATCATAGATTTATTTCTAAAAACAAAATTCAGCTGATTATATAGGTTGGTTGCTTATTGTTATGACATGTTTCTAACATATAAGCAAGCCACATCGTGCATGGAGTGTCCTAGCATAAATCTTTATCTTGAATTATTTAGTAGTTTTGATTGACTAATCTAGTGATTTGTTTCAGCTGTTCATCTTCTTATGCGTGACAGAAGGTACACATATTTCTATTATGTTTTGTTTTCATTTTTTCTTTGCTTATGCGTAAAATGTTCTGATTTAAATATTAAGAACTACGTAGTGGCTTGATCCCAATCTTCCAACATTGGGTACGTAGGCAGCCGTCCATACTAGACCGTATCGGTGCAGCCACAAATTTTTTATTTTTTTCCCTTTCTTGTAGTGTGGATGCATTTTCATCAGGACTACTTGGCAATAAGAGTAAGGTGGATGTAAGTTCTCAAAACCTATAATTAATCTTGAATCATTTATATCTTTATCGCTTCATTTATATGCTGTCGTCAGGGTCAACTTGTAACTCCTCAGAACCCGCTCTGCCGTAAGACATTACGGTGCATGACGGTTCCTAGCAGGTTAAGTTGCAAATTATTATTAAGAGTTGGTTGGATATAATTTATTTTTTTGTAAATGTTGTTAATAGTTGGATGGATGATGAATGTATTTGTGAATGTAAATGAAAATAAAAAACTTATGATATATATATATATATATATATATATATGTTATCAATGGAGGATGCCTTGTTTAGGGGGATATGAAATTTTGTAGCTTATGGTATGGTGCCCCAATATTGGTTGTATGTTACTAGTATGTAGTAGATAATACTAGGATCAATAGTAAACATTTTGTTTTGAGTGGAAGACCGAGTAAAAGAACTTGGAAGAGACACTTTTTATGCCTTTCAGCTTCAAACTGGATACCTTTTGGATAAACCAAACATCCATTCACCACTAGTTCCTCTAATACATGGTACAATGGGGGTGGGATAATGTCGGTTGCTCCAAATTCCAATACATATACTAAGTATATGTAATATAGTTATATATATATATATATATTGCAAATTATTATATTGCAATTTATATATGAAATAATCGTCATCATCGTCATCATGTAAGCCATATCCTAATTAATTAGGGTCGCATACATGAATCCTATTCCACCGTTCCACTCTATCAAGGGCCATACCTCCAGTTAGACCATAGGTCATCGGGTCTTTTCTTACTACCTCCATCCACGTCTTTTTGGGCCTTCCCCTTGCCCAACAATTTGTTCCCTAAAGCGTGGTTGGTCTTACAGCTATTCTATAAAACTTCCCTTTTAGTTTGAATGGTACTCGACGATCATTTAAAACTCCCAAGGCACATCCTATAGCAATTTTTACCATCCTGCTGGCTTGAAACACTCTTGATGGTAGCAATGTGAAATGGCACCATGCTGCCATGGATTGGCAAAAGGACAGCCTCATTCTTTTGGTCGATCTGTATCATTAATTCCCTCGACTGTGGGATATCATTGACATTCTTGTAGGCAATGAGATCGCTTGAAGCTTTTGTAGAACCACGGCCATCTCCAGCTGCAGAACCGCCCATTATCCGACCTTAGAGTCGCTTTCGACAAGAATGTCTCAGCTCCATTGGATTCAGCTTTGACCTTTGGACGCTCTTCTTCCTCCTCCCTCCTCTTCCTCATTGAATGAGTATGCAACATCCTTAACTAACTTGGAGCTGATTGAAGTCACAACTTCTGCAGCTTTTTCATTGACAATAATGGTGTCTACAAGCAACAACGAGAACATCTTAGTCTTTGGGTTATTGGTTTCTGATTGCAAGTTCTGAAACCTAAGAGATACATTAAAAACCATTCCAGGCTTCAACACCTGATCGTTCCTGGCATTTAAACTCAATACCGACTCACGGAACTCGAGACCGATTCCCATTCTGCTCCGACTTTGTAAGATGAGAGGCAAATTCAGGAGCATCCCTCTCTACCACCGAGACTGCTGCTTGGTAAACAACACTGACCTTATTCCCAGCCTTCAATGCACCTATCGTTGCCGCATGGGCCTTGAGGAGAACCTCATAAGCCTTAATCTGCGTTGCATTTGCATCAATGGGAAATGTTCTGGCAATGTCGGATCTAGAACAACTGAAATCCGCCATTGAAGCTATGTCGGATCTAGAACAACTGAAATCCACAACAAACCAAACAAAAAGATGCAGAGATAACAACAAATTTCAGAGAAGGTATGTCTCTTCTTTCCTTTCTCTTCTATTTCACGAACAGAATGTAGTTTATCTGCAAATTACAGTTTTTTTAAGGATTTAGAACTTAAAAAAAAAAAAATGAAAACTACTGGTTGAAAAGAAGAAAAAATAACATTTTCATTATATATATATATATATATATATATATATATATATATATATATATATATAAACCCATGATCCAAACTTCAATTCCCGATTTCCAAATTCCTGTTATACAATCATCATCTGAGCCTTTCTTTAATCGATTTGGGGTTGGCTTTAAATGGTAGATTGGCAAAAAGAAATTATGATTGGCTGCCAACTAGACATTCGCCTTCCTCTTTACCAAGGTCTTGGAACTGGAAATGGCAAAGGGTCACATTAATACTGACTCACATGCCATCAACATCAACACCATTAATATAAAGCAACACATGTCCAATGATGTAGAGCAGTCACGGACACTTTCATGGCCAAGATGGACCGAGAAAAGGCCGATCAGAGACGAAGGTGATCCGAACCATCAGAACTTAAAACGGACGCATCTCACAAACTGGAATAAGCTATTAGACGTTCTAATTATGATTTTGGGGTAGGGCGAACTAGTTTAGCCACCCAACCTTGCTATGTTGGTTAAGCACGCCGAATTTTTGAAATACCATCGATCGACAAATTAATTCTGTTTTAATTTCATTTTTACTATTCATAGTTAGTTTTAGTTTGATTATATATAACTCTTCATCTGTTGGGCTTTAGGAGTTGTGCCCAACTTTAAAAGTGTTTAGAATAATTAGGAGAACAGCATGGTGAAGGCAAATAGGACACTTACTATTTTTGGCCAAAAACCATGCACGCTAGTAGGAATCATAACCATTTATAAATAGTAAAATAGTAACTTTACTGTTTATAGTAAGTCACAATTTCTATAAGTTTTAGTTGTAGTTTAAATCCCGGAGACCAAAAATGAGATATTTACCATTCTCAAGTGGACCACATTACAAGAAACAGTGTTGAATGAGGGTCTACCATTAAAAACTTTTTGGGGCCCATAAAAGTTTTGGATCAAGCTGATATTTGTTTTTTCCTTCTTCTAAGTCTATGACCTAATCAACAAGATGTCAAATAAGAAGTACAGTGGGCCTTAGGAGGATTAATTTTACGGCCCGTTTGGCCGGTTGGATTGGAAGGGATTAGATGGTAGTGGAAGGGATTGGATGGTAAATCCCAGGAATGGCCAGCGTGCCAAACAGTGTAGGTGATCTAATCCAAATCCGATGGATCTTCAAACAATCCACTGACAACACCATCATTACCTTTAAATCCCATCCAATCCATCCTAATCCGTTCAAATTAGCCTGCGACGTGTTTGGTTCGAGGGATTGGAAGGGATCAGAAGCTTTAATCTCCTGATGATTGGCGGGCGTGCCAAACAGACTGGATGTATCAATACGGGATGCAGAAATCCCATGGTTCTCAAGACAATCACCGACAACACCATCATTACCTAGAAATCCACGCCATCCACCCTAATACCATTCACTCCCTTCCAATCCACCCGGCCAAACGGGCCCTTAATGTAGATATTCAATCACTATTGTTTTCCGTAGTGTGGTCCACCTGAAATTTATATCCTTCTCATTAATTTTTGGTATAAATCCCTAAAATGATCTATAAAAATGAATGAACAGATGTATATATGAAACACATACATCGTGGTGGGGGCCACAACCACGGGGCTAGTGGCAGGGGAAGTAGCCAATCCGTTTCCCTAATGAACAGGTTGGATGACATGACAAAATGGACGGACGATGTTGATAAACCACTGCTTTCAGATGTGGACAGCAGAGTTAGTACGTAATCCGTGTCTGTTAGGGACCATCGTCTGTAAGGGAAGGAGTGGGGCCTACAAGGGTGTGGACCCGCATTCCCGGAGACCTTGAGTGACCCACTCGTGCAATCTATGGGCGTTGAAAATGAAGGAAGGAAGCATTCCTACCAGGGGCCAGTTCACAGGAATAACACTATTCTTGCTATAAATGAAGAAGAAACATGCAAAGGCTAATAACAGGATTTCTGGGTAGCTTCGTAGGATGCACCACAAGTTCATTAGCCATGCACCCATTATTGCTAAGGGTCACGGTGGGATTAGAAGGGATTAGGTGGGATGGGATTCATCCGTCCCGTGCCAATTCCACTTCATGTTTGGGAAGAATGGAAAAGCTTGGAATTACATTAAATGGAATTGTATTGGGTCCGTGCCAATTTCACTCAATGTTTGGAAAGTTGTGTAGGTCCCACCATGATGTGTGGGCTATATCCACACCATCCACACATTTATCGAGATTATTTTAGAGCATGGGCCAAAAAATTAGGTAAATCTAAAGCTCAAGTGAACCCCACCATATAAAGCAACACGGATTGAATACTTACCGTTGAAAACTTCTTTGGAGCTACATAAGTTTTGGATCTACCTTATTTTTAGGCACATGCCATAAAATGAGGTTACAAAACAAATGAACGGTTTAGATATAACATATGCATGTTATTCACTCATTTCAAATGATGGTAGGTATATCCATTCAATGTACCCTCGTATTATCAACAAAGCATAGCATTAATTTTATCCCACGGCAATAGGGAACAATCTCTGCCATGGGTAATAATTATCTTTTTTAAATCTCATCCCACCTAATCCCTTCTAATCCCACTGCCCAAACTGACCCTAAACAAATTATCAAAAAAGAAGCAAACGAGGAAAGAAGAAAATGAGAAAGCAAAAGAAGAATGCCTAAAATGAGGATCGAATTAATATTGATTTGCACCACCACAAAAGGCAATAACTACCAACAGTAAGAAAAGGAGCTAGGTTACAACTTGCTCTGGATATCTTGAAAAACTTAAGTTTGAAATATAAAAGGCTAACTTAGAGAGAATGAATACAACAAAGGGCTTAACTCCTTTATATAGATATTAAAAGTAGTAGATGTGTGGGAATAAAATGACATAACAAGGGAATGAAGGTGACTGACATGACATATCACAAGTAGTAGTTATGTAAGCAGATTGGTTGGTGTAGCATACAACACCCACCTGGCTAGTGTGTTGACGTGACCAAGTTATGTGGTCCTACGACCAAAAAAAAAAGAAGGAAGACAATACTCATTGTCATCAGTGATCTAGAATATCTCTGTTGGGCCCAACCATAGATGAACTAGCTCTGAAGAATATCACTGATTGGATATTCTAATATGATCATGTGTCACATTGGGGAAAGCTAAACATCAAACAAAAAAAGAAAAAACAACAGGGGAAAGCTACCCTGAAGAAAACAGAGCTTTAATAGTTTTATTAGTAATTGTGGTCTTTATTTTTCTCAAGTTTTTTTAAAAATCTTTTGTTGGCATTTATATATTATGAAGTTTGTACATATGTTAGTATATTGTTGCTGAATGTGGCAATCCAAGTATCTGGAAGATGACAAAATTTGTATCTGAAAATGCTCTCTTTTTCCACTAGGATTTTCTAATCGATGGTTGTAACAGGCCTTACAAAGAAACATACCAATTGAAATGCTCTTACCTTAACATCTAATTGGTAGGATGAATTCTAATATTTTATTTTGTTAATTGGTTTCAGTTGATTAAACTATTCACTTTCCATGGATTTGAGCTGGTTATTTGAAATATATGAAGGGTTGACTAAACTAGTCTTTTCTTAGTTTAAATTTAGTTGCTTGTAATGTATGTAGGAAGGGCTCAAAAGAAGGTTGAACAGGAGCAGATACTAAGTAGCCAATACAAAACAATGCATAGCCAACAGTTGGAAGTTCCAGGTAATTTCTTTTGTATGGGTCCTAGCTTGTTTAGTAGGGGGAAGTGTTTAGTTAGGAGGGTTGAAGTGAATTTGTGTTGCATGGGCCACTTGGGTCATTTCCTCTTTTATTGAATTGAGTTGTTACCAATTTTGTGAATAGGATCCTTGTCAAACAATAGTGTGAATTATTTTTTGAATGACTATCAGGTGCAAGATTTAAAAAAATTTTAATAATAATTTATTGGTATATATATATATATTTTTGCAGATATTTTAGCGACGGACCAAATCCGTCGCTAAGCTCTGAACATTGAAAATAACGACGGATTAAGGTCCGTCGCTTACTAAAATTAGCGACGGATCTTATCCGTCGCTAATGCTTCTAGGGACAACTAATTTTTTGAATTTCACCGGCGTTTTTAAAAATTTTTACGACGGATTTGAGGTCCATCGCTTACTAATATTAGCGACGGATCTTATCCGTCGCTAATGTTTACAGCGACGACCAATTTTTGAAATTTCATCGACGGTTTTTTAGTTTTACGATGGATTTTATCCGTCGCATATTAAACGACGGATAAAATCCGTCGTAAAACCAAAAACGACCCACTAAACAGTGACGGACCTCACGACGGATGAAGTCTGTCGTTTATTTGGTTTTACGACGGATTTAGTCCGTCGCAAATCAGCGATTTTGGCGTAGTGTGCTTGCCTTTTTTTTTTTTCCTTTCTTCTAATTGTAATTCTCTTTAACCGTTTTAGATCAACAAGGGACGTCCCCGTATTCAAGCAAGGCTACATTCCCGTATTTAATGGGTAATTTATGGATTCGACATCAGGTCTGTCCTTCAAATCATGGAATTACTTGAGCTCATTCTGGATGTTCCTTTGTTATCTGCAACCACGAATCTAACCCATGCTCTAATCTCACCACCTTTAGCGCACACATACAATTGCAACTTTGGTACCTTACCTGACCCATTTTTTTGTAAATGGGTCTAAGCTGGTGGAACGGTGACTCATGTTTTAAACGTGTTTGAAAATTGAACCTAGACATGTTTACATGAGTTAGAGACCCTTGGCTAGACACAAATCTAGTTACCCTGTGGACAGCCCAAACAACAGTGGTTTTTGTTGTAGTTTTATTTTTAGATAATCTCTTTGGAGAAAACGTTTATAGTAAGTCTAGCAATATCCTTAGTTTGACCATTGTATCTTATGGTTTTATGAATTTCTATTTGAGATTGTGGCTCTTAATATTCTTGAGTAGGTAATCCATTCAATTGTATCTTTCGATTGGAACTCTTATGTAATCTTCGGATTTTTTCTTTTTTTCAAAAGGGCTGGTGTCTAAAGCTCTCTCTATTGTCCTTAATTATTATTATTTGTAAGGCACCTAAACACACACACACACCACACTCAAACCCATGACCTCGGTGTTGATAGGCACTCTTATCTACCAATGAACCATGGGTTGGATCCCCGGGTATGTAAAGCTAAATGTCATTTTCATTCGACATTTCAGTTGATGGGATTTGGAGGAAAGGAGGTGGCCAGCCTGTAGCTAGTCAACTATAAAAAAAAAAAAAATTAATAATAATAATAAATAAAATAAATAAATAAATAAAAATAAAATAAATCATGAGATGGAGCATTGAAATGGTGATGAGTAAAACATTTTAGGCTCTATTCAATAGATGTCTAAAAATGAGTTCATCTCATTTTAGTTAGCAATAATTATGTAATGGAGATCTTGATTTAATAGTACAATGGTAATCATGTAATAAAGAGAAGATCTACAAAACCTAATTAATGAGATAAACTCATATGGACATCCATTCGTTTAATTCTTTAGAACAAGCTCTTACTGCGCTTCATTCCACCCATTCTAGGGGTGTTTTTCATGAGTAGCGACTTTGAGGCTCCTCCATGGTGTGATGGTTGATACGCACAAGCTGAGAAACTATGCTCGTGCTATGAAAGTGAATCAAATTACATTATCGATATCTTGGGGTCCAACGAGATTAATGGACAGTTGAGATTAAAACACCCAGCAGTCCAATTTCAACAAACAAATGGTCATAAATCAGTGCTTTGGGTCATTAAATCAATCTTATTTAGGAGATATGACCTATCTATAATGCTTCCTGTAATTGGATGGTTTGATTTGAATTAATATGTGCCATGTGTATGATTTCTTAGTGCCTGTGTATCAACCATCACACGCAACACCAGTATCAAATAAACTCTCAATCATACATACTGTGGCATGGAAATATCTGGCGTGTTCATGTCATGAATGGGAAATGGTTATAAATACACTAATCATGCATGGTTATGTCCGCATGAATGCCGTGTATACAAACACAGTGCTACTAGTTTTCAACATTTCAGGTTTCTGTTGTTTGTCCTGATTTCCATTTGGGGTTTGATGGAACTTCAAAAATCTGTCTTCTTTTGTGGTTTTCCTCTCTATGATTTCAGCACTTTTTTTACCACCTCCTTTTTCTGCATTGTGTCATGATGAAAATTCATATATATATATCATCTCCTTCTCTTTTTTATTTCATCTGTTTCCCCCTGTTTTCTGCATCTATGGAGAAATCTAAAACCAGCCAAAATCATCTGCTCTTTTTTTGACTAGCTCTCCTTTTCCCTATTTCTGTGTTCGGTTTGAAACTCAAATACCCTCTCTTTCTCTCTCTGTTGCATTTCAAAAGCTTAAAAGTCCTTTCTTGCCTTCACTTGGGTTTGATAGAGAACTACAAATCCTCGTTCCCCTGCTTCTCGTCTCTTCAAATTCAGCTCTCTTTTACTTGTGTGTATTTGGGTTTCTATGGAAATCTTCAACAACGTCAACGTTGTGGAAGCGCAGCTTCCACCCGGTTACCGATTCCATCCCACTGATGAAGAGCTTATAACATACTATCTCATTAAGAAGGTCATCGACAGTAGCTTCACCGGCCGAGCGATTGCAGAAGTAGACCTGAAAAAATGTGAGCCATGGGAACTTCCACGTACCATTTCTTCATTATCATCCCCATCTCATGTTATTGATAGCTTTACATTCTATTTTCTAATCCATGCAGTGGAAATTTATAGAGAAAGCAAAGATGGGAGAAAAGGAATGGTATTTCTTTAGCCTCCGCGATAGGAAGTATCCAACCGGACTTCGAACCAATAGAGCGACGGTAGCTGGGTACTGGAAAGCTACAGGAAAAGATAAGAGAGATTTACAGATCAAGGACAGGATCACTTGTGGGGATGAAGAAGACTCTGGTTTTCTACAAAGGGAGAGCTCCAAAAGGAGAAAAGAGCAATTGGG
Organism: Magnolia changhungtana; assembly: GCA_030180095.1. Taxonomy (NCBI): domain Eukaryota; kingdom Viridiplantae; phylum Streptophyta; class Magnoliopsida; order Magnoliales; family Magnoliaceae; genus Magnolia; species Magnolia changhungtana. The sequence continues at coordinate 9,697,119 of JASAUF010000552.1, read as the reverse complement.
TCATGCATGAATATTGGCTAGAAGGGAAAGTCTCGTATCATTATCTCTCTAGATCATTCAAGGTAAGAGATTGCCTTCTTCTTCTTATCTGTTCGGTTTTCAAGCCCAACTATTTTAGGGAAAGTGATAGTTGTTACATCATCACAGGGGTAATTTGGTAATTTGGGTGGTTATTGAGAGTAATCAAGGATGGCTTTGTCATGACCACATTGCCTTTGTATAAGAAAAGCATCGAATGTGAGAGGGTGCAGTCTGCGGACGCGGATTAACCACTGGAATGACGTCACCAAGTTCTGTGGGCCCCACTATGATGTATGTGTTGTATCCACACCGTCCATCTATTTGGAGATATCATTTTAGGGCATGCACTGAAGAATCAAGAAGATCCAAAGCTTTAGTGGACCCCACCACAGAAAACAGTGCGGAGAGTGATGCCCACCGTTGAAACCTTCCTAAGACCCACCCTGATGTTTATTTGAAATCCAACCTGTTCACAAGTTAACAAAGACATGAAAGAAGGGAAAACACAAATTTAAGCTTGATAGAAAACTTTTGTGGCCTTCAGTAGTTTTTAATGGTAGGCATCACTCTCCCCAACGTTTTCTGTGGAGGGGTTCACTGGAGATTTGGATTTAACTCATTCTTTGTATCTTACACTGAAATGATCTCTCCAAATGGATGGACGACGTGGAACAAAACATACATAATGGTGGGGCCGACAGAATTTGGTGACGTCACTTCAATAGTGAGTCTCGCTACTCGACCTGTTAGTAGCTAATCCGCTTCCGCAGTCTGCGTGCTTTCTCTCATCCAGCGACAATCTGGTCATTACAACTGGGTGCTTCTTAAATGACTGCACCCTCTCTCACATTCGACGGAAGGAAGCATTTGATCTGATGTGAGAGACTGTGACCATATCCAAACACAGTGCTACTTACTAAATAAAAGGGCAGCCTTATCTAATTGCTTCGGAATTCATTATAACCTTGGGCATATGTTGCTCCTACACTTCTGCAGGTGGATACTTTAACAACAAAACGTGGAAAAGAAGGGGGATGGGTCATCGAGCGGCTTCCGAACCAGGTTAAATCAGTCTTTATTCCAATACCTATTAAGTATTTTCACCTCTAGTACAGATTTTATGCCAGGAGTCTGAGGTTGAGCCATTGCTTCTAATTCCAGCTGCTCATAGAGCTAGATGGCGCTGAACAACATTGGGGTGTTTATGTTATTGGTGCTACAAACAGGTCAAGTCAATCTTATGCGGCCAATCTTCTGCTCTTGAATTGCTACTACGATGTCATCTTCCCAGTATTTATATCAGCTCTTGGTATCCACGGGCAGACCTGAAGTGATGGACCGTGCTATCCTGCGACCAGGCAGATAATGGGAAGCTTCTATATGTCCCTTCACCTGCTGACAATGGACGTGGATTGATTCTAAAAGCCCGTGCTCAGAAGAAGCCTCTTGGTGCTGATGTAGATTTGGATGCCATTGGACGGAGCAAGGCATGTGAAAATCTAAGTGGGGGCAGATCTTGCCTCTTTGGTATGACTTTAAAATTTCTGCAAGACATTCTATGATATCCAAAGCTTCTATATCTCTCTTGTTTCTCTTCTTTAAAGCATATATCCAATCCAAATATTTGAAATTTGGATGATATATTTGATTTTGATTTCTTCATTTTCTATTTTGTAGACACACCTTCTCAAAGAGGTTGGTTCGTTTAGGGCTTTGGAGAAATGGGTATATCTAGGTCTACACAATAGAAAAGGAAGAAATCAAAATTAAATATATCATCCAAATTCAATTATTTATTATTATTTTTTTAATTAATGAGAATCGCTGACGGCTAAAACCGTTGAAAACAACAACAGTTTTGGCTATCACCCTTAGTCGTTGGAAACACCAACGGTTTTGACCGTTGCTCTTACCGTCGGAAACATCGACGGTTTTGGCTGTCGCCTTTAGCCGTTGAAAATGCCAACGGTTTTGAGCGTCGCCCTTACTGTCGGAAACGTCAACGGTTTTAGCCGTTGAAAACGCCGATGGTTTTAATCCGTCAGCAAGCAACGCTGACGCACCCTTTACCAACGGACCTTGCGACGTCTGAAAACCGTCGAGGAAGGTCATTGCCGACGATTTTTACCCGTTGACATTTGTGTAAGGCCCGTATCCTAGTTCGTACCATTCCTTAGACTCTTGCGATCCTCCCGGTCGAATTCCGATAACTCGTGACTTGTAAACAGTGAATGTCGTGATCCTAAGTCGCATACCAAAGATATAAGTCAACTTAACTCGAAACTTGTACCCTAGACCGTACTGTCGCCGCGGTTCCAACGCCGTGTCTTACGCATAAATGCAATATCCAGGCAAGGAGTTAGCGGCCCGCTTTTATCTCAATGAAACATTATGAATTCTGAGAGAATCTCTACCCAATCTATCACATCAATCAATCAAGTATAAGTCAAGTACAACCCATACCTATCCTATCCATCTCTTACCAATAAGGCATGACACCCATCCCTCTCTCACCCAAAAGTCAACACAACCTATACCTCTCATGTCATTCTTCTTACACACCCATCCCTCTCTCCTTACATCTCCCATCCTTCAATCCATCTCATTCCATTCTCTACCATTTTTCCTAGCAACCAAGAAAAAAAAAAAAGACTAAGGAGAGAAAAGAGAAAGAACCCAAGTGTGTGGCCCACTTCCTACCTCAAATCTCACAATCCAACCCTTCAATCTTCATCATCCTCCATCAAAGAAGAAACTTAGGAGCTTGGGAGACTAAGGAACCAAAAAGAAGTGGAATCGGTGGGTGATCTTAGGACTTTGGTTCATGGGACAAGTGGGGCCTACCGGTTGATGGTAGGGACCCCATTTTGGGCCCTAGGTGTGGCAAATGGCCCACCAAGATGCATATGATCATTCCATGATGGGGCCATTCTCCGTGGACCTCATTATGATGTTTATTTATTTCCATTATAAGAAGGTCATCTAGACCTTACATTGTTGGTGGGAAAGGGATTTCCACCATTGATCCTTGTGATTTAAGGGCCCACATGTCGTGGGACCCATTTGATGTATACATTGTATGATAGAGGAGCTCATAGTGGCAGAGCTCCTCTCCACCACACGTCTCTCTCTCTCTCTATCTATATATCTATCTCTCTTTTCCTTGGTTTGCTGGACTACCCATTGAACATGTAGGGACGATCTAGACCGTCCAGCTAGTGAACGGCCTTACTGTCCACCCTGTTGGGCTGTCGGTCTAATTGGACGGTTTGGATAATGGGAAAATACAAATATTACCCTGATCTAAATGATTTGATGGGCCACACTGACGTGGAGCCCACACTGATCTAATGTATGCATGTGGTGCATCCACACTGTCCATACCCGGCATGGCCAGATGGGCCAGGACTTGCTAGATGTCTGTTGTCCAGATCGTCCAGCAGGCCTGGACGCTGGGAAATAAACAAATATCAACTTGGTCCAGCTGGTGGACACCTATGTGGAGCCATCTTGATGAAAGTGTTGTGATCCACACCGTCCATGCATGTGGGATCCACTAGATGTATTTTATCCACGTCGTCCAGCATCTGGATGGTGGGAATCCCATCTGGATGTGTTTTATTCACACCGTCCTTCCATCTGGACATGTGGGAAACCCACCTGATGTATATGCTTCATCCACACCGTCTAACATTCTGGACGGTGGGGCCCTCCCACATGTGGGACCACCTTGATGTATGCATTGTAACTCCACCATCCGGCAAGGGATGGTGGGTCCTGCATAAGGTATGTATTTCATTCCATGCCATCCTTTTGTTTCATCCACGCCTTCCATCTACAGGACCCACCCTGCACGTGTGTTGTATCCCGCACGTTGGACCCCTTGATGCATGTATTTTATATCCTCATCGTCTAGCTGTTTGGACGGTGGAAACCAACGTAATATATGTGTTATATCCAGGTTGTCCATCCATGTGGCCCATCATGGCGTATATGTTGTATCCGCTCCATCCATCAACAGGGCCTGTTGTGCAGGGCCCACCTGCTGGCTGTGCAAGGCCCACCTGTTGTAAGAGCAGGGCCCACCAGCCATATGTGCAGGTCCCACCTTATTGTATATACAAGCTACTCATCCGTTTTTCCTGGATTTTAGGCTGCCCTATTAGGCCTATTGTGATGTATATGTGGCCCATGTAGTGAGGCCCAATGTGATGCATGTAAGGCCCTTGTATGAGGCCCATGGTGATGTATACGAGGCCCTTGTTTGAGGCCCAATGTGATGCATATGAGGCCCATGAGATGCGGCCCATTGTGATGTATATGAAGCCCATGTGATACGACCCATTGTGATGTATATGAAACCCATGTGATGAGGCCCATTGTGATGTATATGGGGCCCATGTGTGAGGCCCATTGAGATGTGTAAGGCCTATATGCGAGGCCCATTGTGATTGTATGAGGCCCATTGTGAAGGATGAGGTCCACCATGATATATGTGTTATATACACACCGTTTATCTATTCTTAGGCTGTGGGCCCCACCGCTTTATGCAGGCCCACCATGTATGAGTGATAAGCATGTGTTGTTCATCCATTTCCTAGATAATTGGAGGGCAGAGAGCCCCATTGTGATTCCGATTCTGATCCCAAATGGACCGCACCTTAGGACAATGGTGGTTAAATGTCCACCGTTGTAAGCTTTCTTAGGGCCCGTTGTTAAGCCCATTTTCACCCTTAACCTAGTGGACTAACCCAAACAATTGGGCCCCCACTTATATTAGTAATACCCATTAGGCTAACCTAAACTGTTCGGCTGTCATTGAAGATAATACTTTCCACCACGACTTGTAGTAATCCGGACCTTGGATGACACCTTGTTGTACACTCATTCGACTCACCTATGAGGCCCATCCTTTGTTTGGTACATCATCACCCTTGCCATAAATAGAAGAATATGTGTTACCAGATATGGTATATCCACTGTTGAAGCCTATCTTGAGTCATGGGTTATATCCACCGTCCTTGCAGGGGATCCTGTCTTAGGATATACGATTCGCTAGTACCCTGAGTAGGTTATGATAGTCTAACATGGGCCATTCCATACGGACTTCTATATATCTAATGGGGCGTAGTGTTCAGCCCCTACTTTTATAAGTAACATACCGGTTAAGGTCGATCATCGCATGCTATATTTGATAATCATGCTAGTGTACTTAGTCTAGTAGGACACACTAAGAATATGCTTAGTATAGAATCATGATACATGCCCATATGCATCATTTGTATGCCTGTTATGAGGAGTGTTTGATCATAGCATATACCGTTGGTCTGAGACATAGGACTCCTTGTGAGACGGAATGCCCCACATGCTCGCGTGGTACGCGTAGGACTGATGCATGACTGGATGGTATGACTCATGCATCTCGCATTTATGTAACACGATCACTGTACGCCCTAAAGACATCAGGGTCATGGCCTCCACAGGCACATTATGGATGAACGAATTGGATACCGAAAATACTTGGTTCTAGCACTGTGGGCACATAAGATGTCCTTGGGTGAAAGTCACAGAACCTTTTTGGTACCAGGAGATGCTCCAACGTCTAGATCGAGTGGATACATGAGTGCATGAGTGCCGAATACTAGCAGGCCGTGTCTCCCATTGTGTCGTGGTCAGTTGGAAGAGGGTGTAGCCTTATTCGCTCGAGCGAGGGGGTTATAAGCTAGGCTGAGTTTGACCAGCTCACAAATGGGTCCGCTATCAATGAGCCGGGTAGGTATTGGAAGACTACTAGTCAGGCGGATAGTGTGGTCTCTTCCACTCACTGGGCTGTGTGGCTAAGTAGGGGGCAGCCAGTGTGGAGTGTACTAGACCCCAGTGATATCCCAGAGAGGAACTGTATTGATATATGTACTTGATATGAGGACTGGCATGCTTGTATTGCATCTTGCATATGACATTTGGCTATGTAGGCCTTGCATTGCATAGCCCTAGTGTGGCTGATAGCATTCATGGACTAACCAGCATTTCCGCTTACTCTGATGTTGTATGCTTGGTACATGCATTGCACACACACGCACACACCCTCTAAGCTTTTATAAGCTTATGCACGACGTTGCGTGCAGGTGATGTTGGGTCCCAGTAGCGCTGAGGCAGGACCGCATGACAGATCATTTTGAAGTTTTTTGATCATCTTTTATTTTCCTTTCCTCATTATACTAAAAGTTTTTGATATAGTGGATATGTGGTGATGTTGTTTGTGACTTAGTTATGCTTGTGGTTATGCTCCTTTACAAAAAAAAGTTCATATTGAAAATCCTCCCTGTAGGATCCTAGGATTAGAATCTGGCATATGAGTGTCAGGAGCCGAAAATGGGGTACTATGGAGGCAATCGGCACCGGATTCGGTGATCGAGAATTCTATGAGCCCGGTTTTCGAGTTTGAGGCGTGACAGAAGTTGGTATCATAGCATAACTTGGGAATATTTAAGGATAACATCACATATGTGCTATAAACTTAGAATGAATAGGTCCCGAGTCTGAATAACTTAGCAATTTTCTGTTATAGACCCTTAACGTATATGCCTTAGAGAGTTCTCAAGGCTCAGAGGCTCCTTGTTCCTTCCTATAGGACATGTTGCCTAGGAGAGCGACTCCCACTCCCCTGTCTGAGTCGAGCGCAGCCTCGACAGTGCCCGTAAGTGTAGATCAGCTTCAGCAGATGTTGCAAGCTATGACCACTATCCTTCAGGGGCAGAGCAGGCGGCCCACTATTATGCTAGCCCAGGCAGAGCAGGAGCGCCCGAGCACCCTTCTTCGAGACTTCCAAAAGCTCGATCCCCCGCGCTTTCATGGCGAGCCAGACCCGACTGCAGCAATGCGATGGCGCTTTGAGGTGGAGAAGATTTTTTATATAATGAGATGTATGACCCAGCAGCTGGTCCCGTTAGCTATATTTCTTCTTCAAGGCAAGGCCGAGCATTGGTGGGCATCGGTCGCCCGAGCATTAGGAGTAGATTTTGTATAGATGTTGGAGGATTTTGTTGACCGGTTCGACCAGAAGTTCTTCCCTGACCACATCCGACAGTAACGCGCACTGGAGTTTAAGACTCTCATGCAGGGGGACATGTTAGTGTCCCGGTATGAGGCACGTTTCATCACGTTGTCGAGGTTCACAACGTATCTTATCAATGATGAGGGGCGGAAGGACCGCCATTTGTGCTCTGGCCTCAGGAACCGTGTTGTTGGAGACATGCGCTCAACGTTTGAGTAGGTAGTGCAGAGGGCCCAGGTTTACGAGGCAGATTGGGCTAATTCGCAGAGGGTTTGTGACCGTAAGAGGAAGGAGCCCTCCGGTAGCTCCCAACAGCAGCAGAGACACACAACCCACCCAGCATTCTGAGCACCAGTGGCACCCACAGCACCACCTCTGGGACTGTTCCTAGGTGCTTACTTTAGATGCGGTAGGACAGGACATCGTAAGCACAAGTGTCCCCATCTGTAGTAGCAAGAAGACGGTGAGGGCACGAAACGCCTCCCACAAAGCCCGGCCGGTGAGGGGCATTGCGGCGAAGATCTATAAGAAGAATGGCTGATGACGCAACACCGACCTCCGAGACCTCCCTTGGGGTAGCAGATCAGTAGCCACGATTACAAGGCGCAGCAACAGAGACCTCAGAGGGGACATGCTAAAAGGGCCTAGCTATATGCCCTAGGGGGGTGAATAGGGCAATGCCAAATAAAACTTAAAACAGCGGAATAATAAAAGATATAAATAATAATGCTGAAATAATAACAATCTCAAAGCACATGAAATATGAGAATGATACTGAATCAGTTCTAAGGACAACCTTACACCAAAAACCAATGGCTTATGGTAGGACAACCTTATTTCTAGAACAATCTAGAAATCACAAATGATATGAAAAATAAATCAAGAATAACTTACAGAAATAAATCCTAAGTTATTACACCATTCAACCACACTTGCTTGAAATAAAAATTACAACATTCATCCACAAAAGCAATCCACAATACTGAAGGAATAAATGAAGAAAGAAATCAAGCACATCCACAACACAACGATATATAGTGGTTCGCCTGTGTGTTCACCAACCGTTAGTTAACAAATGTACACACAGAATGCTACTCCACTCCTAATATCCTCACATAGGGGATATTAGCATACACTCTCAAAATAGGTTTTCACAGGTTCACCCAAAACCTTCACAATTGTGTCTTTTTATCTCGGGCTTACACAATCCAAAAACCCCCACAATTTGAGTTTTCTAGCTCTCCTCAGATAACCAATACAATGAGATTTTTCTGGCAAATCTCAAACAAAACCAGAGAAAGTAAATTACAAAGTAAAATACCTGGATCTCCTTTTGAAGTAGCCCAGTAGAACCAATCGGAGTAGATGTAAGATATGTTCTATGTTCACTTAGCGATTTCCTCAGATAACAAATCAATGTTCAATACTCACTTAAAGAATGGTTCTATGTCTAATTGATTTTAGATTAAATCAAGAAGAGCAAGGTCTATTTGATTTTGATCCCAGAAGAAGGAATATCACAAATTCCTCTTTTCTAAATGAGATTGGAATGTGGATCAAAATCACAATAGAATAATGCTAACAAAAGGAATATTAAATATGCACAGTAGCTTAAAAAAATAATCACAAGAGTATAGCCTTAAATCACTTGAATTGAATGGAATGGAATGGAATGTCTAAAACTCTGAAATTCGTGCATTATTTATGGCCTGAAAAAATCCCATCTTCGACTGGTCTTAGGATCCCTAGGACCGGTCGTAGCTTCAAAGATTTTGAAAGATTTCTGCGGGATTAGATTAGCTGTTCCCACGACTGGTCTTAGGTAACCTACGACCGGTCGTTGGCCACCTACGACTGGTCATGTGTCACCTACGACTAGTCGTAGGACCCTAGATAGGTCGCTGGAGTTCGAGTGTGGGACTATGACCGGTCGAAGGATGAGTCGTAGAACTTCTCAGGACTGGTCGAAGCAAGTCCAGGACTGGTTGAAGGACAACCAGGAAAATTCAAAAATCTGTAACAACCTAGGACTGGTCCTGAGAAACCTAAGACTGGTCGAAGCAAAGCTAGGACTGGTCTTAGAACAGTCATAACAAGCATATTAAAATATTCAGATTATGTATCCAGAATGACCTATCATACAGACCAACCTAAGGTCAATCTAAGGTCAAACAAATCTTGAAGTGAGATGAACATTGAAGTCTTGAAGGTCTATATTCTCAGATGATCTTGAAGGAGAAGCTTGAATAGTGTATGGTCTCATGCTTCTTTGGTTGTCAAATTTTGATGTGTCAAAACATCTATCTCGTGTCATGTGTGCTTGTATGATGATTTATATGAATTCAAGACATCGCATAAATACTTCAAGAAGCTACAAGTTGAACTTTTCAAGAAGCTACATATTGAAGTTCAAGAAGCTACATGTTGAAGTCTCAAGAAGCTACAATGTTGATGTTCAAGTCTTAAGAAACAACTCATGACTTCAAGACTAATAAGCAATGCATGAAGTAGTTGTTATGCTGATGAAGATCTCAAGTTTGAAGCTACAACAAGTTCAAGATCTCAAGCCTGATATGGTTCAAACAATCTACATTCGTTGAATGGTTGAAGTTCAATGTCCATACGACATGATTCAGTTTTGAATGACCTTAGGTTGACCCTTTAAGTAGGTCACTTTGGATACATAAATCAAATATTTATTTTACATAAGTTTGGTCTATTCTACGACCAGTCCTAGCTCTTGTTCGACCCATCCCCAGCATTGGTTCGACTAGTCCAAGAAATTCCACGACCACCCTAAGTAGTTGAAGATTTTTCGAATTTTTGTTACGCCCACGACCGGGCCCCGGAGGTCCTTCGACCGGCCGTAGGTGTGGCTTCGACTGTCCACGACCAACAGGAGCTACGACTCAAAGTCCAAAGAACGTAATCTATGGTCCTACGACCAACAGAGGATCTACGACCGGGCAGTAGGTGACCCACGACCGGGCCGTAGGCTACTCACGACTGGGCCGTGGAACGACTTTCAAAGATCGCGCTTAATTTTTCAAAAATCATTAGAGCTACGACCACCGAAGGTTTCTAAGACCACCGTAGAACGATTTTTCGCTTCTATAAATTGAACACGAAATTCGTAGTTTTCACACTTCAACTCTATTCAATTCAAGAATTTTCAAGTGATCACTCGAGATAAGTCTCTGTGTTTATTTTAAGCTACATTGTGCTTATTTAATATTCCTTTTTGCTAGCTTATTTAATTTGATTTTGTTTCTATATTCCAATCTTATTTGAAAAGAGGAATTATCTTATTCCTTCTTCTTGGAATCAAAATCAAATATAGCTACGCCCAACAAGTTAAATCTAAAATCTATTAGAATTTAGAACCTTATGAATGTGAGTATTAGAAATTGAACTTTGACATTCAATCATCTACTCCGATTGGTTCTACCTGGCCGCTAAGAAAAGGAGAAATCCAGTATTTTACAATTTCAGAAAATTTATTTACTTTTGGTTTTGTTTGAGGTTGCCGAAAAAATCTCATCAGACCGGTTTTGTTTGAGGTCGAACTTAAAAAATCTCATTGTATTGGTTGTCCGAGGAAAACCAAAACTCGAAAAGAGGGGTTTTTGAATTGTGTAAGCCCAAGTGAAAAAGACACAATTGTAAAGGTTTTTGGTGAACTCAGTGAAAACCTATTTCATAGTGAACGCTAATATCCCCCGTGTGTGGATATTAGAGTGGAGTAGCTTTTCAGTGTGGTCATGTTGAAAGACAGCTTGGTGTACACACAAAGTAAACCACTATAACTCTTTGTCTTGTGGATTGAATGCTTGCTTAATTTTCATATCTTTTATCATTCGATTGTGTGGAATGTACAAGTGGATGTGAATGTTGTAACTATTTACATTTCAAGCAAGTGTGGGGATTGTTGTAATAATTTAGATCTATACTTCTGCATTTAATTTCAATTCCTAGCTATTTCATTTACTTATATTAAAATTGAGTCCTTGATCCAAAAGAGGTTCTAGAAATAAGGTTGTCCTACCATAAGCCCTTGTTTATTATGGTGTAAGGTTGTCCTTAGAATCGAATTTGATCAATCTCTCAATACTTATTTATCAAGGTGATTTAAAATTTAGCATTGTGAATTGATTCATATTGTAAGGATATTGGTTTACTTTATTTCCGCTGATTTTATTTTAAATTTGGCATAGTCCTATTCACCCCCCCCCCCCCCTAGACATATAGCTTGGCCTTTTTCAAGTGGTATCGAGCCTAATAGCTCATTTTTGTTGCTTTTTATTTGGATTTATTTCCGAGCTAACGATCTAAGCTATATAAAAAGATGTCAAATTTTGATAGCCTTTCAAGCACTAGGCCTCCACCCTTTCGATGGTTCCAACTATGCCTATTGAAAGCCGAATGAGGATCTTCCTCAAATCAATGGATGAAAGTGTGTGGCAAGCCACAAAGGATCGAATGGAAACCTCCTATCATGGAAGTAACTGTGTTGATGGTTCAAAATCTATGAAAATTACACCGTATTACCAATGGACCACACTTCAGAAAAATGAGAGTAGTGCTAATGCTAAAGCACTAAATGCAATCACTTGCGCACTATCACCGGATGAGTTCAAAAGAATCATATCCTGTGATACTACAAAGCAAGCCTGGGATATTTTAGAAATGACACACGAAGGTACATCAATTGTCAAGAAATCTAAAGTCCAACTCCTCACAACTAAATTTGAAGAAATTCATATGGAGGAAAATGAAATGTTTATGGACTTTTACACTAGATTGAATGACATTGTAAACTCAATGTGGGGTCTTGGCGATAAGATCCCGTAAAGTAAAGTGTGTGCAAAAATACTACGCTTCTTCCCGAACGGTTCAATTCTAAGGTAACCGCAATCCAGAACTTCGTGATACTGATAATATGAAGGTAGAAGAATTAGTTGGTTCTTTACAAACCTATGAATTAAGTTTTAAAGCTCCTAAAGGTAAATCTATTGCTTTGAAGTCATCTAAAAGTATTACTCAAGAAAATTCAGATTCGTAAAAGTCTCAAGATGATATGGCCCTTTTCAGCGAAAAAGTTTTATAAGATTTTCAAAAGTAAGAAAAGAGTCGACTTTCAAAAGGCAAATGAAAAGAAACGTTCTAAACCTAAGTCTAAAACTTGGAAGTCATTGAAAGATAGTCAATGTTACAACTGTCAAGAATATGGGCATTTAGCAAACAAATGTCCTAAAAGGACAGATCCAAAAGGAAGGGTATGTTGGCTACTGGGATGAATCGTCTGATTCTCAAGCCTCTTCTCCAATCGTAAAATTCGTAAACCGAGTCCTGGGCAAAGAACTTAAGGCCCTTATGACTCTAGCCAAGTTTACTTTTTCAGATCACGATGATTCAACAAGTGAAGAAAATTTGGATAGTGATCATGAAAATGATGAAGATCTTCAAGATGCTTACAATGCCTTATATAAGGAAAGTTGTAAAATTGTCACAAACTTAAACTTCAAAAGAAAAGTTTTTTAAACTTAAAGAATGTTTTGAAACCCTTGTTTTAGAAAAATCTCAAATTTCAGATTGTTTTGAAAAATCAAAGTGTGATCTAGAATTCAAAACCTCCCTAATTGAAAATTTGAAATCAAAATGAGAAACTTAAAAATGAAGTATCTTCTCTCTCGAGTTTGAAGGACACATGGAGATATGCCCAAGGTGATCCAAAATTAGAAAAATTATTATCCTGATCAAGAAAATGTGGCGATCGATCCGGGTTGGGCTATGATAAAAACACATCTCCTAAACAAGAATACTCGCTCCAATTTTGTGAAAGGAGAGACTTCTAACTCAAAAGGAAAAGGTACTAATCAAGTTTTTTCTAAAAATACAAAAACTTTTCAAAAACACAAAAGCAACTATATAAATTTCAAAAATCGATTCGAAACCCACTAGCCGAAAAAATTGTTGATTTACTTAAGGAGCTATTAAAATCTAACTCAAGAGGGTCACTCTTACAACTATAAACAAAAGAAGACCAATTATTCTCCTAAACCCAAAACAAGATCGAAATGGGTTCCTAAGGTTACTTGTTTGGTTGCTCACACCGCTTTCAAAGCTACAAGCCATTCGAAATGGTACCTAGATAAGTGGATGCTCCGCATATGACAAAGCGACAAAGCTCTATTCACCGATCTTAAAGATATGACTGATGGGTCACCACATTTGGTGATGGTAGCAACCGCAAGATAATTGGCAAAGGTACGGTCCAACTCTATAACCTTCCCTTATTTAAAAATGTTTTATATGTTGAGGGTTTAAAACACAACCTCGTTGAGCATATCTCAAATATGCGATAACAACCATAATGTTAAATTTTCTAATCAAGGTTGTGAAATTATAAATGAAAAGGGTTCTCAGAATATTAACTGTCGCAGAACTTCAAAACTCGCTATATAGTAAGCAATGGTAGCTCATCTAAACAAACGTGCTACATGGTCCATACCGATGAGACAGAATTATGGCATAAACGCCTTGACATGTACACTACCGAAATTTATACAGATTGAGCAAAAGTGAACTAATTAGAGGACTACCTAAGATGCAAAAAGTAGACAAGATTTGTGGTGAATGCCAAGATGGTAAACAAACTAGAGCTCTCACAAAAAGGTGAACTCCAATATCACCACAAGACCACTCGAGCCGCTTCCACATGGATCTTATAGACCAACAAGAACGGAAAGTCGAGGTGGCAAAAAGTACATCTTAGTTATTGTAGATGATTACACAAGATACACTTGGGTTTCATTCTTGAGAGATAAATCGAAACCCTTGATGAAGTGAAAAGATTATAAAACGGATTCAAACCGAAAAATGTTCTCAAGTCAAGAAGATCCGTAGTGATCATGGATCCGACCAAAACAATGGTTTTGAGAAATTTTGTAGCGATCGTGAATATCGCATGAATTCTCTCGACCTAAAACTCCTCAACAAAATGGAATTGTCGAGAGGAAGAATAGAGTGCTTCAAGAAATGGGAAATGTTATGTTAAATAGCATGAAGCTCCCTAGAATCTCTGGTCAAGCAATAATACAACTTCTACATTATTAACCGTGTTTATATTTGTAAATCTAATAATAAAACGGCTTATGAAATGTGGTTTGAGAAAAAGCCTTCTCAAATACTTTCGAAGTTTTTGGCAAAGAAGTGCTATATTTTGCGTGACCGTGAAAATTTGGGAAAGTTCGACACTAAAAGTGATGAAGGGATCTTTTTAGGATATTCTTTAAATAGTCGTGCATATCGTGTTCTGAACAATGACCTGTGTGATTCAAGAGTCAATAAATGTTGTGATTGACGATCTTTTGAATACACTGTCCCCTAGTTCGTATAATGATGAAGTTCTTATACTTGAAAAATAAGAAATTTCATCAAGTGAAACTAATCCAATTAAGGATCGTTAAAGATCATCCAACTTCTCAAATACTTGAAACCCTCTCACCGGTGTGCGCACTCGTAGACAATTAGAGGACATATGTAACTACGTATGCTTTACATCCCAGATTGAACCGATTAACGTAAAAGAAGCACTTTCGATGAAAATTGGATTCTTGCGATGCAAGAAGAACTTAATCACTTGTTAGAAATGATGTCCTGCACCTTGTTCCTAGACCTAAAGATAAACATATTATTGGAACAAAATGGATTTTCAAAAACAAATCGATGAACTTGGAAATATTATTCAAATAAAGCAAGACTAGTTGTACAGGGTATACACAAATCAAGGTATTGACTATAATGAAACATTTGCTCTCGTAGCTCGTCTTGAATCAATCGACTTTTTATCTCCATTGCATGTTTTAGGAAGATTAAAATTTACCAAATGGATGTAAAGAGTGCCTTTCTGAATGGTGATTTACATGAAGAGGTATATGTTGAACAACCTACAGGGTTTGAAGATCCTAAATTTACTGATCATGTGTATCGTCTTAAGAAGGCTCTCTATGGTCCAAAACAAGCTCCCGTAGAGCATGGTACTAAAAACTGACTAAGTTTTTACCGAGTCATAATTTTCGAGGGTGTGTTGATAAGACGCTCTTTGTTAAGAAACATAACGATGATATTCTAATGGTTCAAATATATGTTGACGATATTATTTATGGATCAACCTGTACTAACATGACTGTTGAGTTTGCAGATTTGATGAAGTCTAAATTCGAAATGAGCATGGTTGGAGAATTAAACTATTTTCTAGGGTTGCAAGTAAAACAACAACCTGATGGAATTTTTATCTCTCAAACCAAATATGCTCAGAGTTTAATTAAGAAATTTGGATTTGAGAAAGGTAAAAATTTTGATACTCCTATGAGTACAACTTTGAGACTCTCAAAAGACTCTACAGGTAATGATGTGGATCCTAAATTGTATCGTAGTTTGATTGGTAGTTTGCTTTATCTGATCGCTAGAGACCGATATTGCTTTGAGTGTTGGTATTTGTGCTCGTTATCAATCAAATCCTAAAGAATCTCACTTAATCACAAGTTAAACGGATTATGCGATATGTCGCAAGTTCTACTAAACTGGGTCTCTGGTATCCACATGAGACTAATGTTCAATTAGCTCTGCACGCAGATGTCGACCGGGTCGGAAACATTGATGATAGGAAATCAACCAAAGGTGGTTGTTTCTACATTGAAAATTGTCTTGTTTCTTGGTTTAGCAAGAAGCAAAGTTCTATATCGCTATCAACAAATGAGGTCAATACATTGTCATTGAAATGCATGTACTCAACTTGTTTGGATGAAACGAATGTTAAGCGATTATGGAATCACTCAGATTCTATGATTTTATTTTGTGATAATTCCAAAGGCAATAAATATCTCTAAAAATCCAATTCAAAGATTCACGCATTTCAAGCATATTAACATTAGATTTCATTACATTCGTGAATTAGTGGAAGAAAAATTAATATATTTGATTACATTCCAACCGAGACTCAACTTGCATGACATTTTCACTAAACCGCCGACAAAAGCAGTGTTTAATAAATTAAAATTTGATCTCTGTGATATGTGCAATTTAAATTGAATTTACATGATTTGGTGTATCATAATGTACATAACTATGATGTTTTATTTGCTTGAATTTGAAAATTATTTAAAAATTTTATAAATTTTGAGTCGCATTTTTGACCAATCAGTGAGTGTACACGATCGAATGGCGTGTCATTACCTACCTGGCCGAACACTTACACGACCAATGTGAAACTCGATTTCACTTTAATTTGGGGATTTTGACTCTTCTTCTTCATTTCTTTTTACTCTCCAACGGTTCTAGCTACGACCGATCGAACCCACCTTCATAAGTACTTCAAGGTTAGTGGTTCTTTTGCATTTTTTTTTGTAGATTCTTGCTATTAGTGTTTCAAATCTCATTCTTGTGGAATCTATTTGGTCGCTCATTGCAAGTTTGGGGTTTTATCTTGAAAAATCTGCTTTTATTTAAACCCCATTTCTTCCAACTTGTTGTTTCCTTGAAATCCTTTTGTGAAAATGGATGCTGAGGTAAAAGAAAACTACTCGAGGTCCATCTTCTTCTAGATCGCCTTCTATTGTACAACGCCATCTTCGCTTCTCCAAAATGATCCTTCTAATGCTCGGATTTGCGATGCGCAATGTTATTGTTGAGCGCCCCGTTAATATTAATCACATTGCTTCATTTGGTATCCCTCCTCTCATTGGAATCAGGATGGGATAACATCTTACATTGGGGTGGAGCCGCATACCACCATTGCCCAATCCATGTTTGCATGTATTCTGATTTTTCTCGAGGATTTAACTTTTAAAGTCGATACTCAAGAAGGATTGTTTTTAGTGATCGACATTTGATTGCCGACATTATGGAAATACCTTGTCAATGATGAGAGCATTCCAATTCATATTTTACATGACAGCTTCTAATCAACGAAAAATGCTTACTAGAGATTTATGTAATTTGGATGTTCATTGACTCATAAAGGTCATGTACTTCCTCAAGGTATTTGTTACCCGCATTACGTAGTACTTCATAGGATATTCATCTCAAATCTTTATCCACGCTCGTAATAAAACCGAACTCACCGCTTTCATGGTTCGTGTTTTGCATTCTGTAGTCTCGTGCAAAAATATGTCTACCTTCTTTAATTTGTCATTCCATTATTTTGTCTCGTCACCATCCTGGACATAGTGATATACCCTTTGGTTATTTATTGACTATGTCAGGCAAATCATATGCTCGTAGCTATGCCTACTAGAGAAAAACCCATCCATCATCTCCTTTTAATAATTCCAATATTAACAAGATGAATTTAGAATTGGCCGATGGCCAAGTGGATGTCGGTAGCAGGGTCCGAAGGTGAAATGCTCAAGCTAGTGATCTTCCCGAAGACGTGAATATGGATGATTTATTTGAAGAACTTGAATCGACTCTACCGATGATCCCGATTTTCACCTTCTCTCGATTTTGATGAGAGATTGAATTCCTTCAAGAGCAGTGTGGCTCAAATTGTGTACCCAAGACACGCAATTTTCATATTTACGCAAATATATGAGGCGGATTGCTAAGGGTTTACATAAAATTGATCCATCTAATCCCGCACCCTCTTCTCGGTTCCGACTAAATTTTTGATGGGTCCGTAATATTTTTTTTACTGAGCTTTTCGTGCTTTTACCGACTTTTTGATTTATGCTCTTTATGCTCTCTTGAATCAACTCCTATTTTCTTTATTATTGATGCTCTTCTTCCTTTGTCATTTTGTGTCAAAAAGGGGGAGAAGTTTTGAGGCTTTTGATTTATTTGAATTTAATCTTTATGATGTGCTCCTATTACTCGTGCTATTACTCGTGGGAGTTAAGCTTCTCAGTGGGTAGTTATGGGAGAATGATGCTAGTTATTACTTATCATATCTATATAACTCATGTGCATGCTTCTCTATTGTGAACCTGTTGTGTTTGTACTTCTCTTATGTCTATTGGAAGTATTATTACTTGGGTGTTTTGTCACAAATTTGACAAAGGGGGAGATTGTAAGTGTTATGGTCTCATGCTTCTTTGGTTGTCAAATTTTGATGTGTCAAAACATCTATCTGTGTCCTGTGCTTGTATGATGATTTATATGAATTCAAGACACTACATAAATACTTCAAGAAGCTACAAGTTGAACTTTTCAAGAAGCTACATATTGAAGTTCAAGAAGCTACATGTTGAAGTCTCAAGAAGCTACAATGTTGATGTTCAAGTCTTAAGAAACAACTCATGACTTCAAGACTAATAAGCAATGCATGAAGTAGTTGTTATGCTGATGAAGATCTCAAGTTTGAAGCTACAACAAGTTCAAGATCTCAAGCCTGATATGGTTCAAACAATCTACATTCGTTGAATGGTTGAAGTTCAATGTCCATACGACATGATTCAGTTTGAATGACCTTAGGTTGACCCTTTAAGTAGGTCACTTTGGATACATAAATCAAATATTTATTTTACATAAGTTTGGTCTATTCTACGACTGGTTCCTAGCTCTTGTTCGACCACCCCCCAGCATTGGTTCGACTAGTCCAAGAAATTCCACGACCACCCTAAGTAGTTGAAGATTTTTCTAATTTTTGGTACGCCCACGACTGGCCCCGGAGGTCCTTCGACCGGGTCGTAGGTGTGGCTTCGACTCATCCACGACTGGGCACGTGGAGCTACGACTCAAAGTCCAAAGAACGTAATCTATGGTCCTACGACCGGGCAGAAGATCTACGACTGGGCCGTAGTGACCCACGACCGTCGTAGGCTACTCACGACCAATCGTGGAACGACTTTCAAAGATCGCGCTTAATTTTTCAAAAATTTGTTAGAGCTACGACCACCGGTAAGGTTTCTAAGACCACCATAGAACGATTTTTGCTTCTATAAATTGAACACGAAATTCGTAGTTTTCACACTTCAACTCTATTCAATTCAAGAATTTTCAAGTGATCACTCGAGATAAGTCTCAGTTTATTTTAAGCTACATTGTGCTTATTTAATATTCCTTTTTGCTAGCTTATTTAATTTGATTTTGTTTCTATATTCCAATCTTATTTGAAAAGAGGAATTATCTTATTCCTTCTTCTTGGAATCAAAATCAAATATAGCTACGCCCAACAAGTTAAATCTAAAATCTATTAGAATTTAGAACCTTATGAATGTGAGTATTAGAAATTGAACTTTGACATTCAATCATCTACTCCGATTGGTTCTACCTAAGCCGCTAAGAAAAGGAGAAATCCGTATTTTACAATTCTCAGAAAATTTATTTACTTTTGGTTTTGTTTGAGGTTGCCGAAAAATCTCATTGACCGGTTTTGTTTGAGGTCAACTTAAAAATCTCATTGTATTGGTTGTCTGAGGAAAACCAAAACTCGAAAAGAGGGGTTTTTGAATTGTGTAAGCCCAAGTGAAAAAGACACAATTGTAAAGGTTTTTGGTGAACTTGTGAAAACCTATTTCATAGTGAACGCTAATATCCCCTGTGTGAGGATATTAGAGTGGAGTAGCTTTCTGTGTGGTTGAAAGACAGCTTGGTGTACACACAAAGTAACCACTATAACTCTTTGTCTTGTGGATTGAATGCTTGCTTAATTTTCATATCTTTATCATTCGATTGTGTGGAATGTACAAGTGGATGTGAATGTTGTAACTATTTACATTTCAAGCAAGTGTGGGGATTGTTGTAATAATTTAGATCTATACTTCTGCATTTAATTTCAATTCCTAGCTATTTCATTTACTTATATTAAAATTGAGTCCTTGATCCAAAAGAGGTTCTAGAAATAAGGTTGTCCTACCATAAGCCCTTGTTTATTATGGTGTAAGGTTGTCCTTAGAATCGAATTTGTATCAATCTCTCAATACTTATTTATTAAGGTGATTTAAAATTTAGCATTGTGAATTGATTCATATTGTAAGGATATTGGTTTACTTTATTTCCGCTGATTTTATTTTAAATTTGGCATAGTCCTATTCCCCCCCCCCCCTCTAGGACATATAGCTTGGCCTTTTTCAATGTCTTGCAAACATTCTTCATTTATGATCTTGTCTTGAAAACATTCTTCATTCATGATCTTGTCTTGAAGGTAAGTCACAAACAAGAAACATAAGGAGTACAAGACATATAGGTTTTGGCACTACAAAATTTGACAACCAAAGGGATATGCACTAACAATCTCCCCTTTTCAAATTTGTGACAAAACACATTTATTAATATAAGAGTAAAATGAAGAAAGAATCATGAGCCATCGAGCCATCAAAAATACTCTACTCCCCTAAGTGAGTAGAAACAATCAACCATATTCTCTCTTTCAATTACTTCACTACTCTCCTCCTTTTCTCCCCTTTCCATACTACTCCCCTTTTTGTTACAAAATGACAAGGGAAGGCCAAAGGAGAAAAGAGAACACCATATGAAGAGTCAAGATTAATTATCAAATTAGTACAACACTTCAATGTCATCAATCCAAATAAAGGATATACAATAAAACCAAACATACAACCAAAGTCATCAACCGTAATAATAATACGTAATCCATCATATTCAAAAAAAAAGGATAATCCACCTAATCGATCCAGATGAAGGAGCAGTGGATGGTTGGATCAATCAAGTAAGCCCCTATTAATGCAACGAAGATATTTTCGCATATATTTAAATTACATATCATGGGCTACACTCAAAGTTATCAACCTTCTCCTCCAATGCACTTAGACGTGCATCATAACTAGAAGAGGATCGTAATCGAATCATTTTGGGAGTCGGGCTTTCAATTTCTTCAAATATATCATCCATATTCATATCACTGTGGAGGAAGATCACCGCTTCCCCTTCATTTCCTCGCTTCAAAGACCTTCACCACCACCTTCATAGAATTGACCAGAGAAGCAAATCCAACTTCATCTTATTTAAATTAGTATTATTGAATAAAAGATGATGAATTGGTGCCTCATTCTCGTGTAAAGCAACAAGCATATTTGTATTAAACAAGTCATAAGATAACCAAATGGAATATCACTATGACCCTGATGAAGACGAAATTGAATGAAAAATGACATATCAAAGAAGGTAAACAGACAACGATGCCGACACAACAGAGTGTAATACCCGAACCATGAAGGCAATAACTCGGTTTTATTGTCGACCGAGGATACAAGTTTGAAATGAAGATCCTGCAAAACTCTATATCCTGGGTAATAAAAATTTTGAGGGGAGCGCATTTCCTTTGGCGTCCATTGTACTTCCATATTGCATAAATCTCTTGTCAACATTTGTTTTTCCGATTCTCGATGGTTTGTCATATAATGTATGAATCGAATACCTTCATCCTTGACAGTATATCCATAATACCCGATATCAAATGTCGATCTATTAGAAATTTCCTTCTCTAGTAGCAGATTGAGAACGTTAAATTATCAAGGGAAAAATCAGAGATACATGCAACCATAGATTGTGCAATGGACCGGTATGCAGGCCCACCCCAAAACAAAATGTTAGCCCAGCCAACAGAATCAAGGAGAGGGGCAATCCCAAATTGTTCAATATGATTGAGACTTACAGGACGCTCAACGATAACTTTACTTGCCACGTAAATCCCGTACATCATTGGGATCATCTTCGGGTGACCGAAGGTGCCGTTTTGTTATAGATGTAGATCTAGATGAAGATGGACCACGGGATGTTTTCTTTTTCCCTCTAACATCTATTTTCAACAAGATTTACCAAGGAGCAAAAAAAAAGAACACTAGAAGTTGTGGGTTTCTCTAGATCAGAATTTTAGAGAGGAAACCCTAAAAAATCAACAAAAGACGAGATCTAGCTTATGGAATAAATAAATCAAAGCATAGAAAGCATAAATCTTCAATAAAAATGAAGAAAAACGACTTATCTTGAAGAAAATCACGAAATCTCAAGACTGGTCGAGCCACGACTCGTCGAAGGAAGAAGAGGAAATGAAGAAGAAAGTGATTTTCCCCAAATTATAAGATGCTCACGATCTTCACGACCGGTCGAGTGCAGTCTACAACCGATCGAGCATCGACAAAAATAAATATTTTTATACAAAAATTGAAATCTATACACATAAAAATTCAAAATATAGTACACTATGATACATGCAGACAAGTATATTCAATTTAAAATGCACATACCAAGATCAAATTTTATTTTAGTAAACCTGCTTTTGTCGAGCGGTTTAGTAAATATATCAGCAAGTTGGACATCGGTTGGAATATATTCCAAAGAGATAGCTTTTTCTTCAACTAATTCACAAATGTAATGATACTTAATGTCAATATGCTTAGTACGCAAATGCTAAATTGGATTTTTAGAAATATTGATAGCACTGGAATTATCACAATGTAAGATCATTGAATCTTGATTAATTCTATAATCGCTTAACATGCGTTTCATCCATACGAGTTGAGTACATGCATATCCTCATTGCATATACTCATTTCAAAGAAGGGGAAAGAGATATTGAGCTTTGCTTCTTGCTAAACCAAGAAACCAAACAATTTTCCAATGTAAAAACAACCACCACTGGTTGATTTTCTATCATCAATATTACCAAATTTCAATCAAGATCTCAATACCCACTAATTTAACATTAGTATCAAAAGGATACCAAAGACCCAACTTAGTTGTACTTGCGACATATCTAATAATCCGTTTAACAGCAGTGAGATGTGAATCTTTAGGATTAGATTGATATCTCACACAAATATCAACGCTAAAAGCGATATCAGGTCTACTAGCAGTTAGATATAATAAACTACCAATCATACTACGATATAGCTTAGGATCTACATCTTTACATATAGAGTCTTTTGAGAGTCTCAAGGTTGTACTCATAGGAGTATCAAATTTTTTACCATTCTCAAATCCAAACCTTTTAACCAAGTTTGTAGCATACTTGGTTTGAGAAATGAAGATTCCATTAGGTTGTTGTTTTACTTGTAACCCTAGGAAGTAATTTAGTTCACCAACCATGCTCATTTCGAATCTTGATTTCATCAACTCTGCAAACTCAATAGACATGTTAGAACAAGTTGATCCATAAATAATATCATCTACATAGATTTGAACCATTAAAATCTCATTATTATGTTTCTTAACAAATAGCGTCTTATCGACACTTCCCACTTGAAAACTATGACTAAGTAAGAATTTAGTCAATTTTTCATACCATGCCCTGGGCGCTTGTTTCAGACCATAGAGAGCCTTTTTGAGACGAAATACATGATCAGAAAGCTTGGGGTCTTCAAACCCTGAGGGTTGTTCTACATAAACTTCTTCATGTAAATCGCCATTTAAGAAGGCACTCTTTACATCCATCTGATAAATTTTAAACTTTCTAAAGCAAGCGATGGAAATAAAAAGTCTGATAGATTCAAGGCGAGCGACTGGAGCAAAGGTTTCATCGTAATCGATGCCTTCAATCTGAGTGTACCCTTGTACAACCAGTCTAGCCTTGTTTCGTATAATATTTCCAAGTTCATCAGACTTGTTTTTAAAGATCCATTTTGTTCCAATAATGTGTTTATCTTTAGGTCTAGGAACAAGATACCAGACATCATTACGAACAAATTGATTAAGTTCATCCTGCATAGCTACTATCCAATTTTCATCAGAAAGAGCTTCTTTTACATTGACCGGTTCTATTTGGGATGTAAAACAAACATAATTACATATGTTTTCAAGTTGTTTGCATGTACGAACTCCAGTGAGAGGGTTTCCAAGGATTTGATTGGTTGGATGATCTTTGACAGTCCTAGGTTCAGATTGAGATGAAGAGGTATCTTGATTGTCGATTATAAGAATTTCATCATCATCTGAACTCGGAGCAAGTGTATTCAAATGATCATCAATGACCACATTGATGGACTCTTGAATCACACCTGTTCTTTTATTTAGAACCCTATAAGCTCGACTGTTTAAGGAATATCCAAGGAAAATACATTCATCACTCTTCGTATCAAATTTTCTCAAATTTTCACGATCTCGTAAAATGTAACACTTACTGCCAAAAATTCGAAAGTATTTGACAGTAGGTTTCTTTTCAAACCATAACTCATAAGCAGTCTTATTTTCAGATTTACTAGTATAAACACGATTAATAATGTAGCAAGCAGTATTAATTGCTTCAGCCTAAAGATTTCTGGAGAGCTTCATACTATTTAACATGACATTAGCCATATCCTGAAGCACTCTATTTTTTCTCTCAACCATACCATTTTGTTGAGGAGTTTTGGGCACAGAGAATTCATGTGATATTCCCTGATCACTACAGAATTTCTCAAAACTACTATTTTTGAATTCAGATCCATGATCACTACAGATCTTATAAACTTGAGAACCTTTTTTATTTTGGATTCGTTTGATGATCTTCTTTACTTCATCTAGGGTTTTAGATTTGTCTTTTAAGAACGATACCCAAGTGAATCTAGTAAAGTCATCTACGATAACCAAGATGTATTTTTTACCACCTCGACTCTCCGTTCTGGTTGGTCCAATGAGATCTATGTGGAGAAGCTCGAGAGGTCTAGATATGGTATTAGAGTTCACTTTCTTGTGAGAGCTCCTAATCTGTTTGCCCAACTGACATTCACCACATATTTTGTCTACTTTTTGTAATTTGGGTAGACCTCTTATAAGTTCTCTTTTGCTCAATCTAAACAAGTTCCGGTAGTGTACATGTCTAAGGCGTTTATGCCATAATTCAATCTCATCAGTATGGACCATGTAACACGATTGAGTAGATGAGCTTGCATCACTAACGATGTAGCAGTTTTCAGAAGTTCTGCGACCAGTTAATATAACAGAACCCTCTTTATTAACAATCTCACAACCTTGATTAGAAAACTTTACATTATAGTTGTTGTCGCATATCTGAGATATACTCAGTAGGTTGTGTTTCAAGCCCTCAACATACAATACATTTTTAAATAAGGGAAGGTTATAAAGCTGAACCGTACCTTGGCCAATGATTTTGCAATTGCTTCCATCACCAAAAGTGACTGACCCATCAATCCTATCTTTTAGATCGGTGAATAAAGCTTTGTCGCCTATCATATGCCTGGAGCGACCACTATCTAGGTACCACTTTGAATGGCTTGTAGCTTTGAAAGCAGTGTGGGCAACCAAGCAGCCAACTTTAGGAACCCATTTCAGTACTGTTTTGGGTTTATGAGTGTAGTTGGACTTTTTCTGTTTGTTGTTATACGAATGACCTATAGAGTTAAATTTTAATAGCTCCTTGAGAAGATCGATAATCTTTTCAACCAAAGGATTTCAGTTTTGAAGATTGAAGTTGGCATGGCTATTTTTAGATTTTTGAAGGGTCCTTGAATTTTTTGGAAGACCTTGATAAGTATTCTTTACTTTTAAGTTCGAAGACTCTCCTTTCATAAACTTAGGAGCAGTATTCTTTTGTTTAGGAGAGGTATTCTTATCATAGCCCAACCCGGATCGATCGCCACATTTTCTTGATCCGGATAACAATTTTTCTAATTTAGGATCACCTTGGGCATATCTCCAAGTGTCTTTCAAACTCAAAAGAGAAGCTACTTCATTTTTGAGTTTCTCGTTCTCGGATTTCAAATCATCAACTTGGGAGGTTTTGATTTTTAAATCACATTTGGTCTTTTCAAAAAAATCGGAAATATGAGATTTTTCTAAAACAAGAGACTCATAATCTTCTTTAAGTTTAGAAAATTTTTCCTTTTGTAATTTAAGCTTGACAGCAATTTTACAACTCTCCTTATAAAGGGCATTGTATGCATCCTGAAGATCTTCTTCATTGTCGCAATCACTATTCAGATTCTCTTCGCTAGTTACTTCATCATAATCTGAAAAAGTGACTTTGGCTAGAGTCATAAGGGCTTTAATATCATCTCCCGACTCGTTTTCAGAATCTTCTGATTTTGAAGAGGATTCCGAATCAGATGATTCATCCCAAGTAGCCAACATACTCTTCCTTTTTGATTTGTCCTTTTTAGGACATTTGTTAGCCAAGTGCCCATGCTCTTGACAGTTGTAACATTGACTATCTTTTAAAGATTTTTGAGCTCTAGGTTTAGATTGTCTCTTATCATTTGATTTTTGAAAATCTACTTTTTTCTTATTTTTAAAAATTTTATAAAACCTTTTTACAAAAAGTGCCATATCATCTTCGGAATTTTCAAAGTCTGAAGTGCTCTCTTGTGGAATATTTTTAGATGATTTGAGAGCAATTGATTTTCCTTTTGGAGCTTTAAAGTTCAATTCGTAGGTCTGTAAAGAACCAACTAGTTCCTCAACCCTCATGTTATCCGTATCACGAAGTTCCTGAATCGCGGTTACTTTTGAATTGAACCGTTCAAGAAGTGAGCGTAGTATCTTTGCACACACTTTACTTTCTGAGATTCTATCACCAAGACCCCACATTGAGTTTACAATGTCATTCAATCTAGTGTAGAAGTCCATAAACATTTCATTCTCCTCCATATGAATTTCTTCAAATTTAGTTGTGAGGAGTTGGACTTTAGATTTCTTAACAATTGATGTACCCTCGTGTGTCATTTCTAAAAGATCCCATGCCTGTTTAGCATTTTCACATGAGATGATTCTTTTGAATTCATCTGGTGACAATGCACAAGTAATTGCATTTAGTGCTTTTGCATTGACACTACTCTCTCTTTTCTGAAGTGTGGTTCAAAGGGCATAAGATATTACTTTCATTGATTTTGAACCATCTTCATCAGTTACTTCAGTGATAAGTAGTTTCCATCCGTTCACAGTGGCCAGCCACACACTTTCATCCATGAATTTGAGAAAGATTCTCATCCTTACTTTCCAATAGGCATAGTTTGTGCCATTAAAGGGTGGTGGCCTAGTGACAGATAGGCTATCAAAATTTGACATCTTAATATAGCTTAGATCGTTAGCTCAGGAAATAAATCCAATAAATAAGTAATAAGCATGAGCTATTTGGCTCTGATACCACTTGAAAGGGCCTAGCTATATGCCCTAGAGGGGGGGTGAATAGGGCAATGCCAAATAAAACTTAAAACAGCGGAATAATAAAAGATATAAATAACAATGCTGAAATAATAACAATCTCAAAGCACATGAAATATGAGAATGATACTAAATCAGTTCTAAGGACAACCTTACACCAAAAACCAATGGCTTATGGTAGGACAACCTTATTTCTAGAACAATCTAGAAATCACAAATGATATGAAAAATAAATCAAGAATAACTTACAGAAATAAATCCTAAGTTATTACACCATTCAACCACACTTGCTTGAAATAAAAATTACAACATTCATCCACAAAAGCAATCCATAATACTGAAGGGATAAATGAATAAAGAAATCAAGCACATCCACAACACAATGATATATAGTGGTTCACCTGTGTGTTCACCAACTGTTAGCTAACAGCCACACAGAATGTTACTCCACTCCTAATATCCTCACACAGGGGATATTAGCATGCACTCTCAAAATAAGTTTTCACAGGTTCACCCAAAACCTTCACAATTGTGTCTTTTTATCTCAGGCTTATACAATCCAAAAACCCCCACAACTGAAGTTTTCTTCGCTCTCCTCGATAACCAATACAATGAGATTTTTCTGGCAAATCTCAAACAAAACCAGAGAAAGTAAATTACAAAGTAAAATACCTGGATCTCCTTTTGAAGTAGCCCAATAGAACCAATCGGAATAGATGTAAGATACGCCGTTCAATGTCCAATACTCACTTAAAGAATGGTTTTATGTCTAATTGATTTTAGATTAAATCAAGAAGAGCAAGGTTTATTTGATTTTGATCCCAGAAGAAGGAATATCACAAATTCCTCTTTTCTAAATGAGATTGGAATGTGGATCAAAATCACAATAGAATAATGCTAATAAAAGGAATATTAAATATGCACAGTAGCTTTAAAAAATAATCACAACTTATCTTAGAGTATAACCTTAAATAGCTTGAATTGAATGGAATGGAATGGAATGTCTAAAACTCTAAAATTCGTGCATTATTTATAGCCTGAAAAAATCCCATCTTCGACTGGTCTTAGGATCCCTAGGACCGGTTGTAGCTTCAAAGATTTTAAAAGATTTCCGAGGGATTAGATTAGTTGTTCCCACGACTGGTCTTAGGCAACCTACGACCGGTCGTGGGCCACCTACGACTGGTTGTGTGTCACCTACGACTGGTCGTAGGACCCTAGATAGGTTGCTGGAGTTCGAGTCGTAGGACTACGACCGGTCGAAGGATGAGTCGTAGAACTTCCCAAGACTGGTCGAAGCAAGTCCAGGACTGGTCGAAGGATAATCAGGAAAATGCGAAAATCTGTAACAACCTAGGACTAGTCCTGAGAAACCTAAGACTGGTCAAAGCAAAGCTAGGACTGGTCTTAAGATTTCTAGGACTAGTCTTAGAACAGTCATAACATGCATATTAAAATATTCGGATTATGTATCCAGAATGACCTATCATACAGACCAACCTAAGGTCAATCTAAGGTCAAACAAACCTTGAAGTGAGATGAACATTGAAGTCTTGAAGGTCTGTATTCTCAAATGATCTTGAAGGAGAAGCTTGAATCGAGTTGACGGCTTTCTAGAGCTTGGTACTTTCTTGACTTGTCTTGATGAAGTTTTCTAATCTTGAACTTGTTAGAAGCAAACTTGAAGTCTTCTATTCTTGTAGACTTCATCCATGACATGTCTTGCAAACATTCTTCATTTATGATCTTGTCTTGAAAACATTCTTCATTCATGATCTTGTCTTGAAGCAGTGTGTAGTCACAAACAAGAAACACAAGAAGTACAAGACATAGGTTTTGGCACTACAAAATTTGACAACCAAAGGGATATGAAATCATAGCACTAACACATGCACCTCCCCAGCTGGCCCAGGGCAGATTTTATGCCACCCAGCATGACCCAGAGTCATCCGGAGGGGTCGTCGAGGATACTTTCCTTATTTCTGCATGCATAGCTCATATATTGTTTGAGTCCGGTGCATCGCATTCCTTTATGGCCGAGGATTTCTGCCAATTGATTGGTTTGCTGTTAGAGTCTACTCGTGAGGGTTTGTCGGTGTCGATACCCTTAGGGAAGACTGTAGTGTTGGGCCGATTTTGCTCGTCTTGCCCCGTTCTGGTTGGGGATATCTTTTTGCCTGCTGATTTATTTGCATTACCGATGTTTGAGTTCGATGTCATCCTAGGCATGAATTGGCTCACCGAGTATCACGCCGTATTGGACTGCTTCGCGAGGATAGTTACGTTTTGTATACCCGGCGTGCCATAGTTCTAGTTTGTAGCAGAGCCCAAAGGAGAGAAACTTTCTTACCTGTTGTCGTGTGTCGTTGATGAGTCAGTTGCTTTGAGTATCGACCAGCTGTCGGTCGTCTGTGGTTTTCCCGATGTGTTCCAGAAGATTTCGATTTTACCACCTCATCGACACATGGAGTTTCAGATTAATCTCGTGCCCGGTACCATGCCTATTTTGAAGGCCCCATATTGTATGGCACTGTTGAAGTTGTGGGAACTGCAGAAGCAGTTGGAAGAGTTGCATGAGTTAGGCTTCATCCGTCCGAGAGTTCACCGTAGGGAG
This sequence comes from Magnolia changhungtana, assembly GCA_030180095.1. Classification (NCBI taxonomy): domain Eukaryota; kingdom Viridiplantae; phylum Streptophyta; class Magnoliopsida; order Magnoliales; family Magnoliaceae; genus Magnolia; species Magnolia changhungtana. Next base: position 9,667,375 of record JASAUF010000552.1, on the reverse strand, counting down.
CATCGGTACTTTTCGTGAAGAAGGATGGCTCGTTGAGGCTTTGTGTGGATTACCGTGAGCTCAACAAGGTCATGATCAAGAACAAGTATCCATTCCCGAGGATAAATGATTTATTTGATCAGTTGTAGGGTGCACAGTTCTTATTGAAGATTGACCTGCGATCCAGTTATCACCAAATTCAGGTTTGAGAGGAGGACATCCCGAAGACAGCTTTCAGGACGCGCTATGGTCACTTTGAGTTTCAGGTTATGTCCTTCGGACTGACCAATGCGCCCGTCGTATTCATGCAGTTGATGAACGAGGTCTTCCGTCCATATCTCGATCAGTTTGTTATGGTGTTCATCGACGACACTGATATATTCGAGGACTCGTAAGGAGCATGAGCAGCATATGGAGATTACCTTATAGACCCTTTGAGCATATCAGCTTTATGCGAAGCAGGAGAAGTGCGAGTTATGGAAGGAGGAGGTGAAGTTCCTCAGTCACATAGTAATGAGGGAGGGTGTCGAAGTGGACCCCTTAAAGATTGATGCCATGCGTCAGTGGGGCCAGCCCATGAACGCATCCAAGATCCGTAGTTTCCTTGGTGTGGCAGGCTACTACCGGCGTTTCATTGAGGGCTTCTCCCGTATTGCAGCACCATTGACCAAGTTAACTTGGAAGGGCGCTGAGTTTGTTTGGAGTGACGCATGTGAGCAGGCATTCGTAAAGCTAAAAGACCATTTAACATCCATACATGTCCTTACTCTTCCCTCTAGGAGTGATGGATTTATGGTTTTTACTGATACCTCACATATTGGTTTGGGTGTTGTGCTGATGCAGCACGGGAAATTGATGGCCTTCGCATCTTGCCAGCTCAAGGTCCATGAGCAGATCTACCGTACGCATGATTTAGAGTTGGCTGACGTTGTCTTCGCACTGAAGGTGTGGAGACACTATCTTTATGGGGTTAGGTTCGAGCTCTTCTCTGACCACAAGAGCTTAAAGTATCTCTTCTCACAGTCCGAGTTGAATATGAGGCAGTGATGCTGGATGGATCTCCTAAAGGACTACGATTTCCATCTTAAGTACCACTCCAGTAAGGCGTGGTAGCAGATGCTCTCAGCCGTCAACCACGGGGCCTGATGGCGCATATGATGGTCCAGGAGTGGAGGATGCTCAAGGATATAACAGAGTATGACTTCGAGTTTAGTCTACAGTCTACTATCATTCAACTATCGAGCCTATCAATTCAACCCTCTCTTATCGCAAGGGTGATCGAGGCTCAATAGGCAGATGAGTTAGTAATGGTTACGAGTAAAGGCCACATCTGAGGAGCAGGTAGATTGGCAGATTGATTCTGATGGTGGACTCCATTTCAGAGGTCGATTGTGTGTCCCGAACGTTCTAGAGTTGCGCAGAGATCTGATGACCGAGACACACCGATCAAGGTTTACTATCTACTTAGGCTCCAAGAAGTTGTACCGTGACATGAGGAGACGGTATTTTTGGGCAGGGATTAAGCACCAGATTACCAGTTTTGTAGCCGAGTGTGACACGTGCCAGCATGTCAAGGTTGATCATTAGAGACCCCTAGTTTCATTGCAGCCGTTAAGCGTCCCGTTGTGGAAGTGGGAGTACGTATCCACAGATTTGGACCCGCGGAGGACTCTGCATGGTCACGACGCCATCTGGGTTGTTGCCGATTGTTTGATGAAGTCAGCGCATTTTCTTGCGATTCGTGCAACCTGGCCTTTGGACCGGCTTGCCAGGATATTCATCGAGGAGATTGTGAGACTGCACGGTGTTCCAGTTTTGATCGTTTCTGACTGAGACTCGAGGTTCACGTCTCAGTTTTGGAGGAGCTTTCTGAAGGTGATGAGGTCTGTTTTATAGCTCAACATCGCGTATCATTCGCAGACCGATGGGAAAACCGAGAGGGTCAACCAGATCCTTGAGGATATGCTTCGGGCTCGTGTGATTGACTTCTCGGGTAGCTAGGATGAGCATCTCCGTTTGGCTGAGTTCGCATATAACAACAACTATCAGGCGACCATTGGCATGACTCCTTTTAAGGCATTATATGGCAGACCGTGCAGATCTCTGAATTGTTGGATCAAGGTTGGAGAGCAGCGTCTCTTAGGTCCCGAGCTTGTGCAGTAGACATCTGAGGTCATCGATATCATTAGGCAGAGGATGTGCACAACTTAGATCCGGCAGAAGAGTTTTGCTGATCGTCGGTGTCGTCCCTTGGAGTTTGTCATTGGGGACCATGTGTATCTCAAGGTCTCACCCATGAATGGTGTGGTTCATTTTGGAGTGAAGGGCAAGCTTTCCTCAAGATTCATTGGACCTTTTGAGATCACTAGGCACATTGGCGTCATGGCCAATCGGCTTGCCTTATCATCTCAGTTGTCTGGCGTCCACAACGTTTTCTATGCATCTATGTTGTAGAAGTGTGGGTCAGACATCGTTCCTGTTATTGATTAGCAGTCGTTGGACGTTTATGAGGACGCTTTTTACATTGAGCAGCCAGGTCGTATCCTTGATCGGAAGGAAAAGGTCCTTCGGATCAAGGTCATTCCCTTGGTGAAGGTTCAATGGGGTCATCATAGCGTAGATGAGGCGTCTTGGGAGCACGAGATTGAGATTCGCAAGCGCTATCCTCATCTCTTCGATGTTTGATTATATGTTGTATTGTATTTTGATTATATATGATGCCATGTTTTCTCTTCCATTGTGAGTTACATCTAATTGCGTGATAGTGTAAATTTCAAGGACGAAATTTTTATTAGGAGGAGAGAGCTGTAAGGCCCGTATCCTAGTCCATACCATTCTTTAAACTCTCGCGATCCTCCCGGTCGAATTTCGACAACTCGAGACCTGTAAACAGTGAATGCACGCGATCCTAAGTCGCATCTCGAAGATTTGAGTTGATTTAACTCAAAACCTGTACCCTACCGACCGCACCGTCGTCGCGTTCCAACGCCGCGTCTTGCGCACCGATGTAATACCTAGGATAGGAGTTGTGGGCCCACGTTTATCTTAAAGAAACACCGCATGTTGTGAATCCCAAGAGAATCTCTACCTAATCTATCACATCAATCAATCAATTACAAGTCAACTACAACACATACCTAGCCCATCCTTCTCTTACCAACAAGGCATGGTACCCATTACAAGAAAATCCACTTTTACTGACGAAAAAATTTGTCGCTAAATCCTAGTTTTTCGTAGGTAATAAGTTTTACCAACGAATTTCTTCATTAGTAAATTCGTCGGTAAAAGACCGATTGTAAAGATTTTTACCAATGAAAATAGGAATCGTTGGCAATGGCAAGACTTTTATCGACAAATTTTTTTATAGGTAAAAAATAAATAAATAACTTTTACCGATGAATTTTTTTGTAGGTAAAAATGTTTGACGAAACTTTTACCTACGAAAATTTTCGTAGGTAAAAACTGTGTACTATTTTAGTCGGCATTGATACGAATTTTACCTATGAAATTATTCATAGGTAAAAATATTTACAAAACTTTTACCTACGAAAATTTTCGTAGGTAAAAATTGTGCAAGTTGGCTTCGTTAGCATTAGTACGACTTTTACCTACGAAATTGTTCGTAGGTAAAAACGTTTGCCTACAAAATGTTTCATAGGTAAAAATGTGGCTGAATCTTTTATGTTAGAAAAATTTTGTAGGTAAAAAATGTGGATGAGACTTTTACCTACAAAAGTTTTCGTAGGTAAAAAATGTGGATGAAACTTTTACGTACGAAATATTTCGTAGGTAAAAGTCTTTTTTTTTTCTTTGCAATATTCACACAAAAATTCCTAATATACACCTATTATAATATATTGCATCATATTCTTCTTGATATACACCTGTTATAATATATTTCATCATATTCACATTCACATCCATCTAAACACAAACTATGTACATCCATCCAAACATAAACTACATCCATCCAAACACAAACAATCTTATCCACATCACATTCATCCATGCATAAATACATATAAGTTTAACATGACAAATAAAATACAAAAATTCACAAAGATGAAGGTGGAGGTGGTGGGGCATCGGTGGGTAGGCGTGTAGCGAGAGCCTGAAATATCTCCATCATTCGTCGCTCATGCTCCACCCACATCTCCTCGATCCTCCTCTGCCACTCCTCCATCTACCTCTGATGCTCCTCCCTCTGCCTCTCCTACTCCTCTCTCTGCATCTCCAGCTGCTCTCTGATGTCATGGACGACGACACTAACTGCTTAACCTCTCTCTCTCTACGATATCAACTCAACTTACGACGCTTTTGCCAACGACGACGGATCGGCTGGAGGCAGCTCTAGCGGGTGTCATGAGCTTGGAATCATGGTCAAGCCCATACACATATCCAAAATGGGTGCCAAGCACCTCACTCAGGATCTCTGGCTCACTTCGCTGAGTACTATCGAGAGTAGGCTGACTGTGTAAGGTGTCAATCACCGCCAGTAATGAAAACATATGAATTTTTATAACAAATGACATTATTATAATCCAATGCAATTAAATTTTACAATGTAAGGATTTTTACCCAATTCTCACTGGCTCTATGATGTACCTAAGATCCCGTCGTCGACTGACTGTGAGTCCCTCTGTAGAGGTCTATTGGTCCGGGCTCCTGGCCAGTGACGGAATCTCACTGCGCAATCGAAAGGACAATAAAGTTAATATAAATGCATGGAAAGAATATATCAACTTAATAATCACCAGTAATTTCTTACTATGTCATGACGAAGTTGTACAAATGACTTTGAACCAGCTACGTGGTTCACTTCTAACTTTCCCATGTTGTCAGAATTTATTTTGCTCCACTTCTGAACACATTATTCATAATACATTGTTATTAATTGCGAATTTAATTGTTACCTTAAGATATTGTAAATATGCAAATATAACCTGAAAAGACTTAGACGAAAATCTATCACAGAGTATCCACCAGTCGTTATGGGTCACGTGCGCCGGTGCGGACAGTACGCTCTCCTTCTAACTCATGCACTGCTTGTACCGCTGGTGTAAGTCACCGCGGTACTCTTGAACCGTTCCTTGATCATGTTGTCGATGGCATGGGAAATGTGCGGAACACTCAAATTCAAGTCAAATTTATCCTGCAGTTTCGTAAATAATAGATTAAGGTAATAAACTTATTAAGAAAATAACTTAACTGTAAATCAAGTTTTACAAAATAAATTTTAATTTACTAAAATTTACCTGAAGGCGCTGACGGATGAGCTGCCGCACATCATCTGTCACATCTGCCCAACGGGGGGTGGTGTGGGAGATTAGAGATGGCATAAGACACCGACCTCTGATGTAAACAACCTGACATTGTCCCCAAAAGGTCTAATACAGTCCTGTGGGAACTCTACCATCACCCTACCCTCACACGTAAGTCTCTCTAAAAGTAACCCACGCGTGGGTCCATGTCCTCGTCAGCTGGTCGACGATATTGTTGCAAAAGAAATATGCAAGTCTAAACATAAACAGAAGTCATTAAAAGAAATATATGTCTAAACTTACATGCAGTACCCGATGTATGCGCAACTGAGGGATCAGACGCCTGCGATGCAACATGTGATGGCGATGTTGTCTCCGTCGCATCACGGGTAGAAGGGGTAGATTTAGTGCGCAAACAACGTGATCTCCCACCTAGTGCTATCACTGAATATGTACGAGTTACGAACTTATAAATTTAAACAATGTCAATACAAGTGGAATATACTAAAACATTATACAAGTAGTGTTGATGGTAGAATGCGTTTGTGCATATGCTTAGAGAGATAATTAAAATATGATTAGACCATTACACTATAATGCAAGCAGAATATAATAAAACTATAAACTTTAATTTATAACCTTTAGAAATTCTATTACAACATTGTCATTCTATATTAAATATACGTATTTCATTGTAATACGAAACAACTTTGAGGTAAACTATTCGAAGTACTCCCTGTGTAAGTTATCGTATGCTTCAAAAGTACATGTCAAGCTATGTGATGCACTCGACATTGTTACAGCCAACATGCCAGACACAAAAGGAGAAATTTGGTCTCTCGGGACTCCATTCAGTTGTACAAGTGACAAAACCGCATCTTTTATAAGAAGTTTTCAGCAGTTATATACCTCCATCAGCTCCGGAATTTCTTTGAGATTGTATAATCTTGTATATGAGTCATCGCCAATATATTTCACGGTACACTTATCGACCGCGATATATTCCTCAACTCTTTAGTGGATATTTTCACCATGATGGATCTACCAAGTGTAACCCTGGTTAATTCCAACTATGAACAAATCGTCTTCTACTTTGTCTAAAGTCTTATAAACTATGTTCTTGCATTTTCAACATGGAAACCTAATCATATTCCCTGAATCTGCCCGATTTCGTGCAAGTTCCATGAACTCTTGAACCCCTTATTTATACTCTGGGCCAAACCTGTTCTAAGCTCGCATCCAACTCTTATCCATCTTTACAATGAAAAGACTAGAGTCAGTTTACGGAAATATGTTTAAGATTAGGATACGATTATAGGTTTATGATTAGGTGTAGGTTTAAGTTCAGGGATTTGAGAATATGTGTAGGTTTTAAGTTTAGGTTTAGGTTATAGGTTATACTTTATATGTTTAGGTTATATGTTTAAGTTTAGGTTATAGGTATAGATTTAGGTTAATGTTGTAGGTTATAGGCTTAGGTTATAAGTTTAGGTTTAGGTTTAGATTTAGGTTAAGGTTTAGGTTTAGGTTTAGGTTTTAGGTTTAGGTTATAAGTATAGGTTATAGGTTTAGGTTTAGGTTAGGTTATAGGTTAAGGCTTAGGGAATTGACTTTAGGTTATAAGTTTAAGTTATAGGTTATAGGTTATAGGCTAAGGTTTACGTTATGGGTTAAGGTTTAGGTTTAGGTTATAAATTTAGGTTTAGGTTAAGGTTTAGGTTTAGGTTATAGGTTTTGGGATTTGAGAATAGGTTTAGGTTATAAGTTATATGTTATAGGTTAAGGTTATAGGTTATAGGTTTATGTTAATGTTGTAGGTTATAGGCTATAGGTTTAGGTTTAGGTTTAGGTTTAGGCTATAGGTAATAGGTTATAGGTTTAGGTTTAGGTTTACGTTTTACGTTTAGGTTAAGGTTACAGGTTTAGCTTATAGGTTTAGGTTTAGGTTATAGGTTAAGGTTTAGGTTAGGTTATAGGTTAAGGTTTAGGGAATTGAGTTTAGGTTATAGGTTATAGGTTTAGGTTATAAGTTATAAGTTATAGGTTAAGGTTATAGGTTTAGGGATTTGAGAATACATTTAGGTTTTAGGTTTAAGTTTAGGTTTTACGTTTAGGTTAAGGTTATAGGTTTAGGTTTAGGTTATAAGTGTAGGTTATAGGTTTAGGTTTAGGTAAGGTTATAGGTTAAGGTTTAGGGAATTGAGTTTAGGTTATAGGTTATAAGTTTTGGGATTTGAGAATAGGTTTAGGTTATACGTATAGGTTTAGGTTAATGTTGTAAGTTATAGGTTTATGTTAATGTTGTAGGTTATAGGTTTAGGTTATAAGTTTAGGTTTAGGTTTAGGTTATCGATTTAGGTTTAGGTTATAGGTTATAGGTTATAGGTTTAGGGAATTGAGAATAGGTTAAGGTTTAGGTTTAGGAAATCGGGTTCGTTTCGGATCGGGTTTAGGTTTGGGTTTTCAAGTTTAGGTTTAGGTTTAGGTTAAGGAGTAGGTTATAGGTTTAGGTGTAGGTTTAGGTTTAGAGATTTGAGAATACGTTAAGGTTATAGGTTTAGATTTAGGTTATAGGTTATAGGTTTAGGTTATAGGTTATAAGTTTAGGTTATAGGTTATAGGTTTAGGTTATAGGTTTAGGTTTAGGTTAAGGTTATAGGTTTAGGTTTAGGTTTAGGTTAGGTTTAGGTTTTAGGTTATAGGTTTAAGGAATTGAGAATAGGTTATAGGATTAGGTGTAGGTTATCGGACACTGAAAATACGCTTGAAAATTGAAATATCAAAACTTGTGACGTATAATTACAATACGTGGAAATGTGACACGTGTGTATATCAGGTGGGACCCACATAATCGATGATCTGATCAAACCAAAATGTGGACACTATAAATTTCTACTTCTTTTAGACCGTCCAACGTTGTTTTGCATGTGGGGCCATCCAGATATTGAAATATCCATTAAAAATTCTTGGGGTTATAGGTTTAAGTTATAGGTTATAGGACCGCACAATGTTGATTGAACGCCCACCATCAAAAACTTATTGGGGCCACAAAAGTTTTGGATCAAGCCGAAATATATTTTTTTCCCTTGATCCAAGTCTATATGACATAATCAACAGGTTATATGTCAAATAACCATTAAAATGTGGCCTAGAATTTTTTAATGGTGGAAATTCAATCACTACTTTTTCCCATGGTGTGGTCTACTTGCGACTTAGATCTACCTCATTTTTGGGATAAAGCCCTAAAATTTTCATAAACACGGACATACTCCAACAAATTCGAGCTAATACATAAACACGGCTTATCCAACTGGCCAGGCCACTCCAATGCTGTCCATAGGAAATGGACAGTTTCATTATGGTTAGAACAGCGGTTCCCACCTTCCACAAACCCCCGCTCAACATTCAGATAGCTCCGACTCACATCCAGGTCTGCTCCATCAATTTCGAGCTAATATATAAACACGGGTCTATCCAAATGGTCAGGCCACCCATATTGTTGTCCATAGGAAATGGACAGCTACTCATCATGGTCATAACAGCGGTTCCCACCTTCTAGGGACCCCCGCTCAATTAAATCCTAATTTAGTTACCCGTTCAAGGTTAAATAGATTGTAATACTTTCATATCCCATTTGTTGGTCCACGCCGAAAATCCCGCATCATCTCCCCATGCCTCTCCAGATAAGTTGATCTTACGTTACATTCCGATGCTAAATATCTAAAGCAATGTAAAGATATTTGGCATTGGATACAGAATGGAAGAAACATATCCAGAGAGAAACGAGGAGAAGGACCACAAATTAGGCATGAACATTTAAATAGATTATATGGAAGCGTACTATCCATCTAACCTTAAACTGTCCAAAATGGGACAATTTAGGCGATTTCTATGCCACCAAAAACACACCATATCTATGTATGGCCCCATAGAAATCCTCAAACGAGTAACTAATTATCTAACTTACAAATCACAATTACAAGTCATAACTATAAACTAACTAATCACAGTAATAATTTAAGACAAAAAATGTAATATACAAGCTCATTAAGGTTTGCAAGGACCATTTTAGGCAATAGAAGGCAATGGAACAATATACACATTTTATCTTCATACTGAGAACGAAAATACAATGTTAAGTAAACAAACATTTCTAACAAACTTTTACATAAAAGAAAAGCTCTAGAATGTAATATCTTAAACTAACTAATCACAATTACATTCAAGAGCTTTGGATCGTTGTGATTTCTAATTTAAAAGGTGAACAAGAGACTACGTATCTGATGAACGGATTAGATCTCATACATATTCTACCAACATGGCAGTAGTTATACTCTGTATGTTAACCAAGTTACTTTCAACTCTCCTCGCTCGCTGATCATACTTTCAGTTCGAGACAGATCCACTTTAACCGTTCTTATGTTTGGCCTAAAATACAAATTAAATTTGGAGCCTACCATAATGTCTTTGTGACATCCAATCTATCCATCATTTGTACACCCTTATATTCTTATCCAATCTATCCATCATTTGTACACCCTTATATTCCTATCCAATCTATCCATCATTTGCAACCTTTATATTCTTCTTGATTCCCAAAAATCATACCAATCAAAAAATCATGTGGGCCACATCATGGAGTTATGGTCTGATGGAAATGCACACCATTGAAAACTTTCTAGATTGTGTGTGGGACTATCCATGTCTTGTATATGACATCTAAGCCATTCAGAAGATGCATCCATTTAGGATGAATAACAACCAGAAAGGAAATCAAGATTTTCAAAACTCAGGTGGGCCACGAAACATGGTCTTGAAGGTTGAAGGTTTTATGCACTATTTTACATATCGTGTGGCACACCTATGTTTTGGATCAACGCGTACACAATGGATAGATTATATGTCATGAAATCATCACAGAAGCCCCACACATACATTCCTACATTAAACCTAAGGTACAACTGATGTAGAGCAGGTCGCAGACACTTTCATGTCCATGGTGATTTTGGAATTCCTATTCTTAAGTAGAATTTCCAATATGGGGATGTTTTGTGTTGTATCAGACAAAAGAAAAGAAAAGAAAAAAGAGCTCATTGCAACTAGAGTGTGATTTCAATTTTTGGTCATTCTACTAAGGGTAGAAATCCCAAAATCATAAATTATTCTTCTAATGGGCTGAGCCAGACACAGTTCAATTGAATTGTGCATTCAAATGATCTCCATATTGAAACCACCTTACACTCAGTTGGAGTTAAAAGAAACATAATTGCATTTGGAGGCGTCCGTCCTCATTATAATAGTAGGACACATTTTCATCATTTAAAATTGAGTGAAAAGGTGCACATGTGGCTATACTAATTTGTGATTTTGGAATTTCTACTCTTAGTAGATTTCCAAAAATCACAAAATGGGGATGTTTTATGTTGTATTAGGGAAAAACAAAAGAGTTCTTTCAAATCCACATGAATATCATTTCACTATTTTTGGATTTTCTACTAATAGTGTAAGAGTAGAAATCTAAAATCACATATTAATGTTCTCAGAAGCTGAGCCAAACACAAGCTAAACTGATTAATGGTTCCTTTTTTCTTTTCTGTTTTGAGATGTGAGAACACACGTACTCTTACACCACATGCACACATTGGATGGTACCCCTTTTTTCATGAATTCTATCCTCACTACATTGGATGGTTTGAAGAAGGCATGCAATCTTGAGCCGTCAATTTCTAGTTGTTGGCACATGAACGGGCACATGCATTACAAGGAATGGGTGAGAAAAATGCACACCGGATGCTTGTACTATAAAAATATGTGTTTGACTGTAATTTTCCTCATAGAAAAAAAAGGGGAATAAAAATATGTGTTTGACTGTAATTTTCCTCATAAAATATGGTGATTAGGGCCCACATTCACTCCACCATAAGTTGTGCCCCTTCAAGTCTTACCATTATCCTAGAAACCATTATCCTAAAAATTAGGTGAATAAAAAAAGTTAGGTCACACTCATAGTTAGCAAACCCAATTTTTTTAAAGGTTATATAATTAACTAAATGTTTAAAACTCTGTATATTTTAGAAGATAGTAAAAATAAATTGAAAAGGAAGGATTTAAGAGACAGAATGATGTTTAAACCACCCAATCTGAGTTTCGAAGCTCTTCAAGCTACTATTCTTTAGCACATATAACAACTCTAACACTCAGGTCAGCAGACAAACCACACCCATAACAACACCTATGCTAATTTTCACAGAGAAATTGCAAGAATGTATTATTACTGTACATGTGTCATACACGTATGTCAATCAACTATCCACATCATCCAAATCATGGGCCCTATTGTGATGTACTGTATCATGAGAATCATGCTCGAATGATCCTAACCATCAAATTAGTGCCCATCAAATGCACAGTTAAAATGGATGGTTGGTAACCAAAATTAAACATAAGGTGATCCAAAAATGAGAGGAATATAAATCTTAGGTGGACCATACCATAGGAAAACAATAGTGATTCGATATCCACCAGGCTAGGTGTACCAAAATCCCCAATTTCAAAACCCCAAAATTCGAAATGTGATTAGGGTACCATAATCCCCAAATTCAAAGTGGGATTTGGGTACCCAAAACCCCAAATTCAAAGCCACCAAATTTGATTTAGGATTAGGGTACCAAAATTCCCAAATTCAAAATGGGATTAGGGACCACCTTCAAATTGAGTTAGGGTCTTTACCTTTTGAGCTTTGAGGAAGAGAACGAGAGGATTTTGAGTTGGAGCCCCGATCACGAGTCCACGCCGAAAATAGGGTTCCCGAGCTCGAGGGAGAGAGAGAGAGAGAGAGAGAGAGAGAGAGAGAGAGAGAGAAAGAGAGATAAGAGAGAGAGAGAGAGAAAGAGGATGCGCGAGAGAGATGAGAGAGACAGAGAGAGGATGCGCGAGAGAGAAAGAGAGGATCAAGAGAGACAGAGAGAGAGAGATGCGAGAGAGAGAGAGAGGACCGAGAGAGACAGAGAGACAGAGAGAGAGCGTACGAGAGTGAGAAAGGACCGAGAGAGACAGAGAGAGAGAGAGAGAGAGAAAAAAGTCTCTCTTGGACAGAAACGGAATGGCTACTCCCCTTAACACCAGCCAATGGCTGGTGTTTAGTGCTCTATGGGCCCCACCATGATGTATGTATTTCATCCTTACTGTCCATTTATTTTTACATATCATTTTAGTTTATGAGACCAAAAATGAGGTATATCCCAATATCAAGTGGACCACATTACAGGAAACAGTGTTGAATGAGTGTCCAACATTAAAAACATTTTAGGGGCCATAAAAGTTTTGGATCAAGCTGGTTTTTGTATTTTCCCTTCATCTGGGCCTGTATGACCTAATCAACAAATTGGATGTTAAATAAAAAGTACAGTGGGCCTTAGGAGGGTTTTAATGGTGGATATCCAATTACTCTTGTTTTCATATGGTGTGGTCCACCTGAGATTTATATCCCTCTCATTTTTTGTATCAAGCCCTAATATGATATGTAAAAATGGATGGACGTAATGGATGAAACACATACATCATGGTGGGACCCACAGAGCACCGACCACCAGCCACGGGGCTAGTGTCGGGGGGAGTAGCCAATCCATTTCCCTCTTGGACGCCCTACGGTGATGTCACCAAGCTTTGTGGGTCCCACTATGATGTATTTGTTATATCCACACTGTCCATCCATTTTGAGATATCATTTTAAGTCATGAGCCAAAGAATGAGGAAGATAAAAATCTGTAGTGGACCCCACCATAGAAAACAACGGGGAGAGTGATTCCCACCGTTGAAACTATCTTAAGGCCCATCATAATGTTTATTTGAAATCCAACCTGCTCAAAAGTTAAAAAATACATGAAATATGGGAAAACACAAATATTATCTTGATATAAAACTTTTGTTGCCTTTAGAAGTTTTTAATGGTGGGCGTCACTGTCCCACTGTTTTCTGTGTTGGGGTCCACTGGAGCTTTGGATTTAACATACATCATGGTGGGGCCCAAAAAGAGAGGTATAGAAATATCAGGTGGACCACACCACATGAAAACAATAGTAATCGGATATCCATCATTTAAATCCTCGGAAGGCCCACTGTACTATTTATTTGGCATCCAATCTATTTATTAGGTCATACAGGCCTAGATGAAGGGGAAAAACAAAAATCATCTCAATCCAAAACTTTTAATGGTTGACGCTCATTCAACACTGTTTCCTGGAATGTGGTCCACTTAAGATTTGGATATATCTCATTTTTGGTCTCATACTGTAAGATGATATTTAAAAATAGATAAACGACATGGATCAAACACATACATCATGGTAGGGCCCACAGAGCACCAACCACTAGCCATTGGATGGTGTCAGGGGGAGTAGCCAATTTGTTCCCCTTATTTGTGGTGTGGTCTATTTAATATTTGGATATGATTCATTTTTTGGATAATTCTCTAAAATTATCTTGAAAAATGGATGAACGGTGTGGGTTGATCCCAAATTTTCGGTAAATCCAAAACTCAAGTGTACCATGCCACGCGAAACAGTGTGGAATAATGATTCCACAGTTGATACCTTCTTTGGGCCCATAGTAATGTTTATTTGATATCCAACATGTTCATGATATCAAAAAGATATAAATGAAGAGAAAACACAAACATCAGCTTGATCCAAAACTTATATGAATGTTATTTTTAATGGTGGACATTCAGTCCCTACTTTGTAGTCCACTTAAGCTTTGGACCCACCCCATTTTTTGGTTAATATCTTAAAATGATCCGAGAAAAGCGTTGAACGGTATGGAGAAAGTCAATCCATGACTTAGGTGGGCCAAGAGCTTAAAAATAAAGTCAATCTATGACTTGGGTGGGCCACACCACATAATATAATGGAGAGGGATTTCCTTAAAACATTCATAATCATATATTGGGTCTGCCTAAATGTGATTCACATATCCAACCCACTCATTATGTGTGTCCCACTTGGATGAGGGGTCAGACCAATTTTCAGCCGCATCTAAAACTCATGTGGGCCCCACCAAGTGTTTTTATATTTTTAAAGATGTCTTCACATAGTTTTAAATGGTATGGCCCACTTGAGTTTCGTATACAGATGATTTTTGATATCTCATAACCTAAAGGGGACACATCAAATCCACGGGGTTGATGTTCGACACACATCATGATGGGGCCCACAAAACTTACTAACATCAATTCTTAGGTTCTCACGAGGTCAGTAAGTTGGGTCACAATTTTGACCAGAATATTTGGCCCATTTTACATGTCTGGTCCATTCACTCTATTTTACTGATCAATACCCACAATTTGACTAGTTACTCGCCTCGATCAGGCTACATATGAGAAAGATATTGAGCATACCAAGATTGATCAATAATTTCAGTGAAATTTGATTTAAACATCTGAAGTTATTTACTCTTCAATTTGAACTAATTAGATTGCCCAAAAATGATTAAAGGTTCAATTAGTGGATGTGCCTAATAATTTAGTAATTTTATTTTTCACAGATAAATTTCAATTTCCATTTAAAAATAACATTTTTTTTTCAAAATGTATAGTTTTTTACTCTTTTAACAAAATATCATTTTTATTATAAAATATTTCAAAAAAAAATTAAAATACAAATTCTAAATTTTTATTTTCAAAATCTCAAAAATTTTCTCATATTTAAAATTTTTTTTTCTCAAAAATTTCAAAATACCGATTTTTTTTCTTCAAAAGCATCATTTTGTTCTCAAAATTTTTCTCAAACATTGTTAAAAATTTTAAACTTCTCAATATTCTTTTTCATGTGTTATTACGAATCATTTAAATATTAATTTTTAATTATATATATAAAAAAATTTCCACTCATATGATATAAAAACTATATATATATATATATATATATATATATATATATATATATATATATATATATATATACAAACATACTTATTTTACCAACGCTTTTTGTTCGTCAGTATAAAAATTAGCAGCGGGTTTCATCCGTTGGAAAAAAGTCCGTCAGGAATATTTATTTTTCGCGACGAAAAGATTCATCAGTAAAAGTGTTTTTACCGACGAAAATTGAATTTCGTCGATAAAACATTATTCCCGATGGTTTTCATTTGTCGGTAAAACTCTTACCGCAAAATTTTTTAAGATAGCGCTAAATTTTTTATCTTAAAAATTATAACATTAAACATTATTACTGACGATTATAAGCCGTCGGGAAAACATTTACCGACGAAAAAAATATTCATTGGTAAAAGTAGTGTTTTACCTACGAAAGTTTTTTTCGTTGATAAAAAATTATTCCTGATGGTTTTGGTTTGTCAATAAAACTCTTACCACGAAAGTTTTCAAGATGGAGCAAAAATTTTCTATCTTAAAAATTATAACAGTTTTACCGACGAAAAATTTCATTGGTAAAAACATTATTACCGACGAAAAAAAAAATGTATGTAAAAGTAGTGTTTTACCAATAAAATTTATTTTCGTCGAGAAAAACATTATTCCCGATGGTTTTAGTTCATTAGTAAAACTTTTACCGCGAAAGTTTTCAAGATGGTGCGAAAATTTTCTATCTTAAAAATTATAACAATTTTACCGACGAAATTTTTCATCGGTAAAAACATTATTACTGACAAAAAAAAATTCGTCGGTAAAAGTAGTGTTTTACGGATGAAATTTTTTTTCGTAGGGAAAAACATTATTCCCGACGGTTTTAGTTCGTCGGTAAAACTCTTACCTCGAAAGTTTTCAAAATAGCGCAAAATTTTCTACCTGAAAAATTATAAAAGTTTTACAGACGAAATTTTTTCGTCGGTAAAAATATTATTACCGACGAAATTTATTTTTTTCGTCAGGAAAAACATTATTCTCGACGGTTTTAGTTCGTCGGTAAAACTCTTACCGCGAAAGTTTTTAAAATAGCGTAAAAATTTTCTATCTTAAAATTTATAACAATTTTACCAACAAAATTTTTTGTCGGCAAAAACTTTATTACTGAAGAAAAAAAAATCGTCGGTAAAGGTAGTGTTTTACCGACGAATTTTTTTTTTTGGTTGGTAAAAGTGCTGTTTTACTGATGAAAAAAAATGGTCAGTAAAACACTACTTTTACCAATGAAATTTTTTCGTCAGTAAAAGTGTTATTTCTTGTAGTGACTTATCCCTCTCTCAGCCAAAAGTCAAAACAACCCATACCTCTCCTTACATCTCCCATCCTTCACTCCTCATTCCATTCTCTACCATTTTTCCTAGCAACCAAGGGAGAAAAAAAAAAGACTAAGGAGAGAAAAGAGAAAGAATCCAAGTGTGTGGCCCACTTCCTACCTCAAATCTCACGATCCAACCCTTCAATCTTCATCATCCTCCATCAAAGAAGAAGCTTAGGAGCTTAGGAGATCAAGGAACCAAGAAGAAGTGGAATCGGTGGGTGATCTTAGGAGTTTTGTTCATGAGACAAGTGGGGCCTACCAGTTGATGGTAGGGACCCCGTTTTGGGCCCTAGGTGTGGCCAATGGCCCACCAAGATGCATATGATCATTCCATGATGGGGCCATTCTCCATGGACCCCATCATGATGTTTATTTTATTTCCATTATAAGAAGGTCATCTAGACCTTACATTGTTGGTGGGAAAGGGATTTCCACCATTGATTCTTGTGATTTAAGGGCTCACATGTGGCGGGACCCATTTAATGTATACATTGTATGATAGAGAGGAGCTCATAGTGGCGGAACTCCTCTCCACCGCACGTCTCTCTCTCTCTCTCTCTCTCTCTCTCTCTCTCTCTCTTCCCTGGTTTGTTGGACCACCCATTGAACATGTAGGAATGATCCAGACCATCCAGCAGGTGGGATGGCCTTGTTGTCCACCCTGCTGGACTGTCAGTCCAGTTGGACGGTCTGGATGATGGGAAAATACAAATATTACCCTGATCCAAATGATCTGGTGAGCCACACTGACGTGAACCCCACCCTGATCTGATGTATGGTGTGGTGCATCCACACTGTCCAGACCTAGCATGGCCAGATGGGTGAGGACTTGCTGGACGTCTACTGTCCAGACCGTCCTGCTGGACTGGACGCTGGGAAATAAACAAATATTAGCTTGGTCTAGCTGGTTGACCACCTACATGGACTCACCTTGATGAAAGTGTTGTGGTCCATACCGTCCATGCATGTGGGATTCGCCAGATGTATTTTATCCACGTCGTCCAGCATCTGGACGGTGGGAATCCCACATGATGTATGTGTTTTATTCACACCGTCCGTCCATCTAGTCACGTGGGAAACCCACCTGATGTATATGCTTCATCCACACCATCCAACATTCTAGACAGTGGGGCCATCCCACATGTGGGACCACCTTGATGTATGTGTTGTAACTCCACCGTCTGGCAAGGGATGGTGGGTCCCGTATGAGGTATGTATTTCATTCCACACCGTCCATTTGGTTCATCCACGCCATGCATCTGCAAGGCCCACCCTACATGTGTGTTGTATCTAACACGTGGGACCCCGTGATGCATGTATTTTATAGTCTGGAAGGTGGAAACCACCGTAATATATGTGTTATATCCAGGCCATCCATCTATGGGAGCCTGTGGTGTATGTGTTGTATCTGCTTCGTCCATTAGCAAGGCCTGTTGTGCCGAACCCACCTGTGTAAGGCCCACCCCACCGTAAGAGCAAGGCCCACTATCCGTATGTGCAGGGCCAACCTTATTGTATATACAAGTTGCCTATCCATTTTTCCTAGATTTTGGGCTACCCCATTAAGCCCATTGTGATGTATATGTGGCCCATGTAGTGAGGCCCAATGTGATCAAGTAAGGCCCTTGTATGAGGCCCATGGTGATGTATACAAGGCCCTTGTGTAAGGTCCAATGTGATGCATATGAGGCCGATGAGATGCTGCCCATTGTGATGTATAGAAGCCTCTGTGATGCGGCCCATTGTGATGTATATGAGGCCCATTATGATGTATATGGGGCCCATGTATGAGGCCCATTGAGATGTGTAAGGCCTATATACGAGGCCCATTATGATTGTATGAGGCCCGTTGTGAGGGATGAGGACCACCATGATATATGTGTTATATACACACCGTTTATCCATTCTTAGGCCGTGGGCCCCACCGCCTTATGCAGGCCCACCATGTATGATTGATGAGCACACTCTGTCCTTCCATTTCCTAGATAATTGGAGGGCCGAGAGTCCCATTGTGATTCCAATTCTGATCCCAGATGGACCGCACCTTGGGATAATGGTGGTTAAATGTCCACCGTCGTAAGCTTTCCTAGGGCCCATTGTTAAGCCCATTTCCATCCTTAACCTAATGGGCTAACCAAACCATTGGGCCCCCACTTATATCAGTAATACCCATTGAGCTAACCTAAACCGTTGGGCCACCATTGATAATGATACTTTCCACCACGACTTGTAGTAATCCGGACCTTGGAGCCCACCATGTTATACGCCAGTTGGACTCACTCATGAGGCCCATCCTTTGTTTAGTACATCATCACCCTTGCTGTAGATAGAAGAATATGTGGTACCAAATTTGGTATATCCACTGTTGAAGCCTATCTCAAGTCGTGGGTTAGATTCATTGTCCTTGCAGGGGACCCTGCCTTAGGATATATGATATGTTAGTACCCTGAGTAGGTTATGATAGTCTAACATGGGCCATTCCATATAGACTTCTATATATCTAGTGGGGTATAGTGTTCAGCCCCTACTCTTGTAAGTAACATACCGGTTAAGGCCGATCATCGCATGTTATATTTGATAATCATGCCAGTGTACTTAGTCTAGTAAGACACATTGAGAATATGCTTAGTATAGCATCATGATACATACCCATATGCATTATTTGTATGCCTATTATGAGGAGTGTTTGATCATAGCATACGTCGTTGGGCTGAGACATTTATAGGACTCCTTGTGAGAAGGAGTGCCCCACATGATCCCGCGGTACGCGTAGGACTAATGCATGACTGGATGGTATGACTCATGCATCTCGCATTTTTGTAATACAATCACTGTACGCCCTAGTGACATCAGGGTCGTGGCCCCCAAAGGCACATCGTAGATGGTCAGATTGGATACCGAAAATACTTGGTTCTAGCACTATGGCACATAGGATGTCCTTGGGTGAAAGTCTCAGAACCTTTTTGGTACCATAAGATGCTCCAATGTCTAGACTGAGTGGATACATGAGCATACAAGTATCAAATACCAGTAGGCTGTGTCTCCCACTCTGTCATGGTCAGTTGGAAGAGGGTGTGGCCTTATTCGCCTAAGTGGGGGTCATAAGTTAGGCTGAGTTTAACCAACTCACAAATGGGTCCGCTATTAATGAGCCGGGTAGGTATTGGCAGACTATTGATCAGGCGGATAGTGTGGTCTCTTCCACTCATTAGGTTATGTGGCTAGGGAGGCGGTACCTAGTGTGGAGTGTACTAGACCCCGGTGTTATCCCAGAGATGAACTTTATTGATATATGTACTTGATATTAGGACTGACATGCCTACATTGCATCTTGCATATGACATTTAGCTACGTAGGCCTTGCATCGCATAGCCCTGGTGTGGTTAATAGCATTCATGGACCTACCGGCATTTGCAGTTACTCTGATATTTTATGGTTGGTATATGCATTGCGCACAGACACACACACCCTTTAAGCTTTTGTAAGCTTATGCATGACCATTGCGTACAGGTGACGTTGGATCGTAGGAGCACATGACAGATCATTTTGAAGCTTTTTTATCATCTTGTATTTCCCTTTCATCATTGTAATCAAAGTTTTTTATATAGTGGATATGTGGTGATGTTGTTTGTGACTTGGTTATGCTTGTGGTTATGCTTCTTTACAAAAAACAATCATATTAAAAATCCTCCTTGTAGGATCCCAGGATCAGAATCTGGCATATGGGTGTCGGGAGCCGAGAATAAGGTACTACGGAAGCTATCGGCACTGAATTTTGGCAATTGGAAATTCTGTGAGCCCGGTTTTCGAGTTTGGGGTGTGACAGTTGCCCTATTTTTTGGTAGTAATCGTGTTCTTAATAAAAGAATAGGAGTGATTCAGGAATCTATTAACATTGTAATTGACGATCACCTGATCACACCCTCACCAAGTCAAGATGATGATGAAGTCAATATATTGATAAACTTGACTCTTCATCTAAATCAGATAATACTAAATTAAGATCAGTCAAAGACCATCTGACTGATCAGATATTGGGTAACTCTCGTACTAGTGTTCAGATAAGAAAATAGGTAGAAAATATTTGTAATTACATCTGTTTCACTTCTCAAATTGAACCGGCAAATGTAAAAGAAGCACTTGCCGATGAAAGTTGGATATTGTTTATCCAAGAAGATTTAAATCAATTCGTCAGAAATGATGTTTGGTATTTTATTCCTAGACCTTCTGATAAACATATAATCGAAACCAAATAGATTTTTAAGAACAATTCTGATGAAATGGGAAATATCATTAGAAACGTGGCATGACTGGTTGTACAAGGCTACACTCAAATAGAAGGAATTGACTACTATGAAACATTTTCATCAGTTGCACGCCTTGAATCCATTAGATTATTTATTTCAATTGCTTGTTATAAGGAATTCAAAATATATCAAATGGATGTTAAAAGTTCATTTCTAAACGGTGATTTACATGAAGAAGTATATGTTGAACAACCTAAGGGTTTTGAGGACCCTAAATTTTCAGATCATGTATACCATCTTAAAAAGGCACTTTATGGTTTAAAACAAGCTCACAGGGCATGAAAAGCGTTGATAAAATGTTATTCGTCAAAAATTATAATGAACATATATTGATTGTACAGATCTACGTTGATGATATTATTTACAGATCTACATATACTAACTTGTCCATTGAGTTTGCAGATCTGATGAAATCCAAGTTTGAAATGAGTATGGTTGGAGAACTAAATTACTTTCTTGGATTACAAGTAAAACAACAGGAAGATGGTATATTCATCTCTCAAACCAAATATGCCTTGAATCTAGTAAAGAAGTTCGGGTTTGAGAATGAAAAAAAGTTTAATACTCCTATGAGTACAACTCTCAAACTATCTAAGGATGAAATAGGTAAAAGTATAGACTCCCGTTTATATCGAAGTATGATTGATAGTCTTCTATATTTGATTGCTAGTAGACCAGATATTGTTTTTAGCATTGGAATATGTGCTAGATATCAATTGGATCCTAATGAATTGCATCTAATCACAGTTAAACGGATAATCAGATATATCATAAGTACTGTTAACTTACGTCTATGGTATCCTCATGATACAAATGTGCAACTTGCTGGATATACCGATGCAGGCTAGGCAGGAAACATCGACGATAGAAAATCTACTAGTGGTGGATGTTTCTATGTAGGGAATTATTTAGTTTTCTAGCTCAGCAAGAAGTAGAATTCTGTATCTATCTCAACAGCTAAAGCTGAATATATTGCAGCTGGCAATGCTATCACCCAGCTGATCTGAATAAAAAGGATGTTAGCTGACTATGAGATTGCGCAAGATACAATGATATTATATTGTGATAACTCAAGCATAATTAATATTTTAAAGAATCTTATTCAACATTCTCGTATGAAACATATCGACATTCGATATCATTATATTCAAGAATTAGTTGAGGACGAGCATTTCATTAGAATATATTTAAACTGAAAAGCAGCTTGTAGACATTATGACTAAACCGCTTGACAGGAATAAATATTCCAAATTAAAATATGATATTGGTTTGTGTACTTTTAATTAATTAAATCATGTTGTTTATGCATTTTTATTTATTGTATGTTTATAAATTTTAAAATGCAAAACATATAAATTTCAAAATAAAATAAAATTATCTGCTCGATGGGTCGAGTACATCCTTTACTAGTCGACCTTCGACGGGTCGAGGACCATACTCGACCAGTCGAGGTGCGCGGGTTTGCTCATTAAAAGAGGAAAAAACACATTTTTTTGAATTTCAATTTTCCTTTCTTCCTCGAGTAGCCGTGGCTTCACTCGTTGAACTCATCTTCAAATCTTCATTATAAGTGGTTTATTTCCAATTTCCTTATAGATTTAGATTCCACTTTGCTAGTTAATCTTTCATTTATGGTTTATTTGTAATTTACATCCTTTCTTTAGTGGGTTTTGTGCAAAATTTTGATTTAAGCCAAACCCATCTATACTCTTTAATATTCTCTTTTATAATCAATTAGTGGAGCATCGCACTAAGAGGAAGGATACTCGCAAGGGCCCTAGCGCCTTCTCCTCCAAGTCAATTGCAGTTAGGGTGAGAACCCTAAGATCTCCCAAAGAAGATTCGGAACATGTTAGGGATTTTCACACTAGGGAAATTATCATTGAAAGGACTGTGAATGTAAATCACATTGCACCATTCCATCTCTTGCCTAACCTTACTGCCATTGGTTGGGAAAACATTCTCGGTTGGGGCGAAATGACTTACCGTTCCATAGCGCAAGGCATGTATGCTTCGATAGGTGATTCTTCCCTTGAAAATTTGACATTTTCTATTAATTTTAGAGAAGGGACAGTCCCTATTGATCAGCACCTGATTTTAGGTTTGCTTGATGTAAATGTCAATGATGATGGCATACACATTGCCACCCTTGCTGAGAAAATGACTGAAACTGAGCGACAGAATATTACTCACAAATTATGTCGATTTAATGTTGAATGGAGTTATTAAAATGACATATGTGCCAACAAGATGCTTCCTAAATACAGAGCCTTACATCGTATTTTCACGTCCAATGTGTATTCACGGTTTGATATTAAGTCTGAACTTACTCCTTTCATAACTCGTGCCCTTCACGCTGTTGTGTCTGGTATTCCTATCTGTCTTCCCTCCCCAATGTGTTATTTGATTATCTAATTTCGTATCCATCTTGGTCATGGGTCGATACCTTTTTCCTATCTTATGATAAGCCTTGTTATTTATTGCAATGTTGTCATTCCATCGATCGAGGCACCAGAGTCGGCTCTACCATTTGATAATATAAATATCCGTAAAATGAACCTGGCATTCCTTCCCAGCTAGAGAGATGATAAAGAAGAAGAAGAAGACGCACCTTTACCAGAGGACACATCCATGGATGACATCTTTGCCGAGCTTGATGAATCGGATGATGAAGTTGATCCTGACTATTAACCTTCCTAGATTGATGATCGGCTCAAGTCATTGGAAGAGAAAGTTGTTAAGTTGAAGTTATCGCAAGATAATCTGGCAGAAAGTCACGAAGCATATATGAAATATATGCAAAAATATTTTCATCACATTACAAAGGGACTTCACCAGATTGATCCTTCCATACTTCCTCCATCTTCCTCTGGATCTGATTAGGCTGCTTTACATTTATCTTT
Organism: Magnolia changhungtana; assembly: GCA_030180095.1. NCBI lineage: Eukaryota > Viridiplantae > Streptophyta > Magnoliopsida > Magnoliales > Magnoliaceae > Magnolia > Magnolia changhungtana. The sequence continues at coordinate 9,643,688 of JASAUF010000552.1, read as the reverse complement.
GGGTTGTATAACTTTAACTTTGTATGTGCTTGTTGATAACTCTCAAACTCTACTCTCTTGATGCTTCTTGATGACATTTTGATAACTCCTTTAATTGACATGTTTCTATGCATTTTCTTCTTATTATTCTACTGATTTTACTGTGGTTTATTAATCATAATCACATGAATGATCTTCCCTTTGTCATTTTATGACAAAAATGGGGAGAGAATTGATAATTATTGGAATAAAAAAATGTATATGTCATAATACAGGGAAAAGCTCACATTGAGGGGGAGGGAAAAGGTCACATTAAGGGGGAGTAGTAAAATCTTTGCACATTCATTAAAGTTGCACCTTCTACAACATGGAATTCAAGATGTCATTCTAGTTGTTGTAATTTTAAGTGTTTTGTCATGAATTTGACAAAGGGAGAGATTATAAGTAGTATATTGTATAAAGCACACCTTTGTTTGTCAAATTTCATTTAGACAAAATAGCTTATGAAGTGGTCCGTTTAATGTGGATCAAGATGGAAAGTTCAAGATTATACTTTAAGACAAGCAGTGGATCAAGTTGGAAAGTTCAAGACTATACTAAAGTTCAAGATGATTAAGTTCAAGTTCTACTACACTTCTACTAGAAGATCAAGCTCCATCTTCAACTTCAAGCTCTATTGAAGATGCAAGTAGAAGAACAAGTTTCATGAAGGTTAAACTACTTCAATAGTTTAGTCATATCAAGTATAACAGACCCTAGAAAGACCTTAGTCTTAGGTTCTTTCAAGAAATAAACTTAAATGAGGTTTTATACTTATGTGAGGCTAAATTTCGACTAGTATAGGCTAAGGTTCGACTAGTCTAAGTTGTGGCTCGACCAGTCTAAGGAATCTTCAACCAGTCTTAGTTTAAATTCCAGAAAAATAGATTTTTCTATTACTTCTTCGACTAGTCAAGCAAGTTGCTCAACCAATTGAAGAGAGGCCTTTGACCAGTCGAGGGTTGCTCAACTCAAAGTCCAGCAACTAAATTTTGGCACCCCCTACTAGTCGAAGCCCATGCTCGACCAGTCGAATAAGGCCCTCGACTAGTCGAAGTTCTGTTTTATCTGATCACGCTCAAAATTTGAAATTTGTTAGAACTTAGATGAGTCGAAGAATCTCTTAGATGAGTCGAAGCAACAACTTTTCTACCTATAAATAAAAGCCTTCTCTCAATCTGAAATTACCAATTCAAGTTGATAAAAGTCTTCATCAAGAGAGAAAAGTCTCCATTATTGTCAAGCTATTGCATGGCATTTTTAATAATTCTTTAATAGCTTTTTTATTTTAATTACTTGATCTTCTATTTTATGAATCTTATTCTATAAAGAGTGTATATACTATTCTTTGAGATCTTGAGAAATTCGAACAAGTAGCCATTAGTTTGAATCTATTTAAAATCAATATAGAACCTAGAACCATCGTTTATATGATTGGACATTGAACAATTTATTACAAGAGAAGCGGTTCTAGGGCTACATCGACTAATACATCTTCAAGGTGAAGATAAGTATATTCTATCTTTTATTTTTTGGTTTTATTAAGATAGCCAAAAAATCTCATTTGTTAGTTTTTCTGAGATAGGCAGAAAATCTCAGTGAGGGGTTTTTGTTTGTGATAGCCCTTTAAAATCACAACTATATCAGGTTTTAAGGTGACCTTGTGAAAACCTTGTTTATAGTGATATCCAATATCATGTGGATAGTGATTATTGGGAGTGGAGTAGGTGTGGCTGTTTGAGAACAGTTGTTGTACACACCAAACCACTATAACTCTTGGTGTTGTGGTGAATGTTTACTTTTTGCATTTATGGAGAATAGTTGTAATTTTATTTATGCAAAAGTATTGAATGTTTGTAATAGATAACTTTATTTTCTCTTTCTTGGTTTGAGATCTTGATTCTTACAATCGCTCGTGAAATAAGATTGTCCTACCTAAACTCTGTTTTAAGTGCAGGTTGTCCTATGAGCTAGTTTGAATTAATTTTTCAATACTAGTGCGATTGAGTTTTCTGATTTATTTATTATTTCAGCACTTTAATTTTTATTTGGCATAGTCCTATTCACCCCCCCCCCTCAGACTGTTAAGCTCGCCTTTTTCATAACCGCTCAACTAATTTATCACCCCCAAACTTAGAAATCAAGCTCACAGAATTCCCGATCATCGAATTCGGTGCCGACAGCCTTCATAGTACCCCATTATCGGCTCCTAGCGCCCATACACCAGGTTTCGATCCTGGAATCCTACAAGGACGATTTTTAATGTGAATATTATTTTTTATTGTAAAGGAGCATAACCACAAGTGTACCCAAATCACAAAGGCAACATCATCACCACATATATAGTAATATAAACATTATATTATAGTACTAAAAGGGAAATACATGTATGAAATAAATCTCCAAAGCTCTGACACGTGCTCCTGCCTTAACGATGCTGCGACCTAGCGTTACCTGCACGTAAAGGTCGTGCATAAGCTTACTACGAAGCTTAGAGGGTGGTGTATGTGTGTACGCAATGCATGTGCTAAGCATACAATATCATCATAAGCAGAAATATAAACAAGTCCATAAATCATATAATATCAGAGTAAGCGGAAATACTAGCAAGTCCATAATTACCATTGACCTTATCTAGAGAATGCAATGCAGATCAGCCATGTAATGCGGTGTCATAGTAAGTCAAATGTCATGTGTTGAGGATGCATTGCAATATGTAATTCCTGAGAGTCCACGATTACCATTAGCCTTATTTAAGCCGTGTGATGCAGAAACATAGTAGACCAAATGGCATATGCTATGGATGCAATACAATATGTGGTTCAAAAGAGATAACTAAGATAGAGTGTGAAGTCGGGATAGTAGTACGTGGTATCGCAAGCTGTGGGGACCATCACCAAGAACTTCTATCCAAACCAGTCATATACCTAAATTTGGGTAGCTAGGCTCAAGGCGGTAAACTCCTGATCTCAGGTTGGTCGTGTACCCAACCGAAATCATGGCCATTGCAAGGATACACATAATGATCTAGTTGCGCACTACCAGCCCGAGTGTATAGTGAATGAATAAGTCAAATGCTGAATACACAACTCCTACTCAGTAAGTCCACATATAACCACCACAACGCGTCTGATGTGGGACAAGGTTTCGCCCCACTGTATGCACAGTAGCCTGCCAACCACTGGTAGCTCCCCCAGGCCCTTAGGCCCCTCCCACATCAGCGTCCGCCCACGTGTTCAACAGTAACGGGGCGTCACAATATCAGTACCATATATCTCTGGGATATCACCTCGGTCTAGTATACTCTACACCAGATTGCCACCCCATCGTGCGCAATCAGGTAAGTAGAAGAGACCTCACTATCCTCCTGGCCAGTAGTCTGTCAATATCTACTCGGCTCATCGATAACAGACCCATTTCCTGAGTTGGTCAAACTCAACCTAGCTAAGCCCCCTTCATCCAGATGGGTAAGGTCACACCCCCTTCCAACCAACCACGACACAGTGGGAGACACGGCCTACTAGTATTCGACACTCGGGTACTCATGTATCTAATCGGTCTAGACGTTGGAGTATCCCCGGTACCAAGGGGTTTAGGGTCTTTCACCCAAGGACATCCAAAGTGCCTAAGTGCTAGAACCAAATATTTTTGGTGTCCCAACTAACCACCCACGATATACCTGTGGAGGCCACAACCCTGATATCGCTAGGGCGCCAAGTGATCATGTCATACAAATATGAGATGCATGAGCCATACCATCCAGTCATGCATCAATCATGCACGTACCACATGATCATGTGGGATAACTCTATCTCACAGGGAGTCCCATAAACATCTCAGCCCAATGGTATATGCTATGATGAATCACTCCTTATATCATGTATACAAATAATGCGTACGGGCATGTATCATGATGATATATTACGCATGTTCTCAGTATGTCTTACTAGACTAAGTACACTAACATGATTATCAAATATAGCAGGCATTGATCGGCCTTAACCGGTATGTCACTTACAAGAATAGGGGTTAAACGATACGCCCCACTAGACATATAGAAGTCTATATGAGATGGTCCATGTTAGACTATTATAACCTATTCAAGGTACTAACATATCATATAACTTAAGGTGGGGTCCACCTGAAGGACGGTGGATCTAACCCATGAATTAAGATAAACTTCAACAGTGGATATACTAAATCTGATACCACATATGCTTCCATCTACAGTAAGGGGTGATGATGCGCTCTCCTAAAACAATGGATGAACTATATGGCATACTACATTAAGGATGGGCCTCACACTTGCCCCAAAAAGGTAAATAGTCGGTGTGGATGATACATACATAACATCGAAGTCCTAGCAATTGGTTACGAGGGTAGAAAACATCTCACAGGGTGAGTCAAGTAGGGTATACAACAAGGTGAGTTAAGAGGATGAATCTAAGTACAACAAGTGGGCTTCCAAACCTACTCTATCTTGCAGTAAACTGGGCTTCCTATGGGGACTCGATAGGAATACAAGGTGGGCTTTGGTGGGGTCCATACATCTAGGACTGTGTGTCCTTACAAACGGATCGGATAGCTCACTCATCATCTAAGTGGGCCTTGGGTTTTGGTCACTAAGCTTGGACAAACACATGTATCTAGGTGGACCACATTTCCTATGGAAGGCCCAGTATGAACACAAGATGGGCTCCAAGGTTTGGGTAGTCCTACGGGATATGGTGGAAAACATTATTATCAATGGGGGCCCAACGGTTTGGGATAACCTAACAAGGTAAGGTGGAAATGGGCTTAACAATGGGCCTTAGAGGTTTACAACGGTGGACATTTAACCACCACTATTCCTATAGTGCAGCCCATTTGGGATTGGATCTTACTCACGATGGGGCACACGACCCTAATACTATCTGAAAAGTGGATGGGCAGCGTGTGCATAAAATACATACCATAAGGTGGGCCTCACGAGGCAGCCCACGGCTGGCCACATAATTCAGGGTGGCCTCTCTCAAGGCATTAGGGCCTGCGGCCTAAAAATGAAAGAACAATATGTATATAACACAAACATCATGGTGGGCCCCATGAGGCAGTCCCACAGTGGGACACCACAGCCCAGCTAGTCCCTAGTGGGCATCCACCCTAGATTTGGATCTACTGCATTATTGGTGGGCCCATACTGAAGGGTGGGCCAGGGGAAACACTATTAGATGGTGTGGGGGGCCCCACACATCATAAATTTTCCCCACAAAGAATGGACAACTTGGGTATATAACTCATACGGCGGGTGGGCCGACAGCTGGATGTTCAGCCCACCTGCACGTAGCTAGCCCAGTTTGGGCATCCAACCAATGGACATGTTAGATGAAACACAGGGATAAGGTGGGCCTCACACCAATGGGCCCCACAAACAGAGGCCCAGCGGGAAATAATACACAGTAAGGTGGGGTCCACTGCTGGACGTCCAGCCCACCAACAGTTGGGCCTGCTGGGCGTCCATTAACTGGACAGCCTGGTTGAAACACATGCACATGGTGGACCTCATCAGTGGGCCCCATAGCCACTAGCTGGGCTTCAAACATCACAGTGGGTCTAAAAAAAATGTTAAATGGTAGACGTCAGTCCCAACTGTTTCCTACAGTGTGAATCAAGTGAGACTTGGATTTGTCCCATTCTCAGGCCCATGGCCTAAAATGGCATGGGAAATTGGATGGACGGTCTGGAAAACATACATACCACGGTGGGTCCCATCTGGGGATGGTTCATCAGAACCTGTCCAAGTTGGCCCATATGGGTGAAATGGAAAAGACACATACCTCACGACAGACCTGCTGCTGGGCAGATTTCTGCCCAGCTGTGCTGTCCGAACCTCTCGATCAAGGCAAGTCGGAAGATGGATGGTGAAGATGCGAAACACATACATCACGGTGGGTCCCACCCATTAGGTGGGCCATGTGAATGAAATGCACGTACAACATGGTGGGCCTGAACGTTCAAAAGCACGACCAATGTTCTGTTGTTGCTATGGTGCGATCCACCAGGACTCTGGATCTGGACGGTTCCTCTATGGATGGTGTGGATATGGTGTGGATGCAACACACAAATATCCCTCACTCGAAAATATAAGCGGATATTTGTGATTTCCCCTTCAAACAGGGCTACTGGCAGGCTGGTTGGTCTTCATTACTGGGTCTGTCCAGACTGTGGGCCCAAGCCGGAAATGATCTCTCCACATGGACGACATGGATATAGATTACCTATGTCAAGGTGGGGTCCATGTACATGGCCCACCTGCTTAGAATGAAACTGACCTTTAAGTTTTCCCTACAGTCAAGCCTGTGTGACCGGCTGGTCATACAGGCCCGACCTGGCAGTGAGTGGGACGGTCTGGTGGATGGCTTTGATGAAATACATGCATCAGGGTGAGGTCCACGTAGGTGGGCCACCACTAGATCAAGCTGGTCTTTATATTTCCCATCAGACAGCCCTGCATGATCGGCTGGTCATGCAGACCTATACCGAGCAGCAGGTGGTCCACATGATGGACTACAAGGTGGGTCGGTTGGTGGTCCCACTGGATGAACAGCAAGGGTAAAATACATACATCAGGTGGCCTGCAAATTAGGGGAGAGAGAGAGAGAGAGAGGCGTGTGGTGGGAGGAGCTCCGCCACTATGAGCTCCTCCCTATTATGCAATGCATACATCAAATGGGTCCCACCACATGTGGGCCCTCAAATCATTAAAAAAAAATCAATGGTGAAAATCCCCTTTCCACTGACAAATGCAAGGTCTAAATGACCTTCTTACAATAAAATAAACATCATGATGGAGAATGGACCCATTATGAAATTAATATATGCAACATGGTGGGCCATTGGCCACACTTAGGGCCCAAAATGGGGTCCCTACCATCAACCGGTAGGCCCCACTTGTCCCATAAACAACATCATCATCTAAACCTAAGGTTCACCCACCGATTGATCTTCTTCTTGGTTCCTTAGAATGCTTAGCTCCTTGGCTTCTTCTTTGATGGAGGATGATGAAGGTTGAAGGGTTGGGATGAGAGATTAGGGGTAGGAAGTGGGCCACACACTTGGCTATTTTCTCTCCTTGGAGCTTGGACATTCTCTCTCTTTGGGTTGCTTGGAGAATAGGTAGAGAATGAGAGAGAGAGGGTGGTTGTTGTGTAAGGGAGATGGGATGGAGTGATGGGTGCAAGTGACAGGAGGGCTGACTTTGGGGTAAGAGGAGATGGCTTGCTTGTCTTATGGAGAAAGAAAGCATGAGCTTGTGATGGGATGTGTACTTGACTAGTGATGTGAAAGATGAGTATAGATTATCTCAGAATTCGCAACACATGGCATTTTCCTCGAGATAAACGCAGGCCCATAACTCGTAGCCTGGGTATTGCATTGGTGTGCAAGACGCGGCGTTGGAACCTCGATGACAATATGGTCGCTAAGGTACAAGTTTCGAGTAGAGTCGACTCAGATCTATGGCATGCGACTTAGGGTCGTGCGCAGACGTTGTTTACCGGTCGCGGGTCTCTAGAATTTGACGGGAAGGATCGCGGGAGTTGATGGAACGATACGGTACTAGGATACGAGCCTTATAGCTCTCCTCTCCTAATAAAAATTTTGACCTCGAAATTTACATAATCATGCAACTAAACAGAACTCATAAGGGAAGAGAAGACAGAATCATATATATCAGCAATACAATACAAAATACAATCAATCATTGAAGAGATGGGGATAACGCTTACGAATCTCAGCCTCTCGCTCCCAAGACGCCTCATCTACATTATGATGACCCCCACTGAACTTCGGATCCCGTCCAGAAATGATCAAAACTGGGATACTAAGCAGCCTCACAATCTCATCAATGATTAATCTAACAAGACGGTCCTAAGGCTTGGTCGCACGAATCGTTGATGACTCCTCCTGACGACTGTGGGTCCTACTGGGCTGTATAAAGTTTGCCTTGGGCCTGCTGAGGAGGTGTATGTCCCCTCTGTGGTTGTCGCTGCTGCTGTCAGGAGCTACCAGAGGGGGCCTTCCTCTTCCGGTCCCCTCTCTGGAAATGCAGGGGATCAAGCCGTTTGAAGTTGCATAAAAGGGAGCTCGCGCGCTCCTGCTCAGCTTGGGCGGGTGTATCCGTGGGTCGCCTACCCTGTCCCTGAAGAACTGCGATTATCACTTGCAACATCTGCTGAAGTTGATCCTTGCTCACCGATATGGTCAGGACTGTATTGGTCTCAGACGCGGGAACCGCTTGGCTCGCTCTCTCAGGCGCCATGTCCTACAGTATGGAATAAGTGCCTATTATCCTTGAGCACTCTCGAATGCACACACGATAGGGAGCTATATCAGGAAGTTTCTAAGTTATTCGAACTTAGGGACCTAATTATTCTAAGTTCCCAACAATCATAGAGTGAAGGATAGTTATCAGCAGATATATGATGTTATCCTTAGGTATTCCCAAGTTATGCTCTGATACCAACTTCTCTCATGCCCCAAACTCAAAAATCAAGCTCACAAAATTCCCGATTGCTGAATCCGGTACCGATAGCCTCCGTAATACCCTATTCTCGGCTCCCAGCATCCATATATCAAGCTCCGATCCTGAGATCCTACAGGGAGGATTTTCAATGTGATTTTTTTGTAAAGGAGCATAATCACAAGTGTACCTAAATCATAAAGGTAACATCATCACCACATACATAAGGCCTGTATCCTAGTCCGTATCGTTCCTTAGACTCCTGCGATCCTCCTTGTCGAATCTGGCGACCCGTAACATGTAGTTGACATTTGCGCGCGACCATAAGTTGCATCCTGTAGATCTCAGTCAACTCGACCCGAGACTTGTATTATCGTGACCTCACTGTCGCATTAGTTTCAACGCCGTGTCTTGCCAACAATTCGATACCCAGGCCAAGAGTGGTGGGCCCGCATTTATTTTAAGGAAAATGCTGCATATTGTGAACCCCCTATCTACTTTTCAAATCAATCAATCAATCAATCAAGTACACATCCCATCTCTAGCCCATGCTTTCTTTCTCCCCAAGACAAGCAACCTACCTAAGTTAACCCTCATGTCACTCACACCCATCACTCCATCCCATCTCCCTTACAACCACCTTCTCTCTCTCTCTCTCTACCCATTTTCCAAGCAACCAAAGAGGGTGGACGTCCAAGCATTCCCAAAAAGAGAAAGAGTCAAGTGTGACCCACTTCTTAACCCCCCAATCTCTCATCTCCACCCTTCAATCTTCATCATCCTCCATCAAAGTTAAAGCCAAGGAGCTTAGTATTCCAACCTAGAAGAAGTGTAACCAGTGGGTGTTTATAGGATTAGATTTGTGATTTTGATGATGGGCCAAGTGGGGCCTACCGATTGATGGTATGGATCTCACTTTGGACCCTAGGTGTGGCCGATGGCCCACCATGATTCGTATGTTCATCCCATGATGGGGCTATTTTCCATGGACCCCATCATGATGTTTATTTTCTTATTATAGAAAGGACATCTAGACCTTGATCTTGTGGTTGGGAAAGGGATTTCCACCATTGATTTTTATGATTTGAGGGCTCACATGTGATGGGACCCATTTGATGTATACATATATGATAAAGAGGAGCTCATAGTGGCGGAGCTCCTCTCCACCGCACATCTCTCTCTCTCTCTCTCTCTCTCTATCTATCTATCTATCTTTTTCCTGGTTTGCTGGACCACCCATTGGACATGTAGGGATGATCCAGACTGTCCAGCAGGTGGAACGGCCTTGCTGCCACCCTGTTGGACTGTCAGTCTGGTTGGGCCATTTGGATGATGGCAAAACACCAATATCGGCTTGATCTTTAGCGGTGTGGACCTCGCGTGGACCCCACTTGCTACACGTGTGCAGTACCCACACCGTCCAGCTTTCAAGGCCTGAGCCAGATGGGCCAGGGTCACTTGACAGCCTGCTGTCCAGCAGCAGGCCCTGGCGTTAAGGCAACACAAATATTAGCTTTATCCTATAAGTAAGCTGCGCTGACATGGACCACACCGTGATGCATGATGCATCTAAATCGTCTATCTGTGGGGACCACCCTGATATACAGCTGTTGTACTAACGTCAATAAGCTTTGTGGGTCTGATCATGAGGTATGTGTTATATCCAAACCATCTATCTGTGGGTCCCGCCAAATATACAGCTGTTATATTAACGTCAGCAAGTTTTGCGGGTCTGATCATGAGGTATCTTTTATATCCAGGCCGTCCATCCATGGGACCCACCGTGATATATGTGCTTTATCCTCACCGTCCATATGGACGGTGGGACCCAACAGTGAAGTATGTATTATATCTGCATCGTCCATCCGTGCAGGACCCACCTTAATGTATTTGTTTTATCTACACCATCCTTCCACGGGAGACACCACACGTGTGGTGTCCACACCGTCCGTGGGACGTGGACCCCACATGATGTAGGTGTTTTATCCAAGCCGTCCAGCCCCTGGACGTGGGGCCATGATGCATGTGTTGTAAATCCACACCGTCCAACATTTCTGGATGGTGTGACCTGCCATGATGTATGTGCTTTGATCCACGTCGTTCGTCCATTTGCTGGACGTGCAGGGCCCGCCTGTTGTACACACAGGGTCCACATGCTGTGTATGCAAGGCCCACCTTAATATTCATGAGGCCCATGGGTGAGGCCCAATATGATATATATGAGGCCCATGAGATGCGACCCATTGTGATGTATATGAGTCCCATGAGATGCGGCCCATTGTGATGTATATGAGGCCCTTGTGTAAGGCCCGATGTGATGTATATGTGGCCCATGTGGTAAGGCCTAATATGATGTATATGAGGCCCTTGTGTAAGGCCTGATGTGATGTATTTGTGGCCCACGTACTGAGGCCCAATATGATGTATATGAGGTCCTTGTGTAAGGCCCGATGTGATGTATATGTGGCCCATGTGGTGAGGCCCAATGTGATGTATATGTGGCCCTTGCGTGAGGCCCATTGTGATGTATATGAAGCCCTTATGATGAGGCCCATGTGGTGAGGTCCAATATGATGTATATGAGGCCCTTATGTGAGGCCCATTGTGATGTATGTGAGGCCCTTGTGTGAGGCCCATCGTGATGTATATAAGGCCGTTGAGTGAGGCCCAATTGTGATGTATGATTCCACTGTGATGTATGTGATAATATTTATGTAGTAGATCCATTTTCTAGCTAGTATAAGGGTCGTGGGCCCCATTGCAGTTAGATTTTAGGTTCTAAATGGGCCCCACCCTGGGAGCAATGATGGTTAAATGTCCACGTTATAAACTGTGGTTAAATGCCCACCATTGGGAACCAACCTAGGGCCCACCATGAAGCCCATCTCCCCATCCTCTCTTTTACCCCAGCCTTGAGTAGAGTCCCACCATAATATATGTGTTATTTATACATTGTTCTTCCACTCTTCTAGATCTCATAAGGTCGTGAGCCCCATTGAGAGTCATATCCAAATCCCAAGTGGACCGCACCATAGGAATAGTGGTGGTTAAACGTCCACCGTTGAAAACCATACCTGGTGGGGCCCACCGTGATACCTAATTTTCAACCCATCTTCCCTTATTGGGTTATCCCAAATCATTGGACCCATTAACGTTAGTACTACCATCCTTCTTGTTGGGCTAACCCAAATCATTGGGCCCCCATTGATGTAGAGATGGCCACCTACCTTTATTGGGCTAACCCAAACCATTGGGCCCATATTGTTGTAGCGGTTTCCACCTTACCTTGTGGGCTATCCCAAACCGTTGGGCTCCCATTAATAATGATGCTTTCCATCATACCTTAGGACTTCCTAGATCATTTAGAAGGATATATAGTCCTAGATGTATGGACCCCACCAAAGCCCAACTTATATTCATATCCCCCCCATAGGAAAGCCTAATTATTTCATGATAGAGGGGGGTGAGAAAGCCCATTTGTTGTACTTAGGCTCATCCTCTTAGCTCACCATGTTGTATACCCGCTTGACTCACCCCATGAGATGTGTCCTACCTTTGTAATCAGTTGCTAGGATATCGATGTCATGTATGTATCGTCCACACCATCCATTTACCTTTTTGGATGAGTGTGAGGCCCATCCTTAACGTTAGTTTGTCACCTAAGCCATCCATTATTTGTATGAGAATGCTTCATCACCCCTTGGCATAGATGGAAGAATATGTGGTATCAGATTTGATATATCCACTGTTGAAGCTTATCTGAGTTTGTGGGTTAGATCCACCATCCTTTTAGGGGACCCTGCCTTAGGATATATAATATTATAATACATTGAGTAAGTTACTATAGTCTAACATGGACCATTCCATATAGACTTCTTTATGTCTAATGGGGCGTATTGTTCAGCCCCTACTCTTATAAGTGACATACCAGTTAAGGTCGATCATCGCCTGCTATATTTGATAATCATACTAGTATAATTAGTCTAGTAGGACACACTGAGAGCGTGCTTAGTATTACATCATGATACATGCCCATACATCATTGCATGCCTGTTATGAGCAATGATTGATCATAACATATGCCAGTTGGCTGAGATGTTTATGGGGCTCCCTGTGAGATTGAGCTGCCCCACATGAGCACGTGGTACGCTAAGGATTGTTGTATGACTGATAGTGTGACTCATGCATGTGTGACATGATTACTGTACACCCTAGCGACATTAGGGTTATGGCCTCCACAGGCATATCGTGGATGGCCAAATGGGATACCAAAAATGTTTGGTTCCAACATATGGGTATATTCGATGTCCGTGGTTGAAAGTCCCCTAAACCCCTGTGGCCAGGGGATACTCCAACATTTAGACCAAGTGGATACATGATCACACGAGTACTGAATACCAGTAGGTTACGTCTGCCACTGTGTCGTGGTTGGTTAGAATGGGGTGTGGCCTTATCTGCCCAAGTGAGGAGGTAGTAAGTTAGGCTGAGTTTGACCAACTCGTAAATGGCTCCGCTATCAACAAACCAGGTAGGTATTGGCAGACTGCAGGCTAGGCAGGTAGTGAGGTCTTTCCTCTCGTTGGGTTATGCGGGTAGGGAGGCGGCAGCCAGTGTGGAGTGTACTAGACCCCAGTGATATCCCAGAGATATACATTACTGATATTGTGACGCCTCATCACTGTTGTACATGTGGGCGGACGCTGATGTGGGCGGGGCCTACGGGCCTGAGCGAGCTACCAGTGGTTAGCAGGCTATTGTACTGGCAGACTACTGTACATACAGTGAGACGAAATCTTGTCCCACATCGGAAGCACTTGGCGGTCATATACGGACTTACTGAGCATGGTTGCGTACTCAGCGCCTGACTCATTCATTCATTCATTCATTCACTATTCACTCGGGCTAGTGGTGTGCATCCAAATCATTATGTGTACCTTCGCAATGGCCAGGATTTTAATTGGGGGAGCGACCAACTTGAGATCAGGAGTTTACCACATTGAGTCTAGCTATCCAAATTTAGGTATGGGAATGGTTTGGATAGAAGTCCCTTATGATGAACTCCACGGCTTGTGAGACCACGTACTATCATCCTGATTACGCACTCCATCTTTGTCATTTCTTTTGCATTGCATATTACATTATATCTTCTGTACATGACATTTGGTTTACTATGTTTCTGCATTACATAGCCTAGATAAGGTTAATGATATTTGTGGACTTGTCAGGATTTGTACATTGCGTTGCATTCTCAGCATATGACATTTAATATACTATGTCTTACATCACATAGCCTTGTTATAGTTGATAGTATCCATGGACTTGCCCATATTTTCGCTTACTCTGATATTTGTGTGCTTGACACTTATCTTGCGCACACACTTACACCACCCTCTAAGCTTTCTATAAGCTTATGCACAACTATTGCGTGCAGGTGATGTTAAGTCGTAGGAGCATTAAGTCAGGAGCTTGTGGCAGATCACTTTGGAGTTTTTATTATTTATGTATTTCCCTTTCAGCATTGTACCCGAATGTTTATATTAGTGGATATGTGGTGTTGATGTTATTCTTGTGATTTGGGTACACATGTGGTTATGCTTCTTTATAAAAAAAAATTCATACTGAAAATCCTCATAGAATCCTAGGATTGGAATCTAGCATATGGGCACTAGGAGCTAAGAATGGGGTACTACGGAGACTGTCGACGCCGGATTCGGCGATTGGAAATTTTGTGAGCCCGGTTTTCGAGTTTGGGGTGTGACAACATATCCACTAATATAAAATAAAATTACAGTGCTGAAAGGTAAATACATATATGAAAAAAATCTTCAAAACTCTAGCACGTGCTCCTGCCTTAACGCTGCTGTGACTTAGCATTACTTGCACGCGACGGTTGTGCATAAGCTTACTACAAAGCTTAGAGGGTGGGTACGTGTGTGCCCAATGCATGTTCTAAGCATACAATATCATCGTAAGCAGAAATATTAACAAGTCCATAAATCATACAATATCAGAGTAAGCGAAAATACTGGCAAGTCTATAATTATTATCGACCTTATCTAGAGAATGCAATGAAGATCGGCCATGTAATGCAGAGTCATAGTAAGCCAAATGTCATATACTGAGGATGCATTACAATATACAATTCCTGAGGAGTCTATGAATACCATCAGCCTTATCTAAGCCGTGCGATGTAGAAACATAGTAGACTAAATGCCATATGTTGTGGATTGAATGCAATATGAAGTGCAAAAGAGATAACCAAGCTGGAGTGTGAAGTCAGGATGGTAGTACGTGGTATCGCAAGTTGTGGGGTCCATCACCAGGAACTTCTATGGAAACTAGTCTCATATCTAAATTTAAGTATCTAGGCTAAAAGGTGGTAAACTCCTAATCTCAAGTTTATCGTGTACCCAACCGAAATCATGGCCATTGCAAGGGTACACATAATGATCTAGTTGCGCACCACTAACCCGAGTGGATAGTGAATGAATGAATGAATGAGTCAAATGTTGAGTATGTCACTCCTACTCAGTAAGTCGACATATAACAACCACAACACGTCTGATGTGGGACGAGGTTCTGCTTTACCATATGCATAGTAGTCTGCCAACCACTAGTAGTTCACATAGGCCCTTAGGCCCCGTCCACATCAGCATCTGCCCACATGTGTCTGCCCACGTGTGCAACACTGACAATGCGTCACAATATCAGCACCATACATCTCTGGGATATCACCATCTAGTACACTCCACACCAGATTGCCACCTCATCGCGCGCAATCAGGTGAGTGGAAGAGACCTCACTATCAGCCTAGCCAATAGTCTGCCAATATCTAGCCAGCTCGTTGATATCGGACCCATTTCCTAAGTTGGTCAAACTCAATCTAGCTAAGCCCCCTTCATCTAGGTGAGTAAGGTCACACCCCCTTCCCACCAACTATGACACAATGGGAGACACGACTTACTAGTATTTGATACTCAGGTGCTCATGTATCCACTTGGTCTAGACATTGGAGCATCCCCGGTACCAAGGGATTTAGGGACTTTCACCCAAGGACATCGAAAGTGCCTAAGTGCTAGAACCAAACATTTCTGGTGTCCATCTGATCACCCACGATATACCTGTGGAGGCCACAACCCTAATATCACTAGGGCACCAAGTGATCATGTCACACAAATGCGAGATGCATGAGCCCTACTATCCAGTCATACATCAATCCTTCATGTACTGCCTGATCATGTGGGACAACTGTCTCACAGGGAGTCCCATAAACATCTCAACCCAATGGTGTATGCTATGATCAATCACTCCTCATATCATACATACAAATAATGCGTATGGGCATGTATCATGATGATATACTACGCATGTTCTCGGTATGTCTTACTAGACTAAGTACATTAGCATGATTATCAGATATAGCAGGCGATGATCGGCCTTAACCGGTATGTCACTTACAAGAATAAGGGTTGAACGATACGTCCCAGTAGACATATAGAAGTCTATATGGGATGGTCCATTTTAGACTATCATAACCTATTCAAGGTACAAGCATATCATATAACCTAAGGCGGGGTCCACTGGAAGGACGGTGGATCTAACACACGAATTAAGATAAACTTTAAAGTGAATATACCAAATCTGATACCACATATGCTTCCATCTGCAACAAGGGGTGATTAAAAGTGCACTGGTTTGTCAATTAGCGTGAGTGTTGAGTCAGCTAAACTGCAAAACCTCATAGGAAAATTAATTTAAAGTGTCTGCCTCAACCGGATGTGTGCAAGCTCGCCATAAATTGATTGACATGCACTGTCGATGTCCTCGATGATAAATTGATTCCATCGGA
This sequence comes from Magnolia changhungtana, assembly GCA_030180095.1. Taxonomy (NCBI): domain Eukaryota; kingdom Viridiplantae; phylum Streptophyta; class Magnoliopsida; order Magnoliales; family Magnoliaceae; genus Magnolia; species Magnolia changhungtana. The sequence continues at coordinate 9,627,321 of JASAUF010000552.1, read as the reverse complement.
ATGAGGATAAAAGTGTCCAGCAACTACATGTACATCCAGACGGATTTATCGATACATCGATATACTATCAATATCATCGATATTCAAATCTCGAGTCCATCGAAAGTGACTCGATAATATCAATAGGCAGATCTCCGATGTCCCTATTTTTTCTTCAGAATATCATATGTGTATCGATATATCGAAGCCCCCTCGATACCATCAAAATTCAAATCCCGATGATATCAGTCATGGGCGCCAAGTTTTCTAGCAAAATATTTCAGGATAGTTTATCTATGATTGAGGGTCACTTGATAGAATCGATATTCAAATATCGATGATATCAGTACCATTTTAATGGCATTGAACAAGGACATAGACTATCCAGCAAGCTTAATGAGAAATTTGTTGAATTTATCAATGCTACGACACAGTTATCGATATCATCGACATTCAAATTCTGATGATCTCGAAGGTCCCCCGATCATTTTTGTTAACCTGAAATATTTCAAGTCAAGTCTGAAATGGGGGTGAAGACCACACTAGTTGAAGAAGGAATATGCCAATATGTCCTAAAGGGGGTGAATAGGACTTTTTAAAGTTTTTACGACTTTACTTAGAAATCGTATTTCACTAATCCTATGAATATGCAATTTATCAGGATTACTCAAATGTAACTCTACTGGCTTCTAAGCCTGGTAGAGGATCCAATCACAAACTATTCAAGAGATAGCAATATATAACTTAGTTTATGATGGATGTGACTCTGTATGTGTGTGGGTTGTGATCAAATATATAAATATGAATGCATTGACATAAATCACACACATAGAAGAAGAGCAATCACAAACATAGTCATTTTTATAGTGGTTCGACTACTTGTCTACTCCACTCCCGGTAACCGCACTCAACCCTTGAGTGTACCGAATTTCACTAAGGAGGTTTCACAGCGATTCACCTTAAACCTAAGGTTTTAAATCAAGTTCACCTTCAACCTTTACAACCTATACTGAGGCTGACTGTTTATGCTCTCGCGAGCAAGGGTCAACACAACGCACCTACTTTTAGGCACACTGGCCAAGGATCTTCCATAAGACCCTACTGGAGGTTTCTACACGATTCACCTCAAACCCGAGGTTTCATAGTGGTTGACCTCAAACCTAAGGTTTTACTGGTTCACCTTCAACCAAATGTTTATGATCTCCACAGAGCAAGGGTCCACATAATGCACCCACCACGTACACTCCCACCGGAGGCCTCCTACGAGGACTTCAAAAGGTGAAAACCACTTAAGACCCGATCTTACAAAGGAATCATCACAAGTGTCCTCTTGGACTTTAGATACTTACAAATAAGTTGATGAGTCCCGATAAGCACAATGCCGAAGATCTCCTCCTCCTTGTTGACGAAGAGTCTTCTGCACCCTTGATCCACAACACAAAAGATGTACCGATATATAGTGACAGGTTGGGTCAAGGTTATGATGGAATCCTACTTTCTAAAGGTTTTCCTATAAGGAAGATAGAGTAGTTCCAATCATCTAGGCATTCAAGGCATCCCAGCTTAATGGTTCACCATTAAGGTAGTAGCTGGAGGATCCTTGAATGAGGAAGTTCATTCTCCAATCCACTCTATTGAATATCATTGGTAAGGGTGGATTGGAGGATGAACTTTCCTGAGAGAAAGGGCTTTGGGTATATGATCTAAGGTTAAACACTCAAAAGCTCTCTCTACTTTCTCTCTCCCAGCAACAATAAACAAGTCCTCTATATATAGGCAAAAGGTTCCAACAAATATAAAACGGTCACATTTATGACTGAGTTCGATATCATCGAGTAGGTTCGATATCATCAAGCGTATACTCTCGATAGCATCGATGGTCTGCTCTATGACTCGAACTCAAAGTCATACGCTTTTGAAACCTTTTGCCAGCTGGTTGATGAATCGAAACAGTTGTCGATGTCATCGAATTTTGAACTCTGATTCCATCAATGATAGGTTCGATCCATTGACACTTGAAAAATGAGAAAGACTTGACATGAAATATTTCAAGTTTTTAAAAAATGATTGAGGGTCAGCTGATGTCATCGGAATTTGCATATCGATGATATCGAAGGCAGTGTCAATGCATCGATAAATCCTATAGATTTACCAGTAAGCTTGCTAGACAGTTTGTGTCCAGTATCGATGCAATCGACTCGGCCTCGATATCATCGACATATGAATATTGATTTCCTCGAATGGCCCCCGATCAACGTTAAAAACAACCTGAAATATCTGCTGGAAAAAATGCGCGCCCTCGATCAATATCATCGATGGACTCCTGATCTTATCGATATTTGATTTTAGATCATATCAGGAAGAGCATCGATATATTGAAGAATTTTGAGATTTTCTTTAAAAAATAGGGGCGCCAGAAATCTGCTTGTCGATCTTATCGAGCCACTTTTGATAAGCTCGAGATTTGAGCATCGATGATATCGATAGGTGTATCGATATATCGATAATTCGTCCAGATATGTTGTGAGGTTGCTGTACATATTTAGTCCTCTTATCAATGGTATCGATGAAGCATCGAGGACTCGACAGCGTAGGTCGATCATATCGAGGTGTTTCGATAAAATCGATAAGGAAAGAAAAACTTAGAGATTTTCTTGTTTTAAAAAAAGTTTTCTCACCTTAAAACCCTATGATTTTCTAACTCATTTTTAAGGGTTTTATTCACCTGGTGTTTTGGAACATGGGATGTGAGGCTTTAAATCTACCTGTGGCGAGCTTGCACACATCTGATTGAGGCAGACGCTTGATTTGATCTTCCTATCAGGCTCTGTAGATAATCTGACTCAACACTCACGTAACTTGACAAACCTGGGCACTTTCAATCTCCCCCTTTTTCAATTACGTGACCAAATCCCCGAAACACCCTAGAATACTCTAGAAAAACACACCCTAAATTGTGTGTACATTCTTTTACACAATTTTGCAATTTCTAGCCCTTGTACACAACCAGTAGTTGCTCCCCCTGACTTGTAAACTCCAACTCCTCCTTGCTTGTTGCAGCTGATCCCCTTAAACACCTACACAACCATTCACGCAGATACATAATTTTCCATTTGGGGTGTTTGTAAATGTCCTCCCCCTTTTTGTCAGTCATTGACAAAGATATATCAAGTGATTTTGACTGAAAAGTGAATTACTTGGGAGAACCGGCCAGACAGAAGCAGATCAATTGATGTATAATAATTAACTCAGTTTAAAGCAGACATCAATTTCATAACGTATGGATGCATAGTATATCAGATAAAATAGTGATATAGCAGATAGAATAATCAATAAAGCATAGTGCATGCATACCATACCAGAAACTTGATAAACCAGGGGAACTCAAGACAGAATCATGGTAGTAAAGATAAGAATTATACTCAGCCATTACCAAAAATATCCAAATATCCATCATCTAAAATAAACTGCCCAAGATTGGTAGCAAATTAACAGTTATCCAAAAAAAAAAAAAAACATCAAGCCCATGTAAGGGCACCCATAAGTAAGTACTAGTATCAATCCCACATCGGGGCATATACACACAACACAAAGAAACATCAGTCTATCCAAGTTAGAAAAACTGTCACACATACCCAAGAGAGTGTAGAACACCCAAAAAGATACTAATGTTCATACGCATCTTTAAGAATGATGTGTGTGTGACGATATGTAAGAATCAGCATTATGGAGCTAAGTGGGATGGCGCCATGTCATCCTGTCGACAAGTCATGAGATCAACCAGCCATTGCACACTCTATTGTATTCCATGGACAAGTCGCTCCAGGACTGTCAACCGTTCATGCACATAGTGGATATCCCTCTGAATCGTTCCAATCCTGTCTAGCTTGTAGCGTTTAACATGCCCAGCCATTGATGTTAATGGTGCTGGATCGGGTTCAGAGGGTTCATCTCTGGCCATCCTAGTTTCTTGAGGGACCCCACTACCTTCTGCTTCTCCTTCTTAAATGCCTTCTTCTTCGCCCTCAGCATACTCATGAAACCTCAAGTCCATTTTGTGAATGTTCTTTACATTGAAGACTTGAAGTGGGAGTACCAATGTTATTGCATATCCTGCTGATGATCCAGGGATATGGGAGATGAAGATCCCTCGAGGTATGAACAGCATTTACCAACTGACTGACGAGCTGAGTTAGGAGGCACATCCTTGTCCCATTTGTAATAGAATAAACTATCATAACCATGAGTCCAGTGAGATCAGATCTGTTGATGCTTCTTAGATATATATTTGTGGTGAATATACCATGCAGAATCTGAAATCGGGGCTCCATGTACCTAACTTTCAGTGCATTCCCTTGATGTCAAGGGATGTCTCGACCATTACATAGATACTTAGTTACCAAGGATCGAACATCAGGAAAATCGAGGTCTAATTGAGGGAGGCCTTCTGAAGCCATTTTCAGATTGAGGATGTTAGCCATGGTGGCAGGAGTGATCAACACATCATCATGACTATTCGGAGTGACCATAATTGAAGGAGGATCTAATATAGGTGAGTGACACATGGCAAGGAAGTTTCGTGTTTGTTCAAGCTGGCACGACCCCCCGAAGTCTAGAACAGGCAGCCACCCGATCGCAACAAATAAGGGTTCCAGATTGTAAGGTATTAAGCAACCCCTGTCTACTTTTCTTTCATGGATCAGTTTCCTGCCGGTGTATTTTGTAGGTCATTGGCTAGCAGAAGGCGATGGTGCCAGTTGAGAAGGTGCCAAAAATTCGGTCTGGGACTGGCCACATGAAGTCTGTCGTGATCTTTGCCGAGTGGGGATCCCACTTTTCGGGGCCCTCGTCCTTTCTTTTAAGGCGAGGACTTTTTGTCGGGTAGTTCTTAAAGACTTCCCTGGACCAGATGTTACTCCTTTGTCCTTTCCCATGTGGACAAGTTGGGAAAAACAATAAAAACCTGACAAAAATGAAAAATACCCAAAAGAGAAAGGACACTTGACGTGTTAGAAGGGTATTACCCGATTTGTGGAGGGATTTGAGTAGTCTGACGTGGCTTCCAGCAGTTTGGTCAAGAGAATCGAGCGGAAAGGATGACCGAAAACCCTTAAAATAAACCCCCTTTTCGTCCCGCTTACTTTTATCGGGCACCATCTGTCAATTTTATCGATCATTGTTCCAATGATATCTAGAAGTTGCCGATCGATTCTATCGAGACTGTCACCGATGTCATTTATGGTCACTTGACTATTCATATTCTTCAGGGACATCGATGATATCGATCCTTGATCGATTAATTGAGAACGAGATATTGATTCCAAGCTTTACTAATTCATTCTCAGACTAACAGCCATCAAGGATGGAAGGTTCCATCCTTGAATTTATAAAAAGAAACATATCTAAAAATTTTGTACAATCTTTGTACAACACAAAATTTATAAACATAATAATGTTTATATACCAAAATTTGAGGTGAAGAACCTCAGATGTATCATTAACAGCTAAAAAAAATGTTTCCTCATTTTAGCACCGATTCAGATTCTAATGCATGATCTGAACTAATTCTTCCTTACCCATTTTACTTTGTTAATCGATTTGGGTGGTGGTGCAAGGGCATTGCTTCTATCCATATCCTTAAGAGAACTTTTGAAGTTCTGTATTTCTCTAATTGATAATTTGTTAACATGATTCTGACCAGAGTTAGGTTTAGTCCTCGTAGGAGTTATGCATTCAAACTTATAATGACCTGAATCACCACACAAATGACATACTGGAGTTATTCTGGTTTTGCTTCCAGAAACAACAGATTTTTCAGTTCTAGGTGCTGCATTTCCAGCCTTTGGCTTAAAATTTTCATATCCTAGGCCGCTTTTATCTTTTTCAGGTCTTCCCATTCTCAACAGTTTTTCTAGCTTTTCACCACTCTGGGAAAACTTGTAGTTTATCTTGGCCATGTTCTTAGATTCTTCTAGATCAAACAAGAGTGTATGATTTTCATTATAAAGAAGTCTATTCCTATCTTCTAGCAGTTCAACCTGTTTATTTAGTTTATCAAACTCGTTTTCAAGAAAGGTATTAATTCGTTCAAGTCTATCATTATCCATATGATATTGTTGTAGATCATTTATTAATTATGTGTTAATTTTCAATGTTTTATCTAAATCTTTTTGCAGCAACTTACTTTTGTTTTCCGTTATTCCAAATCTTTTAAGAATGTTGATGTTATGAATATAAAGTTGATTATAGGCATCTTACAGTTTATCCTTTTCAATTTCTTCTTCTTCTCCATTGTCAGATGGAGATGATTTCGTGACTAGCTATTCTTTCTCATTCTCAGATTCAGTGGGAATAATTGAAGTAGTGGAAATGATGAGTATTTTTAATGATTTCTGATCTCCATCGCTTTCTGAATCACTGGATTCTGAATTTAACTCCTCAGTATCATCCCACGTGGCAGCCATTGCCTTGCCCTTAGTTTTTCTGTTTGAGCATTCGGTTGATAGGTGTCCATACTCCTGACAGGCATAGCATTGTGATTCTTTAGTTTTTCTACCAAATTTGCCTGCAGAAGGTTTGTTGTTCACCTTTCTTCCTCTAGAAGGCCAACCACGATTATTTTGAAAGAATCTTCTGAATCTTTGTGCCAGCAAAGCCACTTCCTCATCTTCATCCTCTTTTTCACTTTCACTGTCCTCTTTTAATGTTTTCTTTGAAGGTTTTAGGATAGTTGTTTTGGATTTAGGGATTTGTTTGAAGTGTAGTTTGAAAGTTTGTAGGGAACCTACTAGTTCTTCTACTTTCATCTCATCTATGTTCCTACACTCCTCAATTGTTGTTACTTTAGGATTAAATCATTCCGGTAGGGATCTTAGAATTTTCCTACAAATTTTCGATACCGGACCCATGGAGTTGCAAATAATATTTAACTTGGTGAAAAACTCCATAAACGTCTCATGCTCTTGCATTCTGAGACCTTCAAACTGTGAAGTCAGAAGTTGTTGTTTGGACTTTATCACAGTGCTTGTGCCTTCATGGGTTGTTTCCAATATATCACATGCTTCCTTGGATGTCCCACACATACTTATTTGATTAAATATATCCTGGGACATGGCACAATAGATAGCATTCATAGCCTTAGCTTCAAATGTTTATCTTTCTTTGTCGAATGCTGTTTACTTTTCTTTGGATTTGGGTTTTGTGATGGTTGTGTCACTGTCAAGTACAATTTGTTCAATAGGTGGCACGTATCCTCTTTCAATTATATCCCAAACATCATGATCCAAAGATCTTAGAAAGTAATGCATTTTAGCCTTCCAGTATGCATAGTTTGAGCCATCAAATACTGGAGGTCTAGTGACTGATGATTCATCTCCTTTGGCCATATTCCCAACTTCAGTCAATATCACTCTCTAGGTGGTGAAGCACTTAAAGAGAGACCCACTTTGATACCAATTAAAATGGTGGTGAAGACCGCACTAGTTGAAGAAGGAATATGCCAATATGTCCTAGAGGGGGGTGAATAGGACTGTTTAAGGTTTTTACAACTTTACTTAGAAATCCTATTTCACTAATCCTATAAATATGCAATTTATTAAGATTACTCAAATGTAACTATACTGGCTTCCAAGCCTGGTAGAGGATCCAATCATAAACTATTTAAGAGATAGCAATATATAACTTAGTTTATGATGGATGTGATTGTGTATGTGTGTAGGCTGTGATCAGATATATAAATATGAATGCATTGACATAAATCACACACACAGAAGAAGAGCAATCACAAACACAGTCATTTTTATAGTGGTTCGACTACTTATCTACTCCACTCCCGATAACTGTACTCAACACTTGAGTGTACCAGATTTCATTAAGGAGGTTTCACAGCAATTCACCTCAAACCTAAGGTTTTAAATTAGGTTCACCTTCAACCTTTACAACCTACACTGAGGTTGACTGTTTATGCTCTCACGAGCAAGGGTCAACACAACGCACCCACTTTTAGGCACACTAGCCAAGGATCTTCTAACAGTTCACCTCAAACCCGAGGTTTCGCAGTGGTTGACCTCAAACCTAAGGTTTTGCTAGTTCACCTTCAATCAGATGTTTATGCTCTCCATAAAGCAAGGGTCCACACAATGCACCCACCACGTACACTCCCGTCGGAGGCCTCCTACGAGGACTTCAAAGGGTGAGAACCACTTAAGACCCAATCCTACAAAGGAATCATCACAAGTGTCCTCTTGGACTCTAAATACTTACAAATAAGTTGATGAGTCTCGATAAGCACAATGCCGAAGATCTCCTCCTCCTTGTTGATGAAGAGTCTTCTGCTCCCTTGATCCTCAACACAAAAGATGTACCGATTTATGGTGAGGGGTTGGGTCAAGGTTATGATGGAATCCTACTCTCTAAAGGTTTTCCTATAAGGAAGATAGAGTAGTTCCAATCATCTAGGCATTCAAGGCATCCCAGCTTAATAATTTGCCATTAAGGTAGTAGCTGGAGGATCCTTAAATGTTGAAGTTCATTCCCCAATCCACTTTGTTGAATATCAATGGTAAGGTGGATTGGAGGATGAACTTCCCTGAGAGAAAGAGCTTTGGGTATATGATCTAAGGTTAAACACTCAAAAGCTCTCTCTACTTTCTCTCTCCCAGCAACAATAAACAAGTCCTCTATATATAGGCAAAAGGTTCCAACGAATATAAAACGGTCACATTTATGACTGAGTTCGATATCATCGAGCATATACTCTCGATAGCATCGATGGTCTGCTCGATGACTCGAACTCAAAGTCATACGCTTTTGAAACTTTTTCCAGCTGGTCGATGAATCAAAACAGTTGTCGATGTCATTAGATTTTGAACTCCGATTCCATCGATGATAGGTTCGATCCATCGACACTTGAAAAATGAGAGAGACTTGACATGAAATATTTCATGTTTTTAAGAAATGATCAAGGGTCAGCTGATGTCATCAGAATTTGATATCGATGATATCGAAGGCAGTGTCGATGCATCGATAAATCCTATAGATTTACCAAGCTTTGCGGATAGTTTGTGTCCATGATCGATGCAGATAGTTTCATGTGTCCAAGATCGATCGATCAATCAACTCGATATCATTGTGTCGATATGCAATCGGCCTCGATATCATCGACATATGAATATCGATTTCCTTGAATGGCCCCCGATCAATGTTAAAAACAACCTAAAATATCTGCTGAAAGAAATGCGCGCCCTCGATCGATTCATCGATGGACTCACGGTCTTATCGATATTTCATTTCAAATCATATTGGGAAGAGCGTCGATATATCAAAGGATTTTTAAATTTTCTTTAAAAAATAGGGGTGCCGAAAATCTGCTTGTTGATCTTATCGAGCCACTTTCGATGAGCTCGAGATTTGAGTATCGATGATATCGATAGGTATATCGATACATCGATAATTTGTCCAGATATGTTGTGAGGTTACTGGACATATTTGGTCCTCTTATCGATGATATCGATGAAGCATCGAGGACTCGACAGCGCAGGTCGATCATATCGAGGGTGTTTCGATAAAATCGGCAAGGCAAGAAAAACTCAGAAATTTTCTTGTTTTAAAAAAAATTTCTCACCTTAAAATCATATGTTTTTCTAACTCATTTTTAAGAGTTTTATTCACCTGGTGTTTTGGGACATGGGATGTGAGGCTTTAAATTTACCTGTGGCGAGCTTGTACACATCCGATTGAGGCAGACGCTTGATTTGATCTTCCTATCAGGCTCTATAGACAATCTGATTCAACACTCATGTAACTTGATAAACTAGGGTACTTTCAAAGTCTCTCTCATTTTCAAATGTCAATGAATCGACACTAGTATCAATCGAATCGGAGTTCGAAATCCGATGACATCGACACCTGTTTTGATTCCATCGACCAGCTGGCAAGAGGTTTTAAAAGCGTATGACATTTGAGTTTATGTCATCAAGCGGACCATTGATGCTATCGAGAGTATACGCTCGATGATATCGAACCCGCTCGATGATATTAAACTCTGTTATAAATGTGACTGTTTTTTATCCATTGGAACCTTTTGCCTATATAAAGAGGACTTATCTATTGTTGTTGGTAGAGAAAGAAGAGAGTGCTTTTAAGTGTTTTACCTTAGATCATATACCCAAAGCCCTTTCTCTCAGGGAAGTTCATCCTCCAATCCACCCTCATCATTGATATTCAATAGAGTGGATTGGGGAATGAACTTCCGCATTCAAGGATCCTCAGCTATTACCTTAATAGAAAATCATTAAGCTGGGATTCCTTGAATGCATGATCGGAATCACTCTATTTTCCTTATAGGAAAACATATTATAGAGTAGGATTCTGTCTTAACCTTGACCCAACCCGAAGCCTCGTATTGGTACATCATCTGTGTTACGAATCAAGGAAGCCGTAGACTCTTCATCAATAAGGAGGAGATCTTCATCAACGTGCTGAATGAGACTCATCCACTTATTTGTAAGTTATTAGAGTCCAGAGGACACTTGTAATTATTCCTTTTTAGGATTGGGTCTTAGGTGTTTCTCACCCTTGCAAGCCCTAGTAGGAGGCCTCCGGTGGGAGTGTACGTGGTGGGTGCGTGTGTTGACCCTTGCTCTATGGAGATCATAAACAGTTAAGCCCTCGTAGGAGGCCTCCGGCTGGAGTATACGTGGTGGGTACGTAGTGTTGAATCTTGCTTTGTGGAGAGCATAAACTTCCGGTTGAAGGTGAGCCTGTCTAAAACCTTAGGTTCGAGGTGAACCATGTCAAACCTTAGTTAGGATCTTATGGAAGTCCTTGGCCAGTGTGCCTAAAAGTGGGTGCGTTGTGTTGACCCTTGCTTATGAGAGCATAAACAGTCAGCCTCAGTGTAGGTTGTAAAGGTTGAAGGTGAACCTAATTTAAAACCTTAGGTTTGAGGTGAACCGCTGTGAAACCTCCTTAGTGAAATTCGGTACACTCAAGGGTTGAGTGCGGTTACTGGGAGTGGAGTAAACAAGTAGTCGAACCACTATAAAAATGACTATGTTTAAGATTGCTATTCTTTAGTTTATATGATTCGCTTTAATATTTTCATATCTGAATATCTGAGATCACATCTCACACACATACATAGTCATATCCATCATAAACTAGTTTGCATATTGTTTACTTCTTAAATAGTTTGTGATTGGATCCTCTACCGGGCTTGAAAGCCAGTAGAGTTACTTTTGAGTAATCCTAATATGTGCTTGTTGTTAGGATTAGTGTAATAGGATTTTAAATAAACCATAAAAAACTTTAAAAAGTCCTATTCACCCCCCCTCTAGGACATATTGGCATATTCCTACTTCAAATAAAGCAGTCTTCACTGCAATTTCAGTGATGATGCGCTCTCCTACAACAATGGATGGCCTAGATGGCATACTACATCAAGGATGGGCCTCACACTCGCCCCAAAAAGGTAAGTGGTCGGTGTAGATGATACATACATAACATTGAAGTCCTAGCAATTGGTTACGAGGGTAGAACACATCTCATGGGGAAAGGCAAGTAGGGTATACAATAAGTGAGTTAAGAGGATGAATCTAAGTACAACAAGTGGGCTTCCTCACCTACTATATCATGCAGTAAACTGGGCTTCCTATGGGGGCCCGATAAGAATACAAGGTGGGCTTTGGTGGGGTCTATACATCTAGGAAGGTGTGTCCTTATAAACGGATCGAGTAGCTCGCTCATCATCTAAGTGGGCCTTGGGTTTTAGTCATTAAGCTTGGGCAAACACATGTATCTAGGTGGTCCACATTTCCTATGGAAGGCCCGCTATGAATATAAGATGGGCTCCAAGGTTTGGGTAGTCCTACGGGATATGGTGGAAAACATCATTATCAATGGGGGCCCAACGATTTGGGATAGCCCAACAAGGTAAGGTGGAAATGAGCTTAACAATGGGCCCTAGAGGTTTACTGAAAAGGCTGAGCTATTAAGTCCTAGAGGGGGGGGGGGGGGGGGGGGGGGGGGGTGAATAGGGCTATGCCAAATTAAGAAAATAACAGTGGAATTTAAATAAATTAAATACTAATAGCAATAAACAATCTCAAAATGCTGAAACTAAAGACAACCTCAAATGTACGAGTATTGAGAGGTTAATATAGATGTTGTTCTAAGGACAACCTTATACTATAAAAACCAAGGGTTTATGGCAGGACAACCTTACTAGAATGGTCTATGTATCAAAAACTCAAACTGATACAGAGAAATAAGGAAATAAATAGTAAGAAAGGAATTCTAAGCTATTACAACATTCCCAAACTTGCATAAAAGAAATTACAACATTCTCCACAAATGCAAAAAAAGAGAAATTACAACCATCCACAAAAAGAAATAAACATTCAATCCACAAAACCAGAAATTATAGTGGTTCACTTGTGTGTACACCAACTGTTTAGAAAAAGGCCACACAACTACTCCACTCCTAATATCCTCACATAGTGGATATTAATGTTCACTGTGAAAATAGGTTTTTTAAGGTTCACCTAAAACCCTCATAATTGTGTCTTTCAAGTGGGCTTACACAATTCAAAAACCCCGCACTTTGAGTTTTCTGGATCACCTCAGACAAACCAAAACAGAGAGATTTTTCTGGCATAATCTCAATGAAACCAAAATACAGAAATTTACAATAATGTAAAATACCTGAATATTCTCCTTTAGATGTAGCCCGGAAGAACCAAATTGGAGTAGAAGTTCAACGTAGAAGTTCAATGTACACACTCACTTGTGAAATGGTTCTAGGTTCTAAATTGATTTTAAATTAAATCACCTTGGGCTAGCTTGATTTGATTTTGATTCCAGGAAATGGGAATATAACAATCCCTCTTTCAAATAAAATTAGAATGCGGAAATTCAAAATCAAATGCAAAGAAACCTAATAAAAGAAAATATTAAATGAGCACAATGTAGCTTTAAAAAGATCACAAACTTATCTCTCAGAGTGGTGTATTGATTTAGCTTTAATTGAATATAAAACTCTGAAATTCGTGCTCTATTTATAAGTGAAGAAATTGCATCTTCGACTGGTCCTGAGGCAGTGTAACGCCCCAGATTTTTGCTAACCTGGAGTTAGATGTCCTTAGGTAAGAGGTAGATCCTAACCCCTTATGAACCTCTCAAACTTCAAATCCTTTAGAAATTAGACAAGTTTAACTGAGTGCTAAACTGGATTAGCTATGAAATCCACTTGAATCACTTTAAATATGATCTGCAAGAACCAAAACATGTAGAATCATTGACGCTAGGTTACCCTAAAATTAAGGACCAATCCAATTACCCAGTTGCTCTTGGGAGCACATTGAAACTCCGTATCGAATCTGGACCGCACGTCAAAAGTCCGATTACTATGAAATTATATAACTAGGACTGTCTTGCTGGGCTTGACAACTATCTCGGAAATCAAATCCAGATAGTGTCCCGGGGCTATTCACTTGAGCCTGGTGTGCAGAGTATGAGAAACATGAAAATAATTAGAAATAAATTCTGAATTTAAGTAATCTGAGACCTGTCGCTTGCAGGCCTGATATAGGTAACCAGACTGTCAGAATATGACCTAAATACACCCTCGGATCAGGGAAAATTTCATACACAGGTCAGTATACTTGTAACCCTGATCGAGTTTCGGTGACCGTTGAACTGAAACTGGTCCGTCACCTGTGATCTGAGAATTCGATTGGAATGAAAACATAACTCTACCTGGATCCATAGTCAGTGAGCTTAAGTCCGACCTTTGGCTCAAGGGGGGGCTCCAGAAGTACTCCGTTGAGATGGAACTGTCTATATTTGGATATAACCTAAGTATACCATGGCCTTGAGTCTAATTTGGTGAGTTTTTAGCCTATATAAGGACCTTAAACCCTCTCTCATTCAGCCCATACGAATTTGAGAGAAACCCTAGGAGAGAGAAGAGAGAAAAGAGAGAAAAATTGTGAGAGAAGTGAGAGAATCTTCCTGTTATTCTGCCCTGCCGATCTACGTGCTTAACCATCACTTTTCAATTGCTATCCCGGCGATTCCAGCTTCGTTCTTAGGTAAGAAAACCTAACCCTAACCTGTTTTAGAGTTCCAGGTAGTGTGAGTTGTGAAATAACTAATCTGAGTCATGTTATAGTTTGCAAAATCACCGTAGATAAAGGCTTATCGATTCTATCGAGTTCTTTACGCTTCTACAGCGTAAGGTGCGGACTTTAGACGTATAGGTTAAGGTTTTCAAAGCTTTTAATGTCAGATAATGATAGATTCATGATCTGGGTGTTATTGTACATGCACAATGCGATGTTCGTGTTGCGTTTCAGTTGCGTATGCAAATTATGGCATATTGTGTATTTTGTATATTTGTAGAAAATACCGTATACGTACAAATTTTGAAAGTGTGTTTGCCATGATTAATTATTGTATGAACATGCTATATATATATATATATGTGTGAAATACTTACTCGGTAAAAGGATTCACCCTAATACTTATTTTTGCTACTATACGTTATGTATGTTAAATAAGTGTATTCTAAGTGTTTGTGAAAATGCTTGTAAGAGTAAGTACTTAGACGATTGTGCTTTAGGTAGGTGTTGAGATAGGATTCTCAACTAACTTAGAAATGTATATGATTTCCTCCATGATTGGTTGTTTAATTTAACCGCTTACTTATGAAATGTATGTGTCTGTATTTCCTGTTTATATTGTGCTTTATAACATGCTTGTTAACATGCTTAAATTACTTCGTTTATTCTGCTTTACTCTATATGCTTTTGGTTAAGGATTGAATGTGATTGGGGCTATGTGATAGTCCAGACAATCGGTAATAGGTTCAAAGTCGTGGCTGAGATTCATTTTGCCACGTAGGATGTGTTTGACAAACCCGAGTCGTACTTCGGTTGGCGACAGTGGTTAGGCCACACGAAGTGCTTATGCACTTTATATCATTTAACTGGTTGTGCGCTCATGCTAGTCGAGCTTGTCAAGTAACCCGATCTGTCTAATGTATGTTTACCATGTTTGGATGTTACTGCTTGAACATAAGGTACCAAACTTACTAGTGTAACCCCGTTAACCTTGGTACCTCGATTTGCTAAAACTCATGAGCCGAGCATGGTGGTATGAGATACCGTAGTCAAGCTGTCAGCCTACGTTGGGGCCACGAGCCTCCCTATAGTGACCAGTGATCAACCCAGACTCGTGAGTCGAATACGGTGGTATGGGACACTGTATTCGACCTGTCGGCCTACACTGATAAGGTGATGGGGGAGTGGTGTAACGATTGCGTGTAACAGCCCTGGCAGCCCTTTGTAGTGACCTCGAGCATACTCTGAATCTGCGGAGAGGCGACGAGCCTTCCCATAGTAAACAGAGTATAAACTAGGCCTGTATTGATAGGGTGATGGGGGAGCGATGCAATGAGTGAGTGTAATAACCCTGGCAGCCCTTTACAGTGACCTAGAACCGCATCATCGTATGAGATTGTCTAGGACTGACGACCCTAGAATGGATCATTGTTTGGGAATGATATAAGGGAGGTAGCTTAGTTTCTCAATACTGCTGTATGAAAAGGACTAATAATAACTCGGTAATCACGCTCATAACATAGCACTACATGTGCCTAGAAGATGTGAAGCACTGAGGGATGAAGATGCAAGATGGTGTCGCATGAGGGTTGTTTGGCAAGGGCATGCATCATGACTACATTCCATACTTGCATTAATAAGAGTATTTAGGAGTGTTTAATTGTACTGCTTTATCATTACTGCTTGACTGAATTGATAACATATTAACCTATGCTCTATTATTCCACTGAGTTAATCACTGACTCCCACATTACGGGACGGTGTTTAAACACCAAACCAAACCCTGTTTGAGTTACAGGTGATGGCGATGCTTGCGAAGCGGAGCCGAATTTTTTTATGATGTTGAGGGTTTCTCCTTACACGGCTATCAGGTGGGTCTATGTAGACCATCTTCTGATCGACGGGGTTACAAGGTTACTGATTAAATGCTATTACACTTTAATTTGCTCTTTTGGAGCACCCTTGTATATTTATTTTGTCCATTTTTAGGGTATACATTGATATATTTAACCTGGTAATATGTTCATACTCTAAAGACTTACAATAGTTTATATATATTTTATATACCTATCACAGTCTTCTGCTTGCATAATTTAACTATCTCTGGAGTATGATATATTGTTTTGGCTTAATCTCATTCATCTTTAATGCACTAATACGAACAACATTCAATCATCATTCTTTATGTTGCATAAGTGATGTGTTGGAACTCGGGAGTTAAGTTTATGCTTGACCCCCGATTTTTCGGACGATACAAAATGGTATCAAAGCATGATTTAGATTAAACTGGACCTGGGTTATGGTCTTATGACGCATACTAACGTACTCTGACTTAGGAGGGAGAGACAGATTGTAGAAACATACTTAGGATTTTCCAAATTCGCCGAACAGCGAAACCGACCGAAATCAATCACTGAGTTCGGGTCCGTACTCAACCGTGATCGTACGAGTCGACCCCAAAACACTTCTAAACCTTCAAACAATGGGTTTAGATCACAACTCACCCCATCCCAGCCGTTAAAAATTGGTAATACATATATGTATCAGAAACTTCCTGAAAGGACAGGAAACGGAGTAAAACGGAGTCAGGGGCCTACTTACACCATTCAAGAGGGACCCAGGGTGGGACCCAGACCTTTTTGGGGCCTAGGGGGCACGAGGACCTGGCCCAAGTGGTGAGGCATCGCCACTTTGTCCAGAGGGTGGCGAGGCCTCGCCGGTCAGTGGGCCCGGCCGGGTGGGCCGCTCGGGCCGACGATCTTCGGGGCCTAGGGTGACCCCCTGATGTGTGGGCCGTGACTTAAAACCACCCCAAACACCTACCTCCTTCACAAACCACACCCCCAAGCTCTCTTCTCTTCCAAGTTCCTAATTTTTGACAAAAACCTCCCCTCCAATCACCCATTCCATCGTTTTCTGCCACAACCCAAACACCTTCATCGTTTACAGCCATACCTACCCCTCTACCCTCTCCGTTTTCTCTCATTTGAGCTCTTACATCCCTCATTTGGAGCTCAAAATCGTGTAAGCTCTCAACCCATCCCATCTCTTCATTTTCTTTCTTCAATCCCTGTTATTTGGGCCTTTACAACTTCTGTTAAGGCTCAAATTCATGGAGAACCAAAAGCTCCAACCTTTATTCCCCTTATCTTCGCTTTCCATGGCCTTCTCTGAGTTCGTTACGACAATATTTTCGATCTCCACCTTTCTTTCTCTCATGGGAAAGAGAAAGGGTGCCCTCCTCCATCGCCAGACTCGGATGCCTAGTCATCCATACCGTCGCTCTGTAGCTTGTTCGTTGCTGTTTTAGGATGTTTGTGTTTAAATGATTCCTGTGCTTAGTAGTGTAGTAGGTAGAAAGTGTATTTGTGCTTGGTGGTTCGGGCTTAGTATAGCCGCATGCATTCCTGTCATAATTCATGTAGAACTTTATTCCCTGTATTGTGACAAATTTTGTTAAATGAAATGCATGAAACCCCTTTTGTTATCAAATGTGTAGAACGCTGGACAAGTTGGAGTTGTACTTGACAATTGCGAACCCCTTCCACCCTCCACCATTACACCTCTAAACCCATCTCTCACTCCTCTTGGCCTCACCATCTCACACCCATATGAGCACAAAATCCACATTTTTGTGTCCCATACCTTTCTAACCTCCACATGTTGGGACATTAGGGGCCAACAATTTCCCACCTATGTACAACGAGACCGCAAAATAACTACAGGCCGCTCTGTTCGCCAACATCCCTTGGATTAATCCGGAATCGAGTTTAAGGTGGATGGAATTGTAAAAGTAATAATAATGCATGTGTAAGGTATTGTCCCTAGATTGGGTGTATCCCATGGTTATCAACACCATGTTTGGAATATATGCAATTACAAGTAAATCCCAGGATTTGCTTTCAAATTACACTTAGAAATTCATCATCATGGGATTTGAAAATCCCATCTCACGCTTTCCAACATACGGTTCATTTTCCAAAGCCTATAAAAAATTAATTTTTAATCCCCTCCCACCCTCCTACCAAACATGTCACTCTAAATCCCGAGGTGGGATTAGCAATGAAATCCATTTAATACAACTTAATATCATTGGCCAAATAGTCCCTTAGAGTTTTGGAACTAAAGTTGCTACTCCTAGATTTTGCAAACACATCTGACAGTATAGGAAATTCAATACATTGATAACGCGAACCCTAGGACCTCCTTAGCTAGTATGAACATATGTGTAGTGCTTGCGCTCCGTTAAATTCAAGTTCGAGCAACTCAATTCTGATCAAATAACTTTTGACCCTAAGCGATAAAATAATTTCTTGTATTAGAAACGGCATGAAATCATTTAGCGTATGAGCGTGGACTTTGGATTACACCTATTGGATCACCGCTACTCCTAAATTAAGACTAGGTTATGGTTACACTAGGGAATGTCAGAGACCGATAGACTTAGTTAGTCGGCTTGATTAGGTTGGAGTGAAAGCTCATTCTTTCGTTGAATCCCCCTAATGCTATAGGCTTCTTTAGTAACCCTTAGGAAGGTTGTTGATTAGTAACTATTCACACTCGGAGGAAACTTATATATCCCTTGGATTTAACGTTAGGCCAAATCAATACACCCCTTGGAATTGTCTTATCAAGGATTTATTATATTGGGAACACGGAATAGAGCAACTATATATAAGCGAAGTATTCGCGGTTTGAACCGAATGCTCAATCCTGGTAGTTACCAATGAACTCACTGCTCTGATCAAGCAGAAGATCAGGATCAACTAGGATTAAGAACTGATACGACAAGTTTTCTGTCCTTGTGAGGCAGAAGGTCTATGTATCCAATTCAGACCCACTACATAACTTTCCTTCCGTGTTGGCCCTACCACTTACAACCAAAAGTTTATAACTTCGTTTTTAAGAAGTATTAGGAAAGTATAGTCAATAGAGACTTTTCTTTTTAGGCCCAAGAAATTTCTCAAATGGGCAATAGACAGTTAGGAATTAGGTCCCCAGTCATAGACCATTCGGGCATCCATGTTGTACATATGAACTTAGAAAGATAGCCTGTCCGTTAACCTCTTGTGTCCCAACCCCTTATGTGCTAATAATGTATAGATTATCTTACAGTATCAAACTAGACATGATTAAAGAAAGTAAGTTGGGACCTTAATAAAAAGGGTCCTCCTTGGGTAGAATTAGACATCTTGCCACAAACTCACATCCGTCATTGAAATCAACCACAATGCCCATTATCTTTAGCTCTTTTCTATAACCATAGGTATCAATGTCATAGTACACATCATCGATGAAAGGCAGACCAATGTATTTACCATTTCGTGTCAAGGATAGGTTCTAAATCACACATTTTTTCGACATACGGATCAGGACACAGATTTTTAAGCCTTAAGGCTAGAAATTATTTTTAAGGGGAGTAGCATATTATGAGCCCAATCTAGTTAGATCAGCTAATACATCTGTTGGATCAGAGTTGCGCAGTGGATGCGTGGTTGGCCCCTACCGCACTGGCCCAGGATCGAAGGAAATTGATCTAGGAGATATGTAAGGTAAGGTTACCAAATAGGATCTGAATCTTCCTTAGAACGTCAATAATGTAGTTACTAGAAGGAAAGCAATTAGGGTTTAAATATTAAACCAATTCTTATTAGTGAAAGGGCTTAACAATGGGTGCGAGCTAAATTACAATAACCGAGGTCAATGTATCCATAGATGTGCTCGTTGAATACGAACTTAATAGGAGCCTTAGCCAATTTTAGGGTGAAGAAGTTTTCAAGAGGATAAACTAAAGTAAGCCAGACTAGTATACATAGTAACACCCTACCATGCATATAAACTTGAAGTCCAGAAAACTTAAGCAAAAGAAATAATAAAATCTTTACTTCTTACCCTTAGCCAATTTCGGGGACGAAATTATTTTTAAGGGGGGTAGATTGTAACGCCCCAGATTTTTACCAACCTGGAGTTAGATGTCCTTAGGCAAGGGGTAGACCTAACCCCTTATGAACCTCTCAAACCTCAAATCCTTTAGAAATTAGACAAGTTTAACTAAGTGCTAAACTGGATTAGCTACGAAATCCGCTTGAATCACTTTAAATACGATCTGCAAGACCCAAAACGTGTAGAATCATTGACGCTAGGTTACCCTAAAATCTAGGACCAATCCCATTACCCAGTTGCTCTCGGGAGCACATTGAAACTCCGTATCGGATCTGGACCGCACGTCGAAAGTCCGATTACTACGAAATTATATAACTAGGACCGCCTTGCTGGGCTTGACAACCATCTCGGAAATCAAATCCAGATAGTGTCCCGGGGCTATTCGCTTGAGCCCGGAGTGAAGAGTGTGAGAAACGTGAAAATAATTACAAATAAATTTTGAATTTAAGTAATCTGAGACCTGTCGCTTGCGGGCCTGATATAAATAACTAGACCATCAGAATATGACCCAAATACACCCTTAGATCAGGGGAAATTTTATACACAGGTCAGTATACTTGTAACCCTGATCGAGTTTCGGTGACCATTGAACTGAAACTGGTCTGCCACGTGTGATCTAGGAACCCGACTGGAACGAAAACTTAACTCGACCTGAATCCATAGTCAGTGAACTTAAGTCCGACCTTTGGCTCAAGGGGGGGCTCCAAAAGTGCTCCGTTGAGACAGAATTGTCCATATTTGGACATAACCTAAGTATACTATGGCCTTGAGTCTAATTTAGTGAGTTTTTAGCTTATATAAGGACCTTAAACCCTCTCTCATTCAGCCCATACGAATTTGAGAGAAACCCTAGGAGAGAGAAGAGAGAAAAGAGAGAAAAAGTGTGAGAGAAGTGAGAGAATCTTCCTGTTATTCTGCCCTGCCGATCTACGTGCTTAACCATCACTTTTCAATCGCTATCCCGACGATTCCGGCTTCGTTCTTAGGTAAGAAAACCTAACCCTAACCTGTTTTAGAGTTTCAAATAGTGTGAGTTGTAAAATAACTAATTTGAGTCATGTTGTAGGTTGTCAAATCACCGTAGATAAAGGCTTATCGATTCTATCGAGTTCTTTACGCTTCTACAGCATAAGGTGCGGACTTTAGACGTATAGGTTAAGGTTTTCAAAGCTCTCAATGTCAGATAATGATAGATTCATGATCTGGGTGTTATTGTACATGCACAATGCGATGTTCGTTTTGTGTTTCAGTTGTGTATGCAAATTATGGCATATTGTGTATTCTATATATTTGTAGAAAATACCGTATACATACAAATTTTGAAAGTGTATTTGCCATGATTAATTACTGTATGAACATGCTATATATATATATATATATGTGTGTGTGTGTGTGTGTGTGTGTAATACTTACTAGGCGAAAGGATTCGCCCTAATACTTGTTTTTGCTACTATACATTATGTATGTTAAATAAGTGTATTCTAAGTGTTTGTGAAAATGCTTGTAAGAGTAAGTATTGTGCTTTAGGTAGGTGTTGAGATAAAATTCTCAACTAACTTAGAAATGTATATGATTTCCTCCATGATTGGTTGTTTAATTTAACCGCTTACTTATGAAATGTATGTGTCTATATTTCCTGTTTATATTATTCTTTATAACATGCTTGTTAACATGCTTGAATTACTTTGTTTATTCTGCTTTACTCTATATGCTTCTGGTTAAGGATTGAATGTGATTAGGGCTATGTGATAGTCCAAACAATCGGTAACAGGTTCGAAGTCGTGGCTGAGATTCATTTCGCCACGTAGGATGTATTTGACGAACCCAAGTCGTACTTCGGTTGGCGATAGTGGTTAGGCCACGCGAAGTGCTTATGCACTTCATGTCGTTCGACTGGTTGTGTGATCGTACTAGTCGAGCTTGTCAAGTAACCCGATCTATCTAATGTATGTTCACCATGTTTGGACGCTACTGCTTGAACCTAAGGTACCAAACTTACCAGTGTAACCCCGTTAACCTTGGTACCTCGATCTGCTAAGACTCATGAGCCAGGCATGGTGGTATGGGACACCGTGGTCGAGTTGTCGGCCTACGTTGGGGCCACGAACCTCCCCGTAGTGACCAGTGAGCAACCCAGACTCGTGAGCCGAATACGGTGGTATGGGACACTGTATTTGACCTGTTGGCCTACACTGATAAGGTGATGGGGGAGTGGTGTAACGATTGCGTGTAACAGCCCTGGCAGCCCTTTATAGTGACCTCGAGTATACTCTGAATCTGCGAAGAGGTGACGAGCCTTCCCATAGTAAACAGAGTATAAACTAGGCCTGTATTGATAAGGTGATGGGGAGCGGTGCAACAGTGTGTGTAATGTACCATAGCACTTTACAAACGACTAGAACCGCATCATTGTATGAGATTGTCTAGGACTGATGATCCTAGAATGGATCTTGTTTGGGAATGATATAAGGGAGGTACCTTAGTTTCCCAATACTGCTTTATGAAAAGGACTAATAATAACTCGGTAATCACGCTCATAAAATAGCACTGCATGTGCCTAGAAGATGTGGAGCACTGAGGGATGAACGCATGCCACGGACGTAAGATGGTGTCGCACGAGGGTGGTTTGGTAAGGGCATGCATCATGACTGCATTCCATACTTGCATTAATAAGAGTATTTAGGAGTATTTGATTGTACTGCTTTATCATTACTGCTTGACTGAATTGATAACATGTTAACCTATGCTCTATTGTTCCACTGAGTTGATCACTGACTCCCACGTTATGGGACGGTGTTTAAACACCAAACCAGACCCTTTTTTAGTTTCAGATGATGGTGATGCTTGTGAAACGGAGCCCGATTTTTTTATGATGATGAGGAGGGTTTCTCCTTACAAGGCTATCAGGTGAGTTTGTGTAGACCATCTTCTGATCGACAGGGTTACAAGGTTGCTGATTAAATGCCATTACACTTTAGTTTACTCTTTTGGAGCACTCTTGTATATTCATTTTGTCCATTTTTGGGGTATACATTGATATATTTAACCTGGTAACATGTTCACACTCTGGAGACTTACAATAGTTTATATATATTTTATATACCTATCACAGTCTTCCGCTTGCATAATTTAACTGTCTCTAGAGTATGATATGTTGTTTTGGCTTAATCACATTCATCTTTAATGCACTAATACGAACAACATTCAATCATCATTCTTTATGTTGCATAAGTGATGCGTTAGAACTTGGGAGTTGAGTTTATGCTCGACCCCCGATTTTCAGGGCGTTACAGGCAGATTTTTAAAATTTGGGCACAATAAGATAAAGTCGTTCCACGATTGGTCATAGGCCCTGTATGACCAATCGAGGGACCTCCACGACTGTTCGTGTGGAATCTGATTTAGTTGTTGGACTTTAAGTCAAGGCTGTAGGACTGGTCGAGCATGAGTCAAGCACTGTTCATACGACTGGTCGAGCAATCTCCAGGACTGGTCGAGGCTTAACAAAAAATTCTGAAAATCTGTAACAAACTTAGGACTAGTCGAGGAATTTCTTAGACTGGTCGAGCCAGTGCTAGGACCAGTCGAACATAGACTAGGACTAGTCGAGAAACAGTCTATTCACTTATAAAAATGATCTAATTGAATTATGGATTCAAAATGACCTACCCTAAGGTCAATCTAGGGTCATTTATACCTTATTAGTGATGTATGAACATTGAATCTTCTTTTTCTTCAGTTGATAGTCATTCTTTGAAGTTCAAAAAGCTTGAGATGATAAAGCTTGAACTTGAGACTTCTGAAGCTTGACATTGACTAATATTGAAGCTTCAACTTGAGATTTAAAGTCTAGGAACGTTGTCTTGACTTGTACGAAGCTTTGAAACTCTTGAACCTTGAAGCTTGAAAGCTTGAATTCACACTTGATGTTGTGCTTGAACATGAATAAGTACACTTGCCTTTGAAGTTCTTAAACTAAAGACTATTGTCCTTGAGAGATGCACATTCTTCATTATGTAGAGGAGCTGGACAAGACACAGATTCCAAGAGGTTTTGGCACTACAAAATTTGACAATATAAGAGCTATAAATGATAGCACTTACAATCTACCCCTTTGTCAAATTTATAACAAAACACATTTCATAATAAAATATGCATTATATCCACAAAGAATCATGTACCAGTTATCAATAGGTCAAAGAAAACATCAATTCGCATCAAATACTCTAACAATACTCCCCCTTACTTACTCCTCCCCCTTACACAAAGAAGGCTATATATCCACAATCCACATGCCATATCCATATAACAACATATCAAGCATTACAAAATTCTCCCCCCTTTTATCACAATGTGACAAAGGAAGAAACTAATACAAGGACCAGGATGTAGATAAACAAGGAAGAATAAGAAGAGTCATGAGGAATAATTGATCAAGATAGTCAGGAGATTAAATTCGCAAGCAAGTAATGTTCAAGGATAATCAACTAACATCAATAAAGTTCAACTAAAGTCAATCTCACAAACCGAAAGAAAGCGAAGTATCATAAGCGTTATTACAAACCACATGAGAAAATACTAATCAGATCCCGAAGAGGGAGCAGGAATAGATAGATCAATTTGATGTAAACCCTTATTAATGTGCCTCATATATTTACGCATATAAGCAAATTGAGAATCCTGGGTTACACAGATTTGAGCCACCTGTTCCTCAAGAGTATGCAACCTCTCAGCAAAATCAGAAGGCTGATAGTCAGGATCACCAGCAGAGTCGGATTCGATCTCATCAAATATATCATCCATGTTAATGTCATCTGGTGGAAAATCACCTTCTTCTTCATTCACAGCATCAGCTCCACTAACACCCACATTGACTTGGCCTGCGGCCAACCTCAGATTTATTTTATTCATATTGGAGTTGTTGAAGATAAGGTGTTGAACGGGAGCTTCCCCAATAGGCATAGGCACTAAGATATGGGAGGCCAACATAGTCATGAGATATGCGAAAGGTATATCACTATGTCCTGGATGTTGACGGAATTGAATGATACAATGATAGATTAAAGAAGGAAGGCATACCCTGGTTTCAGAAATAATGGAATGAAGAATCCGAACCATGAAAGTGGTAAGTTCAGTTTTGTTACCAAAATGGGGATAAACATTAGAAATAAAGATCCCGTGAAGGACTCTGTATCTGGGTAACAAGTACTTTGAAGCAAGCGCATTTCCAGAAGGATTTCATTGCGCATCTATATTGCACAATACTCTAGTAAGCATTCATTTTTCTGATTCAGATGGTTTATCCACTAGGGTGGTCATGGGAATACCTTCATCATTGACAGGTATGTCCATTAGACTAGAAATTAGATGTCGGTCTACTTCAACTGAACCTTCTCTAGTGGCAATAATAAATGTCAGATTTTTTATTGAAAAATCAAGAATACATGCATACATAGCTTATGCAATGGACCAGCTTGTGCAATGGACCGGTATGCCGGCCCACCACAATGTAGAATGTTATCCCAACCTATAAATTAGAGGAGAGGAAGGATTTCAAAAGAAGCAAGATGCTCAACATGAACAGGTCATTCAACTATTACATTGCACAACCTAATATCCCGCACATAAGAGGGATAATCTTCGGGTGACCGAAGGTGGCACCATGTGATAGGTGTTGATCTAGATGTTGAAGGACCACGGAAAGTTTTCTTTCTAGCTCTACCTTCCATTTGTATCTAAGAAATCAAGGAACCAAGTAGATGCAAAGGAAGTAGAATGGGTTTTCACAAGATCAAATTTTGGAGAAGAAAACCTAAAAAACCACTTCAAATCAAGAAATAAATCACACCAATGATGAAAAAAAGTGATATGAACTTGAATCTACAAGGAAAATGGAAATAAAGCACTAACCTTGAAGAACTAGGGAGATGGGTTTGATCGGTCGACCTCGGACCCGTTGGAGAAGAAACTCAATTTGAAGAAAAGAGATTTTTTCTCAAAATAAAGCACCAACCCACGCTACACGACTGGTCGAGTACAAGCTCAATCGGTCGTGCCACGACTGGTCGTGCACAGCCTAAAATATACATTTTTCATAAAATTTGAAATTCTTATCAATTAAAATGACAAATATATACAATATGATACAGAAATGCATGAATAATCAATTCAAATTGCACATACTAAGATCAAATTTCAATTTAGAAAACCTTCTTTTGTCGAGCAGTTTAGTGAAAATGTCAGCAAGTTGAGTATTCCAAAGAAATTATTTTTTCTTCCACTAATTCACAGATGTAGTGATATCTAATGTCAATGTACTTGGTTCGTGAATGCTGGATTGAATTTTTAGATATATTAATTGTACTAGAATTATCATAATATAAAATCATAGAGTCCTGTGCAATTCCGTAATCGCTTAAAATTCTTTTCATCCACACAAGCTGAGTACATGCATTTCCTGCTGTAATGTATTCAGCCTCAGCAATTGAAAGTGATACGAAACTCTGTTTCTTACTTTGCCAAGAAACTAAACAGTTCCCAACATAGAAATAACCACCACTGGTTGATTTCCTATCATCAACATTACCAGCCCAATCAGCATCAGTGTAACCAGCTAATTGAACACTAGCATCATGTGGATACCAAAGACCCAGATTAGTTGAACTTGCAACATATCATATAATCCACTTAACAGCAGTTAAATGTGACTCTTTAGGGTCAGATTGATATCTAGCGCAAATCCCTACGCTAAATACAATATCAGGTCGACTCACAGTTAAATACAGCAAACTACCTATCATACTGCGATACAATTTAGGATCAACTCTCTTACTTGAAGAGTCCTTTGAGATTTTTATGGTCGTACTCATAAGAGTATCAAAATTTTTTCCATTCTCAAATCCAAACTTTTTAACTAAGTTCAAAGCATACTTGGTTTAAGAAATAAAGAAGCCATCAGGTTGCTATTTAACTTGTAACCCTATGAAATAATTCAATTCCCCAACCATGCTCATTTCGAACTTAGATTTCATAAGATCTACAAACTCAATAGTCATGTTAGCATAAGTAGATCCATAAATAATATCATCAACATAAATTTGCACTATTAAAAAGTGATTATTATGTTTCTTTACAAATAATGTCTTATCAACACTTCCTATTATAAAGTTATGACTTAGTAAAAACTTAGTCAATTTTTCATACCATACCCTGGGAGCTTGTTTTAAACCGTAGAGAGCCTTTTTTAGGCAATAGACATGATCAGTATTCTTAGGGTCTTCAAAACCAATTGGTTGTTCAACATACACTTCTTCATGCAAATCGCCATTCAAGAAGGCACTCTTTACATCCATTTGATATATTTTAAACTTTCTAAAGCATGCAATAGATATAAATAGTCTGATTGATTCAAGATGAACTATTGGTGCAAAGGTCTCATCATAATCGAAACCTTCAATTTGAGTGTACACTTATACAACCAGTCTAGCCTTGTTTCTAATAATATTACCAAGTTCATCAGACTTATTTTTGAAAATCCATTTAGTTTCGATAATGTGTTTATCTTTAGGTCTAGGAACTAAGTACCAAACATCATTTCTTATAAATTGATTAAGCTCTTCTTGCGTCGCAACTATCAAGTTTTCATCGGTAAGAGCTTCTTTTATGTTAGCCAGTTCTATTTAAGATGTAAAACACATGTAATTACACATATCTTCTAGTTGTCTACGAGTGCGCACACTAGTGAGAGGGTTTCTAAGAATCTGATTAGTTGGATGATCTTTAATAGTTCTCAGTTCAGAGTTATTTTGACTTGATGAAGAATCTGTTTTATCAATTAGAAGTACTCATTATCTGAACTTGAGATAGGTGTATTCAAATGATCGTCTATAACCACATTAATGGATTCATGAATTACACCAGTCCTCTTATTAAGAACCTGATATGCTCGACTATTCAAAGCATACCCTGAAAATATCCTTTCATCACTTTTGGTGTCAAACTTTCCCAAATTTTCTCGGTCATGTAAAATATAGCACTTGCTGCCAAAAACTCAAAAGTATTTGACAATAGGCTTCTTATCAAACCACATTTCATAAGCTGTTTTACCATTTGATTTTCTAGTATAGACGCGGTTAATTATATAACATGCAGTATTTACTGCTTCAGCCCAGAGATTTTTAGGGAGCTTCATACTATTTAACATTACATTTGCCATTTCTTGAAGCACTCTATTTTGGTTTCTACCATACCATTTTATTATGGTGTTTTGGGCGCAGAGAATTCATGTGATATTCTCTGATGACTACAAAACTTCTCAAAACTGCTATTTTCAAATTCTGATTCATGATCACTACGGATCTTACAGACTTAAGACTCTTTTTTAATTTGGATACGTCTAAGTACCCTTTTAACTTCATCAATAGTTTCTGATTTGTCTCTTAAGAAGACTACCTAAGTATATCTGGTAAAGTCATCAACAACTACCAGTATGTACTTCTTTCCACCTCGACTCTCCATTCTAGTTGGTCCAACAAGATCCATATAGAGGAGTTCGAGCGGTTTAGATGTGGCATTAGAGTATACCTTTTTGTGAGAACTCCTAATTTGTTTGCAAATCTGGCATTCGCCACATATTTTATCATTTTTTTATATTTTGGGTAAGCCTATTACTAACTTTTTTTTGCGTAATCTATACAAGTTGCGGTAGTGTACATGTCCAAGGCGTTTATGCCATAACTCGGTCTCATCGGTATGGACCATGTAACACGATAGATTAGATGAGCTAAAATCACTTATAATATAGCAGTTTTCAGAAGTTCTACGACCAGTTAATATTACAGAGCCACTTTTATTTAAAATTTCACTCCTTAGGCTAGTGAATTTTACATTATGATTTTTATCATATATTTGAGAAATGCTTAATAAGTTGTGTTTTAAACCTTCTACATATAAAACATTCTCAAATAAAGGGAGGTTAAAAAGTTGAACCGTACCTTGGCCAATAATTCTGCAGTTACTACCATCACCTGACTGAACCATCTGTCATGTCTTTAAGATTGGTGAATAGTCCTTTGTCACCAGTCATGCGTCTAGAGCATCCACTGTCTAAGTACCACTTTGAATGGCTTGAAGCTTTGAAAGTGGTGTGGGCAACCAAGTACATAACCTTAGGAACCCATTTCATTACAGTTTTGGGTTTAGGAGTATAGTAGGTCTTCTTATGATTGTAGTTGATATAAGACTGACCCATTGAGTTAGATTTTAAGAGCTCCTTAAGTAAATCAACAATTTTCTCAGCTAAAGGATTATGATTCTGATTTTTGTAGTTGATATGGTTACTTCTAGGTTTTAAAGTTTGAAAAGACTTAGCATTTTTAAAATGATTTTGATTCAGGCTTTTTCCTTTTGAGTTTGAAGACTCCCCTTTCATAAATTTAGGTGGAGTATTCTTATGTTTAGGAGGAGTACTTTTGTTGTAGCCCAGTCCAGATCGATCACCACATTTTTTAAATCCGGATAAAAGTTTTTCTAACTTAGGATTTCCTTGGGCATACCTCCATGTGTCCTTTAAACTCAAAAGTGAAGAGACTTCAAGTTTTAGTTTTTCATTTTCAGATTTTAAATTTTCAATAAGGGAAGTTTTGAAATCTAAATCACATTTTTTTCAAAATAATCTGAAATGTGGGATTTTTCTAAAACAAGAGTATCATAATTTTCTGTAAGTTTTGAAAACTTTTCTTTATGAAGTTTTGGTTTTACCGCAATTTTACAACTTTTCTTGTATAGGGCATTGTAAGCATCTTGAAGATCTTTTTCATTTTAATGATCACTATTCAGATTTTCTTCACTAGTTTAATCATCATTATCTGAAAAAGTGAACTTAGCTAGAGTCATAAGGGCTTTGACTTCATTATCCGACTCGATTTCAGAATCTTCTAACTCAGAAGAGGCTTCAGAGCAAGAAGATTCATCCTAAGTAGCCAACATTCCTTTCCTTTTAGGTTCGTCCTTTTTAGGATACTTGTTTGCTAAATGCCCATATTCATGGCAGTTGTAACATTGACTATCTTTTAAAGATTTCCAAGTTTTAGATTTAGACCTTTTCTTATCATTAGATTTTTGAAAATCAACTCTCTTTTTACTTTTGAAAATCTTATAAAACTTTTTAGCTAAAAGGGCCATATCATCTTCAGAATTTTCAAAATCAGAATTACTACAATTTTCTTGAGAAATACTTTTAGAAGATTTAAGGGCGATTGATTTACCTTTAGAAGATTTAAAGGTTAACTCATAAGTCTGTAATGAGCCAACTAATTCTTCTACCCTCATATTATCCGTATCACGAAGTTCCTGTATAGCAGTCACCTTTGAATTGAACCGTTCAGGTAGTGAGCATAGTTTCTTTGCGCACACTTTACTTTTTGGGATTTTATCACCGAGACCCCACATAGAGTTGAAAATGTCATATAATCTAGTATAAAAGTCCATGAAATTTTCACTTTCTTTCATACGTATTTCCTCAAATTTGGTTGTGAGGATTTGGACTTTAGATTTTTTTACAATTGTTATTTCCTTGTGTGTCATTTCTAAAATATCCCAGGCTTGCTTTGCAGTATCACAAGATATAATTCTTTTGAATTCATTCGGTGACAATGTGTAACGCCCTGAAAATCGGGGGTCGAGCATAAACTCAACTCCCGAGTTCCAGAACATCACTTATGCAACAAAATGAATGATGATTGAATGTTGACTGTATTTGTGCATTGAACATGAGTGAGATTAAGCCAAAACAGAATATCATACTCCAGAGACAATAAATTAGCAAGCGGAAGACTGTGATAGATATATAAAATAAAAAAAAATCTGTGGTGAGTCTCCAGAGCGTAATAACATTACCAGTTATAAATTACAAGTACAGTTCAAATTATACCAATGTGTAAGTGTAATGTCTTCTATCCCATGTACCATAGCCCCGTCAATATAGTACCAGGTCTTCAGAGACCTGTCAGAGAGTTACATGTAGGAGAACTCCTCCTCGACATCTCCGGCTCTGCTTCAGGAATAGCGTAGCCATCTGCAATCAGACAATGTCTGGTGGGTGTTCGAAACACCGTCCCGTAATGTGGGAGTGAGTGATCAACTCAGTGGAACAATAAAGCATGGGTTAACATGGTATCAATTCAGTCAAGCAGTAATGATAAAGCAGTACAAATCAAACAATTCTAACTACTCTTATTAAGTGCGAGAATGAAATGACATGATGCTGTATGCCCTTGCCAAACCACCCTCATGCGACATCATCTTACGTTCGCGAATGCTTAACTCCCTCAGTGTGCCACATCTACTAAGCACATGCGGTGTGATGATGATCATGATTACCGAGTTATTATTAGTCCATTTAGCAGTATTGGGAAACTAAGGTACCTCCCTTGTATCATTCCCAAACATGATCCATTCTAGGGTCGTCAGTCCTAGTTAATCTCATACGATATTATGGTTTAAGAGGCATAGCGAAGGCATCACAAAGGGCTCGTCACCACGGATACATGATCTCACTCCACTGTAGTGCGGCTCAATTGTTGAGACCGTCACCCTCGAGTACAGGTGTCTCACCAGACTCGGCTCAATCACTAGCCGTCGGCTGAGTACGGGTCTCACCGTGCTCGGCTCAACTCATACTCTAGTTCTTTGTGAAAGACTCGTCGCCAATCACGGACCCTTGGAGTATACTCAAGATACTACGGAGGACTCGTCGCCACAAGACGAGTACAGTCTCTACTGCTCTACTCACTGTAAGTATCGACAAATTAATATAGTGTCCCATACCACCATAATCGGCTCACGAGTCCGGTTGCTCCTGGTCACTACGGGAGGCACGTGGCCCCGAGCTAGTAGGCCGACAATTTCTCGACCACGGTGTCCCATACCACCATGCCCGGCTCATGAGTCTTAGCGGATTGAGGTACCATGGTTAAAAGGGATTTCACTGGTAAGTTTAGTACCCTTGGTTCAAGCAGTAGCGTCCAAACATGGTGAACATACATTAGACACATCGGGTTACTTGACGAGCTCGGCTAGCTCGAGCGCACAACAAGTTGAACGACATGAAATGCATAAGCACTTCGCGTGGCCAACCACTATCGCCAACCGAAGTACGACTCGGGTTCGTCGAACACATCTCACGTGGCAAATGAATCACGTTGACCACGATTCACTGTACCGATTGTCTGGACTATAAACATAGCCCCAAACACAATCAATTTCAAATAGTAAAGCAGTAATGGATCAAGGTTCAAATCATACAATCAAAGTTTGATAATATCTGTCTAGGGCTGCCAGGTCTGTTGCACGCATTCGTTGCTCCACTCCCCCATCACTCATGACGGATCGTACAACGTAAACATGAATTTAACATATGCATTACATAATTAAAATCATAAAAGCAGTTGAGCATGTTATAAAGCACAACACAAGCATAAGTTTGTACATATTCAATTCCTAATCACACAGCTATTCAAGGAAATCATACACATAGTTAAAGGAGTTGAGAATCATATCTCAACACCCTTAAACATTACAATTTACTAACTACTACTCATTCAGACATTTCAACAAACACTTTAAAATACAGGAATCAACATACATGACATATGTTAATCACAGAGGTATAAGGCCAAATCCTTTCACTAGGGAGTTACCCCAATCATAACACGCATACACCCATGACGGATAGTCATAGTCATGGCAAGAAGAATCCAAGTTCCATATTCATTCACCATTTCCACAAACACTTGGGCCACACATTTTAGCATATATAGTGTGTATTGGCGATGGCGTGATTTAGGCAAATCCTTTGGTCAAAGGGGTATTGTCCTTAGGTATCAGAGCTTCACCAATTGGCGGATTACGGCGAGAATCCAATACAACAATCAATTATCCATGACAATTAGTCATGATTTGAGCACCTAATGAGAATTCTATACTCATTCAGCCATTTTCACAAACACTTAGAATACACTATTACAACATACATGGTGTATGTTAGCAAAACATGTATTAGGGCTATCCTTTAGCCAAGTGAGTATTTTACCCATGTATAATATATTACTACAGCAAATAATCATGATAAATATATCTCCAAAATTTATATGTATACAGTATTTTCTAGAATACGCATTTTTCACATACATAGTGTATACAAGCAAACATGTATTATGACGATTCTTTTCGCCAAGAAATTAATTTATACGTACATAATATATTTATACAACAATTAATCATGACAAACTCATCGCTAAAATATACACGTATACATGGTGTATATTAGTAAACATGTATTTAGGTGAACCCTTTCGCCAAATGAGTATTTTATCCATACATCATATATCCATATGACAAATAAACATGTCAAATACATTTCCATAAAAAATACATATACGGTATTTTATACGAATACCTAGAGTATGTGAAATCCCAAATTCTACAATTCTAATCGAAACAGAAAATGGAAAGCACTTTGTACATGTGCAATTGCATGCAGATCATGAATTTATCATTATCTGACATTGAAAGCGTTGAAAACCATAACCTATACACCTAAAGTCCGCACCTTTTGTCGTAGAATCGTAACAGAGTTGATAGGTTCGCTAAGCTTCCGTATATGGGAGTTTTCTTGCCTAAAGAGCGGAATCGGTTAGCCTTTTCACAACCTATAGCCTATCTACTTCAAATCAGACCTAGGGTTAGGGTTTCTCACCTTCAAACGGAGTGGATACCACCGGGAAAGCGTCTAGAAAGAGGCGGTGCACACATGTGGAGCCAGGCTTGGGCGGTACGGCAGGAGAAGCTCCCACTTCTCCCTCACTTTCTCTCTCTTTTCTCTCTCTCAATCTCAAATTCGTATGGCTGCCATGAGAGAGGTTTAAGGTCCTTATATAGCCTAAGAATTCCCCAAAACAGACTCCAGTCAAAGTATACTTATGTTATAACCAAAGGGACTGTTTTTTCCAACGGAGGACTTCAGGGCCTCCTTGAGCCAAAGGTTGGACTTAAGCTCACTAACGCTGGATCTACGTTCTATTAAGTTTTCATTTCGGTCGGGATTCCAGATCACACGTGGCGGACCAGTTTCAGTTCAACGGTCAGCGGATCTCGAACGGAGATTCCGAGTACATGTAAATGTGTATGAAATTTTTCCTAATTCGAGGGTGTAATTTGGTCAGATTCGACGTCAAGTTTAATATCTTGATCTCGCAAACAAATGATGCCAGATCACTATTCAAGATATTTATTTTGTAAAGGAAATGGTGGTTTTCACACTCCCTCGCTCCGGACACGATCGAATGGCTATGGGACATTGTCTGGACTTGATTTCCAAGATGGTTGTCGAGCCCAGTGAGGCAGTCCTAATTCCTTAACTTCGAGAACTTCTAGGGTCCTCATTAGTTATTCGGACTTAAATGACGTGCGGTCCAGATCGATACGGAGTTTCGATGTGCTCAAAGGCTTCTCAGAGGGTGCCTGAATGAGATTGATCCTAGATTTTAGGGTAACCTAAGCGTGAATGATTCTACAAGTTTTGGGTCTTCGCAGATTGTATTTAAAGTGATTCAAACGGATTTCGTAGCTAATCGGTTTCACACCTGTTACTTTTTGTCTCATTTTCTCAAGGATTTAGTCCTAAGTGATTTCGGTCGAGGTGGTACTCGAAGCCTTTGTAGTTTGTATATAAAGTGATCCAAGTTATACTACTTAGCTAGTTTAAGATAGTGTCTAGGGTGAAAGTTCTTAGAAAAATTGGAAGATCAAGGTGATGAAGGGTGAGATTTGTGAAGGAAATGAGTTCAAAGGCGGCTTTAGACTTTGGGATTCAGTTCTGACAAGTTAATGAGGTATTAGGATCGACCCATTGCCTAAGGACGTCTAATCCCAGGTTGGCAAAAATCCGGGGCGTTACATAATGTGCAAGTGATTGCATTTAGTGCCTTTGCATTAGCACTACTCTCACTTTTCTGAAGAGCGGTCCAAGAGAAATAAGGTGCAATTCTCATAGATTTGGATCCATCGATACCAGTTACTTCAGTGGTAGTAGGGCTCCAATCAGTCACTGTAGCTGGCCACACGCTCTCATTGTAACATCCTGGATTTTTGCTAATCTGGAATTAGATGTCCTTAGGCAATGGATCGATCCTAACACCTTATTAACCTGTCTGAACTCAATTCCACAGTCTAAAATCGCTTCTTAACTCATTTCCTTCACAAATCCCACCCTTCACCACCTCGTTCTTTCAATTTTTCCAAGTACTTTCACCTTAGACACAATCTTAAACTAGCTAAGTATTATAGCTTGGATCACCTTATGTACAAACTACAAAGGCCTAGGTACCACCTCGCATTAAATCTTACAAGACTAAATCCTTCAAATTTGACAAAGTTAACTAAGTGCTAAACTAGATTAGCTACGAAATCTACTTGATCCACTTTAAATACGATCTGCAAGATCCAAAACTTGTAGAATCATTGACGCTAGGTTACCCTAAAATTTAGGATCAATCTCATTACCCAGTTGCTCTCGGGAGCACATTGAAACTCAGATCTGGACCACACGTCGGAAGTCCGATAAACACGAAGTTAAGAAATTAGGACTGCCTTGCTGGGCCTGACAACTATCTCGGAAATCAAATCCAGATAGTGTCCCAGTGAAATTCGCTTGAGCCCAGAGTGAGGAGTGTGAGAAATGTGAAATTAATTAAAAATATAATACAAAATAGTGAAATCTGAGACTTGTCGCTTGCGGATCAGTATTGAGCAACATGATCGTCAGAATCATGCCAAATTATACCCTCGGTTCAGGGATATTTCCCCAAACATATCCATGTACTCAGAATCTCCGATCGAGATCCACTGACCATTGAATTGAAACTGGTCCGCCACGCGTGATCTGGAATCCCGACTAAAATGAAAACTTAGTCATACCTAGATCCAGTGTTAGTGAGCTTAAGTCCGACCGTACACAAAAAAGGGGCCGCCAAAAGTCCTCCGTTGAGCTGAAACAGCCTCGCTTTGGCTATAACCTAAGTATACCTTGACCTGGAGTCTAATTTGGTAAGTTTTTAGGCTATATAAGGACCTTAGAACTCTCTCTCTCACAGCCATATGAATTTGAGATTGAGAAGAGAGAAAAGAGAGTGAAAGTGTGAGAGAAGTGGGAGGATCTCCCTGATGCTGAACCCTGCCGCTATGCATGCTCAACCACCCCTATCTTATCGCTTTCCCGGCGATTCCATCTCTGTTTCTAGGTAAGAAACCCTAACCCTAACCTGTTTTGGGGTTTTGATAGTTATAGGTTATAAAATAGCTAACCTATTTCACTCTTTAGGCTACCAAACTGTCGTAGGCGAAAGCCTAGCAAACCTATTGAACTTGTTACGATTCTACGACAAAAGGTACGGACTTTAGATGTATAGGTTAGGATTTTCAACGCTTTCAATGTCAGATAATGATAGATTCATGATCTACATGCAATTGCACATGTACAAAGTACTGTCTGTTTTCCGTTTCGATTAAAGATGAAGAATATGGAATTTTACATATTCTAGGTATTTGTAGAAAGTACTGTATACGTATAAATTTTGAAAATGTGTTTACCATGATTATTTGCTGTAGGAATATATTATATATGGATAAAATACTTGATTGGCGAAAGGACTCACCCTAATACATGTTTTGCTAATATACACTATGTATGTTGAAATAGTGTATTCTAGAAAGTACCGTATACGTATAAATTTTGGAAATGTGTTTGCCATGATTATTTACTGTATGAACATATTATATATGTGTATAACACTTACTTGGTGAGAGGGTTCGCCCTAATACAGTTTTTTTGCTAATATACACTATGTATGTTAAAAGAGTGTATTCTAAGTGTTTGTGAAAATGACTGAATGAGTATAGAATTCTCATTCGTGCTCGCCATGACTAATTGTCATGGATATATGATTGTTGTATTAGCGATATCCCTTTGACGAAAGGATTTGCCCTAAATCACGCCACGGCCAATACACTATATATGCTAAAATGTGTAGCCCAAGTGTTTGTGGAAATGACTGAATGAACATGGAACTTGGATTCCTGCTTGCCATGACGATCCGTTGTGGGTGCACGCGTGTTATAATTGGGGCAACTCCCTAGTGAAAGGATTTGGCCTTATACCTATGTGATCAGCATACGTCATGTATGTTGATGTATGTAGTTTAAAGTGTTTGTTGAAATGTCTGAATGAGTAG
Organism: Magnolia changhungtana; assembly: GCA_030180095.1. Lineage (NCBI taxonomy): Eukaryota > Viridiplantae > Streptophyta > Magnoliopsida > Magnoliales > Magnoliaceae > Magnolia > Magnolia changhungtana. Next base: position 9,589,991 of record JASAUF010000552.1, on the reverse strand, counting down.
TAGTTAGTAAATTGTAATGTATAAGGGTGTTGAGATATAATTCTCAACTTCTTTAACTATGTGTATGATTTCTTTAGATATCTGTGTGATTAGGAATTGAATATGTACAAACTCATGCTTATGTTGTACTTCATAATATGCTCAACTGATTATATGATTTTATCTGTGTAATGCATATGTTTAACTTCATGTTTATGTTGTATTCCATAAGTGTCATGAAGGGTGATGGGGGAGTGGTGTAACGAGTGCGTGCAACAGCCCTGGCAGCCCTAAACGGATATTATCAGATTTTGATTGTATGATTTGAATCTTGATCCATTACTGCTTTACCTATCTGCAATTGAATGTGATTGAGGATATTGTATAGTCCAGGCAGTCGGTAATGGGATCAAATTCGTGGTTGAGATTCATTTGCCACGTAGGACGTGTTTGACGAACCCGAGTCATGCGTTGCTTATCTGTAGTGGTTAGGTCACACGAAGTGCTTATGCACTTCATGTCGTACAACTCAACGGGCGCTCAAGCTAGTCAGGCCCGTCAAGTAACCCGATTTGTCTAATGTATGTTCACCATGTTTGGTCTCTACTGCTTGAACCTAGGGTACCAAACTTACCAGTGGAATCCCATAACCATGGTACCTCGATCTGCTAAGACTCATGAGCTGGGCATGGTGGTATGGGACACTGTGGTCGAGCTGTCGGCCTACGCTGGGGCCTCGAGCCTCCCCGTAGTGACCATTGAGCAACCAGACTAGTGAGCCGATTATGGTGGTATGGGACACTATATTCGAGCTGTCGGCCTACATTGCTTTGATAGGTGATGGGGGAGTGGTGTAATGATTCCGTGTAACAGCCCTGGCAGCCCTAACCGTACCTGGCGTAGTGACCTCGAGCATACTCTAAATCTGCGATGAAGCGACGAGCCTTCCCATAGTAACAGAGTATAAACTATGCCTGTATTGATAAGGTGATAAGAGAGTGGTGTAACGATTTCATGTAACAGCCCTTGCAGTGATCTAAAAACACATCATCGTATGAGATTGTCTAGGACTGACGACCCTAGAATGAATCATTGTTTGGGAATGATATAAGGAAGGTACCTTAGTTTCCCAATACTGCTGTTTGAAATGGACTAATAACAACTCGGTAATCATGCTCATCATGCATTGCATGTGCCTAGAAGATGTGAAGCACTGAGGAATGAAAGCATACTGCGAACGTAAGATGGTGTCTCATGAGAGTGGTTTGGCAAGGGCATCCATCATGACTGCATTCATACTTACATTAATAAGAGTAGTTAGGAGTGTTTGATTGTACTGCTTTATCATTACTGCTTGACCACATTGATAGCATGTTAACCTATGCTTTATTGTTCCACTGAGTTAGCTACTCACTCCCACGTTATGGGACGGTGCTTGTAACACCAACCAGATTGTCTTAACTGCAGGTGATGGCGATGCTTATGAAGCAGAGCCGGACTACTATTATGATGTTAAGGAGGAGTTCTCCTACATGTAACTCTCTGACAGGTCTTTGCTGGAATTGCATTGATGAAGCTATGGTATTTGGGATAGAAGACATTACACTTCCACAACTTGGTATATTTTGCAATTCTACTTGTAATTCATCAACCTGGTAACCTTATCACATTCTGGAGACTTACTATAGTTTATATATTTTTCTATCTATCACAGTCTTCCGCTTACAATTTAACTGTCTCTAGAGTATGATATGTTGTTTTGGCTTAATCTCACTCATGTTCAATGCACTAATACAGACAACATTCAATCATCATTCATTTTGTTGCATAAGTGATGCGTTGGAACTCAGGAGTTGAGTTTATGCTCGACCCCCAATTTTCAAGGCGTTACACTCATCCATGGATTTTAAGAAAATTCTCATCCTGGCTTTCCAATAGGCATAATTGGAGCCATCAAATGGTGGAGGCCTAGTGATTAAAAGACTATCAAAATTTGACATCTCAAATAGCTCAGATCGATTAGCTCAGGAAATTAATCCAAAAGAAATAGTAATTTAAAACGAGCTATTAGGCTCTGATATCACATGAAAAGGCCGAGCTATTAAGTCCTAGCAGGGGGGGTGAATAGGACTATGCTAAATTAAAAAAATAATAGCAAAATTTAAATAAATTAAATTCTGATAGCAATAAACAATCCCAAAATGCTGAAATTAATGACAACCTCAAATGTACGAGTATTGAGATGTTGATACAGATGTTGTTCTAAGGACAACCTTACACCGTAAAAACCAAGGGTTTATGGTAGGACAACCTTACTGGAACGATCTGTGTATCAAAAACACAAAATGATATGGAGAAATAAAGAAATAAATAGCAAGAAAGGAATTCTAAGCTATTATAACATTCTCAAACTTGCATAAATGAAATTACAAACATTTACCACAAATGTAAAAAGGAAAATTACAACCATCCACAAAAATAAATAAACATTCAATCTACAAGACCAGAAATTATAGTGGTTCGCTTGTGTGTACATCAACTGTTTAGAAAAACAGCCACACAACTACTCCACTCCTAATATCCTCACATAATGGATATTAGCGTTCACTATGAAAATAGGTTTTTCAAGGTTCACTTAAAACCCTCACAATTGTGTCTTTCAAGTGGGCTTACACAATTCAAAAACCCCACACTCTGAGTTTTCTGGATCATCTCAGACAAACCAAAACAGAGAGATTTTTCTATCACAATCTCAATGAAACTAAGATACAAAAATTTACAATAATGTAAAATACTTGAATATTCTCCTTTAGATGCAACCTGGAAGAACCAAATCAGAGTAGAAGTTCAACGTAGAAGTTCAATGTACACACTCACTTGTGAAATGGTTCTAGGTTCTAAATTGATTTTAAATTAAATCACCTTGGGCTAGCTTGATTTGATTTTGATTCCAAGAAATGGGAATATAACAATCCCTCTTTCAAATAAAATTGGAATGTGGAAATTCAAAATCAAATGCAAAGAAAGCTAATAAAAGAGAATATTAAATGAGCATAATGTAGCTTTAAAAAGATCACTAACTTATCTCTCAGAGTGGTGTATTGATTTAGCTTTAATTGAATATAAAACTCTGAAATTCGTGCTCTATTTATAAGTGAAGAAATCGTGTCTTCGACTAGTCATGAGGTCTCCACGACTGGTCATAGAACCAACAGATTTTTAAAATTTGGGCGCGATAAGATAAAGCCATTCCACGACTGGTCGTAGGCCCTGCACAACTAGTTGAGGGACCTCCACGACTGGTCATGTGGAACCTGATTTAATTGTTGGACTTTAAGTCGAGGCTGCAGGATTGGTTGAGCACGAGTCAAGCACTGTTCATACGACCGGTCGAGCAGTCTCTAGGACTGGTCGAGGCTTAACAAAAATTACGAAAATCAGAACAAACTTAGAGATCTGTCGAGAATTTCTTGGGTACTGTCGAGCCGTCTTAAAACTAGTCGAATATAGCCTAGGGCTAGTCGAGAAACAATCTATTCACTTATAAAATGACCTAATTGAATTATGTATTCAAAATGACCTATCCTAAGGTTAATCTAGGGTCATTTATACCTTGTTAGTGATGTATGAACATTGAATCTTCTTTTTCTTCAGTTGATAGTCATTCTTTGAAGTTCACGAAGCTTGAGATGATAAAGCTTGAACTTGAGACTTCTGAAGCTTGACATTGACTAATATTGAAGCTTGAACTTGAGATTTAAAGTCTAGGAACGTTGTCTTGACTTGTAAGAAGCTTTGAAACTCTTGAACCTTTAAGCTTTTTTTTTTTTAACACACGCACACACACCCCACACACTCACGCTGGTGGAATTTCACCACCTATGGGTACTCGAACCCTTGACTGGGAGTTGAAAGTCCTGAGAGTCTCCCACCCGAGCAAGAGTAAGGACCCCTTGAACCTTTAAGCTCGAAAGCTTGAATTCACACTTGATGTTATGCTTGAACATGAACAAGCACACTTGCCTTTGAAGTTCTGAAACTAAAGATTATTATCCTTGAGAGATGCACATTCTTCATTATGTAGAGGAGCTGGATAAGACAGATTCTAAGAGGTTTTAACACTACGAAATTTGACAATAGAGGAGATAGAAACCATAGTACTTACATTTACAACGGTGGACATTTAACCACCACTATTCCTATAGTGCGGCCCATTTGGGATTGGATCTTACTCACGATGTGGCACACGACCCTAATAGTATCTGGGAAAGTGGATGGGCAGCGTTTGCATAAAATACATACCACAAGGTGGGCCTCACGAGGCAGCCCACGGCTAGCCACATAATTCAGGGTGGCCTCTCTCAAGGCATTGGGGCCCACAGCCCTAAAAATGAAAGAACAATATGTATATAACACATACATCATGGTGGGCTTCACAAGATACTAGAAAGGATTGAAGCAAAAGAAGATTGGAAAGTAAGATACTAAAAAGAAAAATAAAAGGAGAAAGAAAAGTGTCTTTGAGGTTGTTTACGCAGGTTCGCGCAACCTAAAGATCAGTTGCGTGGGTTCGCACAACTGGTTTCAGAAAATGATTTCCTTGAACGGTTAAGATTGATACAAGGTGGGTCCCATGGCACCGAAATCGAGGTGTCACACGTGCGAGGGCCTATAAATACCTCCTCCCCTCCTTCATTTGGACCGATTAAAGATTTTAGAGAGGAAGCAAAGCAAGGAGGAAGACTAAAGGTGAGGGAGAGAAGGATTTGGTGGTTTGCGCGGACCCGCACGAACCATATCGATTGCGCAAGTCCGCGTAACCAAACTGACCTGCAGTTTGTGAAGCTAAAGGGCTGACATGCTGCCGAAATGGCCAAGTCTTCAGATTTCTTCTATTTAAGCTTCAAGAGGAGAAACCAGTAGAAGAGATATTCGAGTCATATTCCTCTTAAAGAGATGATCAAATCACGAGTCGAAATGCTGCCGAATTTGATATTTGACTTGAATATTTGAACTTTGTCAATTTATACATTCTAAATAATCTATCTTAGAATCAAGGGATGTTTGAGGATGCAAATGAACTCATATTAATAAGATGTGATGATTGTCTTTAAATACTCTCTCTGTTATGTTTGAATAAGATAATATCTTGGCAGCGACAGATTATTTTTTCAAGTGGACAGAACCAGTGACATTACGCAATGTTAAGGAAAAAGATGTGGTTAATTTCATCCGACATGCGATAATATACCGCCATGGTATTTCGAAGAAAATCATTACAGATAATAGCACTCCCTTAAAAAACAGAGGCAAGGAAAAGCTATGTCAGAAATTCAGCATTCATCATTCGTTCTCAATACCTTACTATCCACCGATTAATGGATTAGCAGAGGCGTATAATAAAACGATAGTCAAGATACTAAAGAAGACAGTGACCGGGAACAAGTGTGATTGAGATGAAAGGTTACAAAAAGCATTATGGGCATATATAACTACTCATCGGATAATAACAAGAGCGATACCGTATTCGCTGGTCTATGGTGTCGAAGCAGTAATCCTGATTGAAATACAAGTAGCGTCACTCAAAGTGGAGTACATCAGTCCTTAACAGATGATGAAAATGCAAGAATAAAGCTGAAAGATCTGGATTTGCTCGATGAAAAACTTCTAGCAGCCCGACAGCGATTGCAATCATATCAGGCAAGGATATCGGCTGCCTTTGATAAACGAGTTAAACACCACTCTTTCAAAAAGGGGGATATGGTGCTAATGTTGAAAAGACCTATAGTGGTCACCCATCAAATAAGGGGTAAATTCGAGCCTAAATGGGATGGGCTATACATAATAAAAGAAGTATACTCCAATGGTGCGTACAGAGTCGTGGATGAAGATGGACAAGGTATCAGTATACCAGTCAATGCTCACTTCATCAAAAGATATCATCCCTAAAGACACTACTGATTTTGATCCAGAATATTATCAGAATAATGATTCTATATCAAAAGGAGACAAGAATAAACAAGGTCGTGGCTGTGTACTGTCAAACGAATGAATAAAGAAGGAATTTGCAAGCATATCAAGACTATGTATCAATAAGCATAGCAAAAAGAAAGTGAACATCGTCATCATCAAGTGAGCCCGAAAAAATTCTGTTGAAATTGGTATCGTCACCCAGCTGATATATTATGAACAACACAAGCTGATATATTATGAACAACACAGACGGATACCGTTGAAGATATTAGCAGAAGTGGTGACGTATCAATCTCAGTCAGAGATGTCTATTATTCTCGCAGCAACGATGATCACACCTACTATTGTCTTTTAAGGCATTTTAAGGCAGCCTAGCCAAGCCCTAAAAGGGCCAACTACGCATAAGACCTATCATTTTCATCATTCAGGCTGTAATGAGAAGCCAGTGGCCCTAAAAACCTCGTGAAGGCCATCATATGCATACCCATGCGGGCAACTGACGGAGCCAGTGACTAAAAGCCTAAAAGGTCAAAAAGTCCTTAATGACCAGTCACGCGTGAGACCAATGTTGTTTGTATAGCTTTCATATAGCGTCATGGGGAACCGAGGAAAATGCCCTCTCGTGAATGGGTTTGACCTTGTAGATGAAGGAAAAGCGGGCCGCAGTGTGAGCTCTTTGGCCATGTCCATAGATAGGCCAACCATGCGTAAGACCCCCAGGTCTTTGGTTTGATTTCAGTACTAACTCATGAGGAAGGGCTTAAACCTACTCATAGACGGACTCGCGGCCCTAGATTTGGTACCCCAAAGGTTGCCTTGCGAGCTCTGTGAACTTTAAAGAGTTACCACGGCCAACCCTGTGCGTAATTCTAACCGAGTTCACGATCCCGGTAGCTTCACTGGGCCCCTCTGATAGATCGCGGTTTGTGAACTCTCCAGGCTGTGAGAAGTCCAGTGAACTCCTAAGAGTTACAGAGACCATCACGTAAGACCCGACTCCACTACTCAAGAGTCTAAAAACCTACGTGGGCTCCACTACTCAAGAGCTTAAATTGTGTGTAACTGACGAAATTGAGATTAGCACCACCAATTAGAACAAAAAAAAATCATATAGGAAATCCCACACTAACAAGTATAAAATGTTGGTGTTTTATAATTAGTTCCTTATTAAATGTTATGTCAAGATTATTGCATGGATAAATATGTTTGAAATGATCTACGATGAAGAAATGCATAGAAGAATAAACGTCTCAAAATATTATCGTGAATTCATATATTGAAAGTTAAAAGAGATTACTTGTTCAAAAAGCATATACACAAAAGAAATTACATGCTTAAAGTTCTTCTGCAATTCCCGCTATCCCCATATACTTTTGCAAGTCCTCCTTCAATTGCATTTGAGCTGCAACACGCTTTAACTTTTCCTCGAGAATGATCTTTGCTTGGTCAGGAATATCAGCCAACTTATCTTCCAATGATTTGATCATCTCTTCGCTCTTGAGTAGTTCGGACTTCTCAGCATTAGCAAACTGAATACTGACTTGTATCCTTGCTTCAATCTCTTTTATGGATGATTCCTTTTCGCGATCCTTCAACTCTAGTTGCGATATCTCCTCTTTCAGGGCAGAGATCCGATCTTGAATAACTACCCTGTCATCAGTATAGGCCCTCAGCTGTTCTCGAAGAACCAATTGTTCCTGGTACTGTATGAAGTTGGGACTTGAGCAACTCAAATCGGTGAGCCACGAGAATGGCAGTAACCAATGGTCAAATTCAGAAATAGCGGAAACAATAAGAGAAGCCTTTTCCTTAGACAGTGTCAGCTATTTTCCATATTCCAGGATTTTAGGAGCAATTGTAACATTCTTCGCCAACGTCAAAGAGATTATTAATCACGAAATTTGAGAAGAGAATCACGTAAAGTGGAGATGTTAATCTTCGTCATTCTTGCAGAACTTTCTAGAATTTCGATAGCAATATCCAGGTCTAACCATTGTTCAGGGTCTTTGAAGATATGGACTATTGCTAACAAAGAATTCTTCATCAAAAGCATCTTGTGGACGAGAACCTTCACGAAAGATGACAGTTCAGATACAGTGGCCACGGACTCAGAACTTGCCGCCCCACTACAAGGAGGGGTTCCTATAGTATAAAGAAGGAAAGAAATCAGAAATAGTAACAGAAAGTTAGAAGATGTATAGCTCTTGATAAAGCAATTAATATATACCTACTTTAATGTTTGATGATAGTAAGTCATTCATTGACTAACGAGAGGAGGAATTTCCTAAACCATGGGAGGGCCACCCTAGTATGACTAATGGGAGGAGAAATTTCCTGAACCACGAGAGGATCAGCCCCTGCAATGTCAGCAAAGGAAGGTGCCCTGGCCTCTGTACTTGAGTCTCTGGTGGTCGAAGTGGGCAAATCAGTGGTCTCTACTGGAAATATAATTTCATGGGCCACCACTTTTGGTGCCGCTAATGAAACCAAAGGAGCTCTTGGCAAAGTTACTGGTGCAGTTGCGGGAGGATTTAGAGGAGGAGTATACCCGTCTCGATATTAGCAACATGAGTGCTTGAAATAAAGACACGACAATGATAATAAGATAATTATCATTAAATACATATATAAATACATATGAAATTAAATTTCCCTTACCAGGTGAATATCCGTACTCTCCATAATCTAAAGGTTCTTCTTCCTCCTCTATTGTCACAGGAGACTTTGCAGGGATATTGGCATTAGGAAGAGTTTCAGAAGCCATAGGAGGGTGTTCTTTTCAACATTTTCCACACCTACATCCTCCTCTCCGTCTACATCAATTTCTCCTTCCTCAAAATCATCATCTTTATCCTCGCCGCTTTCGTTGTCCTCGTCATCTTCATATTCCATAGAAGTAGTACCCTCTGATGAGGAAACCGAACTTTCATCTTCTAAACTTTCTTTGTCTACCTCTTCAATCATGACCTGCTTTCCTTTAGAAGAAGTAGCTCGACTACTTTCTGGTTGAAGCTCTCTGTCAGCCGAGACTGAAGGGGATGTAGATGCCTATCTACCACCATCCTGAGGAATAGGTGGCGACGCTTGCAAGTGCGCTCGAGATCTGGTCATAGGAGATGATGAACCAGGAGGTGTGGGTTGTGAAGGAGGAGTCGGTTCATCCTGGGCTACAACAGTTTCTACCAGAATAGGAGAAGATGTTCCTCCAACATCGTCTATGACTCGGCCACCAAAGTCACGAGAGACTTGATCAAATTTTGTCAAGATTCTGTGAGCAAACCAACCGTCCAAATTATTAATGGGCTTCTTCTCACGAACTGGATCTTCTAACGATATCTTTCTGCAAATTTCACCTTGATGAGATGCACGAATCTTCTCTGGAATAAAGCCAATTCTGCCTTCAATTTTTCTACCCCTCAGTCTAGGCAGATGAAGAAAGATGGGTGAATCCACTGGTAAGCAATTGTTGACCAAAACTGACTAGTGATCCCACCACCGTATCAACTATAAGAAGTACGAACTATGCAGTCGCAACCAGGGATTATGAAGAAAGAATCGACACGACTGCCTAACAATTGCTTCCATATCATGGCCCAATTGGTAGGACCAGTTCCATAACAACACATCCTCTTAGTGACCAATCCGCAATCTTCTGGCACGACTTGGTCGTAGCTAAATTAGCGAGCGAAGCGACTGGGATAGTAGGGCTCTTGTCAGAATTCTGTTCCTTCTCGAAGTGGTAGACTGCAGGAGCGAATCGAGAGAAAGAAAGCTCTTTCTGCTATAGTGAGTTTAGCCTGGTCCACCATGTCTGTATCTTCGATATAGACGTAGAGACGAAATTGGAAGAAGTCCACTTAGTCAATATCCCGGATTTTGTTGGCCACCCATTCGTATGACCTTTTGACCATAGCCCTTTGTTGGAAGAACCAAAGCGAGAGATGCGCAGGGTGAATGTACGCCTTTTCTAGTGCTTCAAAAGTCCAAGGAAAGTAGACTCCCAGCCAACCTATGATATAGTGTCATGAAGTGTATGCTGATGAAGCTCCAATGGTAGGCTTCTTAACATGGGTAGTTATTTCTCTGAGGGCTCTGTAGATAGAACAAAGCATTAGAGGTGTGATAGAATACTTGTGTCCTTCTGCCAAAACACCGACAACGACAAAGACTGTAAGGCGAATAGCATCTGCCCATTTAGAGCTTGGAAGTACCACGATGCTCAGCCAATAAGCTAGGAAGGCTGTAAGTTCTTCGAATGAACTATAATTTGCTCTCTCCTTCATATTATCGCGGAGCTCTGTTAACTCTTTAGAACGATAATTGCGGAATCTGCAAGGAAAGGTAAAAGACAGGTATGAAGAAATCTATAATAAAAAGAAAGAAAGAAAAAATGGGGAAGTTGATTCCTAGATTTGAAAATACTTGAGAGTCCTAGAGAAATGTGTCATCCACTGCAGAGGGGAAAGCTTGTGGATGTTTGAAAATTTCCTCATCTCTCTGAAAAGTTCGATGGTGGTCTTAGAGATGAAAGGCTTGCGATCGGGAGAAGATATGAAGACCAGCTCTCTATTGGATGGAATGAATTCATCATAGAACTTGCCTGTTAGGGGAAGACTCGCTATTTGGTGTAGATCCCAAAGTGTGATACTCATTTCACCAAATGGTAGGTGGAAAGAGTTGGTAGTGGGTGACCAATACTCAAGGAAACCCTTCAGCACAGTGGGTTCCTTATAGAAGTACTTAGATGTAACTTCTATAGTATCATACAAGCCAATCTTGGCAAGTGTACCTGTGTGCCTACACAAGATGGCTTCTGTCTAGTCAGAATAATAGCGTCGAGAAGTTAATAGACCCCTTGTGCGAAAATCTTCCGGTCCCTAGAGTTGCTCGCAATCTCTAAAGCGTTGCCTAATTGTTTCATAGAAATACGTGGGGAAGAGATTGTGCGGACTGTGAAAAGGGGTAAGAAATATCATGAGGTGGACTTCCCCAATGCTTTGCCACGGCTTGTGCACTTGTAAAATCCTCTCAAGGATGCGTGGTTCTCTCGTCGCCCATGAGGAAGTATACATCAGCTTTTCTCCGTCTATGTAATCCTTTGGCTTGCAGTCGAACATGGATTTATGGCGACGGAGATTGATGGGAATCACCGTCATACCTTTCGAATGAGGGTTATCGAACTTCATGATGCCCTCAATAACTCGGACCGAGTCCTACAAATTCTGGAGCTTTTTCTTAACTTGAGCTTTCTTCGAACTCCTTCGCCTTGCTTCCTTCTCGGCGGGAGGTCTTTGACTATTGGTGCGAATATGAGCGGTTGTCTTCAACCACTCACTAGAACTCCTTCACCTTGTTTCGTGAGTGGTAGTGTTTTAAGGAAATGAAGAAAAGGTTCAAAGAAAAGTTGAGAAATTTCCTAAGTTCATAGGAAAAGGGTCTAGTATGTTTGGCTAGAGGGTAGATCCGAAAATTTGTCAAAGTATTGGTTGCGGAAAATCTGGGTGAGAAGGTTGTTCAGATGGTGGGTCCTTTGTCTTTGATGAAAAGTTTGCTTGACTAGTATGGCCATAAAGCTAAAAGGCTTGAAGGAAATGAAGAAAAGGTTCAAAGAAAAGTTAGAAATTTCCTAAGTTCTAGAGTCCACGTTGTTGGAAAATTTGTCAAAGTTCATTGTTTGCGGAAAAATCACAAAGGAGCAACAAAGGTTCACTACAAAGGGTAACGTGCATAATGAAAGAAGGATTGAGGTATTTATACTCCAAGAGCTCGTGTATGGTACGTGAGTCTCGGTTGCACGGACCCCCGCAAACCCTTTCATAATGAAGAAGTTGATCCTTTTCTTTGATTTTTGGGGAACCAAAGAAAGGATCAAGGGGGTATCTATTGAGGCAAAAAAATGATGAAAGGATTGAAGCAAACGAAGATTGGAAAGTAAGATACTAGAAAGAAAAATGAAAGGAGAAAGAGAAGTATCTTTGAGGTTGTTTCCGTGGGTCCGCGCAAACGATATCAGTTGCGCGGGTTTGCGCAACTGGTTTCAGAAAATGATCTTCTTGAATGGTTAAGATTGATATAAGGTGGGTCCTATGGTGCCAAAATCGAGGTCCACACGTGTGAAGGCCTATAAATATACCCCCCCCCCTTCATTTGGACCGATTGAAGATTTTGGAGAGGAAGCAGAGCAAGGAGGAAGACTGAAGGTGAGGGAGAGAAGGCTCCGATGGTTTGCACAAACCCGCACAAACCATATCGGTTGCGTGGATCCATGCAACCAGACTGTCCTGCAGTCTGTGAAGCTAAAGGGCCGACATGCTGCTGAAATGGTCAAGTCTCCAGATTTCTTCTGTTCAAGTTTCAAGAGGAGAAACTAGTAGAAGAGATATTCGAGTCATATTCCTCTTAAAGAGATGATCAAATCATGAGTCAAAATATTGCCGGATTTGATATTTGACTTGAATATTAGAACTTTGTCAATTTGTACATTCTAAATAATCTATCTTAGAATCAAGGGATGTTTGAGGATGCAAATGAACTTAGTATTAATAAGATGTGATGATTGTCTTTAAATACTCTCTCTCTCTCTCTATTATGTTTAAATAAGATAATATCCCAAATTTAATGCATTTGTTTCTTGTTCGAAACAGTATAACACATCATGGTGGGGCCCATGAGGCAGTCCCACAGTGGAACGCCACAGCCCAGCTAGTCCCTGGTGGGCATCCACCCTAGATTTGGATCTAGTGCATTATTGGTGAGCCCATACTGAAGGGTGGGCCGAGGGAAACGTTGTTGGATGGTGTGGGGGACGCACACATCATAAATGAGCCCCACAAAGAATGGACAGCGTGGGTATATAACTCATACGGCAGGTGGGCCGATATCTGGATGTCCAGCCCACCTGCACAACATCACAATGGGACCAAAAAAAATGTTAAATGGTAGACGTCAGTCCCAATTGTTTCCTATGGTGTGGATCAACTGAGACTTGGATCTGTCCCATTCTCAGGCCCATGGCCTAAAATGGCATGGGAAATTGGATGGACGGTCTGGATAACTTACATACCATGGTGGGTCCCATCTGGGGACGGTTCATAGGAACCTGTCCAGGTGGGCCCATGTGGGTGAAATGGACAAGACACATACCTCACGGCAGACTTGCTACTTGGCAGATTTCTGCCCAACTAGTGCTGTCTAGACTTCTAGATCAAGGCAGGTCGGAAGATGGATGGTGAAGATGCAAAACACATACATCATAGTGGGTCCCACCCACTGGGTGGGCCATGTGAATGGAATGCACATACAGCATGGTGGGCATAGACGTTCAAAAGCATGGTTAGTGTTCTTCTGTTGCTATGGTGCGGTATGTTCACCAGGACTCTGGATCTAGACTGTTCCTCCATTAACGGTGTGGATGCAACACACAAATATCAAGGTGGGGTCCACGTCAATGGGCCACCCCACTCGAAAATATAAGCGGATAGTTGTGATTTCCCCTTCAAATAGGGCTACTGGCAGGCTGGTCAATCTTCATGACTGGGTCTATCTAGATCATGGGCCCAACCCTGAAATGATCTCTCCACATGGACGGCGTGGATACAAATTACCTACGTCAAGGTGGGGTCCACGTACATGGCCCACCTACTTTGAATTAATTTGGCCTTTGAGTTTTCCCTACAGTCAGGCCTGTGTGACCAGCTGGTCATACAGGCCCGACCTGGCAGCGAGTGGGCCGGTCTGGTGGGCGGCTTAGATGAAATACATGCATCAGGGTGAGGTCCACGCAGGGCCACCACTAGAACATGTTGGTCATTGTATTTCCCATCGGACAGCCCTGGATGATCAACTGGTCATGCAGACCTATACCGAGCAGCAGGTGGTCCACTTGCTGGACTGCAAGGTGGGCCGGTTGGTGGTCCCACTGGATGGACAGCAAGGGTAAAATACATACATCAGGTGGCTTGCAAATCAGGGGAGAAAGAGAGAGAGAGAGAGAGAGAGAGAGAGAGAGAGAGAGATGCATGTGGTGGGAGGAGCTCCGCCACTATGAGCTCCTCTTTATCATACAATGCATACATCAAATGGGTCGCACCACATGTGGGCCCTCAAATCATTAAAAAAATCAATGGTGGAAATCCCTTTTCCACCAACAAATGCAAGGTCTAGATGACCTTCTTATAATAAAATAAACATCATGATGGGGTCCATGGAGAATGGCCCCATCATGAAATTCATATATGCATCATGGTGGGCCATTGGCCACACTTAGGGCCCAAAATGGGGTCCCTACCATCAACCGATAGTGTCCCATAAACAACATCATCATCTAAACCTAAGGTTTACGCACTGATTGATCTTCATCTTGGTTCCTTGGAATACTTAGCTCCTTGGCTTCTTCTTTGATGGAGGATGATAAAGGTCGAAGGGTTGGGATAAGAGATTAGAGGTAGGAAGTGGGCCACACACTTGGCTATTTTCTCTCCTTGGAGCTTGGACATTCTCTCTCTTTGGGTTACTTAGGGAATGGGTAGAGAATGAGAGAGAGAGAGAGAGGGTGGCTGTTGTGTAAGGGAGATAAGATGGAGTGATGGGTGGAATGATGGTAGAGTGATGGGTGTGAGTGACATGAGGGTTGACTTTAGGGTAAGAGGGGATGGGTTGCTTATCTTGTGGAGCAAAAAGCATGGGTTTGTGATGGAATGTGTACTTAACTAGTGATGTGAAAGATGAGTAGAGATTCTCTTGAAATTTGCAACGCACGGCATTTTCCTCGAGATAAATGCAGGCCCACAACTCCTAGCCTAGGTATCACATTGGTGCGCAAGATGCGACATTAGAACCATGGCGACTTATGGTCGCTAGGGTATAAGTTTCGAGTCGAGTCGAGTTGACTTAGATCTATGAGATGTGACTTAGGGTCGTGCACAGATGCATCTATAGGTCTCGTGTCATTGGAATTCAACGAGGAGGATCGCGGGAATTGGTGGAATGGTACGGTACTAGGATATGGGCCTTACATAATCCTCCTTCACTTAAGAGACATAGAGTGTTATCACATACCCACTTGGGCATAAAACACTTGCAGCCTTCAAGTTCAAAATTTAACCCTAAATCTAAGAATTGATAACTACAACAAATAAGAAGTAAGAAAGAGAGAGTTAGAATGAAGTTACCAGATAGGAAATGTTAGGTTAAGACCCTACAAAATAGAAAAAAAAAAAAAAAAGTTAAGTTCTAAAACAAAGTAGAAGAATTCCTAACTCATAAATAAAATAAAAAGTTAACCCTAATCTTAACCTAATTCTAAATCTAATTAAATTTTAAAAAAAATGCAACTGTTAGTCCCCGGCAATGGCGCCAAAACTTGTTCACAACTCCAAGTGTATGGTCGTGATATAGTAATAATCTCGGTGAAACCGAGGTCGAATCCACATGGATTAATCTTGTATGTTTTTTAAAGTAACTAGAACTAGAACTAGAACTAGAAGAAGATGTAAATCTAGAATAAAGTAAATAATCATGATTAAGGTGAAAACTATCAATTAAAAGGAACTAGGGTGCCAAGGATCCACTTATAGCTTCTCAGGATACTACCTTGCTGGATTCAGGAAATCTAACTGGAATTGGAGTCTTATCCTATCTGATTGGAAAAGAGAGATAATTGAATCTCTCAACTTCCTATGAACCTAATCTCAACGGATGAGAATTGTGAGGATTTGAAGTGATTCCATCATTTAACCATGCCCAGGAGATAATGGCAAACAACAAGATATACCAATTCTACAACCAATCATAAGATAATTGTGAAGATTAAGAAGGATTCCATCACCCTACCATGCCTAAGGGACAATGGTGAACAACAGAACTTACCAATTTCACAATCTAAAATCAGGAAAAGAAGATATTCAAAGAAATTGCAGATCTATTGTAATTTGCCACAATAAAACATTAAATACTAAAAATATTTCTTAATAAAGAACTAGAATCCATAAGGTTCAATAAAAACATGAATCAAAGTAAAGCAAACATCCCAATCATGCTACAAGCTTCACCTCTTAGCCCTACCTAAGAGGTTTAGCCAACCATAGACATGATTGATCTAAAATCTCTTAAGAAAAGCATAAAAACAATTAAGGAAGAAGAATAAAGACTCTCGGATGGCAACTCCACCCTTTTGTTCTACTCCTTAGACCCTAGGAAATGCCTATGAACATCCTAGGGACTCCTATTTATAGTTGGGGAACTCCAACTTTCGCACTGAGTTGGAAAAGTCCAGAAACCGCCTCAAATTTACGTAATCCATGCAAAATCTGTGTAACCCTTGACTAGTCGAGGATAGTATTCGACTGGTTGAGGGTTACCTTTGACTAGTCGAGGATGGTGCGAATTTAAAAGTTTATGTTGCTAGAGTTTGAGCCGAAGGTTCTTCGACTAGTCGAGGCAGAGCTTAAACTGGTTAAAGGAGGTCTTAGATTAGTCGAAGCAGGCAAATTTTTAGGATTCCTTTTCTTCACTTCAAGTCTTCAATTCTCTTCATTCCTCACTTAGTTTTCTTGGATCTTTGACATGTAAATTCTTCATTTCTAGTCTTCTAAGATCCAATCTTTGGCTTTGTGATTCTTGAGCATTAAATCCATGCTTTTAACATTCTTTTCAATCCAAGCTCTCAAATTCACCTTACAACAAAAACATGTATAAAATAGACCATTAAGCATTATCATGTTCATAAAACCAAGATATAAATAGGAAAAAATATGCAATATTTGACACTCAACAAAAATAGAGGTGATAACACACTATAGATGATGTAGAGCGGGTCACAGAAACTTTCATGGCAATGATAGACTTAAGAAGGTCAGATCGGAAGAGAAAATGATCCTGATTGTCAAGACGTTAATTAGTCATATCTCACAAAATGGAATGAGTTTTTGGACAAATTATATATGATTTTGGAGTAGGAGAACCTACTTAAACCAACTAACCTGCTATGCAAGGTTGCCCACACCAAATTTGTGAGATTCCATCAGATCGACGGTCAAAAGTCTCGTTTAATTTATTTTTTACTATAAATATTAAGTTTTAGTTTGAGTATAACTTTTGATCCTTTAAGTTGTAGGAGTCATGCCAAACATGAAAAGGGCTTAGAAAAGTTATGAGAATAATGTGGTTGGGCTAAATTGGACACTTACTATTTTTGGGCGAAAACCATAAGTCTAGTAGGAATGGACGCTGTCTATAAATAGTAAGTTTACTATTTATAGTAAGTCACATTTTTAGGGTGTTCGAGTTGGAGTTTGAGTCTAAAACTCCATCTTAGGTTTGAGTTCCTTATTTAAAGAGTCGTAATTTCATTTTTTATATATATTATCAATCTAAGTTATTTTGAATTTATTAGAAAAATTTTCCACTTTTATCTCTTTGCCATGAAAGTGTCTGCGACCCGCTCTACATCTATAGATTTAGAGCACTCACTTAAGCATAAGAGAGGACTTAGACTCAAAGAGGATTCAAAGATCTCACAGAGAAAGGAAAATACACCATAGTCTTTTCTCCTTTTACAGAGCGCTACTATAGAAGGGGTGACCAATTGGGCTCTTCTCCATATGTTGTTACGCTAATGTCCCCTTTATCTAAAGAACTCGTGCTTGAGTTCAATTTAGAGATTATTTTTCAACTATTTGTCAAGATTTCATGGCTCTTCTTGATCAGGATTTGTTCTTCTTCATTGGAAAAGATATTAAGTCTAGGGAACTCAACTTGTACTTGTAATGGCAACCATTAGGTGCACTGTAAGTGTTAGTTAACATTTTATTCCCATTTTCAAAGAGAAAATTATGAATTTTGAGCTATTAAAATGAAAAACTTGTTTATTTTTCACGACTTAGGAAAATTAGTCAAGAATGAGTTACATAATATAATGATTAAGAAGGAAGAGTGATTTTAGCTAAAAAACAAAGAGGAATGAAAATAGAAAAAAGATGCAAAAGCCCCTTCATACATTCAGTGGCTTCAAGTCGTCTAGCAAGAGTAGTATGTCCGTTGATCTAATCCATAAATTGTTGGGGCTACCGAACCCCCCTTCGGACCTTCTGCATTTTGAGTTGGTGAAATGGGTGAATCCTCCTTGGGGTTGGGCCAAATTAAATATTGATGGATCTGCTCGAGGGAATCCGAGTCTATCGGGGGGTGGGGGTATTTGTAGAGGGAATGATGACAACTTTCTATTTGCTTTCTCGGTGGGTTACGGGCTGGGTTCCAATAACCGAGCAGAGCTGAGGGCAGTTTGGGAGGGTCTCTATCTGTGCTTAAATCATGGGCTATCTAAGGTAGAGGTGGAAACGGATTCAAGGCTATTGGTGGACCTACTCAATGGGAACTTGCATCTGACTTGGCGTTGGAAGCAATGGTTAAACAAGATCGAAAAGCTGAAGCATCGAGGGCAATTTTCTGTCGGTCACGTTTTCAGAGAAGGTAATTCTCCAGCAGGCGGGCTGGCCTAGCTAGGTAGCGAGAGTCAGTCCTATTCATTCTTCAGGAAGGTCTCGGACCTCCCGGCGCAGATCAAGGGACTGTCCTTCTTGGACAAAGTGGGGCTGGGCTCAGTTAGGGAAACCAGGAAGGCTTCCATGGGTCCTAGTTATGTATAGGCTATTTGTAGCCATTATGATAGGATTTTTCAAGGTTATTTCCTCAGGGAAGCTCAAATTGTTTAGGTTTTGTACAGCTTTTACGAGGAATGAGAAATTTTCTTTAAAATAATAATAATAATAATAATAACATCTAGCATGCTCTGGTCGACACAATATTCCCAAAAATAATGGTATCCAAAACATCAAAATAAGCATGAGAATTGCTTCAAGATGAATTTTAAGAGTCAAGTAAGGTAATCACTATAATATTACAATTTCTCCATTATGAATTTGAAACCTTATTGATGAAAACTTTAGAATCTCTTCACCAATTTCTCACAGAAGTCACTTCAATAGTGAATACAGCTAGTTATCCTTGCGAGGGCTTATTTGTATAAAAAAATATTGAAAAGGTTCTTAATTTGAAATTTGATTCCATTGTTCCTGCAGTATAGGAATATAGAGATTTAAGCACCTTGCCTTTAACTCAATTAATGAGATCTCTCCAAGCTTATGAGGAGAAACTACAAAAAGATAGAAAATTTTATTGAATAAGCCTTGTTGGAAAAAAAAATGAATTTGAATGAAAGCTATAGTGAAGGTACAACAACTCAGTCATCCAAAAAAGAGACAAAGTGGTGGAGCTCGTTCAAACCAAGTATTAAAAGGGAAAGAAAAATGCCCGTACAACGAAAGCCCTAGAAAATCAAATTGGAGGTAACTGTGAATTATTTATTTATTTATTTATTTATTATTTTTAAACATCGGGAGATTTTATTCTAACTTCAAAGAGGCTATACAAAAACATACATTTTAGGCATATTTTCCATAACAAAAGGGGGAAGAGCCTGCTATCATAAAATCAGACTCTAGCTTGGGGAAACTAAAAACTACCCCTAAACAATCCTAGCCCCGTTCGATCTAGAATGAGCTCTCTTCGGGTTAGGAGAGGAAGGTCAACCACTGCTGAGAAGGCCCTGTTTAACTGACTGGCACTACCCAAATGGGCCAAACCATCCGCCACTCTATTTGCTTCTCTTAGAATGTGTTCAACCGAGACACAGACGAAGCCACGAATGTAATCATACTGCTTCTTTTAGTAGTAGATGGTCCAAAAAAGGGAAACCACCGATTTCGTGTCTCTTTCCACTTCTACCCTGTTTAGACCTTGACCAAAGCATATACTAAGCCCTTCCACCACCGCTATGACTTCAGCTTGAAAATTGGTGCCGACACCGTGGCTTTTGGAGAAAGCAAAGATGAGATCGCCACTCTTATATCTACAAACTCTCCCGCTACCTAATGGACCTGGGTTTCCACTTGAAGATCCATCTGCATTTAGTTTTACCCATCCCTCCTTCGATTTTCTCCATTTAACTATAGAGAGAGTCAGTCTAGTGCCTCGGATTAGGGGGAGCCCTAAGTCTTTGATAGCCTCCTTACTGATCTGATCTCTGCTTAGGGGAAATGGGAAAGAGCATGCAATGAGGGAGAACCATCTTCGCATTCTATGAATGGACTAGTACGTCTTCACTTGGGACTCTTTGAATAGGGAGGCATTTATGGACGTCCATATTTCCTAAAAAATGAGGGCTGGAGTTATCACCTGAAGGATCCCAATGGGGCTCTTTTCCTTGGCCGAAGCCCACCACTGGGCCACTTGCCCTGCTATTAATTGGCCTTCCATGAAAGAAATCGAGAAGAGAGAGGAGAAGTGGGTCCATAAATTAGTTGTTAGCTTACCTATTGCAACGAGGTGGTCCAGTGACTCCTCCTGACAATTACATCTGATCCACAACAAACATAACTAGAAGCAAGGGATACTCCTTTAGCTTTGACGCTGATAACTACTGGGATTGCATTATTGAGGAGTTTCCATGCAAATATTGCTATCTTGGGAGGCATCATGTAGTGCCAAGCCCACTTGGCTCAAGCTTGTTTAGAGCTAGTCGGACGAACAAGTTCCCATGCTGATTTGACCATGAATTTCTGATGAGTGTCGAATGTTGCATATCAAACTCTAGTAATTGCCTAATGATACGTACATGATAAGGTTTAACATCGTATTTTAATCGTGTTTTTGTTGCAGGATGTAATAAGGAGCGTTGATTGAAAAAGAGTATTAAAAGCATGGATTTGACACTCCGAAGTTACCAGAGCAAGGGACGGACTCCAGAGGACCAATATTGAAGAATTTACATGCTGGGGATCCGAGGAAATCAAGCCGTTCACGTTAAAGAGGCCCGAAACTGGTGAAAATTGCAAGATCACAGGTTTCCCACCGTCCGATTGGCTCGAAACTTCATACATGTGATGAAGGCTATAAATTAACCGTACATATTAAATTTCATCTATTGAAGATCTCAGAAAGTGGCCCAACGGACAGATCATCCCATTAATCTTCAATTTGGGGCCCACCTGATATCTGGAACTGCCTCAAATTTGGTTTTGGCTGTTGAAATAATATGAGGAAAAGGATGGACGGTGCAGATTTCGTACAAACATTACAGTGGGCCCCGTACGTGATGCATGTACACCATGCACATTCACGCCCACCATGCATGGGGCCATCGACCGGCCGTCGACATTTTGGCCGACCGGCGTCTTCATCAAAACGGCAATTATGCGTTTCCACTTCGCCAAGAATGACGCCGCTGGACCTTTTTTTGGTCAGCTGTGAGCCCCACACGTGTCCCGTCCGGACAATCCAAGCCATTCATCTTGTAGATGGCCGCGAATACTACAAAACCATATTGCTACTTTGCAACTATGCGTGTACATGTGTGTAATACAGAGGCCACAAAAGGGCTGCCCTGCAACGTTCAAATTTGATCTTTTTGTGTTTTCTTCTCTGGGACGCATCAATGGACATTCAAAACTACCTATTCTTGACTAAAATTTCATCTTGAATCCAATGGACGGGGTGGATTTTCCAGAAAATACTTCTGTGGGGCCCACCGATCACCACAGCGAGGGGTGCAAAAGGTTTCACACATATTAGGAAATCCGGTTTTCCAGGCGATTGTGAGCCACCATCTTTGATCATATGGTAGATCTGAACCGTACATCATGTAGAGGACCTAAGAAAGTCCTAAGGGACAGTGTTTGTTTGGAATTTGAGTGAGAAAAATGCTATGTTTCGAGGGCCCGAACTAGGCTGCGAAAAGGCTTTCGCTGCGCGTGCGACAGCTTTCCAAATCCGATTTTCACCACTCCAGTCACTCCATCAACTATAAAAAGAGTTGCAAAACGTGAGGAAGGGCATTCAAAAATTGGAGAATTCCAGATCCAGAGGAAAATAGCAGATCCAGAGAAAAGAAGAAAGGAGAGAAGAGAAGAGAAGGGAGAGAGAGAGAGAGAGAGAGAGAGAGAGAGAGAGATTGGTTTGATGTTCCCTTTTTATGAATTTTATTTATCCATCTTTTTAATGAATTTTATGGGTTACTAATCCCTCAGCTAGGGCTGAGATGAAGCCCCTAATTTGATTAGCCCTTTTATTTGTTGAATTTACTTTAACTTGATTGATTTGTTTCTTTCTCTAAGTGGGCTTGATTGGTTTGAATTCTGTACTTCTCCATCTATGAACTTGACCAAAGTATATATATGTGGATGTTGTTTGGATGCTTATTCTAGGTGCTTGTGTCTGATCATGAACAAGTTTCCTATAGAGGAAGAAACAGGGTGCTTTAAAGAACTGTACATTCCATGTGCCCGACCAAGGACATGGGATATGTTATTCATGGCATTGCTTAAAGGAATTAGACATTCTGTATGCCCGATTAAGGACACAGATTGTGCTTTCTCTATAGAAGTGGTATCAATATAGACTAAGGTGAATCAACAGACAAAACAAGCGTTAAGATAATTAGGGGTGGATTCGAAAGTCCTAGTGCTCTTTCTCTGATTGAATTTTCTTCCCTATTCTCAATTATTTTTTTTTTTAGAATTGTGCTTAGTAATTCGCTCCATTATTTGTTGGATTAGTTAAGGAGAATCACAGATTTGAATTGTGACGACCAGTCCTCGTGGGAACGATCTCGTAATACGTACCATATCTACATCTGATTCGTATACTTGCGAGTTTAAAAATCATTTAAATCATGTTGGTTTAAATAAAACATCAAGTTTTTGGCGCCGTTGCCGGGGACTGTTTCGTTCCAATTGAATTTAGGATTCTCTCTTATCATAATTCATAGCTTAGGATTTTACTAACTTAGAGTTCTTTTCTTTATTTTAGAAACTAACCTATTTCCTGTTTTGTAGGGTCCTGAAATAAACTTCTAATTTGGTAATCTCTTTCTAAATTCTTTACTTTTTCTAATTTCTATTTTTAGAATTAGGATTTTATTTTTTAAAAATTTTTTAGTTTCTAATTTTAGATTTAGATTCTTCTTTCAAGTAACTTTCTATTTTCTAGTTTTAGAAATTCTTCCCTTTTTAGAAACTAACTTAACTTGTTATTTCTAAGATTAGAAACTTTCTTTTTTAGAAATTAACCGTTGCTTAGGATTTTTCTAGGAAACTTAATTTGTTTTTGTTTTTATTTACAGGAATTGAGAAAGGAAGCTACTAAGTGAAGGAGGAGCTTCTTAAATCTTCTGACATCAATCATCTCCTTTTCCGGGTTCTTTCTTCCCATTCTTATTTCCATAGTTTTAACTTGTTTTAGAATCTCATAGTTTCTAGTTCCAGTTTAATTTCTCTTAGGTTGCTTCTTAGTTTAGTTTTCTTTCTTACATTGCAATAACATAGTTTATGCTAGGACGTAGATCTCTAAACATAGAACTAGCACCTTTTGATCCTGAAATAGAAAGAACTTTTCGTAGAAGATTTAGAAACATCCTATTTGAAATGGCAGAAGAAAATGGAACTAAAGCTCTTAGAGATTATTCAGCTCCTGTCCAATTCAATGCGCCTTCATGCATAGTGTTGCCCACCACCAAGGCAGTACACTTTAAACTCAAGACTGGGGTCATACAGTTGTTGCCTTCCTTTTATGGTTTAGACAAGGAGGACCCATATCATCATGTGAAAGAATTCCTAGACATTTGCTCTACCTTTAGGTTTCAAAACTTTTCAGACGATTCGATCCGTTTATAGCCTTTTTCCTTTTTCTTTGAAGGATAAGGCGAAAGCATGGTTGAATTCTCTAGAAGTTGGGTCTATCACTACATGGGACCAATTGTCTAGGAAGTTCTTAAACAAGTTCTTCCTGTTCACAAAACTAATGCTCTCCGTAGGAAATTACCAATTTCACACAAAAAGAGGGTGAGCACTTTCATGAATGTTGGGAAAGATGGAAGGACTTACTTCTTAAATGTCCACACCATGGTTTTGAGAAGTGGCAACAAGTTCAATACTTCTATGACGGTCTGACACCCCAGAACCGTCGCATGGTTGATGCCACCAGTGGAGGGTTATTCATGACCAAAAGTGATGTCGAAGCATGGAACTTCTTTGAAACCTTGTGCGAAAATTCCCAGCAATGGGACTATTCAAATAGAGGTGACAGAAGTCCCCAACCACAGAAGAGAGGTGGTATATATGAGATAGGAGTCACGCCAGATCTCTATGCCAAGATTAATGGCCTGACAAAGAAGGTTGATGCTCTGATGTTGTATAATGGACCTCCACAAACAACTCAAGTCGAGGTATGTGCCATATATTCTAGCCCTGCCTATCCTATGCAGTCTTGTCCATCTGGTGCAGCATCCCCAGAACTTCTTTCTGAACAAGTACATGCAATGAACACTTTTCAAAGACCTGGGAATAATCCTTACTCAGAAACTTACAACCCAGGTTGGGGTAGGCATCCAAATTTCTCTTGGGCAAAAGGACCACAACAAGGAGGACCATCTGGAAATCCTCCCATGCAACCACACCCCCAAGTTGGCAGTCAACAACTTCAACAGTTTCCGCAATATCAACAACTACTTGCACAATCAAGGAAACCATCTCTTGATGATACACTCAATCTTTTTATGCAGAGTTCTCTCCAATTCCAAAAAGACACCCAACAAACCTGACTAGCCAACCAGCAAAGCTTACATGCAAATGCGTAATCCATTGCTAAGCTGGAAGTACAAATGGGTCAACTAGCTGCCACATTGAGTGAGAGAGAGAAGGGCAAGTTCCCTAGCCAACCTGTGGCTAATCCAAAGGGATAGTATGAGATTGGCTCTAATTCCAACCAAGGGCAATATCATGAGCAAGCCAAATCGATCACTACCCTTAGGTCAGGCAAACAGATTGACAACAGAATAGAGATACCTAGGGATGAATCAAATTCCAAAATGGAAGATCAAGATGAAGCAGAGAGACACTAATGCATCCAAAGTCCAAAAGCTCTCTGACTCTCCAAGAGCCACTAATGTGCCACCCTATGTGCCCAAAGCACCCTTTCCTCAACGTCTGGCACCAATAAAGAAAAGAAACAACTTTGATGAAATCCTGGATGTGTTTAAAAAAGTGCAAGTCAACATCCCGTTGCTTGACCCTATCAAGCAAGTCCCTGCTTACGCTAAGTTTCTTAAAGATTTATGCACTCAAAAGCATAAGAAGAATGCTCATAAGAAAGTCTTCCTTGCAGAGCAACTCTGCTCCATGATTCAACATAACACCCCTCCTAAATTTAGGGATCCAGGAGCCCTCACTATTTCTTGCGGCATAGGAGATCATAAGATCGGGAAGGCATTGCTTGATTTAGGGGCGAGCGTCAATTTGTTACCATATTCGGTTTATGAGCAGCTAGGACTTGGTGAGTTGAAACTGACTAAAATAACATTACAACTAGCTGATAGATCTGTCAAGGTGCCCCGGGGTGTTATTGAAGATGTGCTAATCCAGGTTGAAAAGTTTTATTTTCCAGTGGAATTCATCGTTATAGATACTCAGCCTGTCCAGAATCCTCATAGTCAGATCCCAGTCATCTTGGGTCGTCCATTTTTGGCCACATCTAATGCTATTATAAATTGCCGAAATGGAGTTATGAAGTTGTCATTTGGTAACATGAATATTAAACTCAATGTCTTTAATGCAGGACAACAATCCGCAGATTTGGATGACATATCTGAAGTGGACATGATCGAGAGTCTAGTGCAGGACTCCTTCCGTAAATCTTTTGAAGATCCACTTGAGACCTGCTTAGCAAAATATAGCATGGATTTTGACATAGATAGTCCCATTCACAAAGTCAATGCACTGCTCGACTCTACTCCTATATTGGAGACTGAAAAATGGAGAGCGAAAGTGGAACCTCTTCATCCCTCTGAGACTCTTCCTGACAGCACAGTTTCCAACTCTGAGAAGGCAAAGGAGAGCAGGTTGCTTAATGTTCTTAGAGCATATAGGCAGCAATTGAACGGAAGATAGCGGAAATACGGGGAGTATGCCCCACTGTATGTATGGATCATGCTGTGGAAATGTCGCGTGAAATGCAAAGGAAGCGTGATCCTAACATGGAAGAAGTCGTTCGAGCAGAAGTTCTTAAATTATTTGACGACAGTATCAGTTACCTCATTTCAAATAGCACAGTTCATGGGAACTCACATTACTTGTCGGGAATTGGTTAATCAAGGTGTTGAGGTAATTTCTTTGGCGGACCCTGGTTATAAAGATTAGTTAATTCATGGTCCGTTCTTGTCTGGCTGAAGACGTTAAACTTAGCGCTCCTTGGAGGCAACCCAGCTTTTTATTTCATTGCATTTCATTTTCCTAGTTAGTTAGTTCAATGTTTGTGGGTAACATTGCTGCAAACCCTCACGAGACTACAACTCGTCCACTAGGGGTAACCTAGGGGTTTAAAGGCTTGTTGCATATGCTAAATGCAATCGAAAGCACCTGCGAAAGTGGTATAGCTAGGATCTTTTATGATTTTATTTTTTGTATTTTGCTGATTTCTCTCTTGTGCTGACTGGTTTTTACGTTGATATTTTTTTGGAAAGTCTCTTGATTCTCCGTCCAGGTACCATCTTTCCATCACTCTTTTATTTTCGTTATCCCATATGCATCGCATGTTTATTTCTGTTACATTGAGGATAATGTAGAATTTAGGTTGGGGGTGGGAGATAGATTAGGTTACCTAATCAGTATTTTCTTAGTCTTGAGCAAAATTTGTGAAAATTTTAACATTTTTTCTGGAATTTCTGTTGAATTCAAAGTGATTTTGAAGGATAGTTGTGATTTTAACATTATAAGATACAGAATGTGAGTAATTTATGACTCTTGGATTCAGTTGTCTGGTAGATTTCACAGTTAAGTTTGAATTGTTAACCCATGATTAGAAGTTATAAACATTGATTGAGTCATGATTTCATATATCACATCTCGCTTACACATGGAATGATTAACCTGATAATCACTAAGCATGAAAGAACCAGCCTGAAAAATAAAATTTTTAGCATCAGTTTATAAAGAAGAATTGAAAGGGGTAAGTCACATAATCTTTACCATAGGTTTGCTCCCTATAGGTGTAGGTTTGCTCCCTATAGGTTTGCTCCCATGGTTGACATTTATAAAAAGTTAAGCGACAAGTTTTCACCATAGGTTTGCTCCCTATAGGTGAGAATTTGATTCCCTTCCTTGGCATTACTATTCATAAAGAAAATCAAAGGCTGGTTGAACTAAAAGTTAAATCTGTAAGGCAAGTGTTGGTTTCAGGTTTTGTTGTCATGAATTCTATTGTTAATTATCAATGATATCATGAAATTGACAATTGGATCTCTTAATGATTGTAAGTCGAGATTACACTATACACTCATGGAACTCAATGTTTAGAATATTCTAATTAATGGATTAATATTTTAAACTTGATTATGAAGTTTACCGTGAGTTTGATTCCAGAAAAAAAAAATTTCACCCACCATTCATGAATTTTAGAATTTTCACATCTCAACTATCTGTTCATAAGTCACTTGAGTTTACAGGAATTGTCTTTTATTTCTGAAATTATTTTTCACATGTTTTGCTCGGGACTAGCAAAATGCTTGTTGGGGGTTGTGATGAGTGTCGAATGTTGCATATCAAACTCCAGTAATTGCCTAATGATACGTACATGATAAGGTTTAACATCGTATTTTAATCATGTTTTTGTTGTAGGATGTAATAAGGAGCATTGATTGAAAAAGAGTATTAAAAGCATGGATTTGATGCTCCGAAGTTACCAGAGCAAGGGACGGACTCCAGAGGACCAATATTGAAGAATTTACACACTAGGGATCCGAGGAAATCAAGCCGTTCACGTTAAAGAGGCCCGAAACAGGTGAAAATTGCAAGATCACAGGTTTCCCACAGTCCGATTGGCTCGAAACTTCATACATGTGATGAAGGCTATAAATTAACCATACATATTAAATTTCATCTATTGAAGATCTCGAAAAGTGGCCCAACGGACAGATCAGCCCATTAATCTTCAATTTGGGGCCCACCTGATATCTGGAACTGCCTCAAATTTGGTTTTGGCGGTTGAAATAATATGAGGAAAAGGATGGACGGTGCAGATTTTGCACAAACATTACAGTGGGCCCCGTACGTGATGCATGTACACCATGCACATTCACGCCCGCCGTGCATGGGACCGGCCAAATGGTCAAGATTTCTTGTACGACCCACGTCTTCATCAAACGGCACGGCTACGTTCTTTTCTTACGCCTGATAGACTGGACGCCGCCGGACCTTTTTGCGGCTCACCAGGTGTGCCCCACACGTGTCCCGTCCGGACAATCCAAGTCGTTCATCTTGTAAATGGCCGCGAATACTACAAAACCATGTTGCTACTTTGCAACTATGCGTGTACATGTGTGTGATACAGAGGCCACAAAAGGGCTGCCCTGCAACGTTCAAATCTGATCTTTTTGTCTTTTCTTCTCTGGGACGCATCAATGGATGTTCAAAACTACCTATTCTTGACTGAAATTTCATCCTGAATCCAATGGACGGGGTGGATTTTCCAGAAAATACTTTTGTGGGGCCCACCGATCACGACAGCGAGGGGTACGAGAGGTTTCGTACATATTAGAAAATCCAGTTTTTCAGGCAATTGTGGGCCACCATCTTTGATCATATGGTAGATCTGAACCGTACATCATGTAGAGGACCTAAGAAAGTCCTAAGGGACGGTGTTTGTTTGGAATTTGAGCGAGGAAAATGCTATGTTTCGAGGGCCCGAACTAGGATGCGAAAAGGCTTTCGCTGCGCGTGCGACAGCTTTCCAAATCCGATTTTCACCACTCCAGCCACTCCATCAGCTATAAAAAGAGTTACAAAATGTGAGGAAGGGCATTCAAAAATTGGAGAATTCCAGATCTAGAGGAAAATAGCAGATCCAGAGAAAAGAAGAAAGGAGAGAAGAGAAGAGAAGAGAGAGAGAGAGAGAGAGAGAGAGAGAGAGAGAGATTGGTTTGATGTTCCCTTTTTATGAATTTTATTTATCCATCTTTTTAATGAATTTTATGGGTTACTAATCCCTCAGCTAGGGCTGAGATGAAGCCCCTAATTTGATTAGCTCTTTTATTTGTTGAATTTACTTTAACTTGATTAATTTGTTTCTTTCTCTAAGTGGGCTTGATTGGTTTGAATTCTATACTTCTCCATCTATGAACTTGACTAAAGTATATATATGGATGTTGTTTGGATGCTTATTTTAGGTGCTTGTGTCTGATCATGAACAAGTTTCCTATAGAGGAAGAAACAGGGTGCTTTAAAGAACTGTACATTCCATGTGCCCGACCAAGGACATGGGATATGTTATTCATGACATTGCTTAAAGGAATTAGACATTCTGTATGCCCGATTAAGGACATAGATTGTTCTTTCTCTATAGAAGTGGTATCAATCTAGATTAAGGTGAATCAACAGACAAAACAAGCGTTAGGATAATTAGGGGTGGATTCGAAAGTCCTAGAGCTCTTTCTCTGATTGAATTTTCTTCCCTATTCTCAAATTTTTTTTTTTTTGAATTGTGCTTAGTAATTCGCTCCATTATTTGTTAGATTAGTTAAGGAGAATCACAGATTTGAATTGTGACGACCAGTCCTCGTGGGAATGATCTCGTAATACGTACCATATCTACATCTGATTCGTATACTTGCGAGTTTAAAAATCATTTAAATCATGTTGGTTTAAATAAAACATCAATTTCCCTAACTGCTCCTTAGTCAGTGGTGATACTCTCCGCGAGGACATGTTGTAGAACAAATGGGGGATAAAGGAGGGGATAGGGGCATTCGGTAGGATCACGTTGGGGCCAAGAACATCCTTCACCTTTAGCTGGACTAGCTAGGGTGGAATTGGTCCTGAGTTCCAAGCGAGCAAGGGACCAAGTCCCGACCAATTGGAAGTCCAGAAGTTGTTGCATCCCTCACCTAGCAAAAGGCAGGAGTTGTCCTCCACCAATTCAAATTGCTTCCTCACTTCTTTCCAGCATGGCAAGTCAGTCGATCGTTAAGGCAAATTACTTGAGGGATGATCTTGTAACCCGTATTTAGATCTCATGAAGTTGCCCCACAAACTATTCCTATACCCCAAAAGGATTGCCCAAGCCATCTTCATCCTCATAGCTTTCACCATGTCCTTTAGAGACTTGATGCCCAACCCATCCTCTGCTGCTTTCGGGGTTGCTATCCTTTTCCAACTTAGTCACTAGAGATTTTTCTTCCCCTCTGTCCATCCACCAAAAAAAAGTAACGAAGCTCTTTTCCAGAGTTCGAAGCATCCTTTTCGACGCCACCGCTTCTACTAGCGTGTGGATAGGGATACTACACAAGACGTGTTTAATAAGAGTCACCCTGCCCGCCTGGTTAAGGATGTGGCATTTCCCTTTAGCGAATGTTATGATTGCAAAAAGAATGGTCATATTAAAAAGATTTCTAGTATATAAATAAGGATTCTAATGTAGGTTATTGCTCAGTCTATAAGAGATTTAGTCACATTGAAAAAATATTGTTGGTAGGAGAAAAAAAAAACTATACGAATTTTTTTCTTATGAAAAAGATGATAGAAAACTTGATGAAGAAAGCTTGCTTGTTTCATGTCTTACTACATGTACTAAATTGTTTCGTGTCTAGACAATGGTTGCAGCAATCATATGGCAGGTGATAAATCTTTATTTATTGAGATGAATGAATTGATTAGATCTCATTTCTGGATGGGAGATGATAATGAAGTTAAAGTGCAAGGCAAGGGAACTATTTCCATTGACACCAAATCTAATAAGAATCTTATTCATGATATTATTTATGTATTTGGGTAGCCCAACATTCAATCAGCTTGTGATAGTGGATGAAAAAAGACTTAATTCTATTTTTTAAAATAAATGCATGATATTTGATGAGAGGAATGAGGAGTTGTTAGTTTCAGTACAACGACTAATACTGGAATGTTCCCTCTTAAATTTTCTGAGATCACTATCAATGCATTTATTGTAGATCTAGTGATGATTCTTGGCTATAACACAAGAGATATGGGCATCTAAACTTTGGTGGATTGAACTTACTGCATAAATTCTGTGGTTGGTGGAATGGCAAGGTTGGGAAGCAATGGAGCCCCAAATTGGGTATTTAGAAAGAGGAACTCCCGCGTGCGAGAGATACACAATTTGGTGGCCTTGGATAATGTTGGTTTGGGGTGATTAATAGAGAAGTAATCCTCCTTGATTTTGTTTAGAGATCGACGAGAGCATGGATTATTGGAAATTTGACAAGGGGCAAGTGTACTTGCTTGCTAGTTGCTAGTGTTGTATTATTCTTGTACATTTCAGGCCATAAGCGGGGCCTTTACTTTTTGTTTGGTGCCTGTCCACTAATCTGTAAAGATTTTCCTTTCGGAGACATAAGTACAACTTTGGCGACGAGGTGGAGTTGCTTGTGCTGGTGTAATAACCCAAGTTTATCTTCTCTAATGTTAACAGTGATTTTAAATGTTTATATATTGGTATACATTTTTTTTAGAGGAACTCAAAATTTCATTCATACTCAATGATTTTTACAAAAGAGCTTTTAGGCGGACCTATCAACAAAACAGATAGAACCACTTATTGTGAGAAAAGAAAGACAGGCACTAAAGAAATTATCCCTCCCTCAAATTACCCAATCCCACCCTATCCAGAAATAAGAGGCCTCTAATGATACAGGGGATAGCCGCCTGAGATTCGAAAACTCTACTAGACTAGGTCTCGCTACCCTTTCGAGCTAGGTCGTCCGCTACAACATTCGCCTCCCTAGGGGTATGAGCGATAGAAACCTCCATAACTTCCATGTGCGCCTTAACCCTTGCTTGCCAATAGTACATGGACCACGTGGGAGCCAATTTCATGGAGAGGATCCTTACAATGGATTTGGAGTCACTCATGACCTCCACCTTAGAGAAACCCAACTCGACACAATGGGAGAGGCCCTCCCAGATCACCCTGATCTCAGTTCAAGAATTGGAACCGATGACATAGCCGAAAGAGAAGGTGAATAGGAAGTTTCCCTCACTAAATCTACCGACTCCACCCCCTGAAAGGCCCAGGTTCCCAAGCGAAGAGCCATCAACATTGGTTTTAACCCAGCCCCTCTTAGGTCTTATCCATTTGACAACTTGGATCCTATTCAGATACGACATCACCCCATCAATACCTAAATCCGCGAGGGCTGTAGCCGAAGCACATTTTACCACCTTGGGAAGGGGAAGGGATGGGTCAAGCCTTGTGATCTAGTGGTGGACCCTACCAATCACCTTCGCTGCACAAAACAAGGAACTGTCGAAGCAAGAGGTGTTTCTAAACATTTAGATTTCTCAAAAGATTAGAGCAGGGGTGAGGCCCCTCATGATATGCAGACGGTCAGATAGGGCAACTGCCGCCCACCAAGTGTGTAACGCCCATGAAAAATTCAAATTTAATAATAAAATAATAATAATAATATGTTTTATGTTATCTTATATTATCTTTATCTTATCCTATCTTATCTCTATCTCTAATAATTCTCCCTTATATATACTCTTAACCCTCCCTGTATCTCTCAAGTCTCAATCCCTCAAATAAGTTTTCCTTTTATGGAGTGTGTCGTAAGAGGAGTTCCACTCCAACTTAGATATTAGTAAAAAGGAACCCTGCGACAATTAAGAAAGGGAGAAAGGGAGATGATTTTAGAGGGCTTAGATCAGGTAAGTTATTGTCCATTCTCTCATTACTTTTTTTTAAAACATTTAATATAATTTAACTTGATTTATGTAATGAACGGTGTGGATCAGCCACACGTTCATTGCATTGATCTGTGGGTATATCTGATGTAAAGATCATGGAAGTTTAAACTAAATACGAAGTTTCTTGTCGCAAAAATTGATTAGTGTGCATCTGGTCAAATCAGATTAAATCTTTATGGATCATACGATCCTTAAGGCCAAAATATAGGCCTTAACTTCTAGATCAATCTGACCATCGTATGGGCCACACTAATCGGATTTGAAAATGTTTAATAAGGAAAGCTTAAATTTCTGCAATTGGTATCACTCAGCGTAGAAGTCAAGATGGACCATCAATGTATATTTGGTTAGATCCACACTATTCATCAAATGTGTAGAGGTAAAATATGTCAAGACCTCAAGAATCTAGATGATCCAATCATCCGATGGGCCACCCCGATCAATCACTTACCATTTAATTTTAAGATCTTAAAATAATTAAATTTAATAAACATATTATTTTAATTATTTGGTCATTTAGGGTTTGACCACCTTAGATGATAATCAATGGTGGGCCCCACCGTGCAATATAACTAGATGAATAAGTAACAATATCATTAATATAATTAATTTATAGGATCTCTGAATTTAAATCAGTCTGATTAACTTGTGGATTCTACACTACTAGACTCAAGTGAGTAATCGAAGATGTCTCATGATTCATCAAAATTTAAATAAATTATTTGTGATTGTTTAATTTATTGATATATTGATTTGAGTGTTTTATTACGATGTTGTTGATTTTGACTACTGTGAATATATACAATGATAAATCACATGCTAATCTATTTGAATTATAATAATTGTATGTTGAATTTACTTATCAAGACAAGTATCTATGTCAATTATGAAAATGATACATTCATACACCATCCATCATTCATTGTATTTACATAATGCATGGTCGATCATAGTGGCCCTCCGTAGAAGAAATGTCGATCCTAGTAGAGTGTTACTAGATGCGGGATATGCCCAAGCCTACCAAAAGGTGAAAGCCTACCTAACAAGTGGATGCGGGTTGACGATCTCCAACCCAGGCATATGGATGATCATCTCATCTAATGCATTCATAAATCATTTGCATCCATATCATTGTGCATACATTTTTGCATTTAGTGCTTGTATTATTTTAATTGTTATGATCATGAAACATGCTAGGTTTTCTCGCTAAGCTTGGCCAGCTTACATTTTTATTGATGGAAAAACCGTACAGATAAACAATTAGCTGATGAGTTGGCACAGGAACAAGAAGTTGTTGTTGAACTAGTGCATGACACACATGAGACGTAGTTGTACCTATTAGAAGAGGAACTGGCAGTATTTAGACCATTCCTAATTATTTAATTAGAATTTTATTTATTAGAAAGATTTGATTAGTTATATGATTTTAAGCGTTTGATTGATTTTATTTAATTGAATTATTCTAGGTCTGTAGCAAGTATTCATTTGTAAGCTGTATTGAATGATGAATGAAGCCTAATTTATACTAATTGAATGTTTATGGATGATGAGAATGGACAAACGTTGATTCCTAAATCATTTTGTGTGAATGATTGTGAATGGACTTAGTTATAATGTAAAAATGAATATTGCTTTTGCCTCTGAATAATCGTATAATGGAATGAAGTTAGTACACTTTGTGTACGAGTTACGACTCGAAACTCTTATTTGAGGGTGCACACTCTATACTCGAATTTCGAGTGTGACAACTTGAATGTTTTGCCGGCAGCTGTGTGTTGGGCTGCATAAGCAATGTTGAACAGGGGCGGAAAATGATCCCACACCTTCATAGCTATGCTGCCTGAGGAGAAGACATGGTTAATTATCTTCGCATGGGGTGGAAGCGTAGGAGGACAACAGTCACATTTGGAGGCCATGTCGATCCCTTTAGCTTGAATTCTAATGTCCAGTAGAACCGCTTTATGGATTATCTTCCATGTGAGAAGCGAGATTTTCTGAGGAAGCTTAGGATGCCAAACCCATTTGGACCAAGTTTTCTTGTACCCTGCAGATCTAATAATCTATTAAGCTTACCTGACCTGAAATTCACCCGAAGACGAGTGAACCCAAACTTGTTTGTGTTCCTCGGAAGAGGTACAAGTCCCCTCGTCTGAGATGTGGTCTAACACCACTTGCAATAGGAGGAGATGAGCCCCCACTAAATCACACCAGCCGCTGGGCCCAATGAAATCATGAACTAGTTGGACCGACGTAGGAGGGGTCTGCAGTTTCCAGTCTGAGAGGGGCCATAATCCAGAACAGTCATCTTCCCAAAAGTTGCAGTCTCGAGAGCCTATGATCCAGTGAGTTTGGGCAACAACATTCGAGAAATGTTTGTAGATGTGTTTTTACAGGGGCGAGGCATAGGCGGCAAGGCTCTTACCTCCTATTGAGTGGAGGTCAATGGGGTATTTTCCCTTAACAAAAGCTACCCAACAACTATATTTTCCCCTGCATTTAATTGTCCAGGCCATCTTCATCCTGAAGGCATGCATAATGCTAACCAGGATTTTGACTCATAGCCTGCCTTCAACTTTTAGGCGTGCAATCGGCTTCTAGTTCAACCAATGACATCGTTTACGGTCACCCTTCCAACCCCAAAAGAAATCTATACAGGCTCTTTCCAGATCCCTGAGCAGAGAAGAAGGGATCTCAGTCACTGCTATAGAGTGGATCGGGATGCTGCTCAGCATGTGGTTGATTAGCGTAGTACGACTTGCTTGGGATAGGATCTTACCTTTTCAACCCGAGATTCTGAGCTGAAACTTCTCCATCATCACCTGGAAATAGACTCAGATTGGGACCCTGAGATAAGTGCCCTGTTTAAACCTCAGGGTCCTTTAGGTTGAGCTGACCCGAGAATCAGTTTGATATAGGTAGAAAGGATGAAAAAACTCTTTCAGGCATTGAACTTCTGGTATATGGTCTTTGGTATTAGGCAAGGAAGGTCATGATTCGATTTAGCGATTAGTGACCTCCATTGTCAAGGAGCACCGTGTTGTCTGCGAAGAGATGGGAGATTTGAGGATAGTTACTGCGAGTCATGAAAGGTTGGCAGACTCCACTAATAATCAAACGATGGAAACCTCTACTAAGAACCTCAGCTGCAAGGATGAAGAGCCTTGGCGAGATGGGATCCCCCTATCGAAGGCCTCTAGATAAATGAAAGAAACCACTTGGTTCACTATTAACTAGAATCGAGAACCGGGAGTTGTACTATCATTTTTTGACCATTTCTATCCAGCTCGCCCCAAAACCGAATTAAGGGAGGACTACCTTGAGAAAGCCCCAATCTAGCTATCATAAGCCTTCTCCATGTCCAGCTTAATGAGGATTTCCAACCTTTAACTTTCCTGTCAATGTCCTTATAGACCTCTTGCGTGAGAGCACAATTTTCTGCTATAGATCTTCCTTAAATGAAACCACCTTGTTCAGCAGAGACGATTCTGGGAAGGATCTTACTTAGCCAGTCTATAAATAGTTTAGAGAAAATTTTATATATACAGTTATAAAAAATTAGGCGGAAATCGAAAATTTGATTCGGAGAAGCATTTTTGGGGATTATGCTGATAAGCATTGCAGTGAATGCCCTCAGAGACACCCCCCCCCCTTGGCCATTCTCATTATTACACCATGCAAACATGTTCCCTGAAAAGCTAACGTCGATTAACCCCGCCCAGTTGAGCCCTTCGACAAATTTAGATGCGCTTCTTATGTCGAAAGTGCATGTACCTCTTCTCTCATCAGAAAAAATAATTCCATTAAAGTCTCCCATTACTACCCAAGGAATCGAGGAACCCGTCGCCAGCATGGAAAGTTGGTCCCACAAAGTCCTACGCAGGGTCCTCAAGCAGTTAGGGTAGACAAATGTAGCTAAGGCCAAAGTTGGGTTGCATTGTACTCCTACCGCGATAGAGTGCATCTGGGAGGAGGCTACAACCAGATCAATGGACATAAACGAGGCGAAGAAGATCCAATGTACGTGGCTGCTTCATCTATGCATACATACAATCTTACATGACTGATTATGCCT
The DNA here is from genome assembly GCA_030180095.1 of Magnolia changhungtana. Classification (NCBI taxonomy): domain Eukaryota; kingdom Viridiplantae; phylum Streptophyta; class Magnoliopsida; order Magnoliales; family Magnoliaceae; genus Magnolia; species Magnolia changhungtana. Next base: position 9,553,160 of record JASAUF010000552.1, on the reverse strand, counting down.
CCATCAATTTATATAAAGATTGGTCATTAATTTGTGTATTGAAACTACCTAATCTTAAAAGGCCCGATATATCAAGGCACAAGCTTTTCTTTCTTACCAAAACACATAAGTCCCTTTAATGGAGAGACCTTTAGAAACATAAGGTCTCCCACAAAGAACTCCAAGTCACACCTTTGTTTACCTGTATAACTCTTTTGTCAACTTTGTGCGGCTTGTATATGCTTCTTAATAATCTCGACCTTCTCTAAAGCCTCTTTGACAATATCTGGCCCAATCAGCCTCTTCTCACCCACTTCTATCCAACAACTAGGTGCATGATATGGATGTCCATCTAAAGCTTCATATGGTGCCATTTCTATGTTAGCTTGATAATTGTTATTATAAGAAAACTCAACAAAATCAAGATTATCGTCCTAGCTTCCTTTGAAGTTAAGAGAGCACGCATGCAACAGATCTTCAAGATTCTGATTCACCCGCTTTGTCTAACCATTGGATTGGGGATAATAACTTGTATTGTAATGTAGAGTAGTTCTCATGGCATCTTGTAAGTTCGTCCAAAATCATGAGGTGAAACGAGGATCACAATCTATAGCTATGGAGCTCCTTGTAAATGTAACACTTCCTTGATTTACAGTTTAACAACTTCATTCATCAAGTAAGTGATGCGTATGGGAATAAAGTGTGCTGACTTTGTCAGTCGATCAACGATCACCCAAATCGAGTCATGCTTCTTCAAAGTCTTGGGTAACCCAATGATAAAGTCCATTGAGATGCAATCCCATTTCCATTTAGGTTTCTTTAATGGTTGTAATAATCCTGATGGATTTTGATCTTCTGCTTTTATTTGTTGGCAAGTAAAGCACCAAGAGACGAAATTGGCATTCTCTCTCTTTATATTCTACCACCAAAATAGTCTCTTCACATTCTAGTACATTTTTATACTCCCAGGATGGATATTGAACTTAGTTCGGTGAGCTTCATTTAATATCTCTTTTTTCAATTCCATAACATTGGTCACACACAAACAGTTGCAATATCAAATTCCCTTATCTATGCCATTTCTCCATTCTGACGTATTTGATTTTTTTATGCTTAGACATCATTTTTAGTAACCACTCATCATCAACTTGTGCTTCTATAATTCGTTGCTTCAGAGTATGCTTCATCGTTAAATTGGATAGATGAATCTTCTGCTCTTGGAACTATAATTTGATGTCAAACTCTCTCACGAAGTTCAACATCTCCCATTCTCATATCATTAGATTGTCCATTATTTGTTGCTTGTACTTTTTTCATCTTAGTGCGTCTATTTTTGTCTCATGTTCAGATCGTTATGAGAAATAAATACATAAGACTCTTGTGATCTGTAAAAAGATCGAACTACTCACCAAAGAAAATACAATGGTGGCTAGCTCCAGATCGTGAGTTAGATAATTCTCTTCCTGAATCTTAACTTGTCTAGATGCATAGGCGATCACCTTATTGTGTTGCATGAGTATAGCACTGAGACTTTAATCAATGCATCGATATAACTATAGTATAAACATCACTCGATCTTGTCGAAGAGTGAGTATAGGAGTCGATGTCAACAGCCGTTTCAACTCATTGAAAGTCTCTTCACATTTTTCATTCTATTTGAAGGGCATTCCTTTTCGAGTTAGATTCATCAATGGCCTGGTAAATTTGAAAAAGTCCTTAATGAACCTTTTGTAGTAACTGACAAGTCCGAGGAAGCTTTTATCTTCCAAAACATTTGTGGGTTGTTCCCACTTTATCACAACCTATATCTTTGTCGGATCTACCTCAATGCTTTCCTTCATTGCCACACGACCAAGAAATTGGACGCTTTCTTTCAAGAATTCGCATTTCAAGAACTTGGCATATAGTTGATTATCTTTCAGGGTCTGCAGCGCTGTCCTCAAATGCAACCCATGGTCTTCACTAGTCTTGGAATAGATTAATATATCATCAATGAATTTGATGACAAAATAATCTAAATAAGGCTAAAAAAATCATGTTCATCAGATCCATGAGCACTGTTGGGGGATTGGTCAGTCCAAAGGGCATGACCAAGAATTCATAATTCTCAACGTGTTCTAAATGTTGTCTTCATAACATCATCCTCCTTTATGTGCAAATGATGATATCCTGACCTCAAATTGATCTTAAAGAAATAATGGGCTCCCTTCAACTGATTGAACAAGTCATCAATATGAGGTAATGGATACTTGTTCTTGATCATCACCTGGGCCTTGATTTAATTTCAAACTTTACTCTAATACCAAACTATCATGACTTAAAATTCATAGACCAGCGCATATCCCAGACCCGAGTTCTGTAGCGTGACTCGTACACAAAAGTGTATTTAAACTGATGAAATACATATATCTCAGGCAATAATCAAGTATAAATAATGTCACAAAGTTCCATCTATATCCATCATCTAAAAACTTTCTAAAGGTCATCTATAAAAAGGAATAATCTAATGACCCACCCATTCAGGGGCTTATTCATACGTGATAAACCAAAATTTAAGTAAAAGAATTAAAGTCCACATCCACTATAATCAACCCAAAAATTATCAAAACACTCAAATAACAAAATGAAAATGAAATCAATTCAGAGTTACAAGCTCTTCTTCAGTGATATAAGGACACGTGTCTTGTGGGTCGTTAAACGGCTCAGTCGCGTCTTCATGTCTTGCGCAAATGGCTTAACATCAGTTACATTTATTTATTTTTCATCAATAAAATGGTGAGCTGGCCAGGCCTAGTGAAAGTTCCCACCAGGCACTATGCCAAAACAGCGAAAAAAGGACGGTCCAAAACCGTCTCAAATGACTAAAAAGGACGATCATGGACCGTCGCATAGGCAGTTAAATTTTAATGTGTCCTATTACTTAAAGGACAGTTGAAAACCGTCATTCTTATTGACGCAAAAAGACGGTCATAGACCGTCCTTAAAATGAACTGTCATAGACCGTCTCTTATGAGCACAAAAAGGATGGCCATCGACCGTCCTTTAAAAGGACTGTCATGGACTATCCTTAAAAAAGACTCATGAACCGTCTCTTATGGGCCTTCAAAGGACAGCGATAGACCGTCCTTTAAACGGACGGTCATGGACCATCCTTTAAAAGGACTGTCATGGACCGTCTCGTATGAGCCTTCAAAGGATGGTTATAGACCGTCCTTTAAAAGGACTCATGGACCGTCCTTTAAAAAACTGTATGGGCGATCTCTTATGACCCTTAAAGGACTTTTCAAATTTGACCTATTACAGTCTTCTTCCTGATATACATCTGTTATACAATATATTTCATCACATTCACATTCACATCCATCTAAACCCAAACTACGTAAATCCATCCAAACACACAATCTTCCTGATATACACCTGTTATACAATATATTTCATCACATTCACATTCACATCCATCTAAACCCAAATACGTAAATCCATCCAAACACACAATCTTCCTGATATACACCTATTATACAATATATTTCATCACATTCACATTCACATCCATCTAAACCCAAACTACGTAAATCCATCCAAACACAATCTTATCCACATTACATTCATCCACGCATAATACATATAAGTTTAACTTCATAAGTAAAAAAACAATCTTATCCACATTTCATCACATTCACATCCATCTAAACCCAAACTACGTAAATCCATCCAAACATAAACTACATCCATCCAAACACAAACAATCTTATTCACATTACATTCATCCACACATAATACATATAAATAAGTTTAGGTTTAGGTTAGGTTATAAGCTATAGGTTTAGGGAATTGAGAATAGGTTAAGGTTTAAGTTTAGGAAATCGGGTTCGGGATCAGGTTCAGGTTTGGGTTTTCAAGTTTAGGTTTAGGTTTAGGTTAGGGAGTTGAGATTAGGATTAGGTGTAGGTGTAGGTTTAGGGATTTGAGAATAGGTTATGGTTTAGGTTTAAGAATTCGGGTTCAGGTTCGGGATTGGGTTTAGGTTTGGGTTTTCAAGTTAAGGTTTAGGTTAGGGAGTTTAGATTAGGATTAGGTTTAGGTTTAGAGATTTGAGAATAGGTTAAGGTTTAGGTTTAGAAAATCGAGTTTATGCTTGGGTTTTCAAGTTTAGGTTTAGGTTTAGGTTAGGGAGTTGAGATTAGGATTAGGTGTAGGTGTAGGTTTAGAGATTTAAGAATATATTTAGGTTATAGGTTATAGGTTCGGTTTAGGTTTAGGTTAAGGTTAAGGTTTAGGTTTAGGTTATAAGCTATAGGTTTAGGGAATTAAGAATAGGTTAAGGTTTAGGTTTAGGAAATCGGGTTCGGGTTCGGGATCGGGTTTAGGTTTGGGTTTTCAAGTTTAGGTTTAAGTTTAGGTTAGGGAGTTGAGATTTGGATTAGGTGTAGGTCTAGGTTTAGTTTTAGGGATTTGAAAATAGGTTAAGATTTAGGTTTAAGAATTCGGGTTCGGGTTCGGGATTGGGTTTAGGTTTGGGTTTTCAAGTTTAGGTTTAAGTTTAGGTTAGGGAGTTTAGATTAGGATTAGGTGTAGGTTTAGGTTTAGGGATTTGAGAATAGGTTAAGGTTTAGGTTTAGAAATCGGGTTCGGGTTCGGGATAGGGTTTTAGGTTTGGGTTTTCAAGTTTAGGTTTAGGTTTAGGTTAGGGAGTTGAGATTAGGATTAGGTGTAGGTTTAGGTTTAGAGATTTGAGAATACATTTAGGTTTTAGGTCATAGGTTTTGGTTTAGGTTAAGGTTATAGGTTTAGGTTAAGGTTTAGGTTTAGGTTTAGGTTATAAGCTATAGGTTTAGGGGAATTGAGAATAGGTTAAGGTTTAGGTTTAGGGAATCGTGTTCGGGTTCGGGATATGGTTTAGGTTTGGGTTTTCAAGTTTAGGTTTAGGTTTAGGTTTAGAAATCGGGTTCGGGTTCGGGATCGGGTTTAGGTTTGGGTTTTCAAGTTTAGGTTTGTAGGTTTAGGTTAGGGAGTTGAGATTAAGATTAGGTGTAGGTGTAGGTTTAGAAATTTGAGAATAGATTAAGGTATAGATTTAGATTTAGGTTAGGGTTTAGGTTATAAGCTATAGGTTTAGGGAATTAAGAATAGGTTAAGGTTTAGGTTTAGGAAATCGGGTTCAGGATTGGGTTTAGGTTTGGGTTTTCAAGTTTAGGTTTAGGTTTAAGTTAGGGAGTTGAGATTAGGAGTAGGTGTAGGTGTAGGTTTAGGGATTTGAGAATACATTTAGGTTTTAGGTCATAGGTTTTGGTTTAGGTTAAGGTTATAGGTTTAGGTTTAGGTTAAGGCTTAGGTTTAGGTTATAAGCTATAGGTTTAGGGAATTGATAATAGGTTAAGGTATAGGTTTATGAAATCGGGTTCGGGTTCGGGATTGTGTTTAGGTATGGGTTTTCAATTTTAGATTTAGGTTTAGGTTAGGGAGTTGAGAGGTTTAGGTTATAAGCTATAGGTTTAGGGAATTGAGAATAGGTTAAGGTATAGGTTTAGAAAATCGGGTTCAAGTTCGGGATCGCATTTAGGTTTGGGTTTTCAAGTTTAGGTTTAGGTTTAGGTTAGAGAGTTGAGATTAGGATTAGGTGTAGGTTTAGGTTTAGGGATTTGAGAGTACATTTAGGTATTAGGTCATAGGATTTGGTTTAGGTTAAGGTTATAAGTTTAGGTTAAGGTTTAGGTTAAGGTTTAGGTTTAGGTTATAAGGTATAAGTTTAGGGTATAGGTTTAGGAAATCGGGTTTGGGTTAGGGATCGGGTTTAGGTTTGGGTTTTCAAGTTTAGGTTTAGGTTTAGGTTAGGGAGTTGAGATTAGGATTAGGTGTAGGTTTAGGTTTAGAGATTTGAGAATACATTTAGGTTTTAGGTCATAGGATTTGGTTTAGGTAAAGGTTATAGGTTTAGGTTAAGGTTTAGGTTTAGATTTAGGTTAAGGTTTAGGCTTAGGTTATAAGCTATAGGTTTAGGGAATTGAGAATAGGTTAAGGTTTAGGTTTAGGAAATCGGATTTGGGTTCGGGATCGGAGTTTAGGTTTGGGTTTTCAAGTTTAGGTTTAGGTTTAGGTTAGGGAGTTAGATTAGGATTAGGTGTAGGTTTAGGTTTAGGGATTTGAGAATACATTTAAGTTTTAGGTCATAGGTTTAGGTTTTAGGCTTAGGTTTAGGTTATAGGTTTAGGTTTAGGTTATAAGTGTAGGTTATAGGTTTAGGTTTAGGTTTAGGTTAGGTTATAGGTTAAGGTTTAGGAAATTGAGAATAGGTTAAGGTTTAGGTTTAGGAAATCGGTTTCGGGTTCGGGATCGGGTTTAGGTATGGGTTTTCAAGTTTAGGTTTAGGTTTACGTTAGGGAGTTGAGATTAGGATTAGGTGTAGGTTTAGGTTTAGAGATTTGAGAATACATTTAAGTTTTAGGTCATAGGTTTTGGTTAAGGTTTAGGTTTAGGTTATTAAGTTTAGGTTTAGGTTTAGGGAATTGAGAATAGGTTAAGGTATAGGTTTAGGAAATCGGGTTCGGGTTCGGGATCGCGTTTAGGTTTGGGTTTTCAAGTTTAGGTTTAGGTTTAGGTTAGGGAGTTGAGATTAGGATTAGGTGTAGGTTTAGGTTTAGGGATTTGAGAATACATTTAGGTATTAGGTCATAGGATTTGGTTTAGGTTAAGGTTATAGGTTTAGGTTAAGGGTTTAGGCTTAGGTTTAGGTTATAAGTATAGGTTTATGGAATTGAGAATAAGTTAAGGTATAGGTTTAGGAAATCGGGTTCGGGTTCGGGATCGGGTTTAGGTTTAGGTTTAGGTTAGGGAAGTTGAGATTAGTATTAGGTGTAGGTTTAGGTTTAGAGATTTGAGAATACATTTAGGTTTTAGGTCATAGGATTTGGTTTAGGTTAAGGTTATAGGTTTAGGTTAAGGTTTAGGTATAGATTTAGGTTAAGGTTATAGGTTTAGGTTAAGGTTTAGGTATAGATTTAGGTTAAGGTTTAGGTTTAGGTTATAAGCTATAGGTTTAGGGAATTGGGAATAGGTTAAGGTTTAGGTTTTGGAAATCCGGTTCGGGTTGGGGATCATGTTTAGGTTTGGGTTTTCAAGTTTAGGTTTAGGTTTAGGTTAGGGAGTTGAGATTAGAATTAGGTGTAGGTTTAGGTTTAGGGATTTGAGAATACATTTAGGTTTTAGGTCATAGGTTTAGGTTTTAGGCTTAGGTTTAAGTTATAGGTTTAGGTTTAGGTTATAAGTGTAGGTTATAGGTTCAGGTTTAGGAAATTAAGAATAGGTTAAGGTTTAGGTTTAGGAAATTGGGTTCGGGTTCGGGATCGGGTTTAGGTTTAGGTTTTCAAGTTTAGGTTTAGGTTTAGGTTAGGAAATTGAGATTAGGATTAGGTGTAGGTTTAAGTTTAGGGATTTGAGAATACATTTAGGTTTTAAGTTTAGGTTTAGGTTATAAGTTATAAGTTATAGGTTATAGGTTTAGGTTTAGGTTTAGGTTTAGGTTTAGGTTTAGGTTAAGGTTATAAGCTATAGGTTTAGGAATTGAGAATAGGTTAAGGTTTAGGTTTAGGAAATCGGGTTCGGGTTTGGGTTCTAGGGATTGGGTTTAGGTTTGGGTTTTCAAGTTTAGGTTTAGGTTTAGGTTAGGGTGTTGAGATTATTATTAGGTGTAGGTTTAGGTTTAGGGATTTAAGAATAGATTTGGGTTTTAGGTCATAGGTTTAGGTCTTAGGCTTAGGTTTAGGTTATAGGTTTAGGTTTAGGTTATAAGTGTAGGTTATAGGTTTAGGTTTAGGTTTAGGTTAGGGTATAGGTTAAGGTTTAGGAAATTGAGAATAGGTTAAGGTATAGGTTTAGGAAATCGGGTTCGGGTTCGGGTTCGGATCGAGTTTAGGTTTGGGTTTTCAAGTTTAGGTTTAGGTTTAGGTTTAGGTTAGGGAGTTGAGATTAGGAATAGGTGTCGGTTTAGGTTTAGGGATTTGAGAATACATTTAGGTTTTAGGTCATAGGTTTAGGTTTTAGGCTTAGGTTTAGGTTATAGGTTTAGGTTTAGGTTATAAGTGTAGGTTATAGGTTTAGGTTATTGGTTAAGGTTTAGGAAATCGAGAATAGGTTAAGGTTTAGGTTTAGGAAATCGGGTTCGGGTTCGGGATTGGGTTTAGGTTTAGGTTTAGGTTAGGGAGTTGAGATTAGGATTAGGTGTAGGTTTAGGTTAAGAGATTTGAGATTACATTTAGGTTTTAGGTCATAGGATTTGGTTTAGGTTATGGTTATAGGTTTAGGTTAAGGTTTAGGTTTAGATTTAGGTTAAGGTTATAAGCTATAGGTTTAGGTTTAGGTTTAGGTTAGGTTATAGGTTAAGGTTTAGGAAATTGAGAATAGGTTAAGGTTTAGGTTTAGATTTAGGTTAGGTTATAAGCTATAGGTTTAGGTTTAGGTTTAGGTTAGGTTATAGGTTAAGGTTTAGAAATTGAGAATAGGTTAAGGTTTAGGTTTAGAAATCGGGTTCGGTTCGAGGATCGGGTTTAGGTTTGGGTTTTGAAGTTTAGGTTAGGGAATTGAGTTTAGATTAGGTGTAGGTTTAGGTTTAGGGATTTGAGAATACATTTAGGTTTTAGGTTTAGGTTTAAGTTATAGGTTATAGGTTATAGGTTATAGGTTTAGGTTTAGGTTTAGGTTTAGGTTAAGGTTATAAGCTATAGGTTTAGGGTATTGAGAATAGGTTAAGGTATAGGTTTAGGAAATCGGGTTCGGGTTCGGGATCGGGTTTAGGTTTGGGTTTTCAAGTTTAGGTTTAGGTTTAGGGATTTGAGTTTAGGTTATAGGTTTGGGGTTAAGTTATAGGCTTAGCTTTAGGTTTAAGTTATAGCATAGGTTATAGGTTATAGGTTATATGTTTTGGGTAAGGTTTAGGAATTTGGGTTCGGGTTGGGTTTAGGTTATAGGTTTTGGGATTTGAGAATAGTTTTAGGTTATAAGTATAGGTTTAGGTTAGGTTGTAGGTTAAGGTTTAACGATTTGAGAATAGTTTAGGTTATAAGTAAGGTTTTAGGTTTAGGCTTAAGTTATAGGTTATAGGTTATAGGTTATATGTTTAGGTTAAGGTTTAGGAATTCGGGTTTGGGTTTGGGTTTGGGTTCGGTTTTGGTTATATGTTTTAGTTTAGGTTTAGGTTTAGGTTTAGGTTTAGGTTATAGGTTTTGGTTTAAGTTAAGGTTTAGGTTTAGGTTATAGGTTATGGGATTTGAGAATAGGTTCGGGTTTAGGTTATAGGTTTTGGTTTTGGTATAGGTTTTGGTTTAGGTTTAGGTTACTGAGGTTTTGGGATTTGAGAATAGGTTTAGGTTAAGTCATAAGTTTAGGTAGGAAATCGGGATTAGGTTCGGGTTCGGGTTTAGTTTTGGGTTTTCAAGTTTAGGTTTAGGTTTAGGTTAGGGAGTTGAGATTAGGATTAGGTGTAGGTTTAGGTTTAGGGATTTAAGAATACATTAAGGTTTAGGTATAGAAATTGGGTTCGGGTTAGAGATCGGGTTTACGTTTGGGTTTTAGGTTTAGGCTAAGCGTTTGCCATGATTGATTGGGGTTCGGGATCGGGTTTAGGTTTGGGTTTTCAAGTTAGGTCTAGGTTTAGGTTAGGGAGTTGAGATTAGGATTAGGTGTAGGTTTAAGTTAAGGGATTTGAGATTACGTTAAGGTTTAGGTATAGGAAATCAGGTCCAGGTTCGAGATTGGGTTTACGTTTGGGTTTTAGGTTTAGGCTAAGGGTTTCGGGATTCAGATTTGGGTTCAAGATCGAGTTTGGGTTTAGGTTTAGGTTTTACGTTTAGGTTAAGGTTACAGGTTGAGGTTATAGATTTAGGTTTAGGTTATAAGTGTAGGTTATAGGTTACGGTTTAGGGAATTGAGAATAGGTTAAGGTTTAGGTTTAGGAAATCGGGTTCAGGTTCAGGTTTGTATGCGAATTTAGGTTTGGGTTTTCAAGTTTAGGTTTAGGTTAAGGAGTATATTAGGATTAGGTGTAGGTTTAGGTTTAGGGATTCTCTAGTATTATCTACTATTGAACCTAGTATTATCTGCTACATACTAGTAACATACAACCAATATTGGGGCACCATACCATAAGCTACAAGAATTTCATGTCCCCCTAAACAAGGTATCCTCCATTGATAACATATATATATATATTATAAGTTTTTTATTTTCATTTACATTCCCAAATACATTTATCATCCATCCAAGAAAATTGAAACAAGTACTGTCAATCTATCTCATCTTACCGACCGCCTTATGTTTCTTTTCACCTTTATAGCTCTCATATTTGTTGCAGCTGCTAGTTCACCATCAGTAGTCTCCCTAACCAAATTTTTGTGCAATCCCTCCATTTGAAGCAGTGGCTGAAGTTACAAGAAGTAGGACTAATTAGTCTTTCCATGTTTTAAAAAAAATCAAATTCTTTATTTTTTGTTGCAAGTCTACTTATAATTATCATTGGCTCTTAATCTATTTATAATGAAAATCTTAAATATTACCTGATAGTGCTCCTTTGATAAATGTCCTGTTTGGAACAAATAATTTGTTTTATCATAAATGTCCTATTTGGAACAAATAATTTGTTTTATACATACATGTGTTTTATCATAAAACCATGCATGATGCATCCATACAAAAAAAATCAAATGAAATTTTTTTATATATAAACAGATTTTTTTTAATATTATTATAAATAAAAACTGATTTCCCACCAACAAATGCAACCTATTGATCATAATCATATGGACCATAAATAAAAAAAACATTGAAATAAAACAGATATCTAAATAAATAAAAAAAAGGTTGCAATTATTCTTATTCTTATTAAACGGATTTTTTAGAAAAAAATACAAATAATTAAAATTTTTCAAAAAATTGAGAGATGAACATGCTTCATCATCATATTAAAAAAGTGGGGCCCAAATACTTACTTTAGAAAAGAAAATTTCCCCTATTTCCAATAAGTTTTAACTCTAGTTCCTCGTATCTGATACTCGGACCCAAAATGAACAGGATTCAAATCTGAATTCCCTAATCATGTTTGGATTCGAGTATGCTAAGCCCCCTAAACAAGTAACATACAAGTATTATCATCTAAACTAGTATTACCATACCTGAATTTAGTGTAATGAATAGATTACATAAAATCCCAAACGTATATTTTTATTGAAATATAAATCCCAAATGTATATAACAATCATTTGAAAAAGAAGCTTGCATGACACAACTATAAAGAATCTTTGAAATTTCCTTAGCTAAAGAATCTTTGATATTTTCCATACCTAAAGAATCTCCAAAAAATGATTCATTACATGCCCGATTCAATTCTTACTTGAATTTTGAACTCTCTAGACTAGTTTTTTACTTTTTCTTTTTATTTTTCCTTTTTTGGGTCATGAATGAATGTCAGTTGAGGAATTTCATTTCTAATGAAGTCTGTCCTAAAACAAAAAAGATACATCAGCAATGAGGATTTCTGAAATAGCCAATAGGACGAGGTCAAAACTGAACATGAAATTGAGAACACAAGCTAAAGGTTTCCTATCATGGAAATAAGGGATGGATGCATGAGGAATGGGGTTGCCATTTAAAACCATGCTGGTATCTGTGACTCATAAGAACCGAACAATCCATGTAGGATAAGAAGAAATGAACAAAAATTACCCATGTTAGAGCTATTTGAGCAGATTCTTTGATAACATCACCAAGTTGGCCAGTGAGATGCAAATCACCCTTTCCCACCATTGATGTTGGCATCATTTTTTTTCCTAATTTAGTAACACGGTCATCTGTAGACCAATGAAAAACTATTCCATGAAAGAAAATTGGCAGGCAATCCTAAAAGAGTCACAAACTACCAGTAACATTCTACTCCTAATGCCTTTTGACCCCATAACCAAGTATCCTATGCTAGCATGTACAGAGAGAACCTCAAACAGAGTATGCATGCACGCGCACACATTCTATTTAAAATGTTAGCAAGTGCAAAAGAATGGGAAGTAGGAGAGGGTGCAATGAGGCTAAATACTCTACAGATATGCATGCACGCGCACACATTCAAGGATAATGGAGACAGTTAATAGTTATCTTTCCTAAGATGTTGATGCATCTCCAACATGCCAACATGTCAAGTCTTTGTGATGCAGGATCATTCGACCTCCTACCTACTTTCTTGTCCATCCTCCTAAAAACCAAGCTAGGAAAGCAAGATGTTGTGGTTGTTTCTCGCCATGTAAAAGTTCTGGCAGTCAACCAGAGTAGGTACCAATTTTATTACAAAAAGCAATATTAAAATTGTTCACTACTTTTCGATGTTAAAAAATATCAACAAGGCAACAATATTAAAATAGTTAACACCCAAAATCACATAAACAGTAACATGAACAGCTTTTGAACTTCATGAGCATTGTTAAAGAAAATGTGAAGGATGTAAACATACTCCCACAGTTCCACCATATTCATTTAGAACAATAGCCATATGAACCTTCCTATGCAGAACCCTCTCAGCAGATTCCACACGGACATTGAATCTGTGATATCATCCAAATTTCATCATTCATTTTGAAAAAAAAAAAAAGAAGAAGAAGAAGAAGAAGAAGAAGAGCTTTATGGAAATTTATAATGTAAAAGTGCAGTATAGCAGTCTTTCAGCATAATACGAGGCAGGGTAACCATCTGTTAGTTCATTCAGCGCTTCTAAGGATAAACAATTATCACTTAGCATTAGATGTTATGGATGCTCCATTCTGAATCTGTGATATAAAATAAAATTGCAAAAACAACTTTACAGATAGCATGTAGCGAGTTTCTCAACTACATAATTAAATGCAAATAAAAATTACCAGGTACAAAGTAGGTAGGCTTATGCGCAATTGCTCCCACAGTAGAACTTTCTAGTTTATCAACCTTCAAAAGCAGATTGATCAAATTGTCCCATGCCATAGAAAGAGTGGTAAACACTTACACTCCTAAACATATTGCAAGTAAGTCTCATGAGCACAAGTGAAATAAAAAAATCAAAACCATAGCAGAACTGACCTTTTCAACATAATCTAGTGTATCCATTGCATATGCAATACTGACTATATTGTCAACACGCTTTTCTTCGGAATGGCTCTCACAAGTGACAAACCCACCAGACTTTTCTTCGAAAATCTTTCCCATGAACTTCTTGCCATGGGAGCTAGGTAGGGCCACTGTAATGTTGATGAGAAATTCACCCCGTCCATTTTCTTTGCCAAATCATTTTAGGATACAAGCTAAAAAAATGAGATAGAATCAAAACTCAAGTGAACCATACGTATTGCAATTCCATCCCACCTAATCCCTTCTAATCCCACTGCCCAAACACGCCCTAAATCCCCAAATCCCTAAATCGATATTGAGATTGAGAGAGATTGAGAGAGAGAGAGAGATACCTCACTGTCATGAATAACCTTCAACCGAGCTTCAGAGAGAGAGAGAGAGAGAGAGAGAGAGAGAGAGGGCGTGCGTGGGTAAGGCGTTCGGCAACAGACTGCAAGAGATGGAGAGGGAGGGACGGATTAGGGAACAAAGATAGACAGAGAGAGAGAGAGAGAGGAGAGAGAGAGGGTGGCAGATGAGAGAGCTGGAGAAGATCGGGAGAGATAGGGTTAGAGAATGGGGAGAGAGAGAGAGAGAGAGAGAGAGAGAAAAAATGAAAAAAATAGGCGTGGCTCTTTTTTGAGCGCGTGCCCAATGTTGGGAAACGGTGGTCAGTGCTCTGTGGGACCCACCATGATGTATGTGTTGCATCCATGCCGTCCATCTATTTTTACAGATCATTTTATGATATGAGACCAAAAATGGGGTATATCCCAATCTCAAGTGGACCACATTACAGGAAACAGTGTTGAATAAGCGTGACCATTAAAAACATTTTGGGGGCCATAGAAGTTTTAGATCAAGCTAATTTTTGTTTTTTCCCTTAATCTAGGCCTGTATGACCTAATCAACAGATTAGATGTCAAATAAATAGTACAGTGAGCCTTAGGAGGATTTTAATGGTGGATATCTAATCACTATTGTTTTCATGTGGTGTGGTCTACCTGAGATTTCTATCCCTCTAATTTTTTGGATCAACCCCTAAATTATCAAAAAAAAATGGATGAATGGAATGGATGAAATACATACATCATGGTGGGGCCCACAGATGGCTGGTGGTAGGGGTAGTAGCCAATCTGTTTTCTGTGTTGGGGTCCACTAGAACTTTGGGTTTAACTCATTCTTTGGACATTGCCCTAAAATGATCTCTCCGAATGGATGGAAGGTGTGGATATAAAACATACATCATGGTGAGGCCCAAAAATGAGAGGTATATAAATCTCAGGTGGACCACACCACATGAAAACAATAGTGATTAGATATCCATCATTAAAATCCTCCTAAGGCCCGCTTTACTATTTATTTAACATTCAATCTGTTTATTAGGTCATACAGGCCCCAACAGAGCTCTTTGTTGCCTAGCTCCTTGGGCCTAACCTTAGTCAACCTGATGCCAGACTTGACCTTGGGCCTACTTTGATTTATATATTATATATCCATATGGTCCATTTGTTTTGCCAACTCATTATAGGATATGAGCCCAAAAATGAATCATATTCAAATCTTAAGTAGACTACAACATAAAAAACAATGCTAATTGAACACCCACCATTAAAAACTTTATGGGCCCACCTTAGTGCCCACTGTAATATTTATTTTTATTCGACCCTGTTGATTAGGTCAGACATAAAGGAAAATATTTTAAAAAAAAAATTAAATAAAATAAATAAATATCAACTTCATCCAAAATGTGGTGTGGTCTTAAATTGAGAGGTACATAAAGATCATTTTATGACTTGATCTCAAAATTGAGAAGTATATAAATCGATATCTCAAGTGCACCACACCACATGAAAACAATAGTGATTGGATATCCATCATTAAAATCATCCTAAGGCCCACTGTACTGTTTATTTGACATCCAATATGTTGATTAGGTCATACATGGCTAGTTGAAGGGGAAAAACAAAAATCAGCTTGATCCAAAACTTTTATGGCCCCAAAATGTTTTTTAATGGTTGACACTCATTCAACATTGTTTCCTGGAATGTGGTCCACTTACGATTTGGATATATCTCATTTTTTATCCCATATCGTAAGATGATCTTTAAAAATAGATAGACGACATGGATTAAACACATACACCACGGTAGGGCTCACAGAGCACCAACCACCAACCATTGGATGGTGTCAGGGGGAGTAGTCAATCCGTTTCCCTTATTTATGGTGTGGTCCATTTAATCTTTGGATATGATTCATTTTTTGGATAATTCTCTAAAATTATCTTGAAAAATGGATGAACGGTGTGTGTTGATCCCAAATTTTCGGTAAATCCAAAACTCAAGTGTACCATGCCACGCCAAACAGTGTGGAATAATGATTTCCACCATTGATACCTTCCTTGGGCCCACAGTAATGTTTATTTGACATCCAACATGTTCATAATATCAAAAAGATATAAATGAAAAGATATCTCATAACCTAAAGGGAACACATCAAATCCACGGTATTGATGTTCGACACACATCATGATGGGGCCCACAAAACTTACTAACATCAATTCTTAGGTTCTCACGAGGTCAGTAAGTTGGGTCACAATTTTGACCAGAATATTTGGCCCATTTTACATGTCTGGTCCATTCACTCTATTTTATTGATCATTACCCTCAATTTGACTAATTACTTGCCCCAATCATGCTACACATGAGAAAGATATTGGGCAAACAAGATTGATCAACAATTTGAGTGAATTTTGATTTAAACATCTGAAGTTATTTACTCTTTAATCTGGACTGATCAGATTGTCCAAAAACGGTTAAAGGTTGTTCATAATATCAAAAATATATGAATGAATAGAAAACATAAACATCAGCTTGATCCAAAACTTCTATGGCCTCCAAGAAATTTTAAACGATAAAGGTTCAATAACATTATTTCCTGTGGTGTGGTCCACTTGAGCTTTGGATATGCTTCCTTTTTGTTCTTTAGACGTCAAATTTTCTGTTAACATGGATGAATGGAGTGGATAAAATAAATAAATAATAGTGGATCCCACAAGTTTAATTACTCTGGTAAGGGTAACGAGTAACTCACTTAAATGTAGTAGAGAAGGGTTTCCTTAAAACATTCATAATCATATATTGGGCCTTCCTAAATGTGATTCACATATCCTGTGTCCCACTTGGATGAGGGGTCAAACCAAGTTTCAACTACATCCATGTCTGTATTAACTTATAAACATGTTGGATCTCAAATAAACATCGCAGTGGGCCCTAAGAAGGTTTCAATAGTGGGTGTCACTATCCCACTCTTTTCTATGGTGTGGGTCCACTTGAACTTTGGATCTGCCCCGTCAGTCAGATGCACCATTCCATGGTAGGCCACGAGCTTAAAAATAAAGTCAATCCATGACTTGGGTGGGCCACACCACATACTATAGTTGAGAGGGTTACCCTCCCATTAAAACATTCATATTAATCATTTATTGGGCCCACCTAGATGTGGTTCATAGATCCAGCCCATTCATTATGTGTGTCCCACTTGGATGAGGAGTCAGCCCAAGTTTCATACACATCTAAAACTCATGCCGGCCCCACCAATTAAATGCTTTTATATGTTTTAGGGATGTCTTCACATAGTTTTAGATGTTATGGCCCACCTAAGTTTCGTATACGACTGATTTTTGGACCTAAAAGGGACACATCAAATGCATGGTGTTGATGTTCTACATACATCATGGTGGGGCACACACAGATTAACCTCATGGGAAGTTCCCATGAGGTGACCTTATAGTACCATTTCACTATTTAGGTAACTCCTTCATGGGTGTTACTCTAACCGTGTAGGGCCCACCTTGATATATTTTATGTATATCAACACCGTCCATATATTTTTCCATCATATTTTAGGATGTGATTTCAAATCATAAGAACTCAATAATCTCAGGTGGGTCATACCAATCAAAACAATGATGAATAACTATTAAAAACCTTTTGAAGGCCATAAAAGTTTTGGATCAATTTGATCTTTGTAGTTTACCTTCATGTAGATCTTCTTTACATTATCAACAAGTTGGAATGCAAATGAACATTACTAAAACCTTACAATGGGTTCTTTATAATTTTTAATGGCGAGGTACTATATTATCATTCTTTCTAGTGGTGTGGTCCACTTAAGATTTAAATCTATACAATTTTTAATACCCGGCCCAAAAATGGGTTGGAGAAACAAATGGGCAATAAGGATATACAACACATCATCAAAATCTCACTTTTGTTATCTAACTTTTCAATTTTTCTCGTCAAAATACAAAATTTAGTTTTCTTTTTTAAAAATTATATTTTTTTTTTACAATTTATCAATTTTTTCACAATTTTATTTAATTTTTTAAATTTTCTTTTTGAAAATATCATTTTTTAAATCTCACTTTTGTTATATAACTTTTTAATTTTTCTTGTCAAAATACAAAATCTAGTTTTCTTTTTTTAAAAATATATTTTTTTTACAATTTGTCAATTTTTTCACAATTTTGTTTAATTTTTTAAATTTTCTTTTTCAAAATATCATTTTTTAAATCTCACTTTTGTTATATAACTTTTTAATTTTTCTTGTCAAAATACAAAATCTCAACCATTGTGTTGAAGGGCACATCTATTCTATTGGGTAGATCACTTATTTTAAAATTACAATGATTGGATAATCTCAACCATCTGATATTACCGTTGAATTAGGCCATTTTCTTTTTAACCAAGGTATTAAGGAACTTTGATTTGCACTCCTCTTTCTTAAACGTGTATATTTTTTCTTAACCTCAAGTTGCACTCTTCTTCTTCTTCTTCTTTTTCTTTTTTCTTTTCACATTTACATGTTTTAATCCTACCTTGTGTATTGTAGGCCACATCCATTCAATTTGGTATAGATCCCTTTTTTTCAATTTTTCTTGTCAGAATACAAAATCTAAGTTTCTTGTTTTAAAAATATATATTTTTTACAATTTGTCAATTTTTTCACAATTTTGTTTTATTTTTAAAATTTTCTTTTTCAAAATATCATTTTTCAAATATCACTTTTGTTATATAACTTTTTAATTTTTCTTTTCAAAATACAAAATCTAGTTTTCTTTTTTAAAATATATATTTTTTTTATAATTTGTCAACTTTTTCACAATTTTGTTTAATTTTTAAAATTTTCTTTTTCAAAATATCACTTTTGTTATATAACCTTTTAATTTTTCTTTTCAAAATACAAAATCTAGTTTTCTTTTTTAAAATATATATATTTTTACAATTTGTCAATTTTTTCACAATTTTATTTAATTTTTTAAATTTTCCTTTTCAAAATATCATTTTCTTATTGAATTTTTTTTTTTTTTCTAAAATTATCAACATTATTCGAAGTTCTTAAATTTTTTTTCAAAATCTAGATTTTTATAAAATTACATTTTTTTCAAAATCTAAATTTTTTTCTTAAACATTGCTAGTTATTTTTCTTTTTTAACTTTTTTTTTCGAAATTCATTAATTTTTTTGTTCTTAATTTTTGACTGGAGCATTAGAGACGGTTTAGGACCGTCTCTAATGCAGACAGTCTTTGACAATCTCAAATGACCACTATAAGACGGCTAAGGACCGTCTCTAATAGAGACGGTCCTTGACAGTCTCAAATGGAGATGGCTAAGGACCGTCCCTAATACAAACTATTTTTAACTCTCAGATTAGCAATAAAAGACGGCCAATGACCATCTCTAATACGGACAATCTTTGACCGTCACAAATGACCGCATATGAGACGGTTAAAGACCGTCTCTAATAGAGACGGTCCTTGATAGTCTCAAATAGAGACAGCTAAGGACCGTCTCTAATACAGACTATTTTTGGCAATCTTAGATTACAGGAAAAGGCGGCCAATGGCCGTCTCTAATTGAGACGGTCCTTGATAGTCTCAGATTACTAGTAAGAGATGGCCAATAATCGTCTCTAATACGGACGGTCTTTGACCGTCTCAAATGGCCGCATATAAGACGGTCAAACCGTCTCGTATTCCAGACGGTCAATGGTCGTCTTTTATGCGCAGTTAACGACGGTTTTTGACCGTCTTAAATTATTTGTGGACGTTGAAATTTTTGAGACAATATTAATGACGGTCAAGGGCCGTCTAAAAGTTTAGAGACCGATTACGGCTGTCTTTAAAGTGTCTTTAAACCAAGCAATTTTAGAGACGGTCCAAAACCGTCTCTAAATCTGTCATTTTTTTCCATTTTTCACGTAGTGAGGGTTCATTAACATGAAAATTAAAGATAATAAAGGAAACATAAAACACATTTAATAGTCATTAATCTTATTTAATGCATGAAATGCATGTGTTCACTAGGTAGGGGATGTATCTACCTGCATGAGTTTGAAAATTGTTAGCCAACATCTGCCCATTAGGGAAGGCTTCCGCTGTTTAGGTAGGCATGGGTAAAAATCACATCTGGAAGCATAGCAACCAAGACAAACAATTCTTTGAGAGAGGTTCCCCAGGATAAACTACGCATGTGTAATGCATGCATGATGTTTAGGTTTCCATCATTTATTTGTAGATTTACAGGTATAATAGATTGATCAGCATATACATGTATGGCAAAGAAAATTTCAAGTACCATAGCTTTTCATGGATTTATATATGTAAACATATGTTAACATGAAGTGGATAGTTCTAATTTTGCATACTTGGTACAATTATCAAAACTAATATTAAAATAGATTATCATACATCAAACAAACACGACCTTGATTCAAATGAGAAGGAAACAAGTTGGGATCCCTCACCTATGAATTTGGCGAGGTTGACTACTTCTAAGATAATCGAACTAGAAAGATTCAGGAAAATCTTAAAATAAAATATGCAATGACAATCATTCTTTTGATAAGTAAATGTTAATTTGTATGGTGGGCCCCACCTCTGATTAATCAAAATCATAATTAGGGTCCATAACATGATCAAATTTGGGTCCTTTCAGATCCATTCCTTAACACAAGGTTTGTAATCATCTCAATCACAAATAGAAATTACTTGATCAATCAAGGTAATCCCTACCATTCCACCAACATTTAATTAATTTATCAATGATAATCAATTTATAAGTCACTTATTAAATGGCCTGATTAATCAGATTCATAAGATTTGGAATGTAAATGAGTCGATTCACGCTCTGTCATTCGGTCAAACCGAAAACCTCTTACTGGTAACAACTCTGCCTTTTATACCCTTTATCGGTCAGATCAACAATGTATCACTCGAACTGACGATTTTAAAAGTTGAACCGACATACTCGAAAACACACTTCGGTGTTACAAAGCAAATCAAAGTTTTTCTGATTTTTATTAACTTAGATCTAGGTCAATTTGAGGTACATATGTAAGATCCAAATCAATTGACTTGTCAATGGATGGTTAAAGATGAGGGCTAAATATTAGGTGGATTTGACTCTCCCATGGGCCCAATCAATCCTTAATACCACCATATTTGCATTAGCAATCACCATTTGATTAGTATGGTCTACCTGGTAATTAGATCCACCTAATCTTTGACGTTCTAGCATATTTTGGCCTCAATGGTCAAATGAACTGTATGAATTGGATCCCACACATCAAGGTGGGCCTGACACAGTTTCCCACGTCAAATAGCAAAAGAGCATTATACAAATATTTGTGTTTATGCATATGGTGTTTTCTTTTACACCAAACATATGTATATATGATGGCCCTTTGGTTAATCTGAACCGTCCATCATGTAGATCTTAGTGAAATTTATAAATAACAATAACAACAATAATAAAAATAAGCAATAATACACCAACCTAGATCAGAGTTTTTCCTTCTCCTAGAACTCTCTCTCTCTCTCTCTCTCTCTCTCTCTCTCTCTCTCTCTCTCTCTCTCTCTCTCTCTCTTTTGATTGAGACTTCGAGAAATCCTTAAATCTCTCTTTTATATGAAGAGATACCAACCGATTGATCCTATCTCCTTTTCAAATTTGAAGTTGAATTAAAATTTTAAATTTACTGTTGGATTTTACAAAAATGTACTTTTTTAGTGTACATGTATCAATCATTCGACCTATATTACAACCAAGAGAGCCTTTACCACTTGGATAGCTGGCTAGTTGTTGTTTCTTAAAGACAAAATTTAAATTTTAAACCTATTTAATCATTTATTTGGTGGGTATATGCGTCCTACCTATGTACAAAAATTTAGGGTCATTACATTCTAACCCCCCCCCCCCCCCAAAAAAAGAAAAAAAAAATTTCATCCTCAAAATTTAGCTGACATGTTCTTGAAGAGGCATAGGAACTTTTCTTAAATTTCTCCTTCTTGCTCCCATAATGCTTCATCAACTCCGTGGTGAGCCCATAAAACTTTGACTAGTGGCATAGTCTTGGTACGTAAAACATGCTCCTTACACTCCAAGATACATACATGCTTTTCATGTAAAATGTATCTTCACGCAACTCGAAATATTGCCAATCTATAACATGCGAAGCATTCCTTTCATACTTCTGTAGCATTAAAATATGGAAGATGTTGTGAATGCTTGTAAGCTTGGGTGGCAATGCGAGCCGATAAATGACTTGTCTTGCTCCAACACCTCGAAAGGCCCAATATAACGAGGTGCAAGCTTTTCCTTCTTGTCGAAATGCATAAGTCCTTTCGATGGAGAGACCTTCGAAAATATGTGGTCACCCACGAAGAACTCTAAGCTGTAACTTCTGTTATCTGCATAACTCTTATGTCGACTCTGAACGGCTCATAGATGCTTCCTAATAATTTTGACCTTTTTAGTAGCCTTGAGAACAATATCTGATCTAATCAATCACTTCTCCCCAACTTCTAACCAACAAATAGGTGTACGACATGGACACCCATTTAATGCTTCGTATAGTGTCATCCCTATGCTTGCTTGTAACTATTATTACAGATAAACTCAACGAAATGAAGATTATCATCCTAAGTTCCTTTGAAGTCGAGAGTGCATGCACGTAACATTTCTTTGAGTATTTGATTCACATGCTCTCTCTGTCCATTAGATTGGGGATGGTAAGCAGTATTATAGTCTAAAGTAGTACCCATGGCTTCTTGTAAGATCGTCCAAAATTGTGAGGTGAAACGAGGGTTGCGATCTGACATGACGAACTTAGGCTGTCACGCCCCAAACTCGGGAACCGGGCCCATAAAATTCCCAGCCACCGAATCTAGTACTGACAGTCTCTGTAGTACCCCATTCTTGGATTCCAACTCCCATACGCCAAGTTCCGATCCTAGGATTCTACAATGAGGATTTGCAGGGTGAGTTTATACATACATACATATATATATATATATATATATATAAAGAAGCATAACCACAATGTACCCAAGTCATGACCATAATACAAATCCTAAAAATGAGTATCAACCTAACAAAAATATCATGATAAGCATAGTTTCCTACTAAAGTTAACTAAATAAAGAAGTAACACCATTAACCAACCTGATCAAGTCCTAAAAGTTAGCAAGTAACCACCAGCAAAACAACACGAAACTGAGAAAAAGCACCTACAAGAAACCACCTATAAGAGAACAATCCAATGATAGTGATCGTTATGCATATGAGCTATGTCTATATGGTAGTGGTAAGAACATAAACAGTTCAAATCAATCTAAAACAATGATTTGGAAAAAACATAGATACTCTAGCAGAGTGTCATGACCCCTACCTGATGAATCACCCAGATATCTCACATAAATGCCATGAATCACCTCTTCAATCTCTCCTCACATGAATTACCCAGTACTTTAAACATTGAAACATGGTACAAGAAGAAGTGGGAACAGAAATTTTCAGTTTTTGCCAACTACTATGAACCAAGAGGGGAAATCCTCAGTAGTATACAGAAAAAAAAAAAAAAAAAAAAAAAAAAAAAAAGGGAAGAACAAAGTGACAACAGTATCCTCAGGAATATAAGACAGGATGAGAAACAATAAACTAGAGAATTGAAACACTCAATGGGGTAAGTTTTAACTTACACAACAATAATTACAAGATTTACACTTCTGCAACAAACGAGAAGAAATTGCAAAACTTACACATTGGCAAGCATTTTTTTTTTTTAAAGCATGGTTCAAAGAAACAAGAAAATAACAGAATTAATTGGATGAAAATGTACAAAAATTATCAAACAAAGTAATTGAGAATCCCTGATGAAAATAGTTTTATGTTGGTATAAATTACTGACCTTCTTTACCCAAGAATCTTTGTACTCCACAATATATGGATTGCACACTTTGGAAATAAGCTCCATCTACATGGTCAGAAGAACCATTAGCATCTTAAAGCACTGCATGTGTCATGTAAGATCAAATTCGGCCCTCATATTTCCAACATACAATCGAAGTAAGCAAAATTCAAATATTCTCTGAAGGAAAACCATTCAAGTTGTAGACCAATCACCATTTACAACAAAAGGCAATGAGTTTCAAGTCATTTTGTACTTCAGTGATTCAAAGACCCACACCCAAACCCAAACATTTAGCTGTCTGGTTTTTCTACCTAGAGAAATTGTCAATGTTCCCAACATGCATAAGTGAATGATTCATGTATTCATGTCATAATTTCTCTATAGTTACACTCAAAATCTTGTATTTCTCAATCTATGCACTCCTAGGGATCTCACGAATGGGCAACCTTTACCTTAAGGCCGACAACAAAATTCCATCAAGGAACTCAACATGGCAAAACATAAAAAGTGCTCATAACAGAATGATTTTCGTGACATTGAACGAAGGGACCATCTCGCCCAAAGTATAAATGAATGACACAAATAGAAAGAGAACTCACCTCCTGATGAGCAGACCTGCGGCACCTATCAGTTTGACGGGCAAACCAAATCTTCTTCAAGACATACCTTAAAAGAGGACAAAAAATCGAGAGAAAAACCAGTCAAATCATAACTAAACAAAAGGAAACATTCTCAAGCTAGATATAAACTGTCACAACTGAGAGGGTGGGAAGAAAAGATAAAGAAAATCATATGGCTATACTCTCACTTCTTCTTTTCTTAGTCAATTCATTACCTTTTATCCTTCCTATTGTTTTCCTTGTGGAAAAGCCACACCCATAGTTTTGGTTTCCTTTTTCCTGCATGCTAAAGGAATTTCTGGGAGGTTTACGATCCATTTTTGGACAGAGCCAAAGGCCTCCACTTGCTTGTCTGTTAAGGTGTCAAACACAACAGCCAACAAATATAGATAAAAGGGAATAAGTTCCCAATAGAAGGAGCTCAGCTATGCCAACAGCCATACATACCATGGCAATAACATTTGTTCTCATCCAACATGGGCCAAAAAAAAAAGTTTAGCCTAGAGGCAATACTCCAAAACTCATTGTACGCATGTGTTACATACCCACAGCTATAATTCACTGAAACCATACTGTTTCTCAAATGGCCTCCAATAATAACCTTGTGAGAGACCTCAATGTTGGCAGTTTTTCACCCAAGACACAAAAATAAGTCCCAACTATGCTACGAAATTAGGACATCTAGAAATGAAGATATTATCTATTTCCTTCTAGAGATAGGTAGCACCATACCTCTTCCCATTGATGGTGTCCTCTGAGGAGAGTGTCAGTGGCACTGTTGTAATACATATTCAGTTCAAGAGAGTGCCAATGGCACTATTGCAGTACGTATTCAGTTTTGCATCCATCAGCAACAAGAATTTTGAGAATTACATATCTCTATTCTTTATGGGACTTCATTGCTGCTCATCAGATATTTCCATATAAACTTAGTAAAACCATTGATAAATGAAATGAAACATCTAATTGAATAGAGAAAAATCCGGCAGCAGACCCTCCCCACACATAAGAATGGATCAGTGCAAATGGAGGAATTGATTTATTTTTAGCAATGAGATAAACAGAACAAGCACGTTTAGATAATAGGAAAGGAAAGCTTCACAATCAAAGGACTTATTGTTATCATAGCAAATGGACCGCGTCGAGTCAACTCAACAAGTCTTCCTGAGTTGGTGCAAGAACAGGGCCTTCACCCGCACCTACAATAACAAAGAGCAGAGCTTTGCTCCGATTATCAGTCCACCATCGTCGCAGATCACAAAATCACAGGGCCTTCTTTGTTGGCTTCCGTCTTCGATCCTCCATTAAATTCGGCAACCTTCAGAAATCAGCGACCCATGCACCTCAGGTAGCCATTAAATCCATCATCCTATGATGTGGCTTACTCAAATCCTCGATCCAGACCTTTAGCCACCATCTTCTACGGTTGCTCCCAGTCTCGACTTCCACCCCTGCTCCATCGAGCGTACGCTGCTTCCACGCTTCCTACCATGCTAGGGTTTCAAAAACCCCCCTTTCGCCAAATGATGACACTGATCTGCCGTTCCAATCGGCGAAAAAGTGGATGGCAATGAGAGCTCGAACCGCCCTTGATCGCAAACAAGTATTGTCAAACTCCTATATAGGGTTTGGAAAAGACAATAAAAGGGATTTGAAATCCTCGTTTACGCACTGGAAAATCGCAGAAGAAGAGAGATTAAGGATTTGAAATCCCTGTTTACGCATTGGAAAATTGCAAAAGAAGAGAGCTCCCTAAAAACTAGTGAAGTGGGAAAGGCAAAAGGAAATCCAAACTAGATCTGCTCCAAGTTGTAGAGAGAGAGAGAGGGAAAGGGAATAGGGGAATGGGGCGCTGGGAGTGAGAGAGAGAGAGAGAGAGAGAGAGAGAGAGAAGGGTGAGAGGGCGCCGGGGAGAGGGAGAGAGAGAGAGAGAGAGAGAGAGAGAGAGAGAGAGAGGGAAGGGTGGTAGAGGGTGCTTTGGGAGTGAGAAAGAGAGAGGGAATGGGGGTGGAGGGCACTGGGAGAGAGAGAGAGAGAGAGAGAGAGAGAGAGAGAGAGAGAGGAGGAGAGAGAATATAAGAATTAGGGTTCTGTTTTTTTTTTAAAGCTTTTTCCGCACCCTTTGCTAGCGGCTGCTTTTAATTAGCGCTGCAAAGAGTTCCCGTAACACCGTCGGATCGTCATCAGCAATTAATAATTCTTACATTTGCTGGCAGTTAGTGCTGGTCATCGGCAAAAAAAGTGCCGGCAATGGCCCACTTTCTTGTAGTGCCTCCACCGAGGGTACCTCTATTAAATGAGTTAAGTATCTTGTTTTGTTATTAATCCAAAATTAAAATTTTTAGTACTAATTAAACCGGTTTGATATGGCTCAAAATTCAGGGTCATTACATGTTGGCCCACCAAATTGAAGATTTTATCAATATTAACAAGTGCAGTGCTTATTCTAGAGATGTTTCTGTGCACTACGTGGAACTCGTCCTCACCATAGCTACAGACGCTTTAATTTTCTACCGCTTGAAACATTGACACATCTTGACAAATATTAATGCAACGAAGCAATGGAGATAAATCTTTGTATTTGAACTGAAATTGTGTATTTCACATTTTACATATATACAAACATAGATGTTTCAAAAGAAAAAACCCATTTGAAAACCCTTTAAAAATGTGGATTCCATGAAGGGTTTGAGAGAGCAAAGAAGGCCGTGAGATCACTACTGGGTGAGGATGTTAAGGAGAGAGACTCTGGTTTGGATTATGCACCGGAACATGGACTCTAAGCTGGCATCAAGGCTTTCAATGCAAAACTCCAAACCCTCTAACTGGCTTTGTGCCTTCTGCACCCTCTCTGTCTCAACGTCTTTGCTCGAAATTTGCCGAGAAAGAGCAAAGAATGCGGCATCTACACTTTCAACCTCGTTCATATTACTTTGATCCTCCATCGCGCATGCTACTTGCCCCTTGTGCATCAATTTGGAAACAAATGTCCATTTGCTAGGCTTTGGTCCTAACCTTGATGTGGACATGAATGACAATACGGCGTGGAAGATGGAAATAGTGATAGACTTCACGTCACTTAGCATCGCAACCACCGTCGACAGATGCTGGTCTTGATCAAACAGAGAAGTGGAAGCACATTTGTTATCCATTTGCTTCAGTGCTCCAATGCACTTTTTGATGTCCTTCATCATCTTCTTTCTTGAGCAAATGTATGCTGCCACATTATTTTCCATTTCCAAGTCTCCACCTCTTCTGCGGAGAGCTGATCGCAGGTCCTGCATATTTTCCTTCATCCGCAACAGTAGATCCCTTGTCATGCTGCATGTGTCCAACAACACAACTGATCCATCCAACACCTCTTCTACCCATTTATGGTGCTGATTACAGACGACAGATTGTTGGGAGAGTGGTAATTGAAGAAGGCTGTCGATGCAGTCATACAAGTTTTTGAGGCCACCCAACCCATTGTATATCATCTCAGCTGTTAAACTAGAGGTTGAGGATGACAGTGTCACCCAGACCTTTAGATTGCTGATCTCCTCTTCACCATTGAGCGCCAAGGGATGGGATCTGGAAGGCATGCTGGTGGACCGAACATGGTTGGGATTTACTGGCACAGCAGAGGAAGAGCCAGCCATTTTTTTTTCTTTCTTTGCACCTAAACTCACCGTCTAGGTTGAAGAAATGAGGAGGATGATGAAGATGATGCTTTAGAGGAGTTATTGGTTCTTATAATAGCACAAACGACATAGAGAAAAGGTTGGTGGAGAGAGAATCTCGGCCTCCACGTGTCCATTTAATGAGCATGTGTAGTTGATATGGGCCTTGATCTTAAAAAAGGGATCTTGCAACCCACTTGCCAACAGCCAGCAGCTCTATCTTTTTGTTTACTCTATTTGAGATCAGATGTTGAGGAGATTCATTACAATTTGACAGCATGCAAGAGCTGCCTTGTGCCTTATGTTGTCTCTCAAGGATGCCACCAACCATGCCATCGTCTTTTCTTTTACGTCTAAATCATAAGGTCATTCATGGACGCATGGATTATTTAAGCTCTAAAAGAAGAGGTCGTCTCACATCAGTCGCGACAAAGGCTTGAACCTCACTGGCCCATTACTAGCCGTCCAATTAAAAAGGTAATTTCAGATTAACTGAATTTAGAAGTTGTTAAAACTGGTTATGATAAAAATATCAAAGAATTTTTATCTTCTCAAAAAAAAAAAAAAAAAAAAAAAAAGAACTCCCCACTCTATTTGACAGCAACTTCCCCTCTCATTTACCCGATCTCCCTAGAAATCGTCTTTTGCATAAGCGTGTAAATTTATAAAAAATAAAAAAAATAAAAAAAATAAAAAAAGATAAAGAAATCATGTGTTGCTCACCAAAAAAAAAAGAACTCCCCACTCTATTTGACAGCAACTTCCCCTCTCATTTACCCGATCTCCCTAGAAATCGTCTTTTGCATAAGCGTGTAAATTAAAAAAAGATAAAAGATAAAGAAATCATGTGTTGCTCACCACGTGGTTTGTATGACATCCACTCTCTTCATTTGGTGCATCCCCAGGAGCCAATAAATCAGTCACGTTCATAACTCAAATGGGGATGGGACACTAAACATGTGTGTCAACTAAGTCTTTTTTTTCTTTTTTAATTTTAATGATGAAAAACAAGCTTACAAGCTCTTAAATAATAAGATAACCCCTGGAAAGAAGTTTCGGAATTAAACCATAACTAAAACTCATAGAAATCGTGACTTTTTTTGTTCAAAATATATGTCATCATATTGATAGGCGCAAAGCTATACATGAGAGCTTCGGGAGGACCAGTCAACCTAAAAAAGGGGTGAGGTTTGCCTATCGTAAGGAACAAGGGGAGAATAAACAAAAAGCTAGAGTTCCCTCAGGTTTCCCAATCCCATCCTGTCCAAGAATAGGAGGCCTTTGGTGATCCAGGGAAAGTCCATCGCAGATAGGAAGAGCCTCAGGGACTGAGTACCACTGCCTCTTCTAGCCTGATCATCAGCCACAACATTTGCTTCCATAGGGATATGGGAGATCGAGACCTCCAAGTCAGCCAAGATTCTCTTAACTCTGGCCCACCAGTAGCTCATGGCCCATGAGAGAGACAAGTTCCTCGCGAGGATATCCACTATCGCTTTAGAATCACTTTCCATCTCTACTTTGGGGTAACCCAAGTTCACACAGTGGGAGAGGCCCTCCCAGATTGCCCTTGAGTTGGAGCCAAAGTTGAACCCGGAAGAGAATGCAAAAAGAAAGTCTCCCTCACTATTTCTACCAACGCCACTACCCCCAGAAAGGCCCGAATTCCCCAACAAGGAGCCATCAACGTTGATCTTAACCCATCCCATCTTTGGCCTAACCCACTTGATCAGTTGGAACTGCCTTTTAAAGCTTGGATTGTCCCCGATACCTAGCTCAGATAAGGCTAGAGCTGAAGAACGTTTGACTATTTTTGGGAGAGGGATGGTTGACGCGAGGCGGCCGATCCAGAGTTGGATTCAAGCTATACTATAACTTTTCTCTAGGCAGGTCGGGATATTCTCGAATCTTGCCGCATTTGTGGACATCTAGATCTCCCAAAAAATTAGTGAGGGGGTGAGGGCCTTGAAGGTGTGCAGTTAGTCAGTTGATGCAGCAGTTACCCACCATTTTGATGCTCTGATGACTACTAAATCTTGGTTGGAAGAGTGAACCTTGAAGACTGGCTGAAAATAGTTCCATACTTCGGATGCGAGCTCTCCCGAGGAGAAAACGTGATCAATCGATTCTGTGTGTCTCTCATTCGGGTCATGGAAGCATACGCATTTTGATGCCAAATGGGCCCCTTTTCTTTGTGATGTATCAGCAACCGGAATGGCTTTATGAATAATCCTCCATGAAAGAAGAGATATTTTAGGGGGCAGCTTCGAGTGCCACACCCAAATGAGCCACAATTTTCTCACACCTGGGGGTCTAGAAGATCTCCAAGCTTGACTAACCCAAAGTTCGCCTGATGAAGAAGCAACCCACACCTCCCTGTCTTCCGTATTAGAGGTACAAAACCCCTCATCCACCATGTGATCAAGTACCAGGGACAGGAGGAGATCCTGGCCACTTCCACATCCCTCCATCCATCAAGGCCAATGAAGGTATCGACCTCGGTTTGCTGTGGTTAAGGGTGGGCAAACTGGAGCTTCCCGTCCACAAGGGGCCCAAATCTGGTCCAATCGTCTACCCAGAACCTGCACCGCCCTATCCCTAACATCCAACGGGAACCAGACAAAATAGACACAAAGGCTTTATGAATATTCTTCCATAGAGGCGAGGCCCAAGGGAACAAGCCTCCCGCTGCCTTCCATGTGGAGATCGATTGAGTATTTTCCTTTGATAAATGTTGCCCAACAACTATCTTTTCCCCTGCACAAGATTACCCATGCCTTCCATATGGAGATCGACTAAGTATTTTTCATCAAACTCACTAATCAGATGTTACTCACCAAGATGAAAGTAAAAACATAGTAATCAAGTATATGAAATGATCATCTATAAAAGTAGCAAAGCGTTTCTTACAGTAGTAAGATTTCTTTTAAGAAAAAAAATATCAAAGCATATCAAACCTAATAACTCTAAATTTTTTTCAATAACAGGGAAAGTTTTCCTCATTACCTTTGACTGAGAACAGGACTCATATTTTTTTTTTAATTCAATCATATTTGTTGAATTTTGGTACCTCGAAGTCTTGAGGTACCTTTGCATCAGGGAAGGGGCAAAGATCCCTGAACTTGGTGGATGGGAGATCTACCCCTTGCTGCTTCCGTAGCTTCCTTTGCACATCGCACAATTTCTCTCGAAGTTCTGCGTGTTCAGAAGGACCATATGAGAGGGGTTTTGCCCCTTGAAATTGACCAGATCTCCTACTAGGAAAAGGATGTTGTTAATCTTGTGCTGATTCTATAGGAAAAGGTAGAATGGGATTTACTGGAGGAGGAAGGAAGGAAGCAAAGGGAGATTGTGGGATTGAATCGTTTTGAGCATTAGGTTGTGCCGCCCGCATACTCGGTCTGGCACTTGACACTAGGTGAAGCAATAGCTCCTGCATTGCTCGAAGACTTTAAGCCGTCTCATTCATAGTTACATTAGCTGGTGAGTCTGTTGGAGCTGCCGGAGGTGTCGGCGCCGTTCGGTGCTGATATCGGTGCCGATGCTGATGCTTCAGGAGCCATAGCTACATGTGATCGAGTAGTCGCGGCTAGGATTGATGCCCAAACAAGTGTAGCCAAAGATGTTTATAATATATATATATATATATAAATGCAGTGATGAATGTCCGTTGAAATTGGAATACCACACGTTTTCGAGTCGGGTCTCACCTAGTGTGCTCTAGCAAAGTCCCCAGTGGAGTCGTCATTTTGTGAACGCCGGAAATCAGTACCCACGCTGATTTATATATGTTATGTTTTAGTGATGATGAGGATGATTAGGCTGATTTGTGGATGTTGAAGTCGTCACCAGCCAATTAATCTCAAAATCCTACAGTCGGCTAGAACCCGCTGAATACGAAAGGTTGGAGAAATCCAAAGACTCTCCTACCTTAAATTGACTCCTGGTCTGTGATTTAGGATTTCAGGTAAGGGACCTCGGTTACAAAGAGGGAAGGTGTTAGACACCCTCTCTACCAGTATAAATGTACGGTCTCTACTTAGTATGGTAAGAAATCTCAAGGGATGAATGATATGGTTGGTTTAGGACTAGGCACACACGGATTTTTGATGCGGCAAGATCTAAGATTTTGAAAAGCCACAGATCATATATCCAATGATGTGTCTAGAGGGTGGATGTAATGATGTTTATGCCTAAAGATGAAGAAAAATGGACTAGATCGCTAGGAATTTCTGATGTGACAGGATTCGATGTACGACAAATCACATAGCATATGTTCACTAGAGATCTGAAGAAGTAGGGGGGTTAAGAATGGAATAAATGTCATAATAAATGCTTGTATGTAAACGAGATGATCTTTGGCTTTCTCTTGAGATGGCTAGAACATGAAGTACACCATAACCAATCCAGGCTATACCGAGGGGTTGAGATGGTTGAGGTGAGGCTAAGAAGTGGCTGAAAAAATCTGGACTTGGAGGCTTGGGAGCTCCTTCCTACCCTCACTCTCTCTCTCTCTCTCTCTCTCTCTCTCTCTCAAGGGATGAGGAGTTATTGTTGTATATGAAATGTGAGGAGGAAAGAGTTATTTATAGCCTTTTGTGATGGCATTGTTGTAATTACTAAGCTTGAGAGGGGTAAAAGTTGACATGGCAGCTTAGGGTTGATTGAGGAGAGAGGGATGCCACGTGCCACTCTCTCATTGGCTCTTTGGGTTAGTAAAATAGTAAATAATGGAGGCTAGAGGGTTAAATCCCTGAGAAAGTTGACTTTAAGACTCAGCTATTGCTCAGAGGATACACATGTCTCACATTCAGAGGTAATCCGATTACCGTTGGAGGTAGTTGAACTACTACTGACGGTAATCAGACTACCGCCCGGGCCTAGTTTAGGTCGAACTTTGTTCGATGGATTTTATCTGATGCTCCACTTTGTCCGGTGGTCCTCTTCTCGGGCTTTTAAGCTCAAATAGGTGCATTTTGGCTTGAGTGGTGGCTCGTGATGGCTTGGGTCAGGATTAGGATTTTTTTGGATCAGGGTTTGGTTTGGATTAAGGTTTTGGGATCAGGGTTTGGTTTGATTTGACCATCATTCTAGCTTTCTCAAGTTATCAGCCTAGGTGAGGTGTCTATATATATATATATATATATATATATATATATATATATATATATATATATATATATATATACATGTTAAATATATATATACATGTTAAACACTACCTTTCTAACCATTTCCATCCTTTCTCACCACTCCTAAGCCATTTCCTTCTCTTCTCCTCAACTCTCTCACTCTCTAAGCTCCACAATCTCTCTCTCTCTCTCTCTCTCTCTCTCTCTCTCTCTCTCTCTCTCTCTCTCTCTCTCTCTCTCTCTCTCTCTCTCTCTCTCTCTCTCTCTCTCTCTCTCAACAAATAAGGTACGTCTATAACTCTATCTAATATTATATATATTGTTAATTGAATATTTAATTCGAGAGTTAAGTCAAGTGCAGATTGGGTCAGTTGGGTTGGGTGGCTGGGTTGAGTCGGATGTGGTTTGGGTCGGGTTGCTAGGTTGAGTCGGGTGCAAGTTGGGTTGGGAGCAGGCTCGAATCGACTCAAAGTAAGCTCGCCTCAACTCGATCCACTAGCTCACCTTGAGCTCGACTGAAAGGTTTTGCAAACAAGTCAAGCTCCATTGGTAAGCTCAAGGCCGAGCTCGAGCTTGAGGAGAGCATGGACGAGTCAAGCTAAGCTTAGCCCACCTCAACTTGACTCGGTTTGATGTACAGCCCTAATTGGTTTTAGTTTAATTTTCAATTATCGATGTAATAGAACATTCGGATATTGATTATTAGTTTATTCGAGTGCATTAGGTTTAGTTTGATTTATATTATTAGCTTCTTTAAATGTACTAGGTTTTGTTTGATTTCTAATTATATATGTAATGGGAACCTATGGATATCTGATTAGTGAAGAGTATGTTGGTTTGAATTTATTTCGATAAAACTTCCATTTATTTTAAGGTTGGTTGTATTTAGAATTGAATGATTGTGTGTGTTGTATTACTATTCAAATAATATAGTTCACGGGCTTCAGATTCCAGTCTCGAGTAGCCCTACTCAGGTACCCAGATTTTGGAGCGTGACATCTTGGCTAGTGATACTAGCAAATCCTTAGTGGAGTCATCACTCTATGGATGTTGGTTTTTGGAGCCCACACTATTTTTTCCCAGTGTATGTACATTAACTCATGCATATAATATATTTGATTTGGAGTCGCCACTAGCCAGTTAACTTAAATCTCGCAATCAGCTAGACCCTACAAAATCTTTAGAAATTAGAGAATCTAAAAACTCCCTATTTTGCATTAACTCCTGATCTATGACATGAGATTCTGAGTAAGTAACCTCGATTATGAGAGGGAAGTGTTAACACCCTTTCACCCCACAAAGTGCGGTCTTTACTTTATGTGATTAAGTAGATTTTAAGAGATTTATCAATTTTGAAGCTATCTTATTAAATGCAAAGGGTATAAACTAGTCGGACACAAATAAGCACTTTGTAACCACTAGAGTTTAACTTAGAAATGGTTGTGAGAGAACATAAAAAGGCACTCCACTCAACAACTAGTTTCCAAGAAGAACTATAAAAAGGAAAAAAAAAAAAAAACCTAACTTCAACTAGTCAGCCACAAGAAAGTATCCTATCTAGAGTTTGACCTGGAGGTAGTTATGAGAGCACACAAAGAGGAGCTCTGCTTGACAACTGGTATCTAGTAAGAACTAATATATATGAAAAGAAATGGGTGGACTTAGGTTCTACTAATTAGCCACGAGTAAGTATCCCATAACTGTTAAAGTTTGCCCCGAAGGTATTTGTGAGAGAACACATAAACGCACTCTGCTTGACAACTGGTATCCAAGAAGAACTAATAGGAAAATAAACAAATGGACCTAACTGATGGGTTTTTTGACCCTTCGTCGACCGGTCGTGAGCCCTGCTAGACCGGTTGAAGGCTGGTCTCGACCAGTCGTAGGAGTCAAGCCATGGCACGACTCAAAGTCCAGCGACTTGGACTGTTTTTCTCCGGGGTGCTCGACCAGTTGAAGGAGGTGATCGACCAGTCGTAGGTGGCTCTCAACCGATCATGGACTCAGTTCGACCAGTCGTAGTTACACAGATTCGTTCAGCAATTTTGCGCGGATTTCGTGTCACAAGTCCTTTTACAACTGGGATGCGAAAAGGAGTTTCCTAAAACCTTAAATAGGAGGTACCTAGGGCTTTCTAGATACGACAAGAGGGTTTCCTAAAGCTTTACAAAGGATTTGCTAAAGGGTTTAGGGCTATCAAAAGTGAGAGTGAGAGAGGAAGCTTATAGAAGGGAGATTATGCTCGTGGAGGTTATCTACTGTACAATCTATATCTCAGCACTTCTATGTCCTCGTAATCGGTGAGATCTCTCAGTTTTTCTTTGTTTCTCTCATTGTTTATCCACTCCTACGTGAGTGAAGAAGTTTGTAACGTTCTACTTCATAGTGGATTGTTGATCTGGATGAGGTCCCGTGGTTTTTACCTTTTTGAGGGTTTTTGACATAAAAATCTCTTGTGTGGTGTGTGGTTGATGCTTTGATTTATTTCATTGCTTTGTTATTCCATAATTCTGGTTTGTTCTGGAGGGCTAGATCCTAAGGTTTTGTGCAAGGCCCCCAACAAAGTGGTATCAGAGCTAAGTTCATTGAATGGGTAGGATCGGTTTTGAATTATGGAAGGTGGCTCATCAAGGATGATCAGCCTCAATGGTTCTAACTGGACCATATGGAAGGCTAAGATGGAGGACTTGCTTTATTGCAAGGACCTATATTCTCCAATTTTAGGCATAGCAGCAAAATCCAAGGATATGACTGATGATGATTGGAAGAATATGGACCAGAAGGCGGTGGGGTTTGTTAGACAATGGTTGGATGATTCAGTGTTCCACCATGTGTCTACAGAAACCTCAGCCACTAGCCTATGGCTGAAATTACGAGGGCTGTATGAGAGGAAGACAGCCGATAATAAAAATTTTCTGATAAGACGACTTGTGAATCTCAAGTTCAAGGATGGTGGTTCTGTGGCCGAGCACATGAATGAGGTCAGCAATATAGTGAACCAACTCTCCCCTATGAAGATGGTCCTGGATGATGAATTGCAGGCTTTACTTTTGCTTAGTTCATTGCCTAACAGTTGGGAGACATTGGTGGTGTCTCTAAGTAACTCCACGCCAGACGGAAAGATATCCATGGAATAGGTAACCAGTTGTCTCTTCAATGAGGAGACAAGGAGGAAGTATTAGGGGTCTACTCAGTAAGAGGCCCTTGTGACACAGGAACGAGGGAGAGGAAAGAACAGGAAGGGTGGGAAGGCCCGAGATAAATCAAGAGGTAAGTCGAGTAACAGAAAGGATGTTAATTGCTGAAATTGTGGCAAGAAGGGCAACTACAAGCATGAATACCGTGGTAAGAAGAACGACAAGAAAGGAAAAGGGAAGGAAGATGAATTAGATTCCACTACAGTCGCTTCAGATGGCGACGTTGTAGTTATTCTTTCTGCAGATCATGATGTATGTCTCATGGCTACGAGTTAGGACACCGACTGGGTGATAGACTCGGGAGCTTCTTTTCATGACGCAGGGACTTCTTCACAAGCTACAAGTCAGGTGACTATGGGACCGTGAAGATGGGAAATTCTGGCATATAAAAAATTGTGAGAGTCGGTGATATTTGTGTGAAGATCGATGTGGGCTGCACATTGGTTCTTAAGGATGTGACGCATATCTCAGACCTTCGCCTCAACTTGATATCGACGGGAAGGTTGGATGATGATGGCTATGAAAGCCGGTTTGCTGGTGGACGATGGAAGCTCATCAAAGGTTCATTAATCGTAGCCAGAGGAAAGAAGTGTTGCACCCTTTATAAGGCAAGTATCAGTATGTGCAAGAGTGGGTTGAATGTAGCGAAAGATTCAGCTATTGACATGTGACACACGCGTCTAGGCTACATGAGTGAAAAAGGGCTTCAGCTACTAACGAGGAAGCAGCTCCTTCCAGACGTGACAGGTACACCTCTCAAAACCTGTCTTGATTGTTTATCAGGGAAACAGCATAGAGTTTCATTTATTAAATCTGCTTCTCATGTTAATAAAGTGCATACATTAATTTGGTTTATTCTGATGTTTATGGTCCTATGAGGATAAAAACCTTGGGTGGGGCATTGTATTTTGTTACTTTTATAGATAATGCATCTAGGAGGGTTTAGGTTTATGCTTTAAAATCCAAGGACGAGGTCTTTGGTGTGTTTAAATTATTTCAGGCTATGGTCGAGAGAGAGACAGGTAGATCATTGAAGTGCATCCGCACTAAAAATGGTGGTGAATACATTGGCGACTTTCATGAGTACTACAAGTCCCTGGGTATACAGCAAGAACAGACGGTTCCCAAGACCCCCCAACATAATGGTGTAGCTGAGCGAATGAATCACACCATTGTAGAGAGAATCAGATGCATGTTATCCCATGCGAAATTGTCCAAGATGTTCTAAGGAGAAGCAATGCACACGGTAATGTATTTGATAAACAGGTCTCCATCAGCCCCGTTGAATGGAGAAGTACCTGAGAAGGTGTGGACTGGATAAGATCCATCGTACAGTCATCTCAGGGTGTTTGGATGCAGGGCATCCGTTCACGTACCAAAGGACGAGAGGTCCAAGCTCGATATGAAGATCAGGCTGTGTGTGTTCTCGAGGTACGGTGATGAAAAGTTCGGTTACAGATTGTGAGATCCGACCGAGAATAAGCTTGTCAGGAGCAGAGATGTGGTATTCTTTGAAGATCAGTGTATAGAAGACATTGGTAAGACAGAGAAGAACCAGCCTAGTTCAGGTGAGCTAGAAGACATGGATCCGGTTACTCCCCCCGTGGTGCCTAATGACTAGGGAATACAGCAAGGTGTAGAGGATGAGGGAGTTCCTTCAGAAGATGGACCAGGGGAGTAGCCCCCACTTGATCCACTTGTTGAGCCACAGGTGAGGAGGTCATCTAGGGACAAACAGCCGTCCAAAAGGTATACTCGTTGCATGGGTACATTATGCTCACTGATGGGGGAGAGCCAGAAGATTATTCTGAGGCCCTAGCCGACGAGTATAAGGGGGAGTGGTTGAAAGGTATGCAAGAGGAGATGGAATCCTTGTATAAGAACCGCACCTATGATATGGTGAAATTGCCTAAGGGCAAGAAAGCTTTGAGCAACAAGTGGGTGTTCAAAAGGAAGATTGAGCAGAAGAATTTACAGACAAGGTTCAAGGCCAGACTTGTGGTGAAAGGGTTTGGTCAGAGGAAAGGCATAGACTTCGAGGAGATATTCTCACCAGTAGTGAAGATGACATCCATACGGGTGTTGCTTGGGTTAGCGAATAGCATGGATCTGGAGATAGAGCAGTTAGATGTTAAAACTGTCTTCCTCCATAGTGACCTGGAAGAAGAGATCTACATGCACCAACCAGAGGGGTTCGAAGTCAAGGGCAAAGAGCATAAGGTGTGTAGGCTGAGGAAGAGCTTGTATGGACTGAAACAAGCTCCACGGCAATGGTACAAGAAGTTCAACTCGTTCATGTTGAAGAATAGGTATGACAGAATGAAGTCAAACCACTATGTGTTCACGCGCAGGTTCTTAGATGGTGATTTCTTAGTTCTGCTATTATACGTTGATGACATGCTCATCATGGAAAAAGACATCAAGAAGATCGACAGGCTGAAACAGGAGTTGGGCAAGTCTTTTACGATGAAAGACTTGGGGCCGATCAAACAGATCCTAGGAATGGAGATAACCCGTGACAGAAGCAGCAGGAAGCTCTGGCTATCACAAGAGCGGTATATTGAGAAAGTCTTAAAGCGGTTCAATATGAATACAGCGAAACCAGTCAGTACTCCACTAGATGGTCACTTCAAATTAAGCGACAGGAAGTGTCCCAAGATGAAGGTAGAGGTGGATGAGATGCATAAGATACCCTACGCATCAGCGGTAGGAAGTTTGATGTATGTTATGGTGTGTACACGCCCAGACATAGCATATGCGGTTGGTGTTATCAGCCGGTATCTTGCCAATCCAGGCAAAGAACATTGGGCAGCGGTTAAGTGGATACTGCGGTATCTAAGAGGCTCATCTAGGTTAAGCCTATGCTATGGTGACGGTAAACCTGTGTTAGAGGGCTACACAGATGCAGATATGGTAGGCGATATAGACTCCAGGAAGTTTACATCCGGGTTCATGTTCAAGTTTGCAGGGGGAGTGGTTTCTTGGCAGAGCAAGCTACAGAAGGTCATAGCGTTGTCAATGACAGAGGCCGAGTACATTGCAGTCACAGAGGCATGTAAAGAGATGCTTTGGATGAAGAGGTTCCGACAGGAACTTAGCCTAAAGTAGGAGGAGCACGTGGTCTATTGCGATAGTCAAAGTGCTATACACTTGAGTAAGATTCCAAGTCAAAGCACATAGAGATTTGGTATCACTAGATCAGGGATACTTTGGAATAGAAGGTGTTACAGCTTGAGAAGGTCCACACGGACGATAATGGGTCAGACATGATGACCAAGGCTTTGCTCAAGGGCAAGTTCGAGGTTTGTAGAAACCTGACTGGCTTGAATAAGGTGGATCCCTCCTGAGTCAAAAAGGGAGAGATTTGAAGAGTTTTTTGACCCGTCGTTGACCGGTCGTGAGCCCTGCTCAACCGGTAGAAGGCTGGTTTCGACCAGTCGTAGGAGTCGGGCCGTGGCACGATTCAAAGTCTAGCGACTTGGACTGTTTTTCTCCAGGGTGCTCAACCAATCGAAGGAGGTGCTCGACTGGTCGTAGGTAGCTCTCGACCGGTCGTGGACTCAGTTCGACCAATCGTAGTTACGCAGATTCGTTCCGCGATTTTGCAGGGATTTCATGTCGCAAGTCCTTTCGCAACTAGGATGCGGAAAGGAGTTTCCTAAAACCTCAAATAGAAGGTACCTAGGGCTTTCTGGATACAACAAGAGGGTTTTCTAAAGCTTTACAAAGAATTTGCTAAAGGGTTTAGGGCTATCAAAGGTGAGAGAGAGAGGAAGCTTATAGAAGGGAGATTATGCTCATGGAGGTTATCTACTGTACAATCTATATCTCAGCGCTTCTATGTCCTCGTAATCGGTGAGATCTCTCAGTTTTTCTTTGTTTCTCTCATTGTTTATCTACTCCTGTGTGAGTGAAGAAGTTTGTAATGTTCTACTTCATAGTGGATTGTTGATCTGGATGAGGTCTCATGGTTTTTACCTTTTTGAGGGTTTTCGACGTAAAAATCTCTTGTGTGGTGTGTGATTGATGCTTTGATTTATTTCATTGCATTGTTATTTCATAATTCCGGTTTGTTCTGGAGGGCTAGATCCTATGGTTTTGTGCAAGGCCCTCAACACTAACTTCTACTAGTTAGCCACGAACGAGTATTCTGTAACTACTAGAGTTTGACCCAGAGATAGCTATGATAGAATGCAAAAGGGCACTTCATCCTACAATTGGTATTAAGGAAGATTTGAAAGAACAACAAAAACTAGACTAGGTAGCTCGAGTTACTGATGTGATAGGATCCAGGAATTCAGCAAGCACGGAGCCTACACTAGAGAATGCCTAGAAAAGCAGGGGGTTGAAGAGAATGTAATGATGCAGATGGAATATGCAAATGCAAGGAATGATAATCTGGTATCTTGGGCTTACAATTTGATAAGGCTTAAGTTCTACGGTGAAGAACTTCGAAACTCTTGGCCAAGGACACTACACCAAAATCATCATTTAGGAACGGTTCTAAACTGCTCCTAAATGCTTCAGGAATGGTTCATTACCGTTCCTAAAAGAGGCGTCGCAGAAAATCAAGAACGGTTCAGAACCGTTTTGGGTACCGTTTCAACGGAATTTTAGGAACGGTTTTTAACCGTTCTGGTGCCAACGGTCATATTTTCGGCACAAAATTTTAGATACAGTTTTGAATGCTTACTAATGTTGCCAACGGTCAGATTTTAGGATGGAATTTTAAGAACAATTTAAAACCCCTTCGTTCATTGTATTTTGGATGTAACCCGTCCATGGTAGGGTCCAGTAGGTGCTGGGTTCTAATAACCTCTCAACCATACAAATCGTTACAAATCGTATATCTCGGTCTTGGGAGATGTTACGGTAGAACCATCTCTACAGAGTACACGTGGCAGAGAAATGTATAGATCAGGACCGTTCATGTAATGGCCCTTATTATTATAATGAGTGGTTCATTATTTATTTATTTATTATTATTATTTGTTTTAATCACATTTGCCAAAATATTTAGCCATTTACTACTTTCACCTCAAACCGTCACTTTGAAGGAAGGCCATCCATCTTTCAAATGTGAGAATTAGGGCTGTAAGAAACCTCTCCAGCTCTTTTAACACTTCCAAATTTAGAAATGAGACGATGACAATGATTTTGTAAAGCATGACATATCAGTTCAACTGATCAGTCCAACACTCTAAATCTTCTCTTAAATAAAATTACAGTATGCTATATTTTAGTAGGGTCATGAGATACAGGATTAGAGGCAATGGGGAATGGATCTTGAAAGCATGGAGCCAAAATAAAGCTCAGGACATCATAAAGCAGCAGGCTAGGTTCTGAACCAGCAACTACTGTTGAAGGAGCCTGAACACTTGCATTTTCAGCAGGTAATGGTGTGATCAAGGCTAGCCTGGCATCCCTCTCCAATGATTGGATGTATTGTGGATGTAACTGTTAAAGGAAACTAAATGTGTTAAAAGCACATATGGACATATATCTAACCATAGGGAAATTGGATTTATGTGCTTTACCTATAAAGGATGCTCTCTGATAACTCTGGGTTCTTCGACTCTGGCAAATTGCTTAAATCTATTCATAAGTTCCCATGGCCTAGGTTGTGCTAGTAATACATGTTGTCCAAGCTTAGAGACATAGCTTCCCTGTTAATGGATCCGTACTAGTGGGCTCACATGCTTGCACCACCCAGGAAATCTTCAAGCTTGTGAGAGGAAGCTGGCATCACTCCTTCCATCAACAAAGAGATAGACAAGACTTTATTTTTAGAAGCTATTTAAAAGAAACTGAAAGGAAGAGATGGAAGAAGAGAAGCATACCTTCACCTTGTTGTGATCTTGTAAGAGCTTCCATGATACAAAGGGAGCCATCAGATTTCAGTGGCATTACAGACAACTGGGAATAAAGGGCCCCACCTTGTGTTTCCATTCGAGGAGGAGCTAGAAAGAAGCTGGTTGGAATTGCTGGAGAAACAGATGAAGCTGGTTTGTGCATGCCCACCCTAAAGAAAGTTCTAGGTATACTTTGCGAGATCCAATACTAGAAAGCGTAGTTGGCTTATAAGTGGACAAGTGAGGCAAATATCTGTAATGATCAAAGATACCATCTCCTCTTGCAGGGAACTTCAAGCTTCCTGAAAACAAGAAAGATACTGGGAAAAGCTGCACGCAAAATATCTTTAAGGTTCAGGCAACCTTTATTGGAATCTTTGAAAGAAATAATATAGCTTTGTAAACTAAAAGTTTGGGATGT
This sequence comes from Magnolia changhungtana, assembly GCA_030180095.1. NCBI lineage: Eukaryota > Viridiplantae > Streptophyta > Magnoliopsida > Magnoliales > Magnoliaceae > Magnolia > Magnolia changhungtana. Next base: position 9,510,932 of record JASAUF010000552.1, on the reverse strand, counting down.
TTGCATATAAAGTGCACTTTGTGGAGCTAAGTCGAAGTGAATGTAGAAAAGTACTAATATTATCATGTGCAACCAAAATATACAACTTATGTGTGGCACAAAAATTTAAACATGTACCAAGCCCCTCTTGATCCGGACCATTCATTTCATGAGCGACACATGGATGGGCTACGGTCCAAAAAAAATTTCAACGACCAAACACTCTTAGTTATCTAATCAACATACATTTTCCCTTATAAAGTGCCCACTATCATTTTAACTATTTTCAGGCCACCAATAAAGTAGATAATATTACAGGAATGGTCTGGTTTTCAGGCTGTGCCCCACTCCTTGGATAGAATTTGACGCCTAGAACAAAACAAGAGTGCATTCTGCTTTGCATTATTTAGAAAGCGCTCCCAAACATAAAAATAAAAATTGACAGAGACTAGAATGAGAAGATACAAAAGTTGCCTAATAACATGAGAATACCTTAAATGAAGATAAAAGTTCGATAATGTCCTCAAGCAAAAAGTATACAGATCCACATATCCAACAAGATATGCAACCTTAGTTAAAAATCTGCAATAACATGAGGGTGAGTGATTGTCGAATAAATCGCATGCTGAGTACGCTATATCGATCATCATAAATAGGTTGTGAGATCACATGCAGACAAATAAAACATCTCTTAGGGCTAGTTTGTAAGCCCATCAGCTCCTTGGGCTCTGGCATATACTAGGCCTATCTAGTCAGATTTAAAAGTTCTGGACAATTAGTAATGGCGCCACCTACAGGTCAAGGTCATTGGTCCAGCAAGTTGATGGTCCAGCAGGTCAAATGATAACAATCATTTACATACAATTAATATGCACATAGAAATTGCTTAACAGGCTGAGATCTTGCTTGAAAAAGTTCTAATCCATCAACTCAGGCCTAAAAAATTTGACTAGTTTCAGGTTTTGGTCAGGCTCAGGCCTCATGATTTTCAAGTTTTGGGAGCGATTACAGTCCAATTCTCATATATGTATATATGTATGTATCTATACACACACATGGATACATATAGTCCCCAGTTCAAAAAATAATCTCTCAAATAGCCAGGTTCAAAAGAAATTGGCTTAGATAGTGTGTGTGTATTTATAGCTTGATGAGAGGAATGGACACATCGAAGGGGGTAGATTATATGGCACTATAATGACAGGCCAACAACTGTAAACACTACTAAGATGTCCAAATGGGTTAAATCCATCAGTCGCAAGCCCTAAACGCACATTACGGAATTCTTCAGAAAAACTTGGCCACTTGTTATTTATTATCATCCAACTTGATGAATCAGACGGATGCCGCATAACACCACTATATTCTTTCGGTTGAGAATGCCAAGTCATTTGCTTCGCTATACATGGCACACTAGAAATAAAGTTTTTTTCAAAAAAAAAAAAAAGATTACTTATTAATTTTTTTTAACAAAAGGTATATAGGATAATATTAAAATTATATTTAACATTGAATGCACACCTGTATAGCCTCTGTAGCCTTGGTGCCAAAGAAAAATATCTCAAAACCTTTGATGGAACTTTAACGCCTTTTTTCTTTGCCAAGTAATCTGACCTCCATCTCGATGTATGACATGTTGGACAATTTTGTTTATTTTTATACTCTTTCCAATAAATAATACAATCATTGGGACATGCATGTATAGTCTCATAAGTCATTCTCAATGAGTTGATCATCTTTTTCGCTTGATATGTGCTCACCGGCAACGTGTTTTCTACTGGTAATAACTTTTTAACCAATTGAAGAAGATCATTAAAGCTGTTATCCGACCAACCATTACGTGCCTTTAAACTATACAACTCAACAGTAACCGATAATTTTGTGAGTTCTCTAGGGCAAGAAGGGTACAAAGATTGTCTTGCATCATCAAATAAAGCCTTATATCTTTCTGCATCAAGGTCTTCATGACAATTTTCATTTCTTCTAAGATCATCCATAAGAGTATCAGCATGTTCTCCAATATTTCTAAATACATCATTAACAAGTTCATCTATTCTAAGATACTCATCATCGGATTAATCATCAAACGTCAATGATGATGGTTTCTCGTTACTTTTCGCAAGACTTTCACCATGAAAAATCCAATGTGTGTATGACTTATCAATATCGTTAATGAGCAAATGCTCATGAATCTCTCCAAGAGTGAACATCCCACTCCCATTTCTACATTTCACACACGGACACGAATAATGATCAAATCCACCACTGTTGTTCTTTGTAAACTCAATAAAATGCACAAGTCCATCCAAATATTCTGGACTTAACATATGTTTGTCCATCCATGCTTTATTACTTAATGACGACATTCTACAACAAATGAGATAATCAAGTCAATTTTGATGTTAAAATGATGGTTGTACCCTATTAACTAAATGTGTTTAAAGTGAATAAACAAATTCTGATGCATTCTTTTTTAGACTTAACGGGTAGATTTGGTAGTTCCACGCTAAGACCCTTAGGTCGACGTGAAAGCGGGCTCCAAAGGAGCTACTGCTCAGAGAGCACAGGTAGAGGTGTTTTCTCTTCTACCAAACAGGCTATTGTTCTAAAGAAATTTAAACTAAACAATAGAAGCGTAAACAAGATTTTGATACCAATTTCAACAGAATATAAATGAAGTGACAAAATATAAATTAAGCATACCAAATTCAATATCGAATTCATTAAACTAAACAATAGAACCGTAAACAAGGAGAACCGTAAATAAGGCTCTAATACCAATCACTACAACAAAACTAGGTTACATCGGCACTTTGGTGCAATAAACAGTGCACTATATTTAAAAGCCGTTTACGGATGTTTCTGGAATTAAAAAAAAAAAGCGGATGCGATTTTCATTTCGCTCCCATCTCTCTCTCCCGACTCTCTCTCTCTCTCTCTCTCTCTCTCTCTCTCTCTCTCCCGACTCTCTCTTATCCGTCTCCCTCTCCCGACTCTCTCTCTCTCTCTCTCTCTCTCTCTCTCTCTCTCTCTCTCTCTCCCGACTCTCTCTCTCTCCGTCTCCCTCTCCCGACTCTCTCTCTCTCTCTCTCCCGACTCTCTTGCTTTTTCCCCCCCAGACTCTCTCTCTCGCGCGAGTTGACGCATTAATTTCGGGGCTTAGATGAAGATCTGAAACAGTAAGAGTCTAGATTTCATCAATTTCAACCTTAGTAATTTCCTAATTAGGGATTTACAATGTTGAAACCCTAATTAGGATTTTTCTGTTTTTGAGTCGAGGAATGGCCGAATTAGGGTTTCAAGAAGAGCTACATTCCCGTGGTAAGCTTCGGATCTCCGAGGATCTCTCTCTCTTATTTTGGAAGATCGTGGCGTGGTTTTCGGTTTTGTTTGCGGCTTTCTTTCTAGTGTTTATGGTTTGATTACTGAGCGTTCATCACTCTCTCTCTTCCTTGATTCTCTAATACCGCATTGGAGAGGTGAATTTTGGTAGGGTTTTTTTTTTTTCTCTCGATTAGGGATTTTAGCGAGACCATCGGTGGATCAAATTGTTCAACAAAATGCCACTGAATCATTATAAGGTTAGGGTTTTTATTTTTTATTTTTAATTATATATTTTGGGTAGGATTTGTGTTTTTTTTTTTTTTTTCTAGTTAGGGTTTTGGATCCTCTGATTTTATTCTCATATGAGATCCTCTGATTTAAAGACCTCATACAAACAAAACCTATTATGTGCACTTGCTTTTTGTAATGTTTTGATTTATAAGTGTGCATTGATGTCTTTTTTAACAAGCATTCTTCTCCATGTACATATTAAACCTACTGTTCAATGACTGCCTCAGATTTACCTACTGTTCAATTAATCAGAAATAAATTGTTCATAGCTTTTTTGCACAAGAATATATAAAGAAGCACCATGATATGGTCATATTAAACAAGCATTCTTTCTTCTGTTGGCTTTCATATTCTATAGTCATTATTTACAAACAAATTATTGGGTAATACCCTCGAAAGATATTTATGATGCCCCTTTTTTGTATGAAAATACTACATTGCGTTGGTCTTATGTGGAGTTATGGTCATTTGACTAGTTTGCGATGGTCCATGCATTGGACTTCACATTCATAAAGACTTCGATTCTTTCCTTGTATATATATTTTAAATCGTGGGGAGGGATTAGCCTAAAGAATCCATTGTTTTCTTTTTTCAGCTTGTTTTGTCTACTAAAATGGTCCTCTACATTTTTTAAAAAGGTGATTCTGCAATGTACTGGAACTAGATCTGTTTGGTTCCCCATTTGCAGCAAATGGCATCAGCTAGTGTGGTGCCTGATCGATTGAGAAACACAAGTGGAAATGCTATCAGCATGGATAGGTTGCTTGAAGAAATGAATGATATGAAGATAAGGGATGACAAGGTAGGTTTTAATATAATCTTATCTCTGCTTGCTTGATAGCATATTAGCCTTCTCTATGAAATGTGAATTTTTCTTCTAAGAAATAGAAAAACAGTTGTTTGTTTAAATGATAGTTAGCACTTTTTGTCTTTTATGAGCAATGAATATTGCAACTGCCCATTATTTACAAGCCATAAATCGATGGCTAGAATCATTAGATCCAAGTGTTATTTAAGAATCATAGAAAGACAAAATAGGATCTATCTAATAAATGTTTTGAGATGATGGTTGGATTTATTTTCTTTTTTGGGTCAATTTAATTGTCTATTCTCATGCCATTGACCGAGAAGCTTAAGATCACTCCATTCGCATGAATTTTGCACATGTCTTACACTTCTAGTTGCACGAATGAATGTATCACTTTGGGAATGTTATTTCAGGGCGTATTTCCTGTCAATGGTAACACTTTGAAAGATAAAAAGAAAGAAAAAAAAGAAGAAAAAAAAAATCTCTTCTCAGCTTTAGACCAACTGGATTTCTGTAATTCTTCCCTAATATTTATGACTGTTTATTTTTCTTTCTTGCTTGATATATTTTGTCTATGTTGTGTTAGCCATACCTACTTTATATTAATTATTTATGCAAGTGGTTACTTAATCGTTACTTCACTGAGTTGCTTCTTCCCCAAGTTACGATGCTTATCTTGAGGCATGGCATTTACCAGATGCATGGGCCAGAGTGAACTTAGGTGCAATAGCAATGCTATGTTGAAAATTTCAGCATTTTTACAGGTTGAGAAGTGGGTTGATCCAAAATTTTGTTGATAGTGTAATCTCTAATTGCTTTATGCTTCTTGTAGGTGCATTTGCTGTGTATTTGGGTTCCTGGATCTTAGAAAGAACCATGGAAATGTATTGCAACTGTTCTTTTTTTTCTTTTTTTTGGGCTTTAATGGCAAGAGGAACAACGACTGTCCATAGGCAAGCTACATGGTCAAGCTTGGCCCATGACATAACTGCTGAGTTTTGTGGTCCTTGTGCTGAAGAGGTAGAGGGCAACTCTTATTCTGCAGAATTCATGTATTTTTCCTAATCTGCCATTATATCATGGATATTGTTATTCTTTGTTTGTGCTAATATTACTTACTGCTACAACTATTGGTTAGCTGTGCTTAGGCCAATTCTTCGTGAGAGATCCTTTGCATTAGAGAATACATGGTATAATTCTTCTTGCATTAGTCAGATCTCCATCACAGAGTTATCTCTACTACATTTGGAATAATTTTCTTCTCTGAGAAGTCTTTGACTGATTTTACATTTGGAACAATTTTATTTTCTGAGAAGTCTGACTAATTTTAGTCTCTCATTGTCAAGGTTATCAAGAATGTTAGGGTGATGTGATGATCAACCACCTACATCACGAGTTCAACCTCCACCTTAATGGACCTTCCAATATTGTTAACTTTCAGTCAGAGCACAGATGGTTGTGAGAGCATTTGCAAGTACCTCCCTTTGTAACAGGTGAGTCTCTTCCTTATTCTGTTAAACATGTAATAAAGTGTACCCAATTAGTTGTTTTTAGATGATTATTAGAACTGGTCCTAAATTGTGATCATGCTTGCCTTTGTTTAGCTCATTGCTTGCAGGTTTCATGAATATAGGTATGTATTGGTTGGGTTGAATCAAGTTGCGGGAGTCCACAACTAACCCATTTTATAACCAGTCTGGAGTTCGGTCTCAAACTCAATCCAATAGTATATGCATCGGTCAACTTGGATTGTGGTTGGGTCTTGGTTGGCTCTAGGATAACAGTATCAAGAAACAACTCATTTACATAAACCCCACAACATGCCACAAGGTACCATTCCCAAAAAATACATCTTTGATAAAAAGAACCCCAACAACTGATTAGTGTGAGGAAAGAGCAACTGAGGACCCAAGCAACACCAAATTGTAGGAAGACAAATCTGACCATATCACGAAAGCGTAAACAAGTGATCCACACTTTCTTCATTTTTTCCAAAGACATGGCTCACATGTTAGGCAAAGGGTATCTTATGTTTTTCATCTTTGTGCTCTCTGATCATTTAATGTATCCTCCTGCAGGGGAATGGTGCAATGTTTTGTGGGCTCCATGTTGATAATGGTGCATTGGAGGTCCAACTTTTCTTAGAACTGCATATAGAAATGTGATGCAATGTCGTGGTTGAGTGTAGTCTTCTGTTCCTCATGGTGTTTTCTTCTTTTGCATCGGTTGGTAATCCTCTGTTTTTGGATTAGCCGTTTTTATTTCTCTTTAGTAAAATCTTCTATACCATTCATTGTGTGTATGGGAGAGAGACAATTGTCTTTCTTTTCTTTTTCTTTTTCTTTTTTTTTTTCAATTGCTCTCTCTCTCTCTCTCTCAACATCCAAGCACAGTTCCTGATTTCCAAGTAATCAAATTTCGGGTTGCGAATTCTCAAGGAATTCTCAAATTCCATCTCTCTCATCAATCAATCAATCAACGTCAAAGCACAATTTTTGATTTCCACAATCAAATTTCAGTTTGCTAACCTTCAAAAAATTAAAAATAAAAAAATAAAAAAAAAATCAGGTTGCCAATTCTCAAGTAATTCCCAAATTAAATTTCTCCAAACAACACCTGATGCAAAGGATGTCCATGTTCAAAGTACAAAAATCGGGCCAAAGACTATACTTGCAAGGATCTTCCACAAGATATCATTTTTTTTCCCGGTATGGTCCATCCACATGAGCCCAACAGATCAATGACCAGGATCACGAACTAAGGACCCTTGGAGATGACACCATTAATCATTCCCAGCTGGAGAATCATAAACTTCATCTTCTACTCCATTAGCAGAAGCTGAGCGTGGAATTCTGACAAACTCAAGCGGGTTTGAAAGACGATAAGGCAAGCCATAAAGCTATATACTCACATTTTTTTTTTTTTTTTTTGTAATTAAAAAATGAACAAAAAATTTGCATCAAACTGTTTTCCAACCTAGTTTGGGACAATTATCCATCCAGGTGGACTCAAAAGATCAATGGACTTGAGGATTATCGCACCATGGGCCCCACTTTTCATAATTGAAATGCATGTACACCGTGCGAAGATGTGGACCATGTACATCATATAGTTCCCAACTCTATTTGTAGTTTTTTTTTTTTTGTTTTGATCTTTGTCATGTTAAACATCTTTCAAGAAACAAGAAAGGAAAGGACGACAACTTGTTTTCTTTTGCATATGTGTGTGTTTTATGTTTTGATTTGCTTGGAATTTGGGTAGATATGGGCCAACAATTTAGTTTTTAATCTCTGTGGTTTTACTCAAGCTATCTTTCCTGTTTGATTCTTTAGTGTACGTATACTAAGTACTGCTATGCTGAAATTTTGTATAAGTTGTGCTAAATAGTAGAACACAAGTATTGACTATTCAATTAGTGAGTGTTGCTAAGTTTTCCAAATGGTGATCTCATGGTGAGACCAACCTATTGGACAGGTTGGGTGTATTACAACCTTGAAAGCTTGAAAATTATTGGCTAGTTGGACCACAACCTATATTTCAACCGGTGGACTTGCGACCTCTCTATGTATACATATATAAAGAGAATATATACAGAGAGAGAGAGTCACAAGTCCAACTGGTTGAACTATGCAGAGAGAGAGAGAGAGAGAGAGAGAGTGAGTCACAAGTCCAACTGGTTGAACCATAGTTCAAAGTCCACTGAATGGATTACTGGTCCACTTGATTAATGGATGTGGATGATTTTTACCTAAGTGTTTCTCATGATGTGGCTAACCTATTGAACCGATTGGATGCCCCATGAACTTAGAAAGATAGAAGTTGTCTGCTAGGTGAACCATAACCAGTGGTCCACCCGTGTGTGTGAGAGTAGATGTAAGTCCAACCATTCGGACCACAGGTTAAAGTCTACCACAGATTAGTTCCAACCGATCAATAACTTCTAACCATTTAAGAGCATGTAACATCCAACTCATGGAATAGACTAATCTAACCATGAGGATTACCTAGTTTAAAAATTAAGCCCATTTGCATTATAATAAACAATTTATATCCATTGATAAATAACAAATTATAAGAGTGGTCCAATTGAAAAGTGGAAGTGGCTGATTTGTTAGATCTAGATATTCATTGGAGTTTCAGCTTCGCTCCTTTAACATGATTGAAGGCGGTCTTTAGAAAGCTAAAGCTTGTTCTTTAATGGGTTTCCTTTTTTTTTTCTATTATTGAGAGCATCATTGACATGAAAGGGTGGATTGGTTACTGAAAACAATGTAATATATCTATTATCTATTAAATGCAGCAAGTTTTTTTTTTGTACTGTTCCTTTGTGTTCCTCTTTTAGAACACCCTACAGCATAGAACTTTAGTGAACAACAGATGACAACCAAGTTTTTGACCCAGGAGCTTGGACCATATCTTAGTGGACTTCGTAACATGAATTACATTGATCATATGTGATTACAAATTGTGCAGGTTGCACCTACTTTAGTTCCACTTCTTAAAATTTATTTCCATGAAGAAGTAATTTTCTTTTATAAGCTCAGTCTTGCTCAATGTTATCCAAGTAGCCAAACCTGGCCATTTTAGTTGGCTAGCTAGAGGTAAAATCAACTACCAACTATAAAGCCCATGCCTATCTAGGAAAACTAAAGTCAGTATGCCATCTAATTTCTCTTTGCTCCCTCTCACTTTATTTGTCATAATCCTAATCATAGGTCACTTGAGATGTATTGCATTTTTTACCAATGTGAAATATTAGTTCTAACATGGACTAGTTGGTCTTTACTTTGTTCTGCGCTTATTACGATGTTCCTAGAATAATTGACATTTTTCTAATGCTATCTATCTTTGAATCGGTCAAAGCATCCAACTTCAGGAAACCTACTGAAACAACAGTTCTTTGTTTTCACATGAATTGATCTAATTCTTGCACTTCTTGATTATATTCCAATGTTTACTGTTATTTAATTCACCTTGAATTGATCTTGTACTTCTTACATAGGTTGCACTTGAGGAACTTGCCGAGATAGGGTTGGCATCATGGTTTGCTTGGGAAAAATCGATGACCAGCTTGCCCACCATATCGCCCTCCTTACCTTGGCATCATGGTTTACACCTCCTTAGCATACATTCAGATGCCTGGAGACTCTTTCTTTTTTCTTTTTCTTTTTTATTTTTTAATTTGAAAGGTTACCAAAAGCTTGGAGGTTGAATCAGAAGTCTGTCAAAATGGGATTTGTTTCTTTCCTTCTCAACAAAATTGAAGCTTTTTTCATTGCCCAAGTCCAATGTGGAATTTGGAAGAACGATTCAATGTTCAACTTTGAGTCTTTGAATCATTCTTATTCTTTAGGTGTCACCAATTTGTTTTCTTCAGCTATCAGCTACTCAAGTGGAAATGCTATCAGCATGGATAGGTTGCCTGAAGAAATGAATGATATGAAGACAAGGGATGACAAGGTAGGTTTTAATATAATCTTATCTCTGTTTGCTTGATAGCATATTAGCCTTTTCTATGAAATGTGAATTTTTCTTCTAGGAAATGGAAACTGCTGTGGTCAATGGAAATGACACAGAGATGGGTCATATAATCGTGACAACTATTGGGGGTAGAAATGGCCAACCCAAGCAGGTAATCACTACATGAATTCTAAAATAATTAGTGCTTGTTGTTCACTAAACTTGTTGCTCACCTCACCTTGTCCATTGCTTTCAGGATTATTTGGTATTAGTTATCAATTAACATTAATATTTTTTAACCAACTCATCAAAATTTAAGATGTGTATTTCGAAATGCAACAAATGATGAGAGTATTAGCATGTTGGAAGTACCTAGTCAGCTTTTGCATGAAGGCAATATGACGTTAGAAGATTTCCTCACCCCAACCGAGATGAAAGATGGACTCACAAACCTTGCTAGAGTCAAAGAGTCAAGGTTCTTGTTATGCAGAGGCAGAGAGAGAAAATATTATGAAGAATGTAGGTAATGCATCCTAACAATGGTCAATTGTAGCAAGTACCTTATCAGCAACAGAGAAGAATGGTCGCCTTAATCATTTTCTTCAGTTAGAAGGGCATGGGTTTCTCAACCAATGGCTCCAAGTGCAGTGGTGGCACAAGTGACAGTTCTGTGGAAGAATCAATCAAGCTGCAGTGCTAGGAGCACTTGAGAAGTCTGCCTCTTGATGAGAGCTTCAGAATTGTGGAAATCAATCAAACATCTCCTTGGCAGGTAATAGGAGCTTGAAAGTCCAGGAGAGGGCAAGAACTTTGTTTGATAGATGAATTTGTTTTTATTTATTGTATTAAATATATATATTTTTAATTGTCTAGTAATATAAATTTTGTTTCATATTCAGTTATATTTGTATTGCATCATTTTTATGTTTCAAATATTTAAAAAATTACTGGCATGCTAGGGCTTCTCAAATCCATTGAAAGGCAACTCTCGGCGCTTGTGCAGAAATCTTACGGCGCTTTTTCATGAAAAAAAAGTGTCGCAAGACAGTTTTAGCGGCGCTCAAATTATCGGCGCTTATTAGCGTCGCAAAAGTCTCTAAGTATGGGCGCTCATACAAGCGCCAATAAAAGCATATTAGCGCCGCCAATACATTTAGCAACATACCCATTAATCGGCGCTTGAGTGGCGCCGATAATATATTCCACGGCGCTTCCTGGGTATTTCGGTGGCGCTTTAAAGCGCCGCTAAAAACCCAAGTTGTTGTAGTGAATTTTAAGGGGATAAACGAGGGTAAAAGAGAGAGTAAAGACAAAAGTAATGTATAACTACAAATATGTTTACATGAAGTAATAAAAATATAAATTAACCAAGACTATATGTAAGCACACAATTATACCTAATTCAGCAGGTTCTTATCTACAATTATACCTAATTGGATGCCATAAAATGTCAAGGTGGGCCCCACATGTTGATCCGTCCTTATTTCATACTGGCTTGTTCTAGCATCGTGAGGAAACTATTAAAATATTCAAAACATAACCTCAAGGATCTGTAATTAAAGTTTATCATGGCTCACATGATTGTAATTAGGGATTAGCGAGCAGCACTTGTGAGTAAAAAATGAGTCGAGTTGCTGGATTTTAGCCTGATAATTTATTAATTAAGATCAATAATACATTAAAAAAGATCGATAATACATATGGGCCACAAGCGTGAGAGAGAAAGGCTAACCGCTGATCCATGTTAAGATGTACACATGTACTTGATGAGTGTTGCAACTTGATTTTCAAGGTGAGCATCCAACAGAAGGACAACCCAAAATCAGACGCATGTAAGGCCAGACAAATCCAACCCTCAACTTCCTCCACCTACATAAACATTTCTGTTAAAAGAAACCAATGCCCTAATGTGATGGATTAAGTGAAAACCTATTCCTTCAAAATGCCCAGAATTTATCCTTTTGCATCAATTCCCTTCTAGGACTTCAGGGATGTTTCAAATGGAAGTTGTAGCACCAATAGGACCCCTTCTAAGACCTTTATCAGTAACAACTAACAACACATGATGAGTCCAAAATGGATGAATCCCTGAGGTTTCCTTTGAATCCTTGGGTTGGTGGGCCGCAAATAGACAATTAAGGAAACACTTGATTTTTATGCTAAAAGTTCTAAAAACTTGAGCAATGCTTCACACACATATTAGTAAAACTTACCCACAACTTATGCTTGGACCTACCCACAACTTATGCTTGGTCCAAGAATCAGGTTGGAGGAACAGCTTGGTCATGCATATGTGTAAACTCTCTCATCAATCGCTTGAAATGCGCAAGCAGCATCACCTATAAAATCTAGAGAGTACAAATTAAATCTCTGGTTAAAGCCTAAAAATGATGTGCAATTATTCATAGTAAAGTAATTCATGAACAAAATAGAAATACATAAATGCAAAAACTGTGATGATGCACTCATTGCTTGGCCTCATCATGTGGACCACAAAAAACAATGGACAACCGCCAAACTGGTCCTATGTACAAGTATGACCTACATCAATGAAACTCTCATTTTTCACTAGATCAATGAAGTTTAAAGCATAACCTATCATCCATAATTACACAGTCCTGACTGAGAATAGAAATAATATGCCATTGGAAGCATAAAAACCTCAAAAGTAGGCAAAAAATGTTTTTTTTTTTTTCTGGTAAGTAACATACTGAAAGATATTTAATCATGTTGATGATGTCATGTGATATAAAGAGATGGGTGTAATAGTTAGAACATTAAATGGATACTAGCCTTTATCCAATGGGGAATGTTATTTGATACTCTGGCTGGATATAACATTTGATATGCAGACACTTAGAAATGATACATGTGGCAAATATTAAATAAAAAAATAAACTATGAGATTGTGCAAGAACAGTTGTGGCAAAGTTATAGGCTAAAAACCAGATGGGTTGAATAGTACAAAGTGGACGCTTGTTTTTTAAAATAAGACTATTGGATGTTATTTATTTAACCCTGTCATAAATGTCAGGAAATACAATAGTTGGACGAGCAAGTAAGAGTAATTTCTGGTTTCATCTAAACTGGTACTTATTATCCATCACACTGCCAGAGTATCTAAAGTTTCTCTTTTTCAAAAGCAACCACCTATAATCCATTCAAGTGCCCAAGCAAAGATGAGAAATGCTAGCCAAATGTAGATGGGAATGGGAAAACTGGAAGCCATTTTCAGATAAATGGAATACAAGCACAATACATTGTCTAGTTAGTAATTGTATTTATCATGTAGAACATGTTTGCTTTATCGCCACCAGAAAAGACGAGGGGAAAAAAATAATAATAAAGAAGGTGCCATTGTAAATAATCAAAATACCATGAAAATAAACCCAAGTATACAGATGCCTAACAAGGTAGAGAGAATTGAACCTGGATTACCATGGGTCAATGCTGACTTTGTCCTGCATTCTCTACTATTGATTTCTCTGAAAAATAAAAATTTAGAGTCAAAATCTATCAAACAAAAATAGGATACAATCTCAGAGAGGTCGAGTCCTAGCCACAACCAAGTTTCCCAGTGATGCAGCTAAAAATCTCAGCAAGTCAGAGTTTACTCCCTCGAGTTTCGAGTCGAGTCAGTGAGTTTTTGAACTGTGCAATAAAAAATGTCAGGAATTGATATATCCAAAGGACTTTGTAGAAAAATTCTAAGAGAACAGTGAGGTCTCTACTATTTTATCTAAAGGATATTTGGACCTACTTATCCAACCAGAATGGTGGTCTGAGCTTTATATCCTGTTTTTAATTAAAAAGGGACCAAGTGAAGTGAATAATGAAATTAAACTCCTAATTACAAGAAATATCAGCCCCATGCACTTAAAGGTTGCATTTCCATGTCCTGATTTTTCTGCCCAAGCAGGATGATTTTCTCCCCAAATCAACATCCCCCAAGTGTTTCACGTCCAACCTGAATCTGGATACTGATTTGGCGCACACAAGGCTAAAAAATGGGACCTTCGATAATGCAGTTTCAAAAAACTTACACCACTCTAAGTGTCAGATGGAACAAATAGCCATCTTTTAAGCCAAAAAATCCAGTTTAATGCAGTGTTTGAAACCTAAACTGGACCAGAGAATCCCAGTCGAGACCAGTTGGGAAATCCCGGTCAACTAAGGTGTTCATTTGCTTTCTTTTAAAAAGAAAAACAACTCTATCAGGTAGAGTTCGATCCAACAACCTCTAATTCAAAAATAATTGCTGAGCCAATGGCAGATATGTATTATTCGTTATCCTTTTAGTTACTTTCTTCTAACTCGAGTAGATTTCCAGATTGGATAAAAACAATCTGAAAACCCCACAAAATGCAAAACTACATGTTCATAAACATTTATAAATACACCAAAACAAATATCTATTGGAAGATTATAACATGCACATTCATGATGAGAGATTCTAGAGGATTTCATTTCAATTTCATGGAGTAAGCAGACGTCACATTACCTTCTTCCACAGATTCAAATGCACGACCGCATCTTTCATATGAGAGGAAATGCAGGGAGAGGGATGTTGTAGGGAGAGGGAGATCGGGAGAGGGAGGGAGAGTGAGAGGGAGATCGAGGGAGAGGGAGATCGAGAGAGAGAGGATCGAGATCGGAAGAGGGAGATCGAGGGAGAGGGAGATTGAGGGAGGGTGAGAGTGAGAGGGAGATCGAGAGAGAGCTTGAGATCGGGAGAGGGAGATCGAGAGAGAGGCTTGAGATCGGGAGAGGGCGATCGAGAGAGAGGGTTGAGATCGGGAGAGGGAGATTGGGAGAGGGAGATCGAGGGAGATTGGGAGAGGGAGATTGACAGGGGGAGATGGAGAGGGAGATGCTGATGGCGATGCGGTAGGAAATGAGAGGGATTTAGGGCGTTTTGGTGTAAGGAAATGAAGAAACATATTCGGTAGTCTACGGTATATACAGTAACGTGGCTCTCGGGCCATGTGGGGTCCACTCAGAGATTATTAATATAATCCATTTCATCCATCTGTTTCAAAATAAAACAATAAAGTATAATTGTAATACATAAGAACATAAAACACTCAATTAGGCCACACCAACAAAAAAATGGAAACAACAGAGTATAACAGCAAGTAGCCGAGTACGGTTCGTTACCGTTTCAGATCAGAAACGGCTCTAAGCCGTTTCTGAACCAAACATCCAGCAGTACCAGAAACACGATTTTGGTGTAGTGGGAGATGATCAGAGCCCTTGACTTTATCTTGACTTCTCTATCAAACATGAGGCTCGACCTGAATGGATGAGTGTTTAGAGGTGGGCAACTTGGGTCCGATTCGGTGGATCCGACCCGACTCGGTACTGTTCCGAATAGAACAGACGATCTGATCGGATCTGATCGATTCTGATCGGCCAGATCCGATTTAATTTCGAATCAGGTTCGGATACCACTGTACTCGGACAGATCCAATCCGAATACCGGGACCGAATGGGTCAAAACTGACCCAACCAGACCCGACCCGGAGGGATATACCTATAAATACCCTTTTTCACCCAAAACCTAAAACTCGTTTTTACCACCTTTCCCACTTTTTTTTCCCAAAACTCTCCCACTTCCCAAAACTCTCCCAGAGAGAGAGAGAGAGAGAGAGAGAGAGAGAGAGAGAGAGAGAAGAAGAAGAGAAGAAGAAAGAGCATCCATGAGCATCCATGGCATGCTATTCCTCCATCTCTCCAGCATTTCTCCACCTCCGCCAAAACCCAACCATAAAAAGATCCAAAAGCCGAACCAGGTTTCAACCCGTCATCGGAAATCATGGCAGACACAACTAGGGGCTCTATCTTCCGTCATCGGAAATTATGGCAGACACAGGTATGGTATGTAGTTTTTTCTTGAATCCCATGTTTGTATGCACAGATCCATCTCCCAACATGTGGTGTCAGAGCACCGGGTGTGCATCCACATCATGGATAATCTGTTTGTTTTACCCCAGTCCTTTTATATAGCTCTCCTGTTTGCCATGGAGAGAGCCACCACTTTCAACTATTTCCTTTCCACCATGGTGGGCTATCCAACCTCGCCACGCCATTATCTATCACACCTTAGTGACGCTGGACAATGACTCCATCATTGCCCAGGGTCGCACTCTTCAACAAATGTCTCTGTGACCTAGAACGGTGGTGGGATCAATCTTTTGTAGAAGAGTTTTTTTAAGCTTTGGGCCTAGTTTCCGTTTTATGGGCTTGCCATTTTAATGGGCTTGCATATCTTTTCTGGCCTAGTCATATGTGTATAAAAGGGTCCTGAATCCAATGTCATCCAATGGCAGACGCAGTCTGCAGAATTTCTATATAGTGGGCCTGACTACAGACAAGATATTGCCGAAACCTTTATTGGAAAACCTTAGCCATTGAATAATTTGACTGAGATTTTAACCATTATAAAATAATATAGGCCCCACTACGGATATGCTAATTATAAAATAATGTAGGCCCAACCTTGCACAATCCAATCCGACTCGGTTTTCTTGACCGAGTAAGACTCGGATCGGTTCAGATCAGTACATGTTCTGGTCGGACCGAGTCAGCTGACTCAGACTCGGTCCCGGTTCTGTCCGAGTTCGGATTGGGCCATGTAAAATCCGGACCTGGTCGAGTTGGGCCAAATTCGAGCTGACTCGGTCCGATGCCCAGCTCTATGAGTGTTGATGGTTTAGTCAATTGAGAGGCTTGGTTATGAGTTAAGATTTGAACGAATGGTGCTTGATTGTTTGGAAGGCGGGGTGAATGTGGTGACTAAGGGTAAAGAGTATGAATGAGGGTGACCTAAGGGATTCGAGGTCATGGACTGGATGAGCCTAGGCTTAAAGGAGGGCTATAAGTGGACTGGAGAAGGGACCGGAAGATATGGCTTTGGCAAATGGGCTCTCTCTCAAATGGGCTCTCTCTCTCTCTCTCTCTCTCTCTCTCTCTCTCTCTCTCTTCTTACGATGGATTGGTGGTGTGTGAAATGAGGAGCGAAGAGGATATATATCGGGTTTTGGGCAATTTGGTGATTTAGGAGATCTTAAGGGGTAAAAGCTGATGTGGAATGGTGTGATTGGTGGAGGAGAGAGGAGTGCCACGTGAAAATATCTGGTAAGTTGGATGGGTGACATGAACTGGAAAAAGAGGAGGGGATATGGGCATTTTGGAGTCCGAGTGGTGGGCTTGTAATTTGAGATAAAAGAACCTTTTTTTGTGGCCCCACAACCGTCTTTGGCGCAGCTCCAGCTACGCCAATTTGTGTGCGTCATTTCGAAGTATTGCATGCCATGTGGCTCAACCCTAGATTTGGGCAAGTGGTACGTTTGGACTTCCTCCTAAGACTATGGTTTGGGCTTGGGATGGGCACTAAATACTATTGGGCTTGAACTTGGGCCTAATTTCAAACTGAATTTGGCTTGAATGTGGCTTACATGTAGCTCAACTTTGGCTTGATTTTGAGGTTGGCTAGGCCTTGGGGAATGGCTTGGGACTTGGTATGGCTTGGGGTTTAGGTTAGGGCTTAATTTGGCTTAAGTTGGGCTTGCCTTATGTTTAGGCTTTTAGTGAATTCGGGAGTCAGGAACCTTCCACATCTCGAGTGTTGTGATCACTAGGCTGTCGACCCTGGGTGGGTGTCTACAAAAGAAAATAGAAACGGAACATTCAAGCAACCCTTGACTTTTGATCGATCCAATAGGATCCGAGAGTCAGGGAAGGTGTAGAGCATACAATCGAGTGTTAAATTATAAACATGGGGTATATAAGAGGGAGGATATGCAAATATAAAGACAAATACTAAAATGGACAGTTAGATGGTTGCTTATGCACGTAGATGTGAGAGGAGGAAATGAGACTTAGGACGCTCCTAAGAGGAGATGATCGTAGGCCTTGGGGATCTCGACCTTCCTCCATCAATCTTGAACCAATAAGATAGTTAGATACTTGTATGTTAAAAGACTTAGATAAGTGTGACACACTGTCACTCTTCTCTCTACTCTCAGTCTCACTTCTACTCTTACCCTCACTCTCTCCTTGGGTTGAGAAAATGGCTCTCCCAAGCATTATGATGTCTTGAAATGACGGGGTGGGCCTCTATTTATAGAGGATGTCTGGTCTTTTGGTAATTAGTAGTAACATAAAAGGCAAATATATCATGTGGAGTGGTCTAGTCGGTTGAGAGATACGTGGCATCATGAATTTACTTTGATAAGTGGTAAAACAAGTAATTTCACATCTTTGGGGAGCTAAAATGGCTATCAAAAGATCTCTTTATAGCTAGCTGTCTGGGAGATCTTGGAACAGATCCGGCTATCTTTCCAAATCTATAAAGATTAATTAAGAAACAATCCTTACATAAATTTTGCATTTTTGCACTCAGCCATCCCTGGGGTGACTCTCTATGTGCTCAAATTTACTAAAATGGGCATGATGCAGAGATCTGTTCATTTTATCATAGCAGCTTGAAGTAATTCCCCGATGACCCCGCCATGGTCCTAGACTATCAAAATAAACATGGGCGGCAATATTATTGCTACCCTGTTAGAGTTTGCCCTCTAAATTTATACATGAAGTTCAGTGGCTCCGTGGAACCTTGGGCTTTATTATGAATTTGGGTTCTAAATTTAATGGGTAGGCTTCTCAAGGGTTTCACCTCTCAAGTCATCCACTAGAGTTGAAATAGGTTCACAATTTGCTGGGGTGGAGTGTCTACACATGCTTATTCCAATTGGATTGATAATCTCACCTCAAGAGATGTATTGTGTCTCAAAGACCAAAATATATTGCGTCTTAAAATAAATACGCTTGCAAATAGTTGAGAGGCTGAAAATAATCTCACGACGAAATGAGGGATGCTCAGGTGCTCTCAGAGCACTGAGTCGTAGTGCTCCCTGTCCCTTTCAAAAACTTAATAAAACGATTGATCAAGACGGATCATTGAGTTCAATGCACATTTCATGGGCTATCATACAAACATCAACCCCGTTTCACAAATAATAAGCATTTAATTAGTGGTCTTTAATGTGGGTGGTCAAGAAAATTTACACAATGTAGGTCCAATCAATAATTTGATCCATTTATTTGTTAGGGCCTGTCATGGATTACTTATGAATATGAAGGATCGCTTTTGTTGGGCAATTGTAACTATCGCATGCATGGCTTCAAAAATGGATGGCTGTGGAAAGTAAGGCCAAATCAAAGACAAATTGGATCATCCGATCAGTAATACTTTTGTTTGATACCAATGAAAATGTTTTGGACTTAATAGACGGTTCAGATTGATCGAATGGACTGTCCAAGTGAACCAATGCAACCAGGAGCACTATAACTTATCGTGCTCTAAACACCTTTCATATGCATCCATCTCCCAAAAATCACTTTGTATAGGTGACTATAGTTTGAGAATCAATGACAACGAAAACGAATGACCTAGATAGTGTCATCACAAATTTAGACCCTCCATCATATGGGCCACACAACTTTCACAGTCCATTCCACTAAAAAAATTACTTTTGATTCAATGACCCAAGGTGAGAATTGAGAAATCCCAGATGTGTATTGGAAGAAATTTATCGTTTTAGAAATTAAAAGTTCCCATTTATTGGGGCATTTATATTGCCAAGATTTTTAGCGCCCATCATCATCCAAATGAAATCGGATTGCGTACCGAGTTACTCAGTACGCTCTTATCGAACTTGTAAATTCAGTTGGGCCCACCTTGAATGTATGTAGTCTATCCACGCCGTCCATTCATTTTTTCCATCTAATTTAAGGGGTTGAACCCAAAATTAAAGCATAAACAAAGATGAAGTGGATCATACCACAGGAAACAGTGGGGATAATGATTTCCACCGTTGAAACCTTTCTAGGCCCCACAGTAATGTTTATTTGTCATACAAACTGTTCATAAGATCATACAGCCATGGATGAAGGGAAAAAGCAAATATAATCTTGATCCAAAACTTCCATGGCCCCTAAGAATTTTTCAATGGTAGACATTCAATTCTTCTATTTCCTGTGGTGTGGTCCATTTGAACATTGTATATTTTTAATTTTTCGTCTCAAGCCCTAAAATTATCTGTTAAAATGGATGGACGGAGCGGATAAAATACATAAATCATGGTGGACCTCATAGAGTTTACTCAGTACACTAAGCGTGAGTTACTCGCTACGCAATCCGGTTCCCATCCAAATGCCTGGAATCTAAACGGTAGTGGGTACTAGAATACTCTAAGCATTTGATTTCCCCTAATTTTGAACCCTTGGAGATGTGAGTTAGAGTATCATGTATATATTAAGGCCATGGTTCGATGAGCCTAACCTGCTAAAAAGATAGGCCTAGCCATGGATGGGGATACCATGGAAACCTGCAATATTGAAAGGACATACACTTTGATAAATGAATTTGATTCAATGAATGCCCCTGCTGTGTTATCATCCACAGTATTTGTAGGCCACAATATCAAAGGCTGGATATTCAGATATACCCCATGACTCCACACAATTTAGCAAACCAATGCCTTAAGCCAGTCAGCCCTACCTCCTATGTTGTTGATTGGAATTGGATATGCTGGGCCTACTGGACGTAGCCTTTTAAGGCAAAAGAGCAGACAATTCTCTGAATGCCCAATTTTCAAGCTTACCTTGTTGGCTCAATGCCCAATTTTCAAGCTTACCTTGTTGGCTCAAAATTCTCCTCTGACTAAGGCGGTACATCCATATTCACCCCTAGTATATTTATTACAACAGCCAAGTAGAGCCTCACTAACAGAAGTTTGGCACTTGAAATTGAGGCTGTCTGCAATTTTAGCATCACCACACATGGGCAACGTCTATTATCACTGGAACCATCAATCTAGTGGGCCACCACATGGAGACACGACGGTGTAAAAGTCAAGTGGCACGACAATCCTAGCCATGTTAGCTGCAATTTCTCCCATTGAATATGGATAGTTGCACCTTATTGCTTTTGCTCAGTTCAGCTGTCCATTCTGACCATGAACGTGCAGTGCAGATTGCACTAGGGTATTTTGAGACTGATTCACAGCCATCCAAAATTAATAACCCATTTATTTCACGGCATATATGAATTTAACAGGATATTGATTCTAGCCCATTCGTTTCATGGCATAAATGAACTGAACATGATATTGATTGTGGACAACAAAAACAAAGTACACCGAATGCAAATTCACTTTCTTTGCATCCACAAATGGCATACCGTACGATTGCATAATCTCAAAACAGCTCTGCCTAAAATGTGGTCTGATCAAACCTTCCAAAATGTAAATCCGGATATCCGCAATTTCTAAACATTCAGACCCTTCATGTGATGGTAAACTAGATCGATGTTTCTGATTGCTCTAGGTTCCGGAAGAGATGCTATTGACAAAAGAGCTTCCAATCCCCAGGAGGCTCTTTAAGGACATTCTTGATATGCCTCTTCATGTATTCCCGGTCACTATCATGGGCTGTTTTAGAATTTGATGATGTACAGTACCCCATACATAAGGGGGGTGAACCAGAAAATTTATCTCAAAGGGCCCACCATGGGTGCATGTGCCAAAATACTAACGGCATAGATCCACGTGCAAAGGAAATAGGCAACAATCAAAGGGTTAAGGTCTTCCAAGCTGCAAGATATTTGGTGTCGTTCCTGACACATGATGGGGGCTCACCAGATCCACAGTCCCCTGAGCATGGTACACAAATGAATGGAATCCAGCATTTGAGCAAATCATATGTTTCACTAAGGCCCAAACCCTGTAAATCCTCATATTATTTACATGTAAATGCAATAGAAATGCAAATCAATCATGGATAAGTGATTCAAAAACAGAGCCGCGAATGGAAAGGCATTACTAAAAGCTCCTTCGTCTCAACCAAATCCAGGTTAGAAACATGTTTAGAGAAGTCTATCTTCAGTTTATAAACAATTACATGCCAAGAACATGTTGGATATGATTTGAGGCTCTTCAATACCTTTACATAAGTTTGATAATAAAATATATAAAAAATCATCAACAACAACAACACAAGAACTAAAACAAATAATGCACAATGTCTTGGGACTGTGAGGAAAGGATGCAAAACCTGCAGCAGATTCCATATCTACTCGTGAAAGGGATGAACACAATAATTCTCAACAGACAATACAGAATGGCACCTGAACTTGCAATCACCACGAAGTTAGTTTTCACTTCTTTGGGAGATATGGCTTTACTGATTCAACCACCACCTGTAATTCAGAATGGATCACATCAAATCATAGGAGTTGCAGACCATAAACAGCTCTGACAAAGGCAAGTCAGAAAGGTTTCTACATTTGTATCCATTTTATCTCGTATGTGATCCTTGGCCTGAAGATGGATATGGTGTTCTCATGTCCTGAGTTTGGGGTGCATGGTTTGTGATACTGACTGGTGATCTGAGCGGAAACTTTGTATAGACCATGATCCAGAAATATTCCAGATGGGACAATCCTAACCTTAGATTGATCGCTTGCAAATTGATGGCTGAGACAGAAAATAACACCACGGTTCTCATTTTAAGAGTTTTGGCAAGCAGCAGCAAACGCCCAAAAAGGTATGAGTACTGACTTGTGGAAGTTAGCACATTACTAGGACATGAATGTCAGTGCATAAAGACTAGGGCTGCAACTTGGGTTTGAGTCAACCCGAACTCGTATGACCCAACCCGAGTACGGGTCAGGTTGGTTCAGTTTGTCAAAGTCTTCGGGTCATGTTTTGAGCAAATTTAGGTCCGGTTGGGAATAATCTCATGTACTTGGGTTGGGTTGGATCGAGTCAGGTCGTTTGGGTCCAGTTTAGGGTTGAGTATAGAGGAATTCATGTTGGCTATGGGGTGGGCCTGGGTTGGGCACTTGGGTTGGATTTTGGGTCAGATTGGTATGCGGGTTGGCTTGGGCTCAGGCAGACCCTCAACCCCACCCAACCCAACCCAACCTGCCTGAGTTTCACCTCCAATAAAGGGTGCAATAGCTCCACAAAACATGACTTTTCACAATTCGAGGATATGTCTGTGTAGATAGACTAGGAAAGATAATCTAATTAGGCACTATGCTATGTGGATGACATCCAAGCTGTCAAAGAGGAGTGCCCCATAATGATTTGCACCCAGCTCAAAGAACTAATGCCAATCCAGTCATTAGATGGGCCACATAATAGAGAATGATGGGTGCCCAAAAGCCTCGAAATTGCAGGTACGGCCCACTGAACTTTGTGGATGACATCACAACCCGCCCAAGAAGTTTGGCCCACTATGAAAATCAGACACCCAAAAATTAAGGCGAACCTAATCATTGCTTGGGCCCCTACATTAAGAGGTTTTTGGGCTATCCAGCATTGTTTCCTATGCTCTCTCATGTCATCCACAGAGCACTTGAGACACAAAACAACCTAATGCAACTAGAGTGTATTGTTACGAATTTGAACTCCTTTGCACCCTTGCCCATGCAACACTTGCACTTGCACAATGGCCCAATGCTACCAAAGTGAACCTAACTCCCACTTGCACAATGTCCCAGTGCTATTAGAGTTGGCCTAACTCCCACTTGCACTCCCAAGTACTTCACCCTAAGAACTTAGTGAGAATGCAATAGAATTCAAAAGAACATGAGATTGAATGGGAAAACTTTTATTATACCAAGGGGGAAATAATTATGACTCTAGGGAGTTGAATTCCAAATGTGGAGCTCTCTAGAGGAGCTCTCTCCCTTATATACGCATCATGAAATCTTTAGAAGCATATATCCATGGCTAGGATGGTGCCATGTAGCAATATCCATGGTTAGGTATTATCTAGAAAGCTTATAAATAATTTGACACGACTCTAGCATAGGACCCTCCTAAAAATTTCTAGAACATTTTAGGGTTAACCACACAATCCTACAAGACGCTAGACTATTCTAGATGTCTCTACACATTATCTACAAGCCTCATATGTACAAGATGAGCTAGAAATGGCTAGGTCCATGGGTCAACCTCCACTTGTTGCATTGATGCCCTCATGGATGATCTCCGACTGATCTTCGAACCGCCAAAGTGTCTCATTCTACTCTTAGTTGCATGTAGTGTGAGTTGTTGCACCTTCATCCAATGAAGATCCACAATTTTCCTCTCTTTTGACAACTCCTCCCCTAGGTCACCCTACTTTTGCACATGGTACTCACCACCATTGTTGTCATGTGCGATCGCATATGCCATTTTTTCAGAAGGATCACATATGCCATGATGGCATATGCGATCTAGGATAGTATACGATAGCATACGTTTGCGCGATAAGTATGCGATCGCATATGCGAGTATGTGATGGCATACTCCATACGCAATTGCATATAGGTCCCAACGGTCATAAAGATGATTGTTGAATCCATGTAACCAAACATCATATGAGTATAGTAGCTTATATTAGTATATTTGTTTTTTATATTTTAAATTTATAAGTCAATTAATTGAAACTTATAACTTTAGAAGTTGCGCTTGTTTTTTGGTAAATTGTAAATTGTATTTATAAATTAAGTTGTAACTTGTAAATTATAAGTTGTTCAAGCTATCAAGTTATCATTTATCAACAATAATTTTATGTTCGAAGTTTTTAATAATTAACTCTCTTAATGTAACTTGTTGATTGTTTTGTTAAATTTTATGTAGAGATAATATAAGTAATTAAATATATAACTTAATTTATAGATGGACTAATAGTCTCAAACACTCAAACTACAATGAAATAGGTAAAAGAAACCAATCAAATCACTTGTAGTAATTAGGCATAATTTTTCCTTTTTTTTATTTTTTATTTTTTTAAGATTTTTCCCATTTTTAAAAAATTTTCGAAAAAATAAAAATAAAAATCAGAGCAATATGCGATCACATATGTGAGTATGCGATGGCATATGCAAACAAAATATATTTGTTGCATATGATGGCATATGAGATTCGACAACATTGCAGCTCACCACCCTTCATAACCAACCATTTCTCCAAGGTTCCTCAGTCCTTCCCTTATGAGCAATGTATTCAATAACAGTAGCGATGATTGCCAATACCATTAAGAATGGGCCATAAGTCCATAATGACTGCTACAACCAAATTGCATGAATGCGTGTAACAGCCCTGTAATGCATAACGGTCCCCACTGTTATTGTTACATAATGTATGTAATGGTTATTTTTTTCTTTTTTTTTGGAAAGATAAGAAACTTTATTAAGAAAACCGAAACGGCAAAGCAACAAGGACAAAATTTTCTAGAGAACTCTAGAGGACACCACAGCCGAAATCAAGGGTCCCAATCTCTAAACAGCGAAAGAACTCTAGAGAACACCATAGTTGAAATCACAGATTGGTTCCTAAAATAGCAGTTATTTATTTCAGCCCACACTGCCCCACAAAACAGCAAAAAAGATGATACCCCATTTTCTTTTCCCTAAAGCACCTCCCGAATCCACGTGCCAGGAATAGAAAAGGTTGTCAAAGGAGGAGGGCATGGACCAGGAAACACCCGCTAGACAAAGAATACTCCACCAAAGATCAGCACCAAAGTTGCAGTATAGGAGAAGGTGATCCACCGATTCTTCCTTTTGAAGACACATGAGACACATTTGGCAGCATCAAACCTCTCTTTTAATACCTTGCTTATGAGTCAATCCCTAAGGCACAGGAGACACATATGTAATGGTCATCATGTAGCCATTTTTTAATACCTTGCTTATGAGCCAATCCCTAAGGCCCTCAGTCATTTGGCTATGCTCCAACCTCCCTTGATGTAGTCAGCCATCTCCCCTCCAATCTGTTCATTGTAATTTGTAGCCATCTCCTTTGGCCTTTATTGTAGGATCCTGCTAACCATGTGTAGCTCCTGCTCTGAATAGCACTTCGGAAGCGCACTCCTGTTCCTACTTCCTATTCATTTATACTTGATAACATTCTAAAACATGCGCTTCGCTGTGAGCGCACCTGCACCTGAATCTATTGCCACTTCACACTTTAAGCATCTATACCGGCTCAAGTGAGGCCAACTAATCTCCTTACCCTATAGATCAACACCCAGTTGCCTCTCAACAGGCTAGTACTTCGGCACCATTTCAGACTTGTCCAAGTAGTCTCACCAATATGCACGCTCTAGTATATTGTCCTTGAACTCATCATAGGAAAGTGGTTCTCCTACCATGCTCCCCCTTCTCTTCTAAGGTCAAAGCATTCTCCATCTCCTAGAGAATTTCCCCCACTACAATCCCCTCATCCTCTACTTCTCTTCTTCATGCATGATCTCATTCTCCTTGAGACTGATTAGCCACAAGGCTGAGACACTCTCGACCTAGGCCTTCCCATGAGCACCACAGGAGGTTGTAAACAACACCAAGGAAAGGCATTGGAACCACCTTAGCTGCGTCTACGAAATCCATGCACATAGCAAAGCAACAAAGAGACTGCCGATTAGCTTCCTTGGTCACACAATGAATGGATTTGGCTCTAATCTGACCACCTTCATCTTGTTGGAGTCCACAACCACGACACCCAGTCATTTCACATTCTCCCTTGAGATGAACTGCGATTCACTACCTTGTCCACCACAGCTTGATCGGGCTTCCATTGATTTGTACATCCACTTAAACTCCCAATTAAGTGTTTTGACCTTCCTCAACACTTTACTTGAATTGCCCCCATCCTCGCCCTCCTCTCTAGCTTAGATAAGAGTTTAAGGCTTGTCTTTGTGAGCACTCTCTTGCATGATGGTCATCATCACAAAAGAAGCAACCTGAACTCCTCTTTGTGCTCCTGGGCTTCCTCTATCTTCTTATGACCTATAGAATATTGCAGCCCTTCCCTTGGTTGGACTTTGCCTTTCCCCACCATTCCTGTTGGAGTGATTGGTCAGCTTGGACTTAGAAGCATCTTCAGCGCTATTAAAGCTCCTCTCCACACCAAAAAGGCAAAGACAAGATCCTGCACACCAAATCACTACAGCTCTTGCTCTGCACATGGCTTAAAGCAACCCATGAAGAAGAAGAGCTTGTCTTTCTCCTTCATATCCATTCTGTCCAATATCAGGATGGTGAATTGCTGCACAGTCGTAAATTGAGGCATCATGGCGGAGTTGCAGAAGACTCCCTTTGCCAACAATCCACGATCTCAGGAAGGAATTCTTCCTTCAACTCCCTCAGCTCCTTCCAGATCTTGATGGGTGGAAGACCCTTCTCCATAATGTTATCTCCTACACTATGGTATCACGTCATCATCAAGGTACACGATCGTATATGCACTTTAGCCTCTTTGTCCGCCAACTTAGAAGCCCGAAAGTGCTACTCCATCTGACAAGAAATTCTCCAGCTCTTTGGCATCCCTTGCACTGTTGAAGCACTTGGGGTCAAAGAACATGAGTCCAGAGTCCTCCCTTGGAGTAGGCCCACTGTTGGTCACGACCTTTTCCAAGATGATGACCTCGGTATGCAACTCCTTAAATCTCCTGCCCCATCCCTCTCAAACCTTAGCATTTTGGGCCTTGAGTACCTCCATTGTAATTGCCACATCTTCATCAACCTACCTGATCACCTCCTCATGAACTTGTTGGGTCCCCTCAAAGTTCACCAACCTTTCCATCCCCCTCAACCATGATAAGTTCCAACCTGCTGATGTGATCCTCCAACAAACTAAAGTCATACTCACCATTGAGTCATTGGATCAATCCCTCTTGTGGTGCTTTGACGGATCATGCACCTTCTCAAGATTCTCAATCGTGGTCACCCCGATGTTGTAATAATGCCCACAGAACCAACTAGGCTCTGATACCAATCACCATGAACTGGCTAACTTGCTAGCACCCTCACTTGTGTCGCATTTGCGCAACCCTCCGATGCTACTTGAGTTAGCCTAACTCCCACTTGCACTAACAAGTGCTTCATCCCAAGAACTTAGTGAGAATGCAAGAGAATTCAAGAGAACACGAGATTGAATGGTAACACTTGTATGCACTAGAGGAGAGTAGACACAACACTGAGAAGTTGAGTTCTAAACAAGGAATTCTCAGCCTTATATATGCACCAGTTAAACTTTAGAAGCATACTTAACATGGCTAGGATGGTATCATGTGACATTCATCCAACGGTTAGGACTCTATAAAGCTTCTAGATAATTCCACACAAGTCTATCACAACACCCTACTAGAGAATTCTAGAACTTTTAGGATTCTCTACACAATCCTACAATAATCAAGACTTACATATACAAGCCTCACATGTACAAGAGGAGCTACAAATGGCGAAGTTCATGGGTCAATCACCACTACCGTGACTCTGTGTGCGTGCATCTAGAACGAATCCTACAGCGTCGAAACTATGGGAAGTACCCATAGTATCAAGTAAAATTGTCTCCACCATGATGTGCGCATTGCATCCACTCTAACCTATCTAAAAGTTTCGTCCTATCATGATGCTCCTCACCATGATATCAAGCACATCTACGGCTCGTAAAAAACGGACGATCGTAACAAAATAGCTCACATTCGAGGGTTTTGGATCATATAATTGCCATGTTTTTTCTTCAATATGGCTCACAAGTCGCAAATAGTGGTATGAATGAATGGACAATCTGCATCAATGATTGGCCACTTCACATGTTAATTAAAAGCTTTGGGGATATTTTTAACATCCCATGAAGTTAGAGGCATTAGCATTTCCCTATTTATACAGACTACATAGCCACGAGTTAATATGCATAAGTAGGAGCATGTGAAATTGTTCCAGTGTCCCACTTTTCGGTCCAACTACAATATTCATGTAGCTGATGGTATTGAGTAAAATTGTCCCCACCATGATGTGCACACTGCATCCACTCGAACCTATCTGGAAGTTTCGTTCTACCATGATGCTCCCCACCACGATATCCAGTGCATCTACAGCTTGTAAAAATGGATGATTGTAACAAAATAGCTAATATTCGAAGGTTTAGGAATATGATCATCTAATTGCCATGTTTTTTCTTCACTATGGCTCACAAATAGTGGTATGAATGAATGGACAACCTGGATTGATGATTGGCACTTCACATGTTAATTAAAAGCTTTGGGGACATTGGGGACATTTCCCTATTTATATAGACTACACAGCCATGAGTTAATATGCATAAGTAGGAGTGTGTGAAGTTGTTCCGGTGTCCCACTTGTCAGTCCAACTATAATATTCATATAGCTGATGATTTATTATTTTTATATAGGGACAATCTTCACTGTAAGTAGCATGAATGTGTAAGAGTCTGATTGGCAGTTCTCTTACCCTCCCATCATAAGACAAGGATGCAAAAATCCATGGTTCCCGAGAGCTCCATGCAAGACCTGTGTTTTCGATTAAATTGTGAGCTTGACTTGAGTGAATTTCAAGCTTACACTAAGAGATTAATTGTTGCGGCATTACCATATACGCTGTCCTCATAGTCGTTGTAGGAGTTGAGTAATGGATCTACCCGCCGAGTAGGTGACTCCACCAGACTGCTAAAAAATCCAGAATAAAATTAAGATTATAAAAAAAAAAAAAAAAAAAAATGGTGAATAATTAGCCATCATGAGCAAAGATCTCAAAATTACGCTAACCTTTCAGGCATAGTATCATCTTTGCTAGAGGCAGAAGCAAACCACAAGTTGACGGTTGAGTCTGTTCCCCCACTCTGCAAAAGCTTAGCCATCATCAGTAAACAGTAAATGGCTAGAGATGTATGAATGCTCGTTATCAGTATGTGAGTGATGGAACATAGCAGTCACTTCCATGGGAATCTTCTTCCATAATAAGATCGAGGTTAGTCATACTTAGACATGAGAATCAATGGACACACATATATAGCGCTATCAACAGTACAAATTCTTCTTACATTATTATTACAAGATATGAAGACTTGCAAACATTAGGTTCAGTTGGGAATGAATTGCGAAACGGGATTTATAAAACCAGCCCCAAATTAACTGGGACAAGCTTATGATGGTGATGATGAGGATGTGTGCAAACATACATGGGACATTATCGTACATACACATAAGTATACGTGTGTGTATACACATACATAAATACAGCCATGTGTGTTTGTGAACTGATCGATTTCCTCTGGAGGTCCTGCATTTTTGTTCCTCTGGATCATGTACCATACACATGGCACATGTTTATGATGATGCAGCATTTGACAAACGGACTTTTGGTCACTGAATGTGAGCCATTGATGACTTTGTCTATTAGTGTCATTTGTAAGCCACCTATTAAAAGGTTAGGATTGTCCAATCAGTGCGATTTTTGGACTCTGCCCCATTGACTTTTTGACCAATTAAATGAATTTTTTTTTATCCAGTCCATATAAACCACACATGTAGCAACGGCACAAACACACCTTAGCTCCCATGCCTCTAGAGGCATTGGACCTGGCCCATGTATGGACCTTTGTATGCCCATGCACGTAGAATGCAACCCATGTGCATGCCACCACATGTTCCAACCTGGACCATGCATGCGCAATCTATGTCATACATCAAGCAGTCCCACCATGCAGATCAGGTTGGTCAACTCATCAGGTAGGCCAAAGTTTTGAAAACATATGCATCCATACATTTCTTTCAATATTGTGGCCACCTGTTGAGTGGGCCAGCATGAATTTTTATGCACACTGGGGTGAACCTTATGGGTGGCTTAGATCTTGCACATGAAATAGGTTTGGCAAATGTTACGGCAAGTAGATTTGTTGCTTTATACATGCATAGGACTTAGAGAACCTCTATATGCATGTATACAGATGTATAGATAGAGAGTGACAGACCAAAATCAGCTCATGATACTCAGGGTTATGCTGCACAGCCCAAGTCCTGCCAACATAGTCAAACAAGAATTTAATCAAATAATGAACATAAACAGGCATATACAAAATAGAAAATTGCTTAGGATGAGTGCATAAGCGCACAATCCCAACTGAGCATATCCAACATCTGCACATGCACATGAATGAACACAAGGACAGCTATGACATGCACATAAACTATGTAAGCCTACACGCAAGAAGGCTTGTGAACTTAGCAGAAAGGATTAATGCGTGAAGCGTTACAAATTACAATAAATGAGAGGAAGTACCAATGTGCATGCCCAGGGAGCTCTCGGATAGGAAGCTTGGGCATTCTCAGATCCCATATGTGTATACCAGATTCATCTTCTGCAGTGACCTGTGAAGTTGGTCTCCATTAATCAACCAACGAAAAAGGGTATGAAAACTAAATATAGAATGTAACCAAGCTGGTTGGTACTTTGCTTGCCACCCTGAGAAATGCAAGAAAATTGAGTCCAAGCAGAAATGGAAGACCATAGAAGAATTGTATCAGCAACTCGTATGTGTGCATGGTATAGTGTCAATTCTCTTCAAAAAACGTGAATATAATTTCTTTCCAGCTATCACGATGGGGAAAAACAATTAAATAGAATAAAGGTCTGAACTTCATCGATGAGAATTATGGAGTTCCAAAAGCCAGTCTTTTAAAAAGCAAACAGGGGCCGTACTGGAAATAAACTAAACGAAATATGATGACCACTACAAAATAGCATGAAAGAACATCTGCGGTGACTCAAATCAAGGAATGGTAGAAGAGTAATTATGTATAGTAAAACTCCCACTGAAAATATAAGATTAGTGACCATAATGAATCATGTTAAGTAATCAAAGATGAAATATCCATTCCACATGTTGATTAGCTTCCCTTCACAATCATTACAAAATGAGGGAAGATCAACAGGTTTTTTCACCAACCCTTAGCATGTAGATAGTTTCAGCAAGTACAACTACATTTGGTCCCCATGAATGCTCATTGGTAGGATGGTTAGAAGTGTTAATTTGACCCACGCATCATGGTTGTAGCAGCACCACCATCTTTACAAGTAAAACTAAAGATGTCCTAGTATTTGTATGGGTACTCTTAGTCACCTCAAGTATGAGAAAGCTACTGATATTTTATAGCCTGGTTGTACCATGGCAAGATTACCATGGCATGGACATTGAACAAAGTAGAGCAAAATATCAAATCAAAAGGTTGGCTTTCCTTTGGGGGCGATTTGTGTATGATAAATTTCTTTGGCCATGTCTGCGGATCTTGCTTTTGAATTTGTTAGGGGCTAAAAATCCAACGCATATGCAGATGAGAAAATTTTTGAAATAGTTATAAAATGGTTATGGACAGTGCAATTAAAAGACTGGAAAACTTGATACAATGTCCTGCGTGAGATGTTGCAGCTAAAGGAAACTGAAGGCTTTTAATTCTCAAGGTAAAGGTCAGCAGAAGTTGATTTAACTTTTTCAATGCATCAAAACTTTCTTTCTCATGTAAAGAAAACCTTATTGATAAAGGAGAGTCTGCAAATGCCATCAGATCAAGTCATAGATTCTCTCCAACATTATATTAATGATTTGGAACGAAGGGGGAGCAGACATCAAAAATCTTGAAATTGTTAATAAAGCCCTGCTAGGGAAATGGGTTTCGAGATTTGGAATGAAGACAGATAGTTTATGGCACCAAATTATAGCTGAGAAATACGGGACTGAAGATGAAGTCTGGTGGACTAAAAGTTCATCGCTGTACAGAGCCTCCTCCATTTGGAAAGGAATAGCGAGGGTGGCCTCGTTACTTAAAGACAAGGTGTATTTCTCCCTTAGCAACAGCAGGAGGATAAGATTTTGGTTAGATGCTTGGTGTGGATCCCCTATTTTGGCTGAATCCTTCCCGGGTTTGTTTAATATTAGTCTGAATCCTAATATCCTGGACAGTGATTGTTTCACAGAGAATGGGGAGAGGTATCTGGATCCCCTCATTTCATAGTAACCTTAACGAGTCTGAAATTCACGAATTTACTTCTTATTCGTCTTCAGGTTTCCGTGCCTATAGCAAGCCAAGAGGATGCTATTCGTTGGACGTTGGTTGGGACAGGTCATTTCACGGTTTGATCGCATTACAGAGCTAACGTTGCACCTGTTGTGTCTGGATCTGCCTCTCACACAGGCCCAATCTGGTCTTATGGAGTGCCTCCAAAAGTAGCTACTTTTGGTTGGTTGGTTGGTTGGTTGGTTGGGCAAAACAGAGACAATCTTCAGAAAAGAGGGATGTGCCTTCTAAACGTGTGTTTTCTCTGTTGAGGGGCGGAGGAATCAGTGGATCACCCTTTTCATCCATCGCCTTCATACAACTAACATCTGGTGGAGCATCTTTGTTTGGCTGGTGTGTCCCGGGTTATGCCCAGCTCAGTGGAGAATCTATTATGTTCTTAGCATGGGGATCATGGTGAAGCCTTGGGCAAAAGAAGATGGGACATCCTTCTCCTGGCAGTCTTGTGGACTCTGTGGTCCCAAAGAAATAATCAATGTTTCAGGAATGTCAGTTTCTCTAAGGCTGGTATTTTCTCGACGGTCTTAGTGTTCTTCAGGGATTGGGCGTTGTAGTTTTCTATTGTTGGGTTCTCCTACCAGCCTGGGCCTGGTGTTGTATTTTAGGTTTTAGTTTATGTTTTTAGGTTCCTCTGTCCATTTTCCTCTTTTCGTCTTGTCCTTGTTTTGATTTTTCCGTATTAATAAAATTCTCACCTTTCAAAAAAAAAAAAAAAATGATTTAGTAACAGAATAATGGCAGTTCTCTCCAAAACATATATTCAGTTATGGATTACTTGTGACCCTGATTGAAGTTTATAAGTAATAGTCCAACAAAAGGACTTCCTTACCCTTCTACAGGCTTTAAAAGGAGTCCAACAAAATGAGATTAAACCATTTTCAAGCGTCTACCAAAAAGGCCCTAAGGAGTGAGTTGATACAAGTTGAAGGCTCTAAAAGGACGAAAGGAAAGCCCAAAAGGACATGGGTGCAGCCATGCAGGTAGAAAGAAAAGACTGGATGACCTGTGGTCTAATTGACAGTATTGCCCCTGTGGTCTAATTGACAGTATTGCCCTTGATAGAGTGGAATGGCGGAACAAGATTCATTTAGCCGAAACCAATTAGTTGGGATAAGGCTTAGATGATGATGACTTAAGTTGATAACCTTGTTGCTGCATCTTTGTTCATGGTTTTTACTTGTTTTATTATGCCTTTTTTCTGTTAGCAAACAATATCCATCATCATGTGAAAGGTTTCCAATTCAACACATTTGAAAAATTCCCAATGCATAATGAATTGAAGTAGAACTATATATAAAAATTAGAGATTTGCTAAGCGCGTGCAAGTACAGCACTGCTCCTCTACACACCTTAATGTGCAAGTATGACACATTCATCCTAAATATGATCTTCAGATGATGTTACCCATATACTGTTTAGATTATCTAGCCCAAAAATCAGACTGATTCACAACTAAGGTGGGAAAAAGTGCACAAAACAAATGGACGGATATCATTCAGATCATACATTTGTTTTGTACACTCTGCTGACCTCAGAAGTGAACCAGCCTACTTTTTACTGAGATAATTATGGCCCATTCATGGAAAGCCATATCTAGCACACATGCCATATTGACATGTCTTCTGGAATGTAAATGAGTGGGGTTGTACACTTGTGTGATCTTAGCAAATCTCTAAAAATTAAACCAGGAGATAGACATTAGGATGAAACAAGTGAGATGTTCTTGCCAGAAACGCCATCTCGTAAAGTTCTACTGAATGATCAAATCAACCTAAGCTATTTGTGCAGCATAAAATTGAATCTGAATAGCTAATATGTTTAGCTTTACAACCCAAAACAATTGAACACATGTACTCACAAGTAGGTGTTGTTTCTTGGGATTATAATCAATATTACGAGCATGGGCGTGCTCAATTGTATTTGTCTTCCTGAAGTGATATCATGTAAAACTGGAGCTGTTAGCCATGAAATCAAATTTCAATACCAAAACAAATACGCATTAGTGCAAAAGTTGAAGCCCAAGACAGGCTACCAATGGTTGTAAACCCATATATTCATGTTAGTTAAGCCAAAAGTGAAACTGTACATTGGATGTGAAGCACATGCGCAAACATATACTTGAACAATGGGAAGATAGAAGAAAAGAAGAAAAGAGAAATAAAAAAGAGAAGCAAGATAATTTTCAGGTATTCAGATTTTATTGTTATTTTTGAAGAGCGCAGCCCTTCGCGACACCCACACTGCTGCCGTCCCAACTCGAGGTCAGGCAAAAATTTTTACCATTAACTTAAATTAAACTATTGCAAGGGATGGAATGTTTTAGGAAATTTAAACTTATGTATCTGACTTGTCTTATTTGTAAGAACCAACCA
Source organism: Magnolia changhungtana (assembly GCA_030180095.1). NCBI lineage: Eukaryota > Viridiplantae > Streptophyta > Magnoliopsida > Magnoliales > Magnoliaceae > Magnolia > Magnolia changhungtana. The sequence goes on along the minus strand of JASAUF010000552.1, from coordinate 9,475,766 downwards.
GTTATGAGCCCAGGCCTCACATCTCATGGGTTAGGACCTCAGCCGAACCCCCCTCATGGGCCCCAAAGCACATGGGTACCACCTCACACGGGCCGCCCACCCTGAACGCGCCCTTACATACCACAAGCAACCCAACTCGAGCCCGGTGTGAAAATACCCCTGCATTAGAACTTCAATATGATTGAAGGAGAATTTTTAATGTTGTTTTTTATTGGTCAATAGATTCTAGGGTTTAATGTAATTGTGGGAACTTTGTTAGAAGAATTATATTCATTAAATGGAAACTTATTATGTATGCATTTAATATGCGTATTTTAGCATCTCCTGAAGTTTCACTGAAAAATTCTACCATTTTTCCCAATGTTTCCCCACATTTATGATTATCGGCGATATTATTAGCGATATCGATATTTTTTCTGTATCCCCGGCCAGCAAAACTTGTAGCGATACCGATACTTCAAACATTGGTCATGTCCTCAAATCTGGTTATCATAGGAAGGCATCCCTAATCTCTTTTTTTGGTTACGTAGTATTGGAAGTTCAAGAAACTCTAGAGCAACTCAAACTAATGTGTTGGGCACAAAGTTCAGGGATGAATTCTTAAGTCTTAACAAGCTAACATATAAGATTCAATTACAAGAAAGAGTAGTTGCATCTCCACCCATAACTCTTAATGCAAGTTATAATGGCAAGAACCACTGAAATTCTCTGGGACAAAGGGCTTCTCTAAATGCTTGAGATACATGTGTCAAGTTTCCCAGAGGGGGTTAAAGTTCAAAGAAAGTTAGAAATAGAAGGGTGAATGCAAGGCTTTAGTTTTCACTATTGGGAATTTTAAGGGTCATGTTGGTCCTCAGGATTAGAAATTTTCATAAAATTTTAGATTGCTTTGGGTGTATGTTAATTCTAATAATTTTAAGAAATTTCCTGTTATTTGTTTTTCTTCTTTCTTTATTTGAAAATTATTTGACAATTGCCATCTGATCCTAAAACTTTTGTCTAGCAATCATGAGAACAACGGACCCTAAATTGTTAGTTTTGAACCTGCACAATTGAATCTTTCCCTTGCCTGTTTGGCTCAAGACTCCCTAAAACAGAAGTTTTGGTGGGATGAGAGGTTTGGTTAATCCCTTAATGATTCCATGATACGAACATTTACACCTAGAGTGTTTAATGATTCCATGATAGGAACATTTACACCTAGAATGTCACTAAAAATGAATAACCAAAAGAGATTTAGGATGATGAGGCTTGACGCACCTACGTATTAATGGCTGGCAACCACACACAGTATTCCATGGGAAGGATCTGAACTATTAGATAAATGAAGTGTTTAGGGGCCCGACACATTGCACAGCGTCATAAATAAATTGAAGGCCCACTGTGATCTTTTCAATCAGATCCTAACCATAAATAAAGAGAGTGAATTCCAGCATTTCAGTTTTGAAAGCATTAATCTTCTGATCAGTCCAAGGGAAACCCTAGGAAGGCTGTCAATGGGCACCCAAGATATCGGACCTGATTTAAACAAGTCTGGATACTAAAACTGCTTAATAATCAGGTTTGGTTAGGACCCATTGGATTAGATCCAACAAGTAACCGGGCAGAGTATTAATTGGGTACCAAATAATTAGCCTCAACTCTCATCCATTCGTCCCTCTCCCTCACTCTCATGGACCCCATCAAGCATGATGGGACCAAGGTATTCAATAATGGTAATGGTGGCCATAACTACCACTGCCTTTACCATTACAACACGGGCCACTTTTTCCGTAACGGCCTTTACCGCCCTGTAATGCATAACATTTCCAACCATTACCATTACGTAATGGCCATTATGTAACCATTTTTTAATACCATGGTGGGACCCACAGGCAGACATGCACAAATCTGTAAATGTTGACCCCATCAAGCATGGTGAGACCCACCATAGACACATCTCCAAGCGTGGATCTCATCAAGCATGGTAGGACCTACCACCAAACTGACACACATATCCAAACGTGGACCCCATCAAACCATGGTGGGATTCACCAGATCTGTTTGAACAGCAACAAGACCATTGGTCTGATGGGCTGCACAATGGAAAGAGATGGCCAAAAAAGATTGCCTATATTTAGATGATTCTATCATTTCCTTTTTTTTTCTGTTTTTGTTCTTCTTTTCACATTTGTAGAGTTAATTAGATACTTGACAAGTGCCTGGACCCAATTGGATTTGGGTCCAACACCTCGAATGCAGTACCCAAACCCAACCTCCGTAGGTGGGTCTGGGTATATGTATACCACAATCCTTCTAACCAGGCAGCGCACCCACCTTGAATCGCACATCAGACTTGCACTCCCACTTTGTGCCAATTTATACCTGAAAACATTTTTAAAAAGAATGATTCCTCGCTCCCGTACCAAACGTGTTGTGCCTTTGCTTCACACGTCACTAGATTCAACTTCTTCATGCAATTTTTTGTCTCTCTGTTTCCAGTTATATTCATTTCCTTTTACTGGCTTTTCTCTTTCTTTCTTTCTTTTTTTATGAGTTGGAAATCCAGTTATCTTTCTGTTTGGAATTACTTCCTCATCAAGACTTCTTTTTCTTCTTCTTCATTGTAATTGTTTTGAAATCTTGACTAGAGGGTAAATTTCCCTCATTATCTAGAATCTGTAATTTTCGGTTTGAAATTAGTACCCCATCAAAACTTCAGTACCAATATTTTAGTTTCATTATTGTTTTTTTTTTTTTGTTATGGTTATCATCATCATCATCATAGTTGGCGTCAGGTTGATGCCATCATGATCATCATTATGCACTATTATGGTGGTCGTTATTAATACTACAACTGTTAACTACGACTGCCACCAAGACTTTCAGTGTACAAAATATTCTTCATAAACTGCAGTATCACGACAGTGAACATTGCAAAATCACTGAATGATAAGGGAAGGTTATGATATGAGAAGAGGCATACTTCATTGTACGGAGATCCCAGCATTGAATTAGTGAGTCACATATTCCTGCGACAACATTCTCATCATGTGGATCCCATGCTCCACCAGATAAGCATTGCAACATACCAACGGATTCCTGAGATTGTACCTGAAGTTACAAAAGACCTGAATAAGAATCAGCATTAAAGAGCAGCAAACAAGTAAAGATATTCTCAGCAGGCCTGTGTACAAATAATATGGCATGCTATGACAATGCTGAAAAGAAACTGAAGGGAAAATGATGGGAACATTGATCAGAAGATTGTACGCGCAAAGGACCCCACTGCTGCCTGATCACAATCAGGCTGTTATTTATGGTATGGTTGGACTGTTGGTTCTGCAGATCCAATCGGATGTTTCATTCAATTGTCTGATTGCCTGTGGCGTCCATAGAATCAATCAGATGGCTAAAAGTACACCTTGGATGGACTGTGGGAGCCACAATTCCAACTGGATGCCAGTTTTACATTTAATGTACAAACCGTATAAAGTTTTGGGAGGTTCTGTAAAACCATATGGGTTATACACCCCACACTGCTGGTACATAGAGAACTGTGGTGAGTTCCCATGGGCCATTGCCCTCTTCTTGGAAGAATGTGCATAAAACATAGAAACGCCATTCATGATATCCGGAAGAACACTCACTCAAAAGGAGGGAAATATTCATCATGAAGCCAATGCATTACAAATATAAGGATGTCCACGAAGCCTCGGGAAGAAAAAGTACAAGATGATTGGTTGACAAACTGAAGGAAACATAATATAAGGGTGAGTCCATTGATTGTACTGGTGAATCAGCTACCACTAACATTATTAGGACAATTGATGTATCTTTTCGTTAATTTTGATATATTGATAATTGGCCAACATGGTACTACAGATTTGATAAGCAACAAATACAGTAGGATCGCCTTACGTCCATCATTATGAACAGGAAAGCCACTTCAGAAAAGATAAGAAATTGCCTTATTTTTGGAACTCCATGAGTTCCACCTATTATGAGCAAAATCTTATTTACCAGAAACTGCCTTGACATAAAAGATGCCTTCATAGAAATACATCTAGAAAACGGATTCAGAACCATTCTTTGAGACTGGCAAAACAATGAATTACCATTTCCCAATATCTGAAATCATAGTTCAAAAGTTTAAGGAAGCCATATTCCTGATAAACAAACTGTGGCACCACATTCCAAGTATCTGCTAAATTTTCCAAAGGAGGAAAGGAAAGCCATTTTAGAATAAACAAATAAATTGCCTTAGGTTAGGAACTCCATGAGTTCTAGCTATTATAAGCAAATTCCTAGAAAGTGCCATGACATAAAAGACCCCTTCATAGAAAAACGTCTAGAAAAATGGATTCAGAAACATTCCTTGAGACTGGGGGAAAAAAAGCATGAATTTTCATTTGCAGAAATCTGAAGTCATAGTTCATAAGCTTAAAGAAACCATATTCCTGGTAATCAAATTGTGGTGCCACTTTGGAATTATTTGCTAAACTTTCCAAAGGTGAATTGGTTGTCTTTGTTCTGCACGCATCTTCATTATTGCTTCCCCACATCACATTGTTTTCTCTTACAAGTCCAAAACCCATTCGATACTAGTGGTATTTTATCTTTATTACAAGTGTTTACCATGACATCACCCTCTTTCAATTTTTCTCTGACAACTATGAGCCAAAATGATTAACATAACAGGAAGAAGCAAAACAAAGTAAATGACCTCTTATATAGATAACAAGCAGCCAGTTGCATATGGACTCTCTTCAAGCAGAAATAAGTTCAATATTTAAAGAAACAGAATCATCAACAGCTATATTGGCATAAATGAAGCCAAAAATAACCAATGGAAAGGAACCAAGTACTGTTAATATCAGCAAATATATATATATATATATATAGATGTGATCTTAGAGTAGATATCATCATGCATCATTCCAGGAATTCCGTGAAGGACCACACCTTTGCTGTCTTAGCTGAAGAATCTAAGCTCCACACGAAAAGATTTTCCTCATCAATGCTGATCAGTTTGTCATGCTTACCAGACGGCCACCAAAGAATGCTATTTAGAACAAGTTAGATTTGCTTGAATTAAACAAAAAGAAGAATGATAGGCAGGTGCAATAATTGGATGACAAGAACATTCCTGGAATTTTTAATAATATTTCTGTAGATTTGTAAGCAAGAAGTAAAAGAAAGAAGAAGAAATTAGAGAAGAGAGGAGCATTGTGAAAAGAAAGGAAAAGAGGATTTTGGGGCTGGACATCCCCTCTCCTCCTATTTATATTAATAATAAACAAGTGAAAAAGACAGAAACTCAAACGCCCTTAAGTAACAGAAGCAAAAAATTCCTTCAAGTCTTAACCAAGAGCCCTAATCCAATTTAACTAAAGAACAAACAGAGCGGGTGCTAGGTGAGCCATACAGCAAATCCAAATATATTTAGTAGGCAGTACAAATGTCATATTTCTCATGCGTTAACACTCCCCGTCAAGCCATAGCATAGATGTTGTTGATGCCAAGCTTGGAGTATATGCAAGTAAACTGACTGTGAGGTAAAGCCTTGATGAATACATCTCTCATTATGCATCGCACACTTCCTTTGCCATATACAAAAACATTACGCAAGCACTAATAGATGATTCCATACTATTCCTCAACCATGTCATAATTTGAGGATTCTCTTCAATCCATTGTTCATATATGCTAGAACTCTCACCAAGTTTCTCCGCAATCAAGTATTTCAATTTTCCCTTTGTCGTTAAAAATACGTGAATGAACGTAGACCACTAGAGATAGTTTGCACCATTTAATTTAATAGAGGTTATTTGAACCCCTCAAAAATCAAATGGATTTATGAATCCAGTTCTCGATTCACTTGTCACTTCCATCTAGGACAAGGGACTATAATATATGCCGCAAGCTTATAAAAACACCGGCTGACCTTTTGCGACCAATGAACACTCAACTTGTATGCTTCGCATGGTATGCACACCACACTTAAAGAGAATAACCAGCCCACACATCCACACATTCCAACGATTCACAAGGGTTGATGATCAAGAACACGTATCTAATGAAGGCAATCAGCCCACCCATTCACACATCCCACCAGAGGCAATGACCATGAACACTTCATCCCCTTCTTAAGCAAAGACCATTACAAAGCGCACGCGCACACACACACACACACACAAAAAAAAAAAAAAAAAAAAAAAAGACCTAAGTTTCCTAAAAGATTTTACAAGATGGATAATAGAGCCCAAAAATAAAAGAAGAAAACAAAGATAGGGTAGATGGAAGAAAGACAGAGTAGATTAGAAATGAGATTGCTCGGATACCATGTAAATTTGTAAACTAGAAGTGGAAGAAAGGAGAAGAAATAAGAGGGGAGAGTTGTGAAAAGAAAGGAAAAGAGGATTGTAGTGCTGGACATCCCCTCTCCTCCTATTTATATTAATAATAAGCAAGTGAAAGACGGGGAAAAAAAAAAAAAACCTCAAGTAACAAAAGCAAAATTTTCCCTCAAGTCCTAACCAAGAATCCTGATCAAATTTAACTAAAGAATAGACAAAGAGAAGGTGCTAGGTGGGCTGTACAGCTGTATGGCCCACATCCAAATTTATTAGGTGGGTCATACAGCTGTATGGCCCATATTTCTCATGCTTTAACAATTACCATAAAATAGAAATCACATATGTATGACCATCACAATATACTTATCCCTATCACATACCATGTACTAGAATATCATAATCTTAAATTCAAGGAAGCAGAATGCTTTTAGGAATACGTTGCGGCAAAAATATAATTGTGATGCAGGACATGAAAATTAAATATGATATACGAGATTTCAGGCTTAAGATCACGTTAGTTCAGAAACAATTACACAAATTCAATATCCCACATGAAAGTCCAAACATTCAATTAAGGGGAATCTATGCGGGTCCAAGCCTACATATGATAGGGCTGGATCAATAAAAATTATGAACCAAACGATACTCAAAGATAAAAAATAATCATCTACACATGCATAGTAATCAGTCCCTAATCCAAGGGATTCAAAAATTCTAATTCGGAGAAGGGCATAAAATTAGAGATTTGAGTAATTTACGATTAGGTTTAGGGATTTTGGGTGAAAGCGGAGTGAAAGAGAAGAGAGAGACGAACTAGAGAAGTACCGCACGCGGGAACAACAACAATGGTCCAGACGCACGTGCGTGTGATCACGGTCGCATATATGTAGGGCCCACTATTCAGAAAAAGGTCACCTTGGCCCTGGTTGGCCAGGTATGGACTCCAACACCCCCAAATCTCAGCTCAATCTGATGTGCGGTTTGTGCGTGGTGCTCCGCCGAAGTTTCAGCCCTCCTGTAGGGCCAGATACTAAAATTTTGTTGCGGGGAGAAGAATTGCTGCAATAGATGATTTTCGAAGTGTAGATGATGGGGTGAGATGAGAAGAAGGGATGGTAAAAGAAGGGTAGTAGAGATGGCGATGGTTGGGGGCGAATCGGGATAGATGTGGCTTCGCACCACGGTAGTTAGCCCTTCGATGAAGGGAGGGCTTCGCACCCAATTAGGCTTCAGAACTCAGAGAGTAGGAAAATGCAAAATTTTTATTAATTTTCAATGAATGAAAAAAGCTACAAAGGGTGCCTATTTATAAGAAAACCCTATACCCCAAAACTCGCAGCATGTGCGCAACCTATCACCTGGCAATAAAGTAAACCAAAATAAAAACTAATCAAAGAAATCTAGAGCGTCCATGATGTTCTAAATAACATTAATAAGCAAAACCTAAAATATGAAATCAATCTGACTAGTAGGCCACAATCATGAGATTCCATGATGGGCTTTTCTTGACTAACAGGCCCACTCTTTTGAATCAAAACTTCGTCTTCTAGCTAGGAAGCTCTCTCTGGACGTCGTCATCGATCCAAATCGACGGTGAATCCCTCCTTCTGGCTTACGAGCGTAGGGGGGTGGTGTGCGTGCACGTGTGGATGGCGTGCACGGGATGTCCCCATTAATTCTCCCCGGCTACGAAAATTTCGCCACTAGCGAAATAAAACTCCTGAACCGTTCCGAGATGTAAGGATCAAGTCTTTAAAGCTCCTCCTCAACGAGCCACGTATTGGTTGAAGCTGGACGTGACTTCCACTTGGCCAGATACTTTTAAAACCAGCCATCCGACGTTGAAACTATCTAATGGTTCATGATATCCTTTATTTCCTTTCTGGGTGTGTAAAGGTTAGGTATAGGAGGCAGAAGCTAAGAAGAAATGTCGGGAAGGGTAGGTATGGGAGGTAGAGGCTGAAAAAATGAGTCTGGATGGGTAGGTATGGGAGGTAGAGGCTGAGAAAATGGGTCGGGATGGGTAGGTATGGGACGTAGAGACTGAAAAAATGGGTCGTGAAGGATAGGTATAGGAGGTAAAGGCTAAAAAAATAGGTCGGGAAGGGGCTATGGTTCAAGGGATAAATATGGGGAATCAGGATGGGTGGGCGAAGGGCCGGACAAAGTATCAGTGGTCTCCTAAAAAGTAACTATATCCTCCACATCGAATATGAAACTAATTCCCATGGAAGGTGGAAGATCTACCTCATACACATTGAGATCGTTTCGTTTTATAATTTTAAGGGGTCCAGCACTACGCGCGTGTAACTTACAAACGGCCCTCGGAGGGTACCGCTCGGGCCAGATGCGAACCATCACAGAGTCCCCAATATTAAATTATATGAAACGTTTATGTTGGTTTGCAGAAAATTTGTAATGTTCATTACTAGTAGTGATCTTGTGCCTGATTTCTTGATGCCATGAATGAATGTGATGCGCAAAAGACTCTGCAGGCTCTAACGCCCTATGGGACAGTGACATAGGGACAAGATCAATAAGTTTTCCAAGTTTATAAACAGTAACGACTTCATAAGGACTGAAACCTGTGAACCTATCGACAGAACTATTAAACGCAAACTCGGCTGTAGGTATTACGGTGTCCCATGTTCTGGTGTGCTCTATATCCCTCCTAGAGGGAGACTCATCCGGTAGATCATCAGGAAAGACATCACGTAACTCATCCATTACCGGAATGGCCTTAGTGGGTAACTCTACACTAGCATCCGGTACACTCTCTCTAGCCACAAGGTCGCACATGTTGTACCCCTCGAAATAGTGGTCTTGATGTCTCTCAAGGGGTGGGTGCACGGGTGCACACCCATAATTGATTCATTGACCAACTTCATTCATTGGTCCATCCTCCAGGCCACCTGCTTGAGATTGGACATCTACCCCAATGGTGGGGTTTGTCCTGGCGATGGTCTTTAGTCAGGTAATGCGTACATCAAGTTGTTCAAAGCATTGGTCCATTTTCAAGCGCTTAATCAAAAACTCTAACTTCTGAGACAGCTTGTTTAATGACTCTTACAATTGTTTCATATTTAGTGTAGGGTGTCAACCAAAATTTAGCAATATAGTTGTCAAAATATAAGAAAAAATTTTTTTTTTAATTTTTAAAAGAAACAACCTAGTTTCTAAAAACGAAAAAGGAAAGTTTTTAAAACAAGTTAGGAAAGTTTCTTAAGAAAAAAAAAAAAAAAACAAATTAGGAAAGTTTTAAAAAAAAAAAAAAACAAAGTAGGAAAGTTTCTAAAAAAAGCAACCTAGTTTCTAAAAACGAAAAAGGAAAGTTTCTAAGAAAAACAAATTAGGAAAGTTTCTAAAAAAAAAATAGAAAAGTTTTTAAAAAAAACAAATTAGGAAAGTTTCTAAAGAAAAGCAACTTAGTTTCTAAAAATGAAAAATGAAAGTTTCTAAAAACAAATTAGGAAAGTTTCTAAAGAAACAAATTAGGAAAGCTTCTAAAAAAACAAATTAGAAAAATTTCTATAAAAACAACCTAGTTTCTAAAGAAAAAGAAAAAGGAAAGTTTCTAAAAATAAAAAGTAAGTTAGTTTTTAAAAAAGAAAAAGGAAAGTAAACTAGTTTCTAAAAAAGAAAAAGGAAAGGAAATTAGTTTCTAAAAACAGATTAAGAAAGTTTCTAAAAAACAGAAAAGGAAAGTTTCTAAACCTAGAAATAGAAAACTAAGTTAATTTCTAAAATAATTCAAATAAGGGGATAACAGAAAATTGCAGCAGCTTATGTCAGGGTTTATGGACCTCTAAACAGCCATATATGATGAGAATTGATGCATAATGGACGTAAACAACCAAACCCTAAACATGTAATGAATTCCCCTACAAGAACCTTAGGCTTTGATACCAAATTTGATGCAGAACATGAAAATTAAATATGATATGCGAGATTTCAGGCTTAAGATCACGTTAGTTCAGAAACAATTACACAAATTCCATATCCCACATGAAAGTCCAAACATTCAATTAAGGGGAATCTATGCGGGTCCAAGCCTACACATGATAGGGCTGGATCAATAAAAATTATGAACCAAACGATACTCAAAGATAAGAAATAATCATCCACACATGCATAGTAATCAGTCCCTAATCCAAGGGATTCAAAAATTCCAATTTAGGGTACCCTAGGGTGAGAAAATAGGCATAAAATTGGAGATTTGAGTAATTTAAGGTTAAGTTTAGGGATTTGGGGTGAAAGCTGAGTGAAAGAGAAGAGACAGACGAACCAGAGAAGTACTGCACGCGTGAACAACAACAATGACCCAAACGCACGTGCGTGTGATCACGGCCGCACGTATGTAGGGCCCACTATTCAGAAAAAGGTCACCTTGGCCCTGGTCGGCCAGGTATGGACTCTAGCACCCCCAAATCTCAGCTCGATCTGATGTACGGTTTGTGCGTGGTGCTCATGAAGTTTTCACCCTCTGTAGGGCCGATCTCGAAATTACATTTGCGGGGAGAAGAATTGCTGCAATAGATGATTTTCGAAGTGTAGATGATGGGGTGAGATGAGAAGAAGGGATGGTAAAAAAAGGGTAGTTGAGATGGCGATGGTTAGGGGCAAATCGGAATAGATGTGGCTTCACACCACGATAGTTAATCCTTCGATGAAGGGAGGGCTTCACACCCAATTAGGCCTCACAACTCAGAGAGTAGGAAAATGCAAAATTTTTATTAATCTTCAATGAATGAAAAATGCTACAAGGGGTACCTATTTATAAGAAAACCCTATACCCCAAAACTCACAGCATGTGCGCAACCTATTACTTGGCGATGAAGTAAACCAAAATAAAAACTAATCGAAGAAATCTAGAGCGTCCATGATGTTCTAAATAACATTAATAAGCAAAACCTAAAATATGAAATCAATTTGACTAGTGGGTCACGATCATGAGATCCCATGATGTGCTTTTCTTGACTAATGGGCCCACTCTTTTGAATCAAAAGTTCGTCTTCTTGATAGGAGGCCCTCCCTGGACGTCGTCATCAATCCAGATCGATGGTGAGGCCCTCCTTCTGGCATACGAGCGTAAGGGGCGTGGTGTGCGTGCACGTGTGGACGGCGTGCATGGGATGTCCCCACTCCCCATCAAATTGACAGTTTAAGACATTGGCATTCACCATAAACAACTTCCGATGAAGCTAATTAATGATGAGGTTTGATTCATCCTACAAACAGGATTTCTTCCTGTTTACGTCAAGGAAAAAGAAGACTTTGTAATATATTAGGGCAAACAGAAATTTTTAATAAGTTTCTAACAATATAGCAAGACCTTCAGAAGGATTCAAATTTCTTGAAGAACAATAAGAAGGGGTTTCCAATTAGATGTTGCCTGGTCACAGATGCAGTTTTAAGAAGCATTCATTAGCTCTAACATGGATTCAAGGATAATGCTCAATCTTTAATGTGCCTTTCTCAAAGTCATGATAGAAGGGTTCTAATCCAGAGGTCACTGAGTTTCTAATTTAGAGCAACATTTGTTAAGGGAATAATAAGGTTAGTGCCATATTTGCCTATTTTGGGTTGTTAGATTTCTAATTTTCTGTTATAATTTAGGTCAACCCAAACATCTTCATCAACATCTAGTTAGGGGTCTATCAAAGAAATAAACACAAGTTGTAGGCTCAACTTACCTATATAGGGCCATGTTGAATATCTTAATAGCCTAGTTTTTTAGAAATAACTTTAAAGCCAGGGAGTTGTTCTCTATCAAATGAATGTAATGAACACAAAGGTTATGATATTTAAAGGCTTCTCGGGTCTATCTAGAGAGATCCTAGAGATATTAATCCTATCTGAAAGATTTACATAGATTACAAGAATCCTCACAGTGCAAAGAAATTACAAACAATGCCCTCATGCAAAAATCTCTGCAATTTCTTAGCATACACCACTATTTCTAACAGTTTTATCATTATTTTAGCCTTTTCCTAGCTATAACTGGCCTCCTTATGATTCCTATTTTACCACTCATTTCCAACCAATGTCCTATCCACTGTAAGTGAAACAAGCATTCATGCCCACTCTGACCACCCTGATCCAAGTCCTTCTAGATCCTCTCCTCATCCTCTTTCCAAGCCTGCAACCCCAGTAAAAGTTACCCTCCTCATCAGGTTGGTCTATGGTATGAACAGTATGCAAAAGTGAAAGCCTCAAAAGCTGACTCCAAGTTTAACCACCAAGGCTGAAAATGACTCTAATCCAAGCCATAAAGGGTTTTTATTTTTCTTTTTAATCTTCTGATGCTTATCATAAGAGAGGGATCTTTATTGTGCTTGGATAGGCAAGGATAGTTTGAATCACATATTGATTGGTCCAGTAGTGTATGTTCTCTGTAGATGTGGCTTTCTATTTTTTGGGATATTTTGTTTTATGAGATGCTAGTGGTTAATTTTAGAGCAATGGACTTATAGGAGTTTTCCCAAGCAACAGAGTAAGATCTTTGCAACTGCAAACATTCTATACTATTTGGAAGTGTAGAAATGAGTGTAATGATAGGGTTTGAAAATAAGCTCTAAGAAGTTTGAGAGATAATTGAAGATAGACATAGAAGTCGCAAGGACTTATTGCTTTCTTATGGTGGGAAGGAGATTTACAGCAACACTTGCACTCATGGTGTGCTGTAAAGGCTGTTACGTAAAGGTAACAGTGGCAACTGTTACATGTTACGGGGTCGTAATGACCGTAACAGATGTTATGGAAAAAAAAAAAAAAAAAGACTCGTAACTGCCGTTAATGGCCCAGTACGTCCCCTGTAAAGGCTAATAGCCTGTAATGGTCTGTTACGAAGCAAATACAGGTTTTTCAGACTTTTTTTTCAACATTACAAGGCAAATACAGGTTTTTCTGGTTTTTTCTTTCAATTAAAAGAGAGAGAGAGAGACAGAGAGAGAGAGAGAGAGGCTGTAATGGCCGTTACAAGGGCCGTAACAGTCGTTACAACCTGCATCGTAAAGATAACAGTGGTGGCCGTTACGGCCACAGTTACCATTACAGATCACACTGCAAAGTCCTGCAACAATTAGATGCAATAGAAAACTTCTTAATTCATATGAGACCTTTTGTAATCTTCCACCTAATGTTTTAAATAGCTTACACCATGTAGCATGTATCTTACGCTACATAGCATAGCTTAGCATTAAAACTGCATAACTCATGAAAATATCTCAAGTTGCATGTAGCCTACCTACGTGCTACATAGCCTACACTACATACTAAGTAGCTTACACTACAAGTTATTTTTCATTGAAACAAAAATCAATCAATGTTTTCAATGATTTGTTACATTTTTCTATTTTGCAATAAAAATTAGTTAATCTTTTCAGCGATTTTAGTAAAATAATAAAGGTAACAGTATTAAATCAGTTCTCTTGCTCTTTCTTCATCTCTATAGTTAATCTTTGCTCAATTTTTCCTATTATTTTAGGTTGTGCTGGTAGCACCAGATATATGAAATTTCATTATTAGTCAGTACAATTTGGTGCAAAATAGCATGATATTTCATTATATTTGGTGCAACCAAGTGCAATTTAATTAAAAATCTAGAAGTAGCATCAGCATGTAGCTTACACTACACGCTTCAAAGAAGTGAACGCTACGCTACACATTATTCACCATTTAAAACACTGTTCCACCCACCTTGGGCATTAGTTATCAACCATGAATCCCTTAATGTACTTTGTCAGGCAAAAGATAAGCAATCCCTCATAAGAGGCAGACATTTTTTTCCGTTGATGAATGAGTGGCTTAGATCCATATTGGATAAAATACTCGATATTCTCTTCTTCTTCTTCTTCTTCTTCTTGTTGATAAGTAAGATTTTTTAAAGAAATAACCCTGAATGGGAAAGATACCAACCCAGGCCAAAGCCCTACCTCACAGGGATAAACTTTCCAATTCGTACCATATATCTAAATGAGAGTACCCTATAAATTCCCTAAGAGATGCAGCCAAATATGATACCAGAAATTTGGCATTATCCACCACTACTTGGACCGAATTTGAGCAATTAGAGGAGCAATTATTCCTTTCCTTACTGCCCAAAGGACAGCTAGGAAGCAATATACCACAACTTTCTGACCTTTCCTCTAAACACTGCCGCTTCCCACCCCAAAAGAAGAAGTACAGGGAAAGCGGCATAGCCCAAGAAAAAGCTGAACTCAAAAAGCACCAAGCCCAAACTGGCAAAGCAAAAGAACAGTGAATGAACGAGTGCTTCAGGGATTCACCATCCCTTAAGCACATACAGCAACCATTGACAATTAATTTCTTTCTGATTCAAATACCATTGATGGTTAGGACATTGTCCCAACCCACAAGCCAAGAAAAGCGATTGCTCTAGGGGGGACTTCAACTTTCCAATGTCAAGCTGAAGAAGACAATGTCACTAACCGCACTCCCTAAATTCGACAGATGGCTGTAGAATGATCTAACAGAGAAGCATCCATTGCTAGCCCATTTCCAACTCCTTTCATCCCCTTTGTCCTGATTAATCTTCTTGGCTTCAATGTCCTCCAGGATATACATCAAGTCAACCGTTTCTACCTCTAAAGGGTTTCTTCCTATGGGAATGGACCAACTTACACAATCTTCATTCAGGCTTTCACTCGACCCCAGAAAGGTGAATGAATTAACTACAACAGGTACTTCCCAAATATTTTAGGGAACTCTCCATTACTTGACAGGTGTTAATTCCTTTTGAGATAATAAAACTATGTAATGAACTTTCTAGGTTGGCTGGTAAATTTTCATGCAAGGGAACTCTTCACAATCCACAGTCATGACAATGGCATGTGCCACATGTCGCATGTCATGGAATTGCTACAATAACCATGTCTTTGAGATGACTTGGAGGCATTCATCGGAATCTCATATAACAGGTTCAGTGGTGGGCTATACATTGTTGAGTTCTTGAGTCCTTTACCTCTAAATTTGGTGTAAAAGGTTAGGGAAATTAGAGATTCTCTGGTTGGTTGTCATTTTTATACTGTTATTATTTTCATATTTTAACTGAACATCACGAAAGTCACCACAAATGACTCCGGAGTTCAAACATCTGTGAGGACCATCATAAATATGGTGAATGCAACGTAGCAAACAACATACTACAAATATACAATTCGTATCACAACTTACTCCAAACCACGACAGGCTAATAGCAACTGTCCTGGAAGCATATAATAAATGCTATTTTACTGGGTGATAATTGCAATTTACCCATTTAATACACAATTTTAATCATTATATTATCCTCACAAATAAGACTATCAAATGAGTTCCTCTCTGCTTTAATCCATCAAATCACCCTCAAATCTTGCGCTTTGGTCTCCAAAATGGGCCTAGATCCTGTAAAAAATGAGGTCCTAGTCTTCCTCTATGCATGAAATGAAGATAATAATGAGAAGTGTGATGAAAAAGTGAAAAAAAAAAATAACAGAAGGCCTCTTATAGGCGTATCGCCTGTGACTGGGTAATGATACGAGTTGCTACGCCTACCAATTCTTCAAGTGGCCTGTTTCACCCCCAAATTGAGTATCAAAATCAACCAATATGGATATGGTATGTGCATATCAGCCAATATGATATGAATAGATGGAACCATGGTTTTAGGCCATCTATTATTAAAACACCTTTGCAATATGGGGTGATTTCTCTTACAAGAATTCTTAGGTTCCTCATTGTAGCACAAACCAAATCTGATAGATTGTGCAGATATGGTATGCCCATATCGGCCAATACGATATGGATAGATGGAACCATGGTTTTAGGCCATCTATTATTTAAACACTTTTGCAATATGGGGTGATTTATATTACAAGAATTCTTAGGTTCCTCATTGTAGCACAAACCAAATCTGATAGATCATGTGGATATGTGCATACAACGATGATGATTGTAAACATACATTGGAGTATGTACCCTCATCTATTTGTGTGTGTGTCCATGTCTGTGTGCAATAATAATTAATCTGTAAATAATAAAGAAATTAAATCACTTTCTTTAATTGCTAGAACAAGCTAAATCACTAGCCCACCAACTAGTGTACCTTTAATCCCTTGACATGTTAAATTTGAGGCTTGAGCAGTTAGTCTAGTAGAAATAATTACATTTCAAAAACTAAATTATGGGGTTCTCTATGAGGTTCAGATCAAAAATCAAGTTAATAATGCCAAATGCTGATAGCATTGTCATAATGCCAAATTATATATCACAAAAAATATGATTAATTTTGTGAAGCCTAAGATTTGAATGACATCACAGAAAATCACCATTTGATCTTGCATGTGTGAGCATCAAGTGAGAGAAGCTGTTCCAGTTGTGGGGCATTTGATTGGTGAGATAATTCAGGGATCTCCCATATAGCAGCTCCATATGTTTCACCTTCAAGAGAAACAATATAAATCACCATCTAAAATTGACCTAGCAAAGAGTTGGAAATAAATAAAAATATGGTAAAAATGAGATAATTTTGGTGAGCAAAAAGTCGATCATTCCCAGTAGATTGGGTTTACAGCAAGGTATTCCATAAGGTAACGGTGGCAATAACGGCTAACACTGTTAGTTTTATGATACGTAACGGCTGTTATGGTCCCCATAAGGGCCGTTACAGTCACTTTTTTATTGAAAGAAAAAACCTATATTTTCCCCATAATGTTGGAAAAAACAAATCCAAAAAACTTGTATTTGCCTCGCAATAGACTACGGGCCTGTTACGGCCTTTACAGTGATCGTAACGGGCCGTTAACAGCAGTTATAGGTCATTTTTTTTTCTATAATAGCTGTTACAGCCGTTACGACCCCATAACATATAACGGTCACCACCGTTACCTTTACGTAATGGCTTTTACGGCACACCATGGTTTATAGCACATCCATTTTTGTTAACCAATCCAGTATAATGCAATGTAAACCCATAGATTGAGTTTAATGTTAACCATCCAGTAAAATGCAGCGTAAACAAAGAAAGTAAAAAATAAAAAATAAAATAAAATAACTGCATTAAGTAGCTTGAATGCCTGATATAGAAATCCACCTCTGCTTTATAAAAGTAGATGACTTTCATTCAAAAACCAATAATGGGACCAATGACCGCTAGAAATATTAGTAACCAGCTCTTCAAGAATTATCAAAACACTGTTACACATACGTACTTTGAAGCGCTAAGAATATCAGAGAGGAAACACTTGACTTTCATAATTCTTTTGTAAGTTTTCAATTTCCTCAACACTAAGAATTCCAATTTGGGACATTGCGTAACATACCCAAACTCTTCAAAAACTCAAGATGGCCACTCATCCAGCCATAATGCTCATGGATGTCCTAGCTCACTATACTGCAAGTATTTTTTGCTCAATAAGCTGAGCAACACTAGTGAGGCCATGTAGGAAGACACATAAGATGTCTATAACTAATGGCTGCCTGTGTGTTTGTGTAAGGAGGCATCTGTTGATCATTGTTTTGTGGAGCATTTTGGACTTTAGTTGCAGAATCCTTCAAACTAGGTGATGCTCTTGCTTCAAATCATGGTTTCAGAATCTCACTCCCGCTCCTACTTCCTACTTATTTATACTTGTTTACATTTCAAAAGAGACACTTCCCTGCTCCCACACCTGAATTTGTTGCTTCTTTGCTCCATGCTTCATGGAACTATATTTTGGACTACCTTCATATGGCCTTGATGAAGCCTCATTCAGTTTCTGAATTCTTTCAAATATGGGACCAGGGCTGGGGAGGTAGCCTCAAAAGACTCAATGGAGAATGGCTCTTCTAGCTGTCTTATGGTTGATTTTGAAAGAGAGGAATCACACGGTTCTCAACAATGCAGTACTTCAATTAACTAAAAGGAAAATGCTGGTGGGGACAAAGACTGAGAGTAATCAGAGGAGGGATGATGGGTAGCTTTTGCGCTAAGGTGGCTGGCTGTTATATTGTTGGATGACTTCTCATCGCCTAGCTTCTTTTTGGTTCCTCTCCATTTTCTTTTTTTGGTTCAGCACTTTGCCTTTTCAATGCAGTAACCATTAAATAATAATAATAAAAAATAATTTTTAAAAAAAAAAAAAAAAAAGTAATCTATCACTTTCAAGTTTCAACAAAAGGTAATTTAGCATTAGTACTATCAGGTTGTACTGTCATGTGCCCCTTTTTATAGAAAACTATCTTATTTTATATAAACCTTCTAAACACCATCCAATAATGAAAGAAACCATATTCAATACAATACAAAGCCTGAAAGGTCCATTTACAAAGACAGAAGAATCAGTCAAATGGACCTACAATCTACATCCGTCTATCTACTTTGACAATCATCATCGTTTTCATTATGAATAAGGTTCTGGTCCAAAGGTTGTAAAAGGAGAAGACAACGTAGAATCAAGCAATATTGATCAAAGTATGAAGCATGATAGAGGACAAAACAATCAAAGCCATACATGCCACCAGAAATTCTTCCTTTGATATCAAAGCCTTAGAAAATAGAGACAATAACTTTGACATCACCGTGGTACCTAGGTACAAGTGCAGGGTCTTATGTGTTGGACCCGCTTGACCCCCAAACCTCAAGGTACTGGGGCGTAGCTATATATGGAATAGGGCTTTGCTAATGTCCCAACATTCTTGTGGACATTAGCAACATCCACAAACCTTTTAAACGGCACGAGGGGTGACCTATCATTGATCTAAACCGTTCATTCATTCATACAACTAGGAGCAAGCCATGTTGGAAGAATCATGTCAATTAGGTGACCATAAGCTTCCAATCAATAGCATGAAAATGGACAATTAAGATTAAATGGAAAAGCAAAATAGGTCCAATCATCATCTTGAACATCTAGTAGATAAATCCCACTTTGTATTTCTTATGATTTGATGATCCTACCAATGTGATTTATGGCTCATAAACAACAGTCAGCTGTAACACATTGGCCCCATTCAAAGGGTTAGGATCGTCTTATGGGCGTGACTCTTGCACCATTGCTTGCTCCTAGTTGTATGAATGAAGGGTTCAGATCAACGATAGGTCACCCCGTATGCCATTTAAAAGGTCCAAGGACATTGCTAACATCCCCATGAAGGTGGGGACATTTTTCTTTTTGAAGGTGGGGACATTTTTCATACATTCATACAACTAGGAGCAAGCCATGTTGGAAGAATCATGTCAATTAGGTGACCATAAGCTTCCAATCAATAGCATGAAAATGGACAATTAAGATTAAATGGAAAAGCAAAATAGGTCCAATCATCATCTTGAACATCTAGTAGATAAATCCCACTTTGTATTTCTTATGATTTGATGATCCTACCAATGTGATTTATGGCTCATAAATTGTCACAGGCCCCATTCAAAGGGTTAGGATTTTTGGTCTCTTGCATTTTGCTCCTAGTTGTATGAATGAAGGGTTCGGATCAACGATCATATGTTTAAAAGGTCCAAGGACATTGCTAACATCCCCATGAAGGTGGGGACATTTTTCTTTTTGAAGGTGGGGACATTAGCAAAACCCTATTTAATAATTTTACAGCTTTTATTGCTACAATATTTTATATATGTTTTCAAAATATATGACATTAATATCCCAAAAATTGTCAAGTATTATTTTTGGTCATACCCCAAGAGATTTGAACGATCCAGGTGCCATTGATCACATGATGCTAATTTCTAGTTACCCTCGCACTGAGTCAAGAAGCATCAGTGATGTAGTGGGAATCCAACTCTCACAAGCCAATGCACCAAAAAGAGAACAAAAGGAACCTATCAAAGAATGAATAAAGAGAAGAGAACGGAAGTAACGAAAGAATTATTTCTACACCTTGGAGCACATACTAATCTAGAATTCCGTATGCATAATCCGAATAACTCCATTACAATATCTAAAAAGGAACATATTATAATAAAACCTAAACTATCGCAACCATTAATCTTACTCAGCATTCGAAGTATCAACATCGTTACAAGTTTCGCCAACTTGGGATACGGAAACAATACCGATATTGTTGGTAACCGGAAATGGGGGTAAACAAGGGTAATACGGTGGAATTTTTTAGAAAAACTTCAGGAGATGTTAGAATACATATATTTGCATATTTAGGATTTTTTTTTTAATGCAAAAAGATTGCATAGATAATGAGTTTCCATTTAATGGGGGCCTAAAAGCATGTGTTGTCGTAAGAAATCAGTCCAACCATCCCATCTATCCATCCAAACATCCATCAATATTTCAGAATATTGATAACACATGATATTTCACTAAGAAATCGTCAACAACTAGAAAAGAAACGAAAGATTGGAGTCTCAATATCGCCCATGTTGTGATAACGATAATATCACAATATTATCAATATTATCGTCAACAATTTGAACACTGCATACAACCATGTGCCCATAAAAAATTTTGAAATGAAATTTTTTTAATAAACAGATATTTGGCAATATCGATACATAGGCGATATTATCGAAATATAGCCGATACACTAACAATACAAAAGACACTTAGAATTCACACTATCAAAAATATTGACAATACAAGCGACACATACAATTTACACAGTTGAAAACATTGGCAATACTTAGTGATACATCGCTGATACCCGGAATTTCTAATACTCCCAGTGTCATTAGTATAACTACCAGTGTTATCGATATCGCTAAGCTGGAGATACGGATAATATCAAAGATATTTCGGATAATATCGGGCATACTCCGAACAATGATCTTACTAAACCTAAAAACTAACAATCTTGACCATTAATTATTGCATAATACACAAGTTACCTTAAATCCAATTAAAAAGATACATTTTACATATTCAACGCTAATTCTAGCATCATTTTCGAGGCCCAAAATGATCATATCTCCAAAAGATACACAATAGCCATTTATTAAATCTTAAAGAGGCCTTGGCAAAAGCTATGGATTGCTCCCACTGGATAAACAAGCACAAACTTAAGTCTCATAGAAGCTACCGGATTTGTGCATTCATTGGACACCATCCATATTCTCATTGGGCTGCATATTTTCTCAATTGTGCTCCATCTTAAATGCCATTCTACGACCACAAACGCCTTCATGTAAACCCTTTGATCAGAGTTCACCATTGTTGAACTGGTTCAGCATATGGTTGAAGATGGTCAACTTCATATCTTCCACTTTCCCCCGGCTTCTCCAACTCATCTCACACCATTCTTGCATGATCACTTCAGTTTCTATCTTTGTATAGAATGCAGGTTAGTGAGTGAAATTTTTCCCATTTAATGCTGATGTTGCCAACATTCTGTCATCCCACCCTAGCAGGTCACCAGTCAGACAAGATTGGTTTAATCTTTCCATTGTGACCCCTCTGCGATGAGGCCCACCAAATGGATGGTTCAGATCACAGTGTCGTGCCACAGATCCAAAAAAAATATGAAATGGACAGAATAGTTATCGCACACTGCAACAACTAGCATTTGTCTGACCAATTGATGCAAAGTTACCAATGTGTTTCATGATATTTGGTGTAAGTCGTAACCAAACACACCTAAATCAGCCGTAATTTACAATTATTAACAACAACAACAATTATAGATAGATGATTAATTAATGGAGGAAAAGAGAGCCAATGATTACCGGAAGCAAAGACAGTGGAGAAAATGCGGGGATTGAAGGGACAAGAGGATAGATCCCAGATCTCATTGGGATGATAGAACAAGCCCTCGCAGATGAGTTCCGTTCCAGGCGATGAAAGCCGGATCAGATGGACCTGAAATTTTAAAAAATTGTAAAAAGAAAAGGAATTAGAAGGACGGAAACGGGGGGAGAGAGAGAGAGAGAGAGAGAGAGAGAGAGAGAGAGAGAGAGAGACTAGGGTTTCAAGTTACTTCGTTTTCTTCCTTGAGGCTAAGAGTGCCAGCGAGGAAGCTGGTGTGATCTGAATCTGCTTTGACATCTGCAATGCATCTTGCCTGCAGAAAGAAATACAGAAACAAGAGACGATGAGAAGACGAGATGGAGAATGAGAGAAAGGTAGTTCTGTAATTTTACTACCTGGTATTTGAGACCATAGCCAATGCCTGTAGATGCTCCCTGCATTGTTCCTCTCTCAGAATCTTCTTCCACCAAAACTAATCATAGGACTCATTTTACTTCGCACGCACCGGACAAGGCATAACTTTCATACTCTGAGAGATTGCGATGCTTCATACGCAGCTACTGAGATTAGCACGCACTTGGATAGAAGTTGAACCGTCAAAATTGTGATGTACTAAATATTGTACTGATTTGATAACGTAATAGCAGATTAATAGACATTTATTAGATGGTAGTAAAGAGAACATCCCAACGGTTATGATTCAGCAAAGAAACGTCCAGGAATCAAAGGTTAGAATCGATCGACTTCTCTGATTGTAGAGGCACAACGCATATTCAGCGGTCTCGAAATCTGTACGGTTTATTTTAATTAACTAGACCCGTGTAAAATTTCTGATCGCCTACCATCAACCATGGATTGTGAAAATTATTACGACTTTGATGTCACCCCTCCAATACCGCCGGTGCTGTGGGCCCCACAATGTTGTAGGTGTTTTATCCGTGCCATCCTTCCATTTTGCCCACTCATTTTAGGGCATTAGCCTGAAAATAAGGTAGAACCAAATATCAGGTAGACCACACCATATATTGGTGATTAAACACCACTATTAAAAACTTTTTGGGGCCACCAAAGTTTTGGAAGTTCTCTTCTTCCACATCTGTCTGACTGAATCAACCAATTTGATGAGGAATAAGAATTACATCGTCTTAAAAAGTTTTTAACCACAGCCGTTGAATCACCATTGTTTTTATGTAGTGTGGTAAACTTGAGATTTGGATCTGCCAAAGCTGAGATAATAGATAGACAGCGTTATAAAACACATACACCATGGTGAGGCCACAGCACTGACCAGACCTCAGCAAGGGAGAGGTCACTAGTCACTGCCAGTACGAAGCTGTAATATTGTGCTTGTGCCCGTTAATCTTCAACAAATTCGAGGGCCTGCTCATAGCAAATGCACTTCCTGCTAAACGCCCAGGATGCATTAACGGCCCATTTGGCCAACTGCATTAGGTGGGATTAAGGTGGATGAAATTGTAAAAGTAACAATAAAGGCATGCACAGGATATTGTCCTTGGATTGAGTGTATCCCATGTTTTCCAATACCATGTTTGGAATATATGCAATTAAAAGTAAATTTTAGAATTTTCTTTCAAATTACATGTGAAAATTCATTTTCATGGGATTTGAAAATCTCATCTCACACTTTTCATCACAAGGCTTATTTTCCAAAGCCTATAAAATTAATTTTAATCTCATCCCACACTCCTTCCAAACATGTCATTCCCAATCCCGAGGTGGGATTAGCAATGCAATCCCATTTAATACAACTTAATACCACTAGCCAAAGAGGCCCTAAATGCCGAACATGGTGTTTGTTAGACCCAAACGTGAGAATATTGGGCTCACGTTTCCACCATATGTATGACCCTGTGATCTAATAGGCTTCATTATTTAGTGGACAATAATCCAATGATCAAAATCACCCCATGAGGAAAACAATACTAATCCACGATCAACATTTAACAAGGGCCCAATTGGATAATTTGGATCGTCCGGTTGGAGGAGGATCCACATTTCACCACCATCTCAAAAAATGGAGGTGACTAACAAACATTGGACAAGTGTTCATGAATCTAGACCGTCCAAATCATCCACCTCCTAAATATGGACCACCGACCGTGTTTCAGCATTTTAATTACATGGACAGTGTTTTCAATTGTGGCATATGGAGCCCATGGTTCATTAAGCATAATGCTCAGGTTTTCAGTATGCATGAATGGAACCGTTGAGATGTTTGGACAGCAAGTGACAAAAATTATTGAATTAAATGTGGACCAACGGCCTAATGATTTTTGGTTAAAGATCCTTCCACGGTAGGTCCCGTGATATCCACGGTTTGGATGACGGAAAGATGGTTCCACTTGTACTAATCGAAAACACAACAAACTGATGCGAGGACCTGGGTCGCTACTCATGGCCCAGTGGTAGACTGGGTTTTAACACTAGGCCACGGGTTCGAGTACACAATCCTATAATCCCATCGTGGTGTAGGTGGGTGTGAGTGGGTTTAAAACAAAAAAATACAAAAAAAAAAAAAAAAAGAGAGAGAGAGAGAGAGAGATATGCGGGGACCTGACTTTTCTATAACCCCAGCGTTAGTGGACCAGAAGCTCCACCGGCCCAATGTAATGGCAGTGCTCGATCCGGTCCATTCATCGTTTGGCCTCCTTTTATGGGTGTTTTGCACTGTGAACTAGAATTTAAATTACAATTATCATGAAATTTATATAAATTGGAATCTTTATTATAGAATTATGTGAATTGGAATCTTCAATTATGCTTGGCACTGTGTATTGATTCCATGTGAATCCAAATTTTATGTTTGGCACTTTTCCAGCAATGCATGATACATATTTTATCAATTCATCCATGTGGCCCAGTGTAATATTTGAGTAAAATTTATTCCATTATTAAGTGTGTCACTCCATTTTAGCCATAATGCCCAAAAATTAGCCCGGTCATTATTCAAGTAACTATATAAATGGAACATCCCTCACCCAACTCTGTTCCTTCCTATGGCCCCACCTGAATCACATACCATATTGATTTTTGGGCCTTTATGGATAAAATAGGGTGACACACCTGTTGGGGAAAAATATACAAGTCCAAAAGTCGGCTCATGGAATGAACCAACTCTTCGAAAACGACCTGGACCCACTACGGTCTGAGCCCGATACGGCTCCCAAATGCAAAGAGCGGGCCGACCCCCAACGACAAGGGTAACGCCAACATAAGCGCCCTAAAAACCCAAAAAGGATCCTGAAAGACTGATCCAAATTCCTAGGTCAACCAAGGGTCGGTTACGGATGTAAGACCCGGATCCTAGTTTGTACTGTTCCGATGAATCCTGTGATTTTTTCCATCGAAGTCCGGCAATCCGCGACTGATAATCGACATTGCCACGACCATAAGTCGTATCCTTTAGATTCGAGTCGGTTTAATCCGAGACCTGTATCATTGCAACCGCACCGTCGCCGCGGTTCCAACGCCGCGACTCACGCACCGATCCGATACCCTGACCAGAAGATATGAGCTGGCGTTTATTTCGAAGAAACACCACGCTTTCTCAATCTCAAGAGAATCTCTACGCAATGTCAAATCAATCTCATCAATCAATCAATCAATCACTTCAATGTCAAGTACAAAGCAACCCATGCTTTCTCTCTCCAAAGTCAACTCTTTCTCACCCTCTCTCTTACACCACCTTACATGTCAAGTACCACATCCATCACTCACCTCACCCTTTCACCCATCACACTCATCCCTCTCTCCTTACAACTCTCTCTCTCTCCCTCTTTTCTCAAACCATTTCCAAGCAAGAGAGAGCCCACACATCCATGCTTTCCTAAGAGAGAAAAGTGATTTTTGGTGGCCCACTTTTCATCCCAAGATCTCTCATCCTAACCATCCATTTCTCATCTCCACCATCAAAGTGAAGCATAAGGAGAGTGGCTTCCCAACGGACCAAGAAGATTAAGTGGTGGGTGCTTTGATATGGTAGTTTTCATGTTTTTTTAGATGGGCCAAGTGAGATCTACTGATCAATGGTATGGATCTCACTTTGGACCCTAAGATGTGGCCGATGGCCCACCTTGATTAACACTTGATGTATGATTGAATGCAAGGAGGGCCCATAATGTCGGGGTCCCTCCATCACGGGTGTGTCCCGTCTCTCTCTCTCTCTCTCTCTCTCTCTCTCTCTCTCTCTCTCTCTCTCTCTCTCTCTCTCTTTTTTAATAGATTTTATGGTTGTGTGGCCCACTTGAATGGACCCCACCATGAAATAAGTATTTTATCCAAGCCGTCCATGAGTGGGGCCCATCTTATATGTGTTGTACTCACACCATCTGTCATGTGGTGGCCCACCTAAACAGGGCCCACCTTAAATATGGTTGTTAAGCCCAAAAACGTCCAACGTCTGGATGTTGCTGGAAAGAAAACACAAATATGAGCTTGGCTTTCCAAGCATTGGAGAAGGGCCACTCATGTAGGACCCACCTTGACGTATGTATTCAATCCACGCCATCTATTCCAGTTACCAACTCATTTTAGGCGTTGAGCCGAAAAATGAGGTTGATTGGAGTAGCTAGTGGGCCATAGTGTTGAAAACAATATTATTACCATTGAAATCTATCCAGATTTTTTTTTACACGCTGAAAGAGGCCCGATATTGGTCTTGATAGATCTGTTATGGGATGTGGAATCCAATGGCTGGAGTGGATTCATCAGACGCGGGCCCCATACACGAAAAACCGGAAGAAAATGCGATTTCGAAAAAAAATGCAAAAATAGGCAGCAGCGCCTGCTGCTGCAGACACACGCAACAGCGTGTGGTGGCGTGAAACGGGCAGGGACCCATGGCCCCAGCCATGGGCCCCACCATGATGTTTGTTCACCATCCAAACCGTTCATTAGGTGGGCCACTTCCTGAAGTGGGCTCTCTCCGAAAATCATGCCGATCCAATGCTCTGGTGGCCCACATCACAGGAAATAGTGGGGCTGACCCTCTGCCATTGAAATCCTTTTTGGGTCCACAGAAGTTTCGGATCAAGATGAAATTTGTTTTTCCTTTTCAGCCAAGTATGTGGGACCTTATGAACGGATTAGATGGAAAGTAAACGTTATGGTGGCCCCACATGGGACCCATAGTGATGTATGTGTTGCATGCCCACCGTCCAGACGAACGATGGGGCCTACCTTGATGTATGTGTTCGTCTGCACTGTCCAACCTGGACGGTGGGACCCCCCCCCCCCTGCTGTGAGTGCGTGAGGTTGTGCGTGAGTGTGTGCGTGTGTGAGTGCATGCGTGTGTGCTTATGTGGGGCTGTGTGTGTGTGTATATATATATTGTATATTATATATATATATATATATATATATATATCTATATATATTATATTTTATACAATATACCTGATGGTGGGCCTCTATGGGCCCCACCATGATGCATGTGTTGCTCGAACCCCATCCAACTATTTAAAAAAATATATATATAAATAATTTTGGAGCTTGAGTTCAAAATGAGACAGATCTAGGATCAGGTGGGCCACGTTATAGAAAGTAGTGGATTTGATTGTCCACCATTAAAACCCTTGGGCCACCCATTTTGGACCAGTATGATATTTGCTTTCAGGTCATTGTGACCTTATGATCAGATTGGATGGGAAATAAATACTATCGTGGGCCTTGGGATTTCAATGGTGGAAGTCATTATCACCACTTATGTAAGGCCTATGTTATGGGGCCCATTCGATGTATTCATGGCTGTTATTGAGGCCCAACTTGATGTGTATTTGTGGCCGTTACTGAGGCCCACCTTGATGTGTATTTGTGGCCATTACTGAGTCCCACCTTGATGTATATATGGCCCATGTGTTTAGGCCCATTCAATGTATTTGTGGCCCATGATAGGAGGCCCATTTGATGCATTTAAAGGCCCATGAGATATGGCCCATTGCAATACACATAAGGCCCACCAATGCGGCCCACTTGATTTATATAAGGCCCATATGAGACGGCCCATTTGATGTATCTGAGGACTATGGGTCGAGGCCTAATGAGATGTATATAGGTCCATTGCAATGTGTGACTCCCCATGGTTTGTGTAATGATATTTATGGCGGGTCATACCTTGGGAGTAATGTTGGTTTGACGTCCACATTGTAAGAATGATGTTGGTTTAATGTCCGCATAATAAATCTCCCTAGGGCCCATTGATAGGCCCATACTGGTTATGTGTAGGCCGTCTAGGCCCATCTTTGGTGTAAGGATAATTCATTACTTTATAACATGCTTATTGCACTTCCATGATTCATACGCATACGCATCATTTGTATGCTTGATATGAGGAATGTTTGATCATAGCATAAGCCGTTGGGCTGAGACATTTACGGGACTCTTTATGAGACGGAGTGCCCTACATGATCGCGTGGTACGCATGAGATTGCTGCATGATTGTACGGTGTGACTCATGCATCTCGCATATGTGTGACTTGATCACTGCATGCCCTAGCGACATCAGGGCCGTGGCTCCACAGGCACATCATGGATGGCCGTATCGGATATCGAAAATATTTTGTTCTAGCACTGTGGGCACTTAGGATGTCCTTGGGTGAAAGTTCCAGAACCTTTTTGGTACCAGGGGATGCTCCAACATCTAGACTGAGTGGATACAAGAGCGCCCGAGTGCCAAATACCAGTAGGCCGCGTCTCCCACTGTGTCGTGGTCGGTTGGAAGGGGGTATGGCCTTATTCGCCTGAGTGAGGGGGCTATAAGCTAGGCTGAGTTTGACCAGCTCACAAATGTGTCCGCTATCGACGAGCCGGGTAGGTATTGGCAGACTACTTGTCAGGCGGATAGTGTGGTCTCTTCCACTTGACTATGCAGCTAGGGAGGAGGCAGTCAGTGTGAGGTGTATTAGACCCCGGTGATATCCAGAGAGGAATTGTACTGATATGTGTACCTGATGAGTACTGGCACGCTTGCTTTGCATCTCGCATATGACATTTGGCTACATAGGCCTGACATCGCATGGTCTTAGTATGGCTGATAGCATTCATGCCTTGCATTACATAGCTTTGGTATAGCTGATAGCATTCATGGACTTACCGCATATTTCCGCATTACTCTGATATTGTACACTTGGCACTCGCCTTACACACACTTTCACCACCCTCTAAGCTTTTGTAAGATTATTCACGATAGATGCATGCTGGTGGCGTTAGGTTACAGCAACATTGAGCTCGGAGCGTGCAGCAGTCTTCTGGAGCTTTTGGAGTTTCTATTACTTTCATTATATTGTATTTTTCTTTCATACACATTGTACTTAAAGTTTTTGATATAGTGGATATGTGGTGTTGTTGTTTTGTGACTTGGTTATGCTTGTGGTTATACTCCATTAAAAAAAAAATCATACTGAAAATCCTCCTTGTAAGATCCCAGGATCGGAATCTGGCGTATGGGCGCTGGGAGCTGAGAATGGGGTACTATGGAGGTTATCAGCGCCGGATTCGACGATCGGGAATTTTGTGAGCCCGGTTTTCGAGTTTGGGGCGTGACAGAAGTTGGTATCAGATCATAACTTGGGAATACCTGAGATCACATCACATATCTGCTATGAACTTAAAATGAATAGGTTCCGAGTCTGAATAACTTAGCAATTTTCCGACATAGACCCTTGACGTTTATGCCTTTGAGAAATCTCAAGGCTGATAGGCCCTTGTTCCTTCCTGTAGGACATAATGGCTAGAAGAGCGTCCCGAGCGAATCCCGCTCCACCACCTGCTACTCCCGCTCTATCACCTGTGACTCCCACTCCACCATCGGATATTCCTGATTTCTAGCCCGAGGATGCCACTCCTTTACTTGAGACCGGTGCGGATCCGACCGTACCCGTGAGTGCCACCTAGGTGCAGCAAATGCTTCAGGCGATGACCGCCATTCTTTAGGGGCAGAGTAGGCGCCCCACTGTTACACCAGCTGAGGCCGAGCGGGAGCGTGCAAGCGCCCTTCTCAAAGACTTCCGTCAGCACGATCCTCCGCGTTTCAGGGGTAAGTCAAACCCCACTACAGCCGAGATATGGTACTCTGAGGTGGAGAAGATATTCGACACTATGAGATACACGACCCAGCAGCGAGTCCCATTAACCGTATTTCTCCTTCAGGGCAAGGTCGGGGCATCTTGAAAGATCTCAAAGCTTGAGTTACAAGGAGAGCTGAGTCGTCCAACATGGCTCCCGACCCATATCCGACCCAAAGCCGAGCTATCAACCGGAGGATCCTTGAAAGGTCCGAAGATCTCTCCTAAAATCTTGAAGAGATGAGACCGGATCCCGATGTTCTCGAGATCTTAAAATCTTGGGAAGATCCCATATCATACCAAATCTCCAATACAGTTGTAGAGAGTCCCCGTACGGCGGATCTCTCCCTTCCTTATAAATATAGGGATATGCTTCATTAAAGAGGTACATTCACATTCACAAAGTTCCAATCTCTACTTAGATCTCTTTTCTAGAGATCCTTCTTTGGCCACGAGCCTAACTTAGGAATCGGAGAGTCCCTTGAACGAAGTAAGGCCTCCTTTGTCTCTCACCTCTACTTGTGCAAGTTCAAGGGTAAGACGCATAGAAGGTCTGCCGGAAAACTACATCAATAGTTTAGCTTCATCTGTGGGAATAACAACAGTTAAGCCATTCTAGATCTACCAGTGAATGTCCAAGACTCGGAAATGGCCAAAGGGAAGAAGAAAGCCTAATCTCCACCCTTAGCCATCCCAATCACGACCGTACCTACTTTCGTCGTACAAGCTCTGAATCCCATCGAAAGTCCCGAACAATAGGAGAGCCGTCGTGGCTCCCCGCAATGACAGGCTACTTGTGGTTCAAGCCAACGTGGTCAGCAAAGGCACAACAGAGGTGGTTGGCGAGACACTCTTGAAAGGGAAGTAGGAGATATTAGGGCTGATCTAGGCTACCTGAAGCAGATGAAAAATATGTGTCATGCCCCAAACCCAGAAATCGGATTCACAGGAATCCCGATCGCCGAATCCGGTGCCGACAGCCTCTGTAGTACCCCGTTCTCGGCTCCTAGCGTCCATACGCCAGATTTCGATCCTGGGATTGTTGAGGGTCAAATATTGCATATTAGACCCCAGTTATTGCTTGGATTTACGAACATGATACTGTGTAACGGTCTATCTTAATCGTGTTTGTTGTGCAAGGTAAATTCACGAGCATAGGACTGAAAAGGATGCTAAGAGCGTAGATTTGATGCCCTGAAGCTACCAAGATGCTGCATAAATATAGAGGTGTAGACGCAGGATTGGATGGTGCCAAGCAAAACGACGTGAGTCTCAACGAAGTTGATCCAAAACCGATGATGACCGACCGGTTTTTTGTGGGAAATAGAATGGACGGACTAGATTTCACAGATGACATCAACCATGGGCCCACCAGCCATCACAGCGCTGAATGCGCAGGCTCTGTTTCGCAACAGAGCCTGCGGACGAATCTAGTGGGCCACCAAGATCACTTCAAATGGATGATTTGGTCCATCCAGTGAGTTCATATGTTGAAACTGGACAAACCCATGCCAAGCATATAGACCCATACAACCATTCAAGAATACAATAACAAGGAAAAGCCACCACGTCGGTTTGTGGTGTGGTCCACCCAGAACTCGAATCTACTTCAATATTGGAAGACTGGCCTAAACCAACGCCATAAAACTAATGGACAGACCTGATTCTTCAGTAAATACAGAATATGGGCCCCACCGAGCATCAGCGCAGCTCCCTGCGTAAAGCCACGCGTGTCCGAGAGAAAACCGGACTTCTGTCCATTGCACGATCATGGAGAGGATCGAACCATCCATCTAGAACGTCCAAGAACTTCCCAAGGAGGGACCGACCAGAATCAAGAAGCTTGAACGGCTTAGATCTTGCATTTGGAGGTCCCTTTAGCTTTGAATCCCACTCAGATGCGATCCGCTACGCTTCCTTTTGCTGCGAAAGGTATTACGTATTCCCAGCTCTGGCACGCACATCCACACTGACTCCACCTATTCAGGACCGACTGGAGTTTCCTATAAAACAGAGAGAGAGAGAGAGAGCGTGAACAGGCTATCTTGGCTTGGGCCGGACGTGGAGCAGGGAGAGAAAAATAGTAGAGTTTTTTTTTCTTTTTATTTTATTTTGTTTAAGGGAACCAGCCCATTCATGTTGGGTTGAACCACTTAGCTACGGTTAAGAGGTGAAGCTTATAGCGTGATGGGAGAACTATTTGCTTGTGCTTTTTGTTTATACTGAACTGATGTTGATTTTAGTTTAATTAAGGGAATGTTTTTAGTTATTAATGGTCTATTGTGATTGAAATTACAATGGGTCTACAATAAGTTTGGGTATGTTTCCTTCCTTTTATGTTTATGACGTCAGGAAGTCCTGTTGTTCACCATCATCTCCTGGGCATGGTCGGATGTGGGTACTCTTCCTGGCCTTCAAAGCATGTTGATTGATTGGTAATTAGTTTAATTCTGTTGTTTACTTTGTCTCATGGGCATGGTTTGGGGATGGAATCCATTCTAATTCATATATCTTTCATACCTTGAAAACTATATCAAAGGATGTTCAGTTGATTTTCATGGTTACACCCTTCAACTGGATGAAGATGGGACTCTAAGTCCAGTTGGGTTTTTGATGCAGGCATATGATCTCGCTGATCTCTATAAGTGGATCTTCTGAATCCCTAGTTTCCTATTTCTGAATTCTCTTGATTTTAGATTAATTATTTCACTATTATTCCTCAAATTGTAACCGAATTAGATTTCACCTTACTCTAGTTCTAGTTCTACTTAATTTCAGATAACGTATAGGTATCAGTCCCTTGGGATTCGACCTCGGTCTCACCGAGTTTATTACTACATCACAACCCTATACTTGGGGAGTGAACAGGGATCCTACAAGGAGGATTTTTTTTTTGTATACATTTAACTCGTAATAAGCATAACCACAAGTATACCCAAATCACAAAGGCAACATCATCAGCACATATCCACTAATATAATCATTTGATTACAATATTGAAGGGAAATACATAAATAAAAAATCAAGCTCCAGAAGACCGCTGCATGCTCCAAGCTCAACACTACTACAACCTAACATCACCTGTACGCATCTATCATGCATAAGCTTATAGAAAGCTTAGAGGGTGGTCTAAGTGTGTGCATAAGGTAAGTGTCAAGTATTCAATACAATGTCATCATCATACAGTACTGAAAATACTGGTAATCCATAAATCGTAGAATATCGGAATAAGCAGAATTACTAACAAGATCATGAATTACCAGAGTAAGAAGAAATACTGACAAGAGCAGGAATTATTAGAGTAAACAGAAATACTGGCATGATCATAAATTATACGATAACAGAGTAAGCGGAAATACGGACAAGTCCATGAGTCAATCAATATCAGAATACGCAATATAGAACAACTATATAAATGAGGAGTCATAAAGAGCCAAATATTAAATGCCGAGGATGCGATGCAGTATGTAATTCCTGATGAGTCCAAAATAGTGTCAATCGTATCTAGACCATATAAATACAGGAATACAGTAACCCAAAATACCATATGCTGCAGATGTAATGCAATATGCGGTGCGAATGGAATGACCATGTTGAAGTGTGAAGTCAGGATGATAGTACATAGTATCGCAGGTTATGGGGTTCATCAAAAGGAACTTCTATCCAAACCAGTCCCATACCTAAATTTGGATAGTCAGACTCAATGTGGTAAATTTCTGATCTCAGGTTAGTCGCGCGCCCAAACCAGTCCCATACCTAAATTTTCATAACTATTTATGCTCTTTCGCTGAATTGCTCACTTTTGGAAAAAGAAAAAAAAATTATATATGAAATTTGGACTATCTTTAAAGGTTAATGTTCAGATTTTTGAAAAGTGAGTATTAAATTCGGGTTATGAAAATCGGGGCGTTACATAGTCAGAGATAGTAAACATAGAAAGTCAAAGCATGTTACATGAATATCATATACTCCAAAAAATTTTAGGGTAAAACCCCAAGATATTTAATTAGTAAATGAATAAGGGTATTTAAATAGTAACACCTATTCAAATTGTTATCAATATAAAGAAGTTTACATAAAATTTAAAGGTTAAATCATAACGTTTGATGATTGTTAGCACTCGGTTTGTTTTTGGTCATGTGTGATGTGTGCGGGCATGCTAGAACTGATTGTATGGCTTGATTCAAACTGAACAACTTGACTCCAAGTGCCAAGATAAGCAGATACGTCAAACATAATCATATATGACCAAAACCTAAGAAGATCGGTCACATATTCAACCAATCGCAAGATAGTTATAAGAAAATCTGATGATTATTGGAGGGTGGGGTTCTTTCTCCGAATATAGGTTGCACCTTCCCTTCCATACGAAATAACTTTTATAAGCGAAAATAGCCAAACAAAAACGAAATACTTACGATGGGTCACAAGGAGCAACTATAAGATGCCTTTCCAAAAGATGAATTGATTGTATTGATATCGGAAAAGTTCAGCATAAAGGCGTAGACTTTATTACAGCTAAAGATTACC
Source organism: Magnolia changhungtana (assembly GCA_030180095.1). NCBI lineage: Eukaryota > Viridiplantae > Streptophyta > Magnoliopsida > Magnoliales > Magnoliaceae > Magnolia > Magnolia changhungtana. The sequence continues at coordinate 9,441,131 of JASAUF010000552.1, read as the reverse complement.
GGTGATGGATTACGACTAAAGATTACTACTACTGGATTGTTGCTACTCCCATGATAGAACTAAACTATGATACGAAAAGATAGTTTGATTGGTTTGATTGGTTTGGTGTGACACAACTTGCTTTGTTGAATCCCTTTCTACTTATAGACCTTTTTTGCTACTATTTCTCGGGCATTTCTCTCTTTATTCAATATTATGGTAGATGATTCATCGCCATGTTGGTCTTCCAAATCCGTCCTTATCATCTTTACACGTGTCTTTTTAACCGCTCTTTTCGCTTGACCACTTTCTGCCTTTAGACTTCTTGGCCATGCCCCGTCATCAGATGACATGTATCATCAGATCAGTGCCAGCTGTAATTATGTGAAAAACACTCTAAATATTTCTAAAGATCTTTCACATACTATACATTTCCTATGTAATTACATGTTTAAAAAAAAAATTTAGCTATTTAAGTAACGGACATAAATAGGATACAATAGTGGTTGAATCACTTATCTGCCAGACATAAGAAGAGGCAAGGGTTGAGTTTGAATCTCACTTTGACATAGTCATTAAAAAATTTTTTGAAAATCAATTAGTTAGCAAGTGACTTACTTCAAGTCGCATCTAGTCAACTGAGTCAGCAAGATGACTTAACAAGTTTGGCTAACTCTCAATCAAGTCGAGCTCACCAAGTTCCATCTATATTTTTGCATGAACATGGTAGCAATGGTGGTTAATTGAGGTAAATCGTTTGGGCACTTGTTTGAGTCTCATGCAACTCGACTCAGTCCCCTAGGATCCAGTTGGGCACCACGAGTCATCCCACTACTATCCCGTACTTGGACAAGTCGCCCCCTAATGCGCCCAGGTCCCAACTACACTCGGAACCGGAAGAGTCGGCCGAGTGGCCAAGTCAGTGATGTAGAGCGGGTCGCGAACAATTTCATGGCAAAGATGGATCAGAAAAGGCCCGGTCGGCGACAGAAGTGATCTGGACCATCAGACCTTCAATCAGGCGTATCTCGTAATCTGGGATGAGTTAGCTGATGTAAAATATATGATTTTGGGGTAGAACGAGCTACTTTAGCCAACCAACCCGCTACGTTGAGTTGCGACGCTCGGAATTGCGAGAAACCCCTGATTCGACAGTCGTTTCCCTATTTCAATTTCGTTTTTACTATAAATAGTAAGTTTTAGTTTGACTATAACTCTTCATCTGTTGGGCTTTAGGAGTTGCGCCCAATGTGAAAAGAGCTTAGAATAATTAGGGGAACGGTTTGGTGAAGCCAAATAGGACACTTACTATTTTTGGCCGAAAACCTTGCGCACTAGTAGACATCACGACCGTCTATAAATAGTAAGTTTACTATTTATAGTAAGTCGCGAATTCTAGGAGTTTTAGTTGTAGTTTGATTATGATTTCTTTCCCATTGCTTAATACCCTTATTTAAAGAGTTGTGAACTCGTTTTTATGTATTCATTAATCTATTTCAAATTTATTAAAATTTATTTATATTTTCTGCTCTCTTTTCTCGTGGATTCGAGAAAGTCTCTGTGAGAAGTCAAGAGAAGTTCCGTGGATTCGGAATAGTTATCCTCTTGCGGAAGACAGTGCTGGACCACACGTCCTCCCTGCGTCAGTCAGAAGCTATGTTAGGCTCACAGTCCGACCTATGTGAACCGTCGACTGCTGCTCGTCTTTCGTTAAAGAGGTCCATTTGCACCCAAATGAAATTAGGCAAATGGGAATGTCCTGGAAGTTCAAACTTTAACGCAAGGTGGGACCCACTTGAGAAAGACTTGTCTTGACAAAACCTAAGCATTCAAACTAGTTTTCCTGGTCAACGTAAACAAGCCAAAGCTCATCTGAGCTATTACTAGCACTTGTTCAAGAATGGGGTCCACCACAATCAATTCGTTCAACGCGTTTTAATTTATGATCGACCCGATCAAGCTACCCTTTTCCACACGCGACCGGATGAGGTGCGGCCCTGACCTTGTGGTCACCTTGATGCATTTATTGTAAATCCACGCCGTCCATCCATTTTTTTCAGTTTCGTTTAGGCGATTAGGAGAAAAAGTGAAGCAGATCGAACAGTGAGGCTGACCCACCACGGGGAACAGTGGTGATTGACCATTAAAAACTTCTTGTAGGCACAATTTTTTTGATCCATTATTTGCAAGCGGCATATTAAAACAACAAAAAGTAGTTAGCATGATCATATCGAGGGGAATTTTGGGGCACAGTCCATCCACGTGGGACCCACCGGACCAATGTTTCCCATATGAAATGAGTGATATTCCTGGTCACGCGACGTAAGCGGATCAGGTGTTACCCGGGTAACACCGTAGGCGGTGTTTTCGTAGGTGTGGGCCACCTTGATGTATTTATTCTATATCCACGCTGTCCATTAATTTTCCCAACTCGTTTCAGGACATGGTTAACACAAAAAAAAGAAGAAAAAGAAAGCAGATCCAATTCTCAAGTGAACCATAACAAGGAAACAGCGTCATTGACCGTTAAACACTTCTCGTGGGACAAAAAAGTCTTGAATCAAGCTGGGGTTTGTGTTTTCTATTCATTTAGGTTCATTTAGGTCTGTGGGACCTTATCTACAGTTTGCATACAAATAAAACTTACATTAGGCTTAGGAAGTGTTTCTTTATTTTATTTTTAAAAAAATTATTATTATTATTATTATTTATGGTGGTGGGTATTCACTGTGCAATGTTTCCTGTGGTATGGTCCACTGGAGATTTGGATTTGCTATGCAATAGAATGATCTAGAAAATTTGATGGACGGTGTGGATATATGTAAGACTTGTATATAGAGGTGAGCATATCTGACCCAATCTGGTAGATTCGACCCGATCAGACCCGATCCGACCCGTTCCGAACCGATTCGACGGTCTGGATCGATGCGGATCAAGTATGGGCATCTAGATTCGACAAGTTTTCGGATCGAGATCGGGTCATGGTCAATCCGGACCGACTCGAAAACCCGATCCGAATGGATTTGAACCGACTCAACCCGACCCGACCCCACACCAGTCAGCCCATCCAAAACTCCATGGTGGACTTCGCCTTCTCATACACAAAAGGGTAAGTCGCCAGGTGATTGCTGCCAGCAAAATCCTCTGACAAAAGCCCCACCGCCTCAACACCACCATGCTTAGAAACTGTATACTACTCATACTTTTGAGAGGAGAAATTTGTGATTGTACGACCCATTTATGGCCCATTTGCGAGACCAAGCCCACCTTATTTTACCTTGCAAAAATAAGCCCCAGCTGTACGAACGCCTTCCCTAAGGTCGAAAATGCCCCTCCTTTATCAATTTTAGTCCATTCTCTCATTTACGCTCGAAAACGCGTCCGGACTCGTCTCTATCAACCCTATTTCTTATTTTCACATATTTTCTTCACTAAATCACTATACAATCTTCATCATACTATCACATTACATCTTCCCTGTTACACTCTCCTCAAGCCCAAGTGCATTCTTTTTACGAGAGGACGCAAATGCATTGATGAACATGAAATCTTCAAGACCCCTCTCCAAAGAAGGTGTTTCACATCAACGTACTCTTATTCTTTTTCTCGAGCACGAATTTCACTGAGTGTTAGGGACTGATTGGAGTTTGTGGTCAACTACCTTGAAGTTTAAATTTTAGGTAAATTCTTAAGTGTTTACTTAGAAGACCATGGTCAATTTCATGCATTACTAAGTCAATTTTACGTAACTATCCAATTAGATAAAGTATTGTGGTCAATTTCACTAACTTCGCAGTCAATATACTGAATTGATTGGTCAACTTCATGCACTAGTTGGAGATTTTCACACAATTGACTGAATTTCACTCACTTCCCGGTCAATATACTGAAAACCGGGCCGAAAATGTTGACTTAAATCTATGAGCCCACCATAATGTATATAATATATCCGTGTCGTCCATCTGTTTTTTTAGATTATTTTGAGGCTTGATCCGAAAAAATTCAGAAGATCTAATGTTCAATTGGTCCACATGAAGGGAAACAATGGATTTAACTTGTCCACTGTTGAAAGTTGATTCTTTTACTGGGCCCACATTGAGGTTTATTCACCATCTAATCTGTTCATAGGGTCACATGGACATGGATAAGTGAAAAGTATAAATATAAGCCTGATCTAAAATTTCTAAGGGCCTCAACAAGTTTTTAATGGTAGGCATTCAATTCTCATGATTTTGTGTGGTGTGGTCCACTCGATGTTTTGATTTGCCTAATTTTTGGGCCCATGCCTTAAATTCATTTGGCATAATGTATGGGTGGTGTGAATAAGCCACACACATTATGGTGGGCCCCATATTTATCTTACATATTCCTCAATTTATGTGCTTAAAAAGTAACTGGTGAAGTCAGCATTGGGAAAGATGCAGGTAATTACCTTGGTAAATAATGATTACTTATTTACAAGATAATTACACTTGAGCCAGAAAACCAAACAGGCCTTGAAATTGCGAATTGTTATCACTATGATTCAAATATCCAATAAGAGATTCATTTCACGGGCAATTCAATTCATTTCACGGTCAATCCCCTTCACTCTGTCAATTCCACGCATATGTACGGTTAATTCCATGCAAATCCCCCTAACTCAAGGTCAATTCCCTTCACTTCACGGTCAATTCCATGCATTTCACTGTCATTTCCCTTCACTTCATGCTCAATTTAATGCATTTCACGGTCAATTCCTTGCATTTCACATCAATTCCCTTCACTTCATGGTCATTTCCATCCATTTCACGGTCAGTTCACTTCACCTCACGGTTAGTTTCATGCATTTCACGGTCAATTCGATTCACTTCACGGTCATTTCCCTTCACTTTACAATCATTTCCCTGCATTTCATGGTCAATTCTAGTGATTCTGTTTCATTTCACGGTCATTTCCATGCATTTCACGGTCATTTCTGATGTAGAGTGGGTCGCGGACAGTTTCATGGCCAAGATGGATCAGAAAAGGCCCGGTCGACGACAGAAGTGATCCGGACCGTCGGACCTTAGATCGGGCGTATCTCACAATCCGGAATGAGTTAGCTGACGTAAAATATATGATTTTGGGGTAGAACGAGCTACTTTAGCCAACCAACCCTGCTATGCAGGGTTGCGACGCTCGGAATTGCGAGAAACCCCTGATTTGACGGTCGTTTCCCTCTTTCAATTTCGTTTTTACTATAAATAGTAAGTTTTAGTTTGCTTATAACTCTTCATCCGTCGGGCTTTAGGAGTTGCTCCCAATGTGAAAAGAGCTTAGAATAATTAGGAGAACGGTTTGGTGAAGCCAAATAGGACACTTACTATTTTTGGCCAAAAACCTTGCACACTAGTAGACATCACGACCGTCTATAAATAGTAAGTTTACTATTTATAGTAAGTCGCGGATTCTAGGAGTTCTAGTTGTAGTATGATTCTGATTTCTTTCCCATTGCTTGGTGCCCCTATTTAAAGGGTTGTGAACTCATTTTTATTAATCAATTAATCAGTTTTGAATTCTATTAGAATTTATTTCTATTTTCTGCTTTCTTTCCTCGTGGATTCGAGAAGTCTCTGTGAGGAGTCTAGAGAAGCTCCGTGGATTCGGAGTATTTATCCTCATCACGTTCATCCCTGCATCAATTGGTATCAGAGCGAGGATTCCTCTCGGGCCGATGGCAAACAACGAAGGTATGAATCAAAATCCTATGGACGGTGATCCAGGGATTCGTTATCTTTCAGAAAGAATGGAAGCTTTCCACCAGGAGAGTCAGTTGACCATGCAAGGGCTGCAGGCAACCCTCGACCATCTTGCGAATGCGATACTTCCGCCCCGAGCCCTAAGTCGTGCTCCACCACCTATGGTTGCTCCATCACCCATGGTTGCTGTACGACGCAACCCCGATTTCCGTAGAGCACTACCAGTGGCAAACCGTAGGGCTACACCAAATGATTCAAGTTCTAGCGACGAGGACCTTAATGAGGGTTTTGTCCGACGACCAATCCATGGAGGCGATTACCTAGATCGTGCTGAAAGAGACTATCGAGGTAAGGCTGAACTTCCTAGTTTTAATGGTTTATTACGTATAGAAGATTTCCTCGATTGGCTAGCCGAAGTAGAGAGATATTTTGATTATATGGACGTGCCAGATCATAAAAGGGTAAAATTGGTAGCGTTTAAGTTAAAATCTGGTGCTTCTGCATGGTGGGAACAATTACAACTCTCACGAGCCTGCCAGAACAAGGCGCCCATCTCATCATGTCCACGGATGAGACATCTTCTTCGATCACGATTTCTCCCCAGTGATTATGAGCAGATATTATTCCAGCAATACCAAAATTGCCGACTATGAAACTGAACTGTCACAGATTACATTGAAGAATTCTAGCGGTTGGCTACACGAAACGATTTGTCAGAATCTGAATCACAGAAGGTAACATGATTTATAGGTGGGTTGCGACCGACAATTCAGGACCGAGTTCAGATGTACCCAGTCGGGACCGTAGATGAAGCAGTTCAATGGCGGGTAGAACAGAAACACAACTTGCAAGAGTTCCTGCTCGTCTCTATCCTTCAACTCGACCCCCCGTGATGGGTCCCACACAGGATCTAGTGCCGGCACGAGGAAAAGATCCAGTAGGAGAACGTCCTCAACCTCCTACAACCGCAAACCATGATACGGGGAGCGGCTCATCCAGACCTCAATATGCAGCACCCACAACAACGGGCTCAAGTAGGATTCCAAATCCTTATGCTCGGCCAAGGTCGAACAATTGTTACCGCTGTGGCCAGCCAGGCCACTTATCAAATACTTGTCCTCAACGTCCCGCAGCACACTTGACTATAAACGAAGGGGGCATTGAAGATGAGGCACGAAGAAGATCATGGCTATGACGAACATGAACAAACCACTGAAGAAATAGCAAGTGGCGATGAAATGATGGGCGAGGATTGTGGCGAATTTCTAGTTGTGAGGCGATTACTGTATACCCCACGAAAGGAATTACATCCACAGCGACACAATATATTTCATACTCGGTGCACTGTCAACGGAAAGGTCTGTGATGTGATCATAGACAGTGGTAGTAGCGAGAACATTGTCTCAAGAGTGATGGTGGACAAGTTACGACTACCAACGATGAAACATCCTTCCCCGTACTCAATTGGCTGGATAAAAAAGGTGAATGAGACCAAGGTAACTGAACAATACACTATCTCATTTTCAATTGGTAAAAATTATAAGGATCAGATACTTTGTGACGTGGTCGACATGGAAGCTTGCCATATGCTACTCGGTCGACCCTGGCAGTCAGACCGTGATGCGACCCATCGGGGACGAGACAATGTCTACGTATTCGTCAAGGATAGTCGAAAAATAATCCTTTCCCCTATGGCACCAGAGAACCACCCTGAAGCTTCTAAAGTGAAGGGGAGTTCCATCTTAACCATTCGCGATTTCATGGAGGAATCCAAGGAAACCGGCGAGGTGTACGCCGTAGTGGTGAAGTGAGAGGAAGAAGAACCCTCAAACATCCCTCCAAGTTTAAGACTGTTGCTAAACGAATTCAAAGAAGTCTGGCCTGAGGATTTACCTGATGGATTGCCCCCCATGAGGGACATCCAACATCACATAGACCTCGTCCCTGGGGCTAGCCTGCCCAACCGCCCTCATTATTGGATGAGTCCGAAAGAGTGCGAGACATTTCAGGGGCAAGTGGAGGAATTGATCCGTAAGGATCTCTTGAGAGAAAGCATGAGCCCATGTGCCGTACCAGCATTATTAACGCCAAAAAAAGATGGGAGCTGGCGCATGTGTGTCGACAGCCGGCAATCAACAAAATCACCATCAAATATCGATTCCCAATACCACGGTTGGACGACATGCTAGATATGCTAGAAGGAGCTAAGGTATTCTCTAAACTAGATCTGAGGAGCGGGTACCATCAGATTCGTATCCGACCCGGTGATGAGTGAAAAACGACATTCAAGACTAAGGAAGGGTTGTATGAGTGGCTGGTCATGCCTTTCGGCCTATCGAACGCACCAAGTAATTTTATGCGTTTGATGAATCAAGTGCTAAAACCGTTTACTGGCCGATTTGTGGTAGTATATTTTGATGACATATTGATATATAGCCAGGATGAGGCGGAGCATAGGAAACATCTCAGGCAGGTGCTAAAGGTCCTACAAATTAACAAGTTGTACCTCAACTTGAAGAAGTGTAGTTTTTTAACTGACAGCCTGTTGTTCCTAGGGTTTGTTGTAACGTCCACAGGCATTCGTGTGGACGATGAAAAGGTGCGAGCTATTAGGGAATGGCCAATCCCGACGAACATTCATGAGGTGAGGAGTTTTCACGGGTTGGCGACTTTCTATCGTCGATTTGTGCGAGATTTTAGCACCATAGTCGCGCCTATAACAGATTGCATGAAAAAAGGACCGTTCCAGTGGACCGATAAAGCTGACAAGAGCTTTCATGAGATTAAGCATCGTTTGTCTACAACACCAGTCTTGGTGCTTCCTAATTTTGACAAATTGTTTGAAGTTGAGTGTGACGCTTCATACGTTGGAATTGGGGGAGTATTATCACAGGAAGGTAGGCCGATAACCTTCTACAGTGAGAAGCTCAGCGAAGCCCGAAAGAAGTGGTCGACTTATGAGCTTGAGTTGTACGCAGTTGTTCAGGCGCTGCGACATTGGCGGCATTATCTGATTCAACGAGAGTTTATTCTTTACACTGACCATCAAGCATTAAAGTTTATTAATAGTCAGACTAACGTGAATCATGTGCATGCTAGATGGGTTGCATTTTTACAGGAATTCACGTTCGTTCTGAAGCACAAGTCAGGGCAGCAGAATAAGGTGGCTGATGCACTTAGCCATCGTGCATCACTACTTGTTACGATGAGCAACAAGGTGGTCGGCTTTGACTGTCTCAAGGAGCTGTATGCCGAGGATGAGGACTTCAAAGATTCTTGGGTGAAGTGCCAAGAAGGTCACCCCAGTGACCTTCATATACAGGACGATTTTCTCTTCAAAGGGAATCGATTGTGCATCCCTCAAAGTTCTCTAAGGGAGCAGATTATTCAGGAGCTACATGGAGGTGGCCTCGGTGGACACCTTGGGCGAGACAAGATGCGAGCTCTTGTGGAAGAGTGGTATTACTGGCCGCAATTAGTATGTGATGTGGGAAAAGCCGTACAACGTTATTATGTTTGTCAGACCTCCAAGGGACAATCTCAGAATACGGGCCTCTACACCCCGTTACCTGTGCCTGACGGTCCTTGGGAGGATTTATCAATGGACTTCGTGCTTGGACTCCCACGAACACAACGCGGCATGGATTCGGTGTTCGTGGTGGTAGATCGTTTCTCCAAGATGGCGCACTTTATCCCATGCAAGAAGACCCTCGATGCAACACACGTGGCGAATCTATTCTTCAGGGAGGTCGTACGGCTACACGTGGTCCCTAAGACCATTACTTCTGATCGTGACACAAAGTTCATTAGTCACTTTTGGTGGACTTTGTGGACTCGATTTGATACACGACTTCAATTCAGCAGTGCTTACCACCCACAGACTGATGGGCAGACCGAAGTTGTGAATCGTACGTTAGGAAACCTCCTTCGCTATATTTCAGGAGAAAAATCGAAGCAGTGGGATTTGGCCTTGTCTCAAGCAGAGTTTGCGTTCAACAACATGGTGAACCGCTCGACAGGGAAATCACCATTTCAGATTATCTATGGACGAGTGCCTCGCCACACGCTTGACTTGGTCCCTCTGCCTAAGCACCCAGGCACAAGCATTGCAGCAGAACATATGGCAGATAAAATCATGGGCATCCATGCGGAAGTGCAGACCAAGCTACATGCCTCGAACAAGAAGTACAAGGAACAAGTGGACAAGCACCGGCGACAAAAAGTGTTCGAGGTGGGCGACCGAGTTATGGTTCATCTGCGCAAAGAGAGATTTTCGACCGGGACGTACAACAAGTTGAAAAATAAGAAGATTGGACCTGTCCCAATCATTCGAAAGATCAATGACAACGCTTATGTTGTTGATTTTCCTGACGACATGACGATCTCACGGACTTTCAACGTCGCGGACCTGACCGAGTATCATGAACCAGCGCAGGATGAGAACTCGAGGATGAATTCTTTTGAAGTGGAGGGGACTGATGTAGAGTGGGTCGTGGACAGTTTCATGGCCAAGATGGATCAGAAAAGGCCCGGTCGACGACAGAAGTGATCCGAACCGTCGGACCTTAGATCAGGCGTATCTCACAATCCGGAATGAGTTAGCTGACGTAAAATATATGATTTTGGGGTAGAACGATCTACTTTAGCCAACCAACCTAGCTACGCAGGGTTGCGACGATCGAAATTGCGAGAAATCCCTGAATTGACGGTTGTTTCCCTCTTTCAATTTCATTTTTACTATAAATAGTAAGTTTTAGTTTGCTTATAACTCTTCATCCGTCGGGCTTTAGGAGTTGCGCCCAACGTGAAAAGAGCTTAGAATAATTAGGAGAACGGTTTGGTGAAGCCAAATAGGACACTTACTATTTTTGGCCGAAAACCTTGCGCACTAGTAGACATCACGACCGTCTATAAATAGTAAGTCGCGGATTCTAGGAGTTCTAGTTGTAGTTTGATTCTGATTTCTTTCCCATTGCTTGGTACCCCTATTTAAAGGGTTGTGAACTCATTTTTATTAATCAATTAATCAGTTTTGAATTTTATTAGAATTTATTTCTATTTTCTGCTTTCTTTCCTCGTGGATTCGAGAAGTCGCTGTGAGGAGTCCAGAGAAGCTCCGTGGATTCGGAGTATTTATCCTCATCACGTTCATCCCTACGTCAATTGGTATCAGAGCGAGGATTCCTCTCGGGCCGATGGCAAACAACGAAGGTATGAATCAAAATCCTATGGACGGTGATCCAGGGATTCGTTATCTTTGGGAAAGAATGGAAGCTTTCCACCGGGAGAGTCAGTTGACCATGCAAGGGCTGCAGGCAACCCTCGACCGTCTTCCAGATGCGCTACTTCCGCCTCGTGCCCTAGGTGGTGCTCCACCACCTATGGTTGCTCCACCACCCATGGTTGTTGTACGACGCAACCCCGATTTCCGTAGAGCACTACCAGTGGCAAACCGTAGGGCCACACCAGATGATTCAAGTTCTAGCGACGAGGACCTTAATGAGGGTTTTATCCGACGACTAATCCATGAAGGCGATTACCTAGATCATGCCGAAAGAGACTATCGAAGTAAGGCTGAACTTCCTAGTTTTAATGGTTCATTACGTATAGAAGATTTCCTCGATTGGCTAGCCGAAGTAGAGAGATATTTTGATTATATGGACGTGCCAGATCGTAAAAGGGTAAAATTGGTAGCGTTTAAGTTAAAATCTGGTGCTTCTGCATGGTGAGAACAATTACAACTCTCACGAGCCCGCCAGAACATGGCGCCCATCTCATCATGGCCACGGATGAGACGTCTTCTTCGATCACGATTTCTCCCCAGTGATTATGAGCAGATATTATTCCAGCAATACCAAAATTGCCGACAAGGAAACCGAACTGTCACAGATTACACTGAAGAATTTCAGCGGTTGGCTACACGAAACGATTTGTCAGAATCTGAATCACAGAAGGTAGCACGATTTATAGGTGGGTTGCAACTGATAATTCAGGACCGAGTTCAGATGTACCCAGTCGGGACTGTAGATGAAGCAGTTCAATTGGTGGGTAGAGCAGAAACACAACTTGCAAGAGTTTCTGCTCATCCCTATCCTTCAACTCGACCCCCAATGACGGGTCCTACACAAGATCTAGTGCCAGCACGAGGAAAAGATCCAGTAGGAGAACGTCCTTAACCTCCTACAACCACAAACCGTGATACGGGGAGCGGCTCATCCAGACCTCAACATGCAGCACCGACAACAGCGGGCTCAAGTAGGATTCCAAATCCTTATGCTCGGCCAAGGTCGAACAATTGTTACCGCTGTGGCCAGCCAGGCCACTTATCAAATACTTGTCCTCAACGTCCCGCAGCACACTTGACTATAAACGAAGGGGGCATTGAAGATGAGGCCGCAGAAGAAGATCATGGCTATGACGAACATGAACAAACCACTGAAGAAATAGCAAGTGGCGATGAAATGATGGGCGAGGATTGTGGCGAATTTCTAGTTGTGAGGCGATTACTGTATACCCCACGAAAGGAATTACATCCACAGCGACACAATATATTTCATACTCGGTGCACTGTCAATGGAAAAGTCTGTGATGTGATCATAGACAGTGGTAGTAGCGAGAACATTGTCTCAAGAGTGATGGTGGACAAGTTGCGGCTACCAACGATGAAACATCCTTCCCCGTACTCAATTGGCTGGATAAAAAAGGTGAATGAGACCAAGGTAACTGAACAATGCACTATCTCATTTTTAATTGGTAAAAATTATAAGGATCAGATACTTTGTGACGTGGTCGACATGGAAGCTTGCCATATGCTACTCGGTCGACCCTGGCAGTCAGACTGTGATGCGACCCATCGGGGACGAGACAATGTCTACGTATTCGTCAAGGATAGTCGAAAAATAATCCTTGCCCCTATGGCACCAGAGAACCACCCTGAAGCTTCTAAAGTGGAGGGGAGTTCCCTCTTAACCATTTGGGATTTCATGGAGGAATCCAAGGAAACCGGCGAGGTGTATGCCGTAGTGGTGAAGTGCGAGGAAGAAGAACCCTCAAACATCCCTCCAAGTTTAAGACTGTTGCTAAATGAATTCAAAGAAGTCTGGCCTGAGGATTTACCTGATGGATTACCCCCCATGAGGGACATCTAACTCACATAGACCTCGTCCCTAGGGCTAGCCTGCCCAACCGCCCTCATTATCGGATGAGTTCGAAGGAGTGCGAGACACTTTAGGGGCAAGTGGAGGAATTGATCCGTAAGGGTCTCTTGAGAGAGTGCATGAGCCCATGTGCCGTACTAGCATTATTAACGCCAAAAAAAGATGGGAGCTGGCGCATGTGTGTCGACAGCCGGCAATCAACAAAATCACCATCAAATATCGATTCCCAATACCACGGTTGGACGACATGCTCGATATGCTAGAAAGAGCCAAGGTATTCTCTAAACTAGATCTGAGGAGTGGGTACCATCAGATTCGTATCCGACTCGGTGATGAGTGGAAAACGGCATTCAAGACTAAGGAAGGGTTGTATGAGTGGCTGGTCATGCCTTTCGGCCTATCGAACGCACCAAGTACTTTTATGCGTTTGATGAATCAAGTGCTAAAACCGTTTACTGGCCGATTTGTGGTAGTATATTTTGATGACATATTGATATATAGCCAGGATGAGGCGGAGCATAGGAAACATCTCAGGCAGGTGCTACAGGTCCTACAAATTAATAAGTTGTACCTCAACTTGAAGAAGTGTAGTTTTTTAACTGACAGCCTGTTGTTCCTAGGGTTTGTTGTAACATCCACAGGCATTCGTGTGGACGATGAAAAGGTGCGAGCTATTAGGGAATGGCCGATCCCGACGAACATTCATGAGGTGAGGAGTTTTCACGGGTTGGCGACTTTCTATCGTCGATTTGTGCGAGATTTTAGCACCATAGTCGCGCCTATAACAGATTGCATGAAAAAAGGACCGTTCCAGTGGACCGATAAAGCTGACAAGAGCTTTCATGAGATTAAGCATCGTTTGTCTACAACACCGGTCTTGGTGCTTCCTAATTTTGACAAATTGTTTGAAGTTGAGTGTGACGCTTCATATGTCGAAATTGGGAGAGTATTATCACAGGAAGGTAGGCCAGTAGCCTTCTACAGTGAGAAGCTCAGCGAAGCCCGAAAGAAGTGGTCGACTTATGAGCTTGAGTTGTACGCAGTTGTTCAGGCGCTGCGACATTGGCGGCATTATCTGATTCAAAGAGAGTTTGTTCTTTACACTGACCATCAAGCATTAAAGTTTATTAATAGTCAGACTAACGTGAATCGTGTGCATGCTAGATGGGTTGCATTTTTACAGGAATTCACGTTCCTTCTGAAGCACAAGTCGTATGCGAGAACAAGGTGGCTGATGCACTTAGCCGTCGTGCATCACTACTTGTTACGATGCGCAACAAGGTGGTCGGCTTTGACTATCTCAAGGAGCTGTATGCCGAGGATAAGGACTTCAAAGATTCTTGGGTGAAGTGCAAAGAAGGTCACCCCAGTGACCTTCATATACAGGACGATTTTCTCTTCAAAGGGAATCGATTGTGCATCCCCCAAAGTTCTCTAAGGGAGCAGATTATTCCGGAGCTACATGGAGGTGGCCTCGGTGGACACCTTGGGCGAGATAAGATGCGAGCTCTTGTGGAAGAGCGGTATTACTGGCCGCAATTAGTATGTGATGTGGGAAAAGCCGTACAACGTTATCATGTTTGTCAGACCTCTAAGGGACAATTTCAGAATACGGGCCTCTATACCCCATTACCTGTGCCTGACGGTCCTTGGGAGGATTTATCAATGGACTTCGTGCTTGGTCTCCCACGAATACAACGCGGCATGGATTCGGTGTTCGTGGTGGTAGATCGTTTCTCCAAGATGGCGCACTTTATCCCATGCAAGCAGACCCTTGATGCAATACACGTGGCGAATCTATTCTTAAGGGAGGTCGTACGGCTACATGGGGTCCCTAAGACTATTACTTTTGATCGTGACACAAAGTTCATTAGTCACTTTTGGCGGACTTTGTGGACTCGATTCGATACACGACTTCAATTCAGCAGTGCTTACCACCCACAGACTGATGGGCAGACCGAAGTTGTGAATGGCACGTTGGGAAACCTCCTTCGCTGTATTTCAGGAGAAAAACTGAAGCAGTGGGATTTGGCCTTGTCTCAAGCAGATTTTGCGTTCAACAACATGGTGAACCGCTCGAAAGGGAAATCACCTTTCAGATTATCTATGGACGAGTGCCTCGCCACACGCTTGACTTGGTCCCTCTGCCCAAGCACCCAGGCACGAGCATTGCAGCAGAACATATGGCAGATAAAATCATGGGCATCCATGCGGAAGTGCAGACCAAGCTACATGCCTCGAACGAGAAGTACAAGGAACAAGCAGACAAGCACCAGCGACAAAAAGTGTTCGAGGTGGGCGACCGAGTTATGGTCCATCTGCACAAAGAGAGATTTCCGACCGGGACGTACAACAAGTTGAAAAATAAGAAGATTGGACCCGTCCCAATCATTCGAAAGATTAATGACAACGCTTATGTTGTTGATCTTCCCGACGACATGACGATCTCACGGACTTTCAACGTCGCGGACCTGACCGAGTATCATGAACCAGCGCAGGATGAGAACTCGAGGATGAATTCTTTTGTAGTGGAGGGGACTGATGTAGAGTGGGTCGCGGACAGTTTCATGGCCAAGATGGATCAGAAAAGGCCCGGTCGACGACAGAAGTGATCCGGACCGTCGGACCTTAGATCAGGCGTATCTCACAATCCGGAATGAGTTAGCTGACATAAAATATATGATTTTGGGGTAGAACGAGCTACTTTAGCCAACCAACCCAGCTACGTAGGGTTATGATGCTCGAAATTGTGAGAAACCCCTGATTTGATGGTCGTTTCCCTCTTTCAATTTCGTTTTTACTATAAATAGTAAGTTTTAGTTTGCTTATAACTCTTCATCCGTCGGGCTTTAGGAGTTGTGCCCAACGTGAAAAGAGCTTAGAATAATTAGGAGAACGATTTGGTGAAGCCAAATAGGACACTTACTATTTTTGGCCGAAAACCTTGCGCACTAGTAGACATCACGACCATCTATAAATAGTAAGTTTACTATTTATAATAAGTCGCGGATTCTAGGAGTTCTAGTTGTAGTTTGATTCTGATTTCATTCCCATTGCTTGGTACCCCTATTTAAAGGGTTGTGAACTCATTTTTGTTAATCAATTAATCAGTTTCGAATTTTATTAGAATTTATTTATATTTTCTGCTTTCTTTCCTCGTGGATTCGAGAAGTCTCTGTGAGGAGTCCAGAGAAGCTCCGTGGATTCGGACTATTTATCCTCATCACGTTCATCCCTGCGTCAATTTCCCTTCAATCCACGGTCAATTCCCTTCACTTCACTCTCAATTCTGGTGATTTCGTTTCATTCCACTGTCATTTCCATGCATTTCATGGTCAATTCCCTTCACCTCACGGTCATTTCCATGCATTTCACGGTCAATTCCCTTCACTTTACAGTCAACTCCCCCTTCACTTCATGGCCATTTTCATGCAATTCATGGTCAATTCCCTTCACTTCACGGTCAATCCAATTCATTTCATGGTCAATCCCCTTCACTTAATTGTCAAATCCATGCATTTAATGATCAATTCTATTCATTTCAAAGTCAATGTCCTTCACTTCAAGGTCAATTCCATGAATTTCACAGTCATTTCCCTTACTGCACGGTCATTTCCATTCATTTCACGGTCAATTCGATGCACTTCACGGTCATTTCACAGTCATTTCCCTTCATTTCACAGTCAATCTCCTTCACTTCACCGTCAATCTCCTTCACTTCACCGTCATTTTCATGCATTTCACGGTCAATTCCACCAGTTCCCCTTCACTTCATGGTCAATTCAATTCCCCTAGGGGCCTGTTTGATTTTACATCATACATGTAAATCACATACATACTTGTGGGCCTCACATTAATTTTACAAATATATTTATTTAAGTGTTTAAAAAGCACGTTGTCACATCTACATTGGGAAAGATGTGGTAATTACACAGGTAAATAATTATTACTTGTAATTACATGGTAATTACAAGTGGGCTTAAAAATCAAACAAGCCCTTAAGTTCACTTACTTTCCAGTCATTTTCAATCACTTTAAGACCGAGAAGTGAAGTGAAATTCATCGCTGAAAATGCGAACCTTCCCTGGAAGTGAGTAAAATTGACTGTGAAGTGAGTAAAGATCATCACGAACTTAGTGGCATACATCCCTGTAATTTAAAACTTTACAAATCTGACCGATAAGCTTGTCATATTTGAGCTGGTAATCATATGAATACTAAACGAGTTATATTATTGTGTTTGTTTTCAGGAAATGGCTTCAGTAATCATCCTATGCTCATATGGTGGGGAGTTAGTTTGCGAAAATGACCATTATACGTACAAGGGTGGAGAATCGAAAACTACAGCTGTATGTGTTGACATTCCATATGAACAACTTCTATAAAAAATGTACAAAATTGCAAAGAGTAGACCCGAGGATTACGATATAAGGTTGAGGGTATTGTATCCTTGCACAAACCAATCAGTCCCTCCAACTGTAATTGAAGACGATGATGATGTGAGAATGTTCTTGACAGCACAGCTAAAGTACCCGGATCACTACATCCCATTATTCATTGAGACAATGCAGTGCGTTAATGACGCCGCAACAGTAGGAAGTTTGGGTGAGGAGCATATCTTCAATTACGAATATAAGTGTTCACCTTCACAGGTTTTTCTAAGCAACACTCCGGGACCCGTGCCGGCTCATACATCAAAATTGATGACAAGTCAAGGTCATACATCAAACTTCATGACAAGTCCAGTGAGGGTGTCGGCTGACGTGAACCTCAACCCTAAATATACGGCAACACCTTCATTTATGATAGTAGATTTGCCCTCAACATCCAACATCGAAAATGTGAGTGGAAGCGACATTAAATTTTATGAGCAGGGTCGATCATTGGACTTCACCACCAGGCTTCCCATCGTGCCTTTCGAGGATGCTGGTTTCACCAATGCGAACTTATCACTTTATTCATGTCCTCTTGATGACCAGATTGATATAGCTGTTGGCCAAATGTTCAAGGACAAGAGCCGGTGTAAGTATATTTTGAGTCAATTTGCAATCCGCAACAACTTTCAATACAAGGTGTTGTATTCCACATCCAAGAAATTCACCGTGGCGTGTATGGAAGATAAGTGTGAATGGAGGGTACACGTATCTAGGGTGAAAAATGCGGGGACATTCAAGATTAAGACCTACACGTCCATACATACTTGTGGAATGTCATGGATGAAGAACAATCATCGGTAAGCAAGCAGTAAGCTGGCCAGTGAACTGGTTGTCAATCGCATTGAGCAGCACATGGGGTTAAGGCCGAAGGACATAATATTCGCGATGCAAGAAAAGTATAATATTCTTATTAGCTATACTAAGGCATGGCGCGCTAAGGAGATTGCAATTGATCGCGTAATGGGGTCTTATGAAGGCTCTTATAAAGAACTTCCGTTGTACTTGCATGAGTTGAGAATGGCGAACCCGGGGACTCTGACTTCTCTGCTTATGAATCAACAGACGATGAGGTTTGAGAGATGTTTTGTTGCACTTGGATAGTGTGTCAGAAGTTTTCAAACATCTCTGCGAAGGGTCTTGGCCGTTGATGGGACGCATTTAAAAGGTAAGTACAAGGGTGTTCTGTTTGTTGCTACGGCATTAGATGGTGACAATCATATCTTTCCAATTACTTTTGGTATTGGAGAATCAGAGAATAACGGCAGTTGGAACTGGTTCCTTACATACTTCAGCGATTCGTTAGGGAATTTACCTGATCTTGTTATCATATCAAACCGTCATAAAGGTCTAATGAAAGAAGTTCCGTAGGTCTTTCAGGCAGCAATCCATGGGTAATGCGCGTACCATATATACCAAAACTTGGTGGATACGTTCAAAGACAAGTCATTAGAAATCTACTATTGGCAACTGTAAAGACTTGTAAGAGGGCTGAATTCGATAATTTAAAGCATGATATTGAACTTGCCAACCCCCCGGTACATGCATGGCTGAGGTAAATTGGTTATGAAAAGTGGGCATCTTCACATTTCCCAGGAAAGAGATTCAATTTGGTGACTACAAACATAGCTGAGTGTGTTAATGCTCTATTCAGAGAAGCATGAGAATATCTGGTAACTATGCTAATAGAGACGGTTAGATTGAAAATTGAAGAGATGTTCTATAAAAGAAGAGAATTAGCCTCATCATTCGTTGGACCGTTGATACCGTGGGCCGAGAAACAAATAAAGGATCTTATACCAAAGGCACGAGATGTTCATTGCCACGCAATTTCCCGGGATGAATATTATATTGTGGCAGACTACAATGATACTGTCAAGCTCAATGAGCTTTCATGTACATGTCGGGAGTTCGAAGTAAAGGATTTGCCTTGTTTTCATGTTCTGTCAGCATGTATAAACTACAATCTTCCTCATTACTCGTATTGCTCCCCGTTGTACACGGCGAGGAATTATCAGATCACGTATGAAAATTCCGTGTACCCAGTACGGGACAAAAGTCAATGGGAAATTTCTCCTGCATTCAAGGAGTATTGTTCGAGAATCCGGCCCCCGCTACAAATGAGGTCAGCTGGAAGACCAAAGAAGGTACAGATCCTTTCCCGTGGAGAGGAACGAACAAAAAAAATATGCGGGCGTTGCAAACAAACGGGGCATAATCATCGGAGCTGTAAATTTCCAATACCTTCAGAATAATGTAATTTAAAGTGTATTTTTTGTAATACGACTGTGAATGTTGTATATTGAATACATCTGTTGCTTTCTTTAAAATTGTTAGAGTAATTGAATATAGTCCATGGTCATTTCCCTTAATTTCACGCTCATTTCCATGCATATCACGGTGGTTCCCCGCGATTTCGTGATGATTCATGGTCATTTCGGCGCATTTCACGGTCTTGCCCCTTCACTTCACAGTCATTTTTCGTGCATTTCACGTTCCATTCGACTCACTTCAAGTTCATTGAAAGGTAATTCACAGTCATACCTGCCTATTCCGTATTGATTCATTTCGACGCATTTCATGGTCACGCACCTTCACTTCACGGTCATTTCCGCGCATTTCAAGGTCCATTTGGCAAGATTCATGCTCATTTCCATGCATATCACGGTCATTCCCGGCGATTTCGTGTTGATTCACGGTCATTTCGGCGCATTTCATGGTCATGCCCCTTCACTTCATGGCCATTTACGCGCATTTTAAGGTCCAATCGCCTCACTTCATGGTCAGTTCCATGGATACCACGGTCATTCCCGCCTATTCCGTGTTGATTCACGGTCATTTCGACGCATTTCACGGTCATGCCCCTTCACTTCACGGTTCTTCCTGCCTATTCCGTGGTCGTTGTATGATCTGAAGGAACAACAAGCATGGTTACTGGTTATCTTGTAAACAGTTAGGGCCTGTTTGGCCAATGGTATTAAGTTGTGTTAAATGAGATTGCATTACTAATCACACATTGAAATACAGAATCGCATGTTTGGAAGGAGTGTGAGATGGGATTAAAATTAACTTTGTTGGCTTTGGAAAATGAGCCTATCCCACAGATGATGAATTGTTACTTCAGCCATGTTCAATCTAAATGCAATGTAAAGTAAATTCCATGCATTTCATAGTCATTCCAAACAATTATGTGTTGATTCACGGTCATTTCCAGGCATTTCACAGTCACTCCCCTTCACTTCACGGTCATTTGCATGCATTTCACGGTTCACGGTCATTTCTAGGCATTTCACGGTCACGCCCCTTCACTTCACGGTCATTTGCATGTATTTCACAGTCAATTTGCTTCAATTCATGATCATTTCCATGCATTTCACGGTCATCCCAAACAAAACTCTACTACATCAAAACTCTTTTTAGATCTACTTTTGTACCAGGAGGATACTTCCAATACTGACTTCTGCGTATCTACAACATTGCATCTAGTCCCAATTATTTCAACATCACACGAGCTTAAAGAAGCACTTCTACTTCTTGCAGCTCCAGGTAATGCAGCAGGACGATATGAGTCCTGAAAGGCCCTAACATCAGACACATGATGGTCAGATCATTCTAAGAGATTTGTCTCTCTGATTAGTGATCATATCCTCATGTCCATGCAAAGGGGGTTGAAATGTGGATGTTGTTTCTAAACATCCTCCATATGGATGGTGAAGATCTCTGATCAGATGGATTGTTCCATGTGACCCATAAAGAATGCAACCTATGGTTTGGATCAGCACGTGGTGAGGAATAAGAAGCAAGCAACAACGGTTACATTTATATCACACCTCACACCTCTTTTTGACATTTTACTAACCTTCTATTCTCTGATTGATAGCCTTGCCTTGGTGGGAACTCGAAGACACTTATGCTTGTGAATGTCTCCCCTGATCTGTCCTCGGTAAATGAGTCACTTTGTTCTCTTCGATTCGCTGCTCGGGTTAATGCTTGTGAGATTGGTGTTGTTCGACGTCAGACCCATGTGCGGTCTACTGATTCTCGCTTGAGTTATGGCTGAGTCGGGCAGAATACTTGCGGTGGTCCTACTGTTGTTTTCTCCCTGTTGCATGGTGGTAATCTGTTTGATATCTTACCAAAGATCGAAAAAAAAGGGGTTCTTAACATGAACTACATGTAATTTGTATATTTAATGAAATGTATTAGATTTGTATGAGGTATTGGAGGGAATACATGCCCTTTCAGTGAGTAGCTGAAATTATTTTTCTGCAGTGCCTTGTGCTGATTAATTTCTTTGTACTCATTCGCCCAAACATCACAGATGTTTCTATTGTTTCTTCCATTGATTTGAGTAACCTTGTGCTTGAGCTGTCAGCATTTCCAACAAATGGATGAGAATGAGATGGAACAAGGCCAAACACTGGCTGCATTTTATGAAGTGTATGATGCCTTGAGTTGCAATTGGAACCCAGTCCCAATGTCAATATGCTAATGAAGGAAATAGACATTTGATTCTTTCCATTCTATTAGAACAATGATTACAATTTACTTCGATAGTTCATCCAAATGCACCTTAAATGATGCATAGATATGTTTGGATGATTCCCAAAACCATCAAAAAGGTCTTTTGTATCGGCTGATTAAGAAAGAAGCATCCGTTACGACCCCCCTGATGGTGGGGGCCGCCTTGTTGCATGTACCTTACATCCACACCGCCCCGTTGTGACAGCTCATTGTAGGGCATGATCCAAAAAATGAAGCGAATTGACATCTCAGGTGGACCACACTACAGGAAATAGTACTGAGTGACTGTTAAAAACTAATTGTGGGCTACAAAAGCTTTTAATATCAGCCGATATTTGTGTTGTCCCTTCATCCAAGCATCAACACGTTGGATGGCAAATAAACAGTCCTGTGGACCTCATGATGTTTTTAATGGTGGTATTCAATCACCACTTTTTCCTATGGTGTGGTCCACCTGAGATTTGGATCTGCTTCATTTCACGGTCAATCCATACAATTCTGTGTTGATTCATGGTCATTTCCAGGCATTTCACGATCATGCCCCTTCACTTGGATATCATGGATATTTTGCTAGCCTACGGAATTCGGCCTTGAAGATATCCTTCTCTGTTGGCTCCATCATCAGATATTTGGGCCAGCTTTACGAATCTTGTTATTTAGCGCCAAGTTTGCTGCTTGAAATATAAAATGACCATATCTTGTTCTTAACTGCTAAAGATTTTGAAATGTTTACACCAATATTTGAGAAAAAAGAAATTATGGCGGGACATAATATATATGTACATATTAGAGATGCATGAGGGGTCAAACATGCTGACCCTTGGGGAATCAAATATTGGTTTCATAATAGAGGTGCACCGCAGTGGTCACCTTATGAGGGAGATGTGTTTTGGATCAGCCCATTCCAACACTCAGGTTGTCCACTACACGTCAGCACCTGAGTTTTGGATCACGCTGACTTTTGTGTAACAGGGGCATCTTGAGGTCACTCATCTGATGGACAGGTGGGAGTCATAAATACATCATGTAAGCCCCACTTCTGTCCAATAGCATCGTATCTTTCAGAGGTACCAGCACAATATATTCATAAGTGCCAAACAGGCCCTTAGAGGGCAATTAAAATGTATTTATTTTCCATCCAATATATTCATAAGGTCACAAAGACCTGGATGAATGTGAAAAACAAATTTCACAATGATCCAAAACTTCAGTGACCCCTAACTTCACGGTCATTTGCATGCTCCACATGTTATGGGGGTGACTCTCCCAGTTCTTAAATCATTGTTCATTTCTCTCAAGCTAAATGCGCCAAAGACTTGCCAAAAAACTCAAGTGCCAAATTCGTTTCCCAATTTTATGTTTAACCACTACATGTCATGCCGAAAGAAACTGATCGACAAAGCCCGGATTGAGCCATGAAGTGCCAAAACTGGAATTTGGATGGCCTTATACAATGATCGAACCAAGAGCTTCCTACACTTCTACCACTTTCATACCCATGAGTCCTGCTAGGAATAAATTCTCAATTGATTTTGAAAAAGCTTCAATAACCTCAACTTTTCATCAATCTTTAAGTCTGATAGATTTCCTACGGCGTGGGGAACCCATACCACTTGACCACCCACAAACTCAATTGGATACATGGATCGCCAAATCCACAATGATTCTAGCCAGCCTAGGGAAAAACTCATCAAGGGGTCTGTCAGTGCAGTCTGTCAGTGCACAAAGCTTCCAGCTAAAATCTATTGTAGGAGCGCTTACCAACCGATAAGGAGATTCCTTTCTGGAAAACATCGGCCATTCTGACAAGTGCTTCCCAAGCTACGTAAGCTCCATAGAACAGCTATTCCTATGTGAAGCTTTACCATTTTCGCATCCTATCACCCTATTCCAAATCTCTCCAGTTTGCAAACTCACCCCATTACAGGGTATGGAATTTATGCCCGTCCTTTGTTCCTTGTCATAAGAAGTCACGCCGAATCCTTACCTGTCTATTAAGGGCATTAGTCCAAAATGAGTTAGTGTCATTCAAATGTCATACAAGACAAACAAGACGACTAAAATCTGTCATTGTACTCATTTCGCGGTCAATTCGCTTCAAACCATGATCATTCCCATGCATTTCACGGTCATCCCAAACAATTTCGTGTTGATTCACGATCATTTCGAGGCATTTCACGGTCAATTCAATTCACTTCACGGTCATTTGCATGCATTTCGCAGTCGATTCGCTTCAAACCATGATCATTCCCATGCATTTTACAGTCATCCCAAACAATTCCATGTTGATTCACAGTCATTTCGGGGCATTTCACGGTCAATTCAATTCACTTCACGGTCAATTCAATTCACTTCACGGTCATTTCCATGCATTGCACGGTCAATGAAGGCAATACCGTGCACTTCGAGTGTCCAACCTTCCCACACTTGAAATGCATCAAAATTGTCCGTGATCGATTACCTCCTGTCATCCAATTCTTTTATTGGCCAGATTGGGAACATTTCCTTGGTTGTGCTACCACACCGTTCGTGGTTGCCAAATGTGACCCAAGTTCTTCGATCTGCTGATGATGGCCCACCTTGTCAACTTCACTCCTGTACTAGGCAATGGTTGGGATCCTTTCCGATTTGATGTATTGAATGATGCACTCTCTTGTCCATTGACATCTCCTACACCCCCATCTGTATGTAAACCGGGCTCCTTGCTAGGCAGATGGTGGGGAACCTCCTCCATTTGGAATCCTTCACCAGAAGTTGATGGTGACCCTTTATCTATGAATCCATGGAATAACATACCCTTCAGTGCATTACCATTTCCTTTTGCCCCTTTATTTAAATGAAGACCATTGATTGGTGGATGGTGGCTTCCCTTCACTTCAAATACTTTTCAACATGATGATAGCGGTTCGTTCTCTATCCACCCATGGAATAATACACCGTCTAAATCACTACCATCTCCTTCTCCCCCTTCATGCATATAAATATTCTCAATTTTAAGATGGTGGCCCACCTCTCCACTTCAGATCCTCCACCAGATGATGAAACTGGCCCTCTCTTTATTAACTCATCAAATGACATATCCTCGCGTTTGTCATCATCTCCTACCCCTTGTTCATGCAGATTAATCCTTTCGATCGGTGGATGGTGGTCCACCTCCACTTCAAATCCTTCACCTGATGATGATAGAGACCCTTTCTCTATTGACTGATGCAATATCACATCCTCTGGTCTTCTTCGAGCCCTTCGATCAATAGAGATTATTTACCAAATGATGATGGACAGTCATTCTCAATTGACCCATACAACAACACACCTCGATTTCATCACTATCTCCTCCTCCTTCTTTATTTAAATCGAGCTTCTCGATTAGCGAATGGTGGCCCACCTCCTCCACTTGAAACCCTTCCCAAGACAATGAGATTCTGGTTGGCACTTACACGGTCATTTCCATGCATATCACGGTCATTCTCGACTTTTTCGTGTTGATTCACGGTCATTTCAACGCATTTCACGGTCATACCCCTTCACTTCATGGTCATTTCCATGCATTTCGCGGTCCATTCGCCTCACTTCATGCTCATTTCCATGCATATCACTGTCATTCCCGCCGATTTCGTGTTGATTCATGGTCATTTCGGTGCATTTCACGGTCATGCCCCTTCACTTCACGATCATTTCCGCGCATTTCGCAGTCCAATCGCTTCATGTCACGGTCATTTCCATGCATATCACGGTCATTCCCGCCTATTCTGTGTTGATTCACGGTCATTTCGGCGCATTTCACGGTCATGCCCCTTCACTTCACGGTCATTTCCACACATTTCCCGTGCCCCCTTATCCCTTAGGTTACTCTCCTTAATGTGCACATTGCCGAGAATAGTTCAGAGATCAAATATTTATTTATATTTATAGGCTTTTATAAATGTGTAGGTACTAGAAAATTAACCATTTAAAAAAAGAATATAGATAGGGTTGCTACGGTTATAATCCGTAGCCAAAGGAAAACCGCAGGTTGGCGATCAATCGTGGATCCCACGATTTCATCGCAGGTCTCTATCCTGATCAGCGATCCGCGATTGATCGCCTATCAGGATAGAGACCTGTGATGGAATCGCGTGATCCGCGATTGATCGCCAACCTGCGGTTTTCCTTTAGCTATGGATTATAATCGTAGCTATATTCGTATTCTATGAACTTTTTTATTATTTGAATTTTTATTGTTTTTTTTTACATGGAGAAAATTTGAGCTGAGAATCCAACAGAAAGCTTGTTAATTAATATCATATTCAATTCACAATACAATGAAAAATTTACTGTAATTATCAAGGTGGTTTGTTCGGTTTTAATTCTCCAACTTGCAATTTCTGACAGATCGCAAGCAGCTCCTATCATTTCCGGAGTGAGTAGCTAATCTTGCCCGCACAATGGATTTAGGAATTCACATCAGTTTGAATATCAAGCAGCATTTGATCATTCCTAAATCTAAAATTTGTCAAATATTTTGAGGTTTATTTGGGATGGTGGACTGCAACGATGGAGTGCACAACAAAAATATGTATTCTTGTAATCTGAGTCACTCAGACATTCCAAAAGCAATGGGCGTAGAATATTTTGATAGACACTTCTTCAAAAACAACTTTTTATTTTATACAACCAATTGGGAGTTTCTCTGAATCTGTAGGAAATATGTGGACAATTGTAACGACCTGTAAATTTCCGTACATTGGGTCGAGTACCACCTCGACCAGAAATCACGTAGGATTAAATCCTTTAGAAATTTAACAAAGTTAACCAAGTACTAAACTCAATTAGCCATGAAATCCGTTGGGATCGCTTTAAATACAATCTGCAAGACCCAAAACTTGCAGAACAAGTGACGCTAGGTTACCCTAAAGTTTAGAACCAAACTCATTTCCTACGCTTCTGAATGAAACGAAACTTCAGATTAGGTCTAGATCGCACATCTAAGTCCGATTATTACGGCTAAGGAACTAGGACCGCCTCACTTTGGACTTGACAATCATCTCAAAATCAGTCCATCCGATGTTCCACGGCCATTCGTTTCGATTCTGAGCGAGGGAGTGTGAAAAACATTATTCCTATTCCAAAATAAATATCGTGAATAGTGATCCGCATCATTCGTTGACGCGTCAATATAAGCAACCCGACCGTCAGAATCGACCAAATTACACCCTCGGATTAAGAAAAATTTCAGGAACATTTACATGTACTTGGAATTTCTGATCGTGGCCCACTGACCGTCAAACTGAAAGTGGTCCGCCACGTGCGATCTGGGAATCCGATCAAGTCAAAAACGTAATCCCACGTAGATCCATAGATGGTGAGCTTAAGTCTGACGTTTGGTTCAAGGAGGGCCACCAGAACCTCCCTTTTGAGCTGGAAAAGTGACGAATGTCCTATATTAGCAGTAACCCTTGAACCTGAGTCTATTTTCAGAATGTTTTTGGCTATAAAAGGGGCTTAGAACAGCCCCTCTCACAGCCATACGAATTTGGGATTAAAACCCTAGAGAGAGAGAGAGAAAAGAGGGAGAATAGCTTGGAATTTGTGGGAGATCTTCCTCCTACTGCTTTGGGTTGTCACACGGCCTACACCGCTCCATTCCAGGTGTTTTCCCGGCGGTTTCCATTCCGTTTGAAGGTAAGAAACCCTAACCCTAGGTCTGATTTGAAGTAGAATCGTTGTAGGCTATGTAAAGGCTAACCGATTCCACTCTTTAGGCTAGAAAACTCCCGTATACGGAAGCTCTACTACCCTTACTGATTCGTTGGAATTCCAAGGGCAAAGGTGAGGACTTTAAGTGTATAAGTTACGGTTTTCAACGCTTTCAATGTCAGATAATGGTAGATTCATGATCTGCTTGCAATTGCACATGTACAAAGTGCTTTCCGTTTCCTGTTTCGATTAACGTTGTAGAATATGGAATTTCACATACTCTAGGTATACGTAGAAATACCGTATACGTATTTTTTTCAAAAAAATGTTTGACATGTTTATTTAATGTATGATTATATAATATATGGATAAAATACTTATTTGGCGAAAGGGTTCGCCTAGATACATGTTTACTAATATACACCGTGTATGTAGAAATACGGTATTGTAAGAAGTACCGTATACGTGTATATTTTAGCGATGTATTTGTCATGACTAATTGTTGTGTAAATATATTATGTGCGTATAAATTAATTGCTTGGCGAAAAGAATCGCCGTATTACAAGTTCCTTAAACACTATGTATGTTGAAAATGGGTATTCTAGAAAATACCCTATACGTATAAAATTTGCTGATGTAATTGCCATGATTATTTGTTGTATGAATATCATATATACGTATAACATGCTAGTTTGGTAAAGGGACAGCCTTAGTGCACTTTCCTCTAACATACGTCATGTATGTTGAAATAGTGCATTCCAAGTGTTTGTAAAAATGCTTGTGAGTGTAAGTGCTTAAGTGTTAGTACCTTAGGTGGGTGCTGAGATGTGATTCTCAACTACCTTAGAATCATGTATGATATCCTCCATGTGGTTGTTTACCCTAACCACTCACTTATGAGATATATGTATTTGTATTCCTATTTATATAGTGCTTTATAACATGCTTTTTACATGCTTTGTAACTTGTTACATAACATGCTTCATGATATGCTTTACAACATGATTTCTAATGTTCTTGATCTATCTTGTTTATCATGCTTTACTTCACATGCCATGGTTGGGAATTGATTGGGCTTGGGACTATGCCCATAGTCCGTTATCCGGTATCGACTTGGAGTTGTGGTTGAGATTCATCTCACCACACGTGATGTGTTGGCGAACCCGCGTCGTACTTCAGTTGGCGATAGTGGTTGGCCACACGAGGTGCTTCTGCACTTCATATCGCCCAACTTGTTGTGCGCTCGAGTCAACCGAATACATCAAGTAACCCGTATGTCTTACGTATGTTCACCATGTTTGGTCGCTAATGTATGAACCTAGGGTACCAAACTTACCAGTGAAATCCCCTTTAACCGTGGTACCTCGATCCGCTAAGACTCATGAGCCGGACATGGTGGTATGGGACACCGTGGCCGAGCTGTCGACCTACGCTGGGGCCACGTGCCTCCCCGTAGTGACCAGTGAGTAACCACACTCGTGAGCCGATTATGGTGGTATGGGACACTATATTCGAGCGGTCGGCCTACACTACTTGATGGGTGATGGGGGAGTGGTGCAACGATTCCGTGTAACAGCCCTGGCAGCCCTGACTGTATCCGGTGTAGTGACCTCGAGCATACTTTAATTCTACGGTGAGGCAACGAGCCTTCCCGTAGTAACAGAGTATAAGCTAGGCCTGTATTGATAAGGTGATGGGGGAGTGGTGCAATGATTCCGTGTAACAGCCCTGGCATCCCTTGCAGTGACCTAGAAAACACACCGTCGTCTGAGATTAACTAGGACTGACGACCCTAGAATGGATCATGTTTGGGAATGATACAAGGGAGGTACCTTAGTTTCCCAATCCTGCTGTATGAAATGGACTAATAATAACTCGGTAATCATGCTCAGCATGCATTGCATGTGCCTGGAAGATGTGGAGCATTGAGGGATGAAAGCATGCCGCGAACGAAGAGGGTGTCGCATGAGGGAGTATGTCAGTGAGGGCATCCATCATACCTGCATTCATACTTGCATTAATAAGAGTAACTAGGAGTGTTTGATTTCCTGCTTTATCATTACTGCTTGACTGCTTTGATGAACATGTTAACCTATACTTTATGGTTCCACTGAGTTAGCTACTCACTCCTATGTTACGGACTACGGTGTTACAGCACACTAACCGACTCTGTCTCGTGTTTAGGCGAGCCAAGAACTTTGGAGGCAGAGCCGGATTATGCCGAGGACCAAGAGGAGTTCTCGTATATGCATTCATTAGCGGCTTCGACTAGGGTCACTTGGGACCGATGGGATTTACAGGGATTGTACCTAGTTTATTTTGACATTTGGTTTATAAACAGACATGTATATTGTGACTCAGAAGGATTCATACTCTGGATAATGAAACGTTTATTTTGTTTCTTTACATACACATATGTATAGTTCAGTCTTTTGCTTGCTTTTATACAATTGATCTGGAGTATGAATTGCTGTTTTGGTATAATCTCACTCATGTTTATTGCTCTAACACAGACAACATTCAAACATCATAAATATGTTGCATAAGTGATGCATTGGAACTCGGGAGTTGAGTTACACTCGACCCCCGATTTTCAGGGCGTTACAAGTTGGTATCAGAGCATAATTTTGATTAAACCGGACCTGAGTTATGTTCCCACGACGTACGTTGACGCATTATAACGTAGGAGGGTGCGAGAAAAATATAGAAACAGTCTTAGGTTTTCCCAATTTTACTATTTGGCGAAGTTCATCGAAAATAGGCATTTTGATCGAGTTCGTGCTCGATCCTGATCGCACGTGTCGATCCCAAATCACTTCTAGACCATCTATTGACGTGTCTCTTGGTGACGTTCATGCTAGCGAGCAGAATCTGGGGACTGTTCGTGAAAAGGATCGTCGCACACGTTACCTTTGTGGTGGCAAACTGGCTGAGTGGCAGCCGAACAAAAGCCTGCTAGCATCCCACATGTCAGACGACTTCCGCCTACTACATCATATCTTCACATACAATCTCTACCCCAGGCACAGTAATCGCAGCAAGTGCACACGACTCATGGTAGACTTTCTGTACCAAGTGGGGCAGGGGGCGAACTTGTGCGTGCCTACATTCCTATTGCGACAGATCGTGAACATTGCACACTCCATAGATGCGCGTTTAGCCCGTCTCGAGGAGGGCTGTCGCCGCCCGCGACAGAAGCTCCAAGGGTCCAAACCAAGCTCAGCAAGGTGTCTTGCACCTTGAAGGCCATCTTATGTTGTTTACAGGATAAGAATTCTCCTCCTCCACCGCCTGCTTCGGATGCTTAGTCATCCACGTGGTTGTGTGTTGTTGTTTGTTTTTGGTTGCCGCGGTAGGCGGTTTATGTCTTCATGTAGTTGATGTAATAGATAGTAGCGTGTTCTAAGTGTTTGATGATGTGGATGTATTGGCTATCATGTGATTTCTGTCATGATTTCATGTAACTCGGTACTGCATGTATTATGACAATTTTGGGTAAATGAAAGGCATGTAGCCTCTTTTATTTTAATGATGTATGGAATGTTTAAAGTGCTTTATGATGTGGGTTATGCTGTATCTCACAAATGTTGTACCCTATGTTGTATAGGGCATGCCGCGACAGTATACGCGGAGCACGGCACATCTCCGCCTGACTGGCTCCATGGACCAGACTCCTTCGGTAGTGGCGGTCCCGGACCATGGGTTAGGTTCGATCGCCTCCCGCCGGTCCCGCCAGGTGGATTGCCACCTTACACGCCCCGGTTCGTGAGCGCAAGTGCCGGCGTCTTCATCTCACAAGAAGATGACCCCCGTGTCAGCTCCGCCGACCGATAGATTTGAGCGGTGATGTTGATGATGCATCGGCAGATCAAAGAAGAAGAGAGTGCAAAGAAGAAGAAGAAGCGAGATGCAAAGAAGAAGAAGCAGCAGAGATATAGCAGCAGAAGACTAAAGAGCTTTATGGCCACTATCGTTGAGGCCTTATCCCATGGTGGTAGTGCGCCTCCACCTCACGACATCCGCACATCCCGATGAGCCTTCTCGAGCCTCCCCGCTCGCCAGGATGTGCCTCTGCCCACACCCATCGCACCCTCCTACCGGAGATGCGGTACACGCGGCTACTCGAGCGATTTCACGCTTGAGGCCTCCCCTCATTTATGGGTTCTCACGACCCGAGGAGGCGAGTTCTGCTTGACCGCATCTCTAAGATGCTTCGGATGCTACATTGCTCAGAGGCAGAGCAGGTGGAGCTGGCCGCTTTCATGTTTGAGAGGGAGGCCGCCATATGGTGGATAGCGTGTTGCGGGCCTGTCGCACAGACACGTGTGGACCCGGGAGGCTTTCGAGTTCCTGGTTCCACGAGAAATACTACCCGCAGACTTATCGACATGAGCGGGAGGATGAGTTTCGCGCCTCGGCGAGGAGGCATGGCGACACGAGTACGAGCACCGCTTCACAGAGTTGGGCCGCTTTGTCTCGACTATACTGGTGGATGAACAGATGCGGATGCGTCGTTTCTCCTTGGGTTTGCGACCGGAGATACGGTCGAGGATATGCTGCCTCAGTATCCCCACCTACGCGGCATTGGTCCACATGTCTATGACGGCCGAGCAGGATGTGGACCGGTTGGCCCGATCTCGTGGTGCTATGGTTGCGAGGCCACGACAGGAGGTACAGAGCAGGCCTATCCTAGGCAAGAGGCCGCGTGGTGACTCGCCTCCCAGGATCACAGCGCCGGTGGCTCCTGTGGGGCGCCCTATTGTAACCTGTACCTATTGCGGGAGGCAGGGTCATTCTATTGGGAGTTGTTTCGCGAGGATGAAGGATAGTGGATTCTCTCCGCCGCAGATGATTGGTCGTTCTCGTCCACAGGCTTTATCGACTCCACCTCTGCAGACTGCACCTGCACATCCTTCCTTCCGACCTCCTATGTCGTGTTTCAGGCCGCCACAGCGACCCTTGGCTCCTCAGCCGAATCGTCAGCAGCAGGCGCGCGTTCATACGCTTGTGGCTGAGGCACCTGAGACGTCGATTTCGACACCGACGGCTTTTGAGGGTACGACTTATATTCATGGTACTCCCGTTTCTTTATTGGTGGACACTGGGTCCACTACTTCTATTATTTCTTGTGGGGCGGTTAAACGTCTATCTTTGCCTACGATTCCCACAAAGGGAATGAGACTCACTACGACTACTGGGACCTGTTCTGATGTCACACGGTTGTGCGAGGGTTGTCCGATAGTTTTGGGTAGCAGTACAGTGCTCGTCGACCTCATTGTTGCTCCACTATGGCACTACGACGTTATCCTTGGTATGGATTGGCTCGCCAAGATGAGGGCGGAGGTAGATTGCGATACTCGGATCGTGACGGCCTATGGACCTGACGGCTCAGCTTTTACGTTTCCAGTGCAGGTCAGTTGGCCTTGCCGTGTTGATTGTTACGCTGCTTTACTTGTGCCGATTGATGGTCCGACAGTAGAGGGTACGCCGGTGGTTCGAGAATTTGCAGGCGTGTTTGAGACTATTCCTGGTTTACCTCCTCGACGCGAGATCGATTTCACAATCGATCTTACGCCGGGTGCGACACCCATCTCACTGCCGACTTATCGTATGCCTCCATGTGAGATGGAGGAGTTGCGGAAACAGATTGACGATCTGGTAGACAAGGGTTTTATACGACCTAGTGTGTCTCCTTGGGGAGCACCTGTGCTATTTGTGAAGAAAAAGGACGGGTCGCTACGGTTGTGTATTGATTACCGTAGGTTGAACCAGGTCACGGTGAAGAACAAGTATCCTTTGCCCAGGATAGATGATCTGTTCGATCAGTTGAGGGGGGCGAAGTATTTCTCGAAGATTGATCTTCAGTCGGGGTACCACCAGTTGCGCGTGAGAGAGGAGGACGTGCAGAAGACAGCCTTCAGGACGTGCTTCGGGCACTATGAGTTCCTGGTGATGTCGTTCGGCCTTACGAACGCACCAGCCGTGTTCATGGATCTGATGAACCGGGTATTTCGGCCCTTCCTGTACCGATTCGTCATCGTTTTTATTGACGACATCTTGATATACTCTACGAGTCGGGAGGAGCACGAGGAGCACTTGAGAGCGGTGCTGGGTACACTGGAGAAGAACCAGCTGTTCGCACAATACAAGAAGTGCGACTTCTGGCAGGAGGAAGTCAAGTTCCTGGGACACGTAGTGTCTAAGGATGGGATAGCAGTGGACCTTGCTAAGGTAGCTGCGGTTCAGATTGCGCACTCGAGTCGGTCGACCGAGGTGAGGAGTTTCCTTGGTCTGGCTGGGTATTACAGACGCTTCATTCGGGATTTCTCGAAGATCGCTGTGCCATTGTCTCGCTTGACTCGGAAGGACTTGAAGTTCGCCTGAATGAGAAGGCGAAGCGCTTTCAAGGAGCCGAAGGACAAGTTGACGTCCGCCCTGTGCTAGTATTGCCGAGCAGCAGGGGAGAAATACACGATATATACCGACGCGTCTCGCGTTGGTTTAGGTTGTGTCCCGATGCGTATGACAGGGGTGATTTCGTATGCCTCGAGATAATTAAGGAAGCACGAGGAGAATTACCTTACACATGACCTGAGTTGGCAAGTCATCTTTGCATTGAAGCTCGGAGACATTACCTCTACGGTGAGGAGTTCGAGCTTTTCTCACGACCACAAGAGCCTTAAATACATATTCACACAAATGGATTTGAATATGAGACAGCCGATGGATGGAGACCTTGAAGGACTTCAAGTTCGAGGTTTCCTACCATCCCGGCAAGGCGAACCTCAGGCAGTGACACGCCGAGCCGCAAGAAGGCGATTGCATTTGCGGCACCGCTGATGATAGCCGAGTGGGACATGATGGAGTTTGTGAGGGACTTCGAGCAGAGACTCACTGTCGAGGAGCCTTTTGAGTGTGTTGCGCACGTTCGGGTGCGGCCACTCATTGACGACAGGATTGTTGAGGCCCAAGAGGGCGATATACGGCTGTCTGAGCTTCGAGAGCAGGCTAGCGACGCCGTGGACTCTGAGTGGAGAGTTGGTTCTGATGGGGGTTTACGATTCCATGGCCACCTATGTGTTCCTGATGTGGCTGACTTGAGACACGAGCTTCTCGAGTCCGCCCATAACTCGAAGTTTGCGATGCATCCTGGTAGCACGAAGATGTACCAGGATATGAGACGGACGTATTGGTGGGATAACATGAAGGCCCACATTGCTGAGTATGTGTCTCGATGTCTGACGTGCCAGCAGGTCAAGGCAGAACATCGCCGACCTCCTGTACTACTTCAGCCCATGCCTATAGCGGAGTGGAAGTGAGACTTCATCTCCATGGACTTCATATCAGGGTTGCCGAAAATGAGGAAGGGGTACGATTCCATTTGGGTGATTGTGGACCGGTTGACCAAATCGGCCCATTTCCTCCCTATCAGAGTTACGAACTCTGCAGACGAACTGGCTAGATTGTACATCACGGAGATCATCCGTCTGCACGGGGTTCCTTTGGAGATCGTGTTAGACAGAGACACGCGGTTCACATCTATCTTCTGGACCCGTATCCAGGAGGCGATGGGTGTGAAGTTGAACTTCAGTACAGCGTTTCATCCTCAGACTGATGGGCAGACAGAGCGGGTGAATCAGATTCTGAAGGATATGTTGCGATCATGTGTGTTGGACTTCAAGGACAGCTGGGATGACTGTCTTCCGTATGCAGAGTTCGCCTACAACAACAGCTTCCAGGCGACTATTGGCATGGCCCCATATGAGGCTCTATATGGTCGACCTTGTAGGGCACCGCACTGTTGGGCAGAGGTTGGCGAGCGTAGTCTGATTGGCCCAGAGTTGGTACAGGCGACTACAAAGAAGGTAGACATTATCGGCCGATTACTCACACGCAGCAGCAGAAGAGTTACGCCGATACGAGGCGGCGACCGCTGGAGTTCGAGGTCGGGGATCATGTGTTCCTTTGGGTTTCCCCTATGAAGGGAGTCCTTCGGTTCGGGAAGAAGGGGAAGCTCACACCGAGGTTTATCGGTTCATTTCAGATACTGGATCGAGTGGGTGATGTGGCGTATCGTCTCGCCTTGCCTACACCACTTGCTTCCGTACACAACGTATTTCATGTATCTATGCTGAAGAAGTACGTTCCTGATCCTTCGCATATCATCAGATGAGAGCAGGTACAGTTGAGTGAGGATGCTACGTACGAATTGCGCCCGACGCGTGTCCTTGATAGGAAGGAGCAGGTACTACGTAACAAAGTCATCCCACTTGTGAAGGTGCTTTGGACACATCATTCCGAGGAGGAAGCTACCTGGGAGACTGAGGCCGAGGTCAGAAAGAACTACCCTCAGATTCTCGAGGACTACGAAAAGGTATAAATTTCGAGGACAAAATTTTTTGGTTTAAGGGGTAGATTGTAACGACCAGTAAATTTACGTCAGACATTGGGTCGAGTACCACCTCGACCATAAATCACATAGTAGATTAAATCCTTTAGAAATTTAACAAAGTTAACTAAGTACTAAACTCAATTAGCCATGAAATCCGTTGGGATCGCTTTAAATACGATCTGCAAGACCCAAAACTTGCAGAACAAGTGACGCTAGGTTACCCTAAAGTTTAGAACCAAACTCATTTCCTACGCTTTCTCGAATGAAACGAAACTTCAGATTAGGTCTAGATCGCACATCGAAGTCCGATTATTACGAAGCTAAGGAACTAGGACCGCCTCACTGACTTGACAATCATCTCAAAATCGTGTCCATCCGATGTTCCACGGCCATTCGTTTCGATTCGAGCGAGGGAGTGTGAAAAACATTATTCCTATTCCAAAATAAATATCGTGAATAGTGA
The DNA here is from genome assembly GCA_030180095.1 of Magnolia changhungtana. Taxonomy (NCBI): domain Eukaryota; kingdom Viridiplantae; phylum Streptophyta; class Magnoliopsida; order Magnoliales; family Magnoliaceae; genus Magnolia; species Magnolia changhungtana. Next base: position 9,404,787 of record JASAUF010000552.1, on the reverse strand, counting down.
TCTCGCATCATTCGTTGACGACGCGTCGATTAAGCAACCCGACCGTCGAATCGACAAAATTACACCCTCGATTAAGAAAATTTCAGAACATTTACATGTACTTGAAATTTCTGATCGTGGCCCACTGACCGTCGAACTGAAAGTGGTCCGCCACGTGCGATCTGGGAATCCGATCAAGTCAAAAACGTAATCCCACGTAGATCCATAGATGGTGAGCTTAAGTCTGACGTTTGGTTCAAGGAGGGCCACCAGAACCTCCCTTTTGAGCTGGAAAAGTGACGAATATCCTATATTAGCAGTAACCCTTGAACCTGAGTCTATTTTCGGAATGTTTTTGGCTATAAAAGGGGCTTAGAACAGCCCCTCTCATAGTCATACGAATTTGGGATTAAAACCCTAGAGAGAGAGAGAGAGAGAGAAAAGAGGGAGAATAGCTTGGGATTTGTGGGAGATCTTCCTCCTACTGCTTTGGGTTGTCACACGGCCTACACCGCTCCATTCCAGGTGTTTTCCCGGTGGTTTCCATTCCGTTTGAAGGTAAGAAACCCTAACCCTAGGTCTGATTTGAGGTAGAATCGTTGTAGGCTATGTAAAGGCTAACCGATTCCACTCTTTAGGCTAGAAAACTCCCGTATACGGAAGCTCTACTACCCTTACTGATTCGTTGGAATTCCAAGGGCAAAGGTGAGGAATTTAAGTGTATAAGTTACTGTTTTCAACGCTTTCAATGTCGATAATGGTAGATTCATGATCTCGCTTGCATTGCACATGTACAAAGTGCTTTCCGTTTCTGTTTCGATTAACGTTGTAGAATATGGAATTTCACATACTCTAGGTATACGTAGAAATACCGTATACGTATTTTTTTCGAAAAAATGTTTGACATGTTTATTTAATGTATGATTATATAATATATGGATAAAATACTTATTTGGCGAAAGGGTTCGCCTAGATACATGTTTACTAATATACACCGTATGTAGAAATACGGTATTGTAAGAAGTACCGTATACGTGTATATTTTAGCGATGTATTTGTCATGACTAATTGTTGTGTAAATATATTATGTGCGTATAAATTAATTGCTTGGCTAAAAGAATCGCCATATTACAAGTTCCCTTGTAAACACTATGTATGTTGAAAATGGGTATTCTAGAAAATACCCTATACGTATAAAATTTGTTGATGTAATTGCCATGATTATTTGTTGTATGAATATCATATATACGTATAACATGCTAGTTTGGTAAAGGGACAGCCTTAGTGCACTTTCCTCTAACATACGTCATGTATGTTGAAATAGTGCATTCCAAGTGTTTGTAAAAATGCTTGTGAGTGTAAGTGCTTAAGTGTTAGTACCTTAGGTGGGTGCTGAGATGTGATTCTCAACTACCTTAGAATCATGTATGATATCCTCCATGTGGTTGTTTACCCTAACCACTCACTTATGAGATATATGTATTTGTATTCCTATTTATATAGTGCTTTATAACATGCTTTTTACATGCTTTGTAACTTGTTACATAACATGCTTCATGATATGCTTTACAACATGATTGCTAATGTTCTGATCTATCTTATTTATCATGCTTTACTTCACATGCCATGGTTGGGAATTGATTGGGCTTGGGACTATGCCCATAGTCCAGACATCCGGTATCAGACTTGGAGTTGTGGTTGAGATTCATCTCACCACACGTGATGTGTTGGCGAACCCGCGTCGTACTTCAGTTGGCGATAGTGGTTGGCCACACGAGGTGCTTCTACGCTTCATATCGCCCAACTTGTTGTGCGCTCGAGTCAACCGAATACATCAAGTAACCCGTATGTCTTACGTATGTTCATGTTTGGTCGCTAATGTATGAACCTAGGGTACCAAACTTACCAGTGAAATCCCCTTTAACCATGGTACCTCGATCCGCTAAGACTCATGAGCCGGACATGGTGGTATGGGACACCGTGGCCGAACCGTCGGCCTACGCTGGGGCCACGTGCCTCCCCGTAGTGACCAGTGAGCAACCACACTCGTGAGCCGATTATGGTGGTATGGGACACTATATTCGAGCTGTCGGCCTACACTACTTGATGGGTGATGGGGGAGTGGTGCAACGATTCCGTGTAACAGCCCTGACAGCCCTGACCGTATCCGGTGTAGTGACCTCGAGCATACTTTAATTCTACGGTGAGGCAACGAGCCTTCCCGTAGTAACAGAGTATAAGCTAGGCCTGTATTGATAAGGTGATGGGGGAGTGGTGCAACGATTCCGTGTAACAGCCCTTGCAGTGACCTAGAAAACACACCGTCGTCTGAGATTAACTAGGACTGACGACCCTAGAATGGATCATGTTTGGGAATGATACAAGGGAGGTACCTTAGTTTCCCAATCCTGCTGTTTGAAATGGACTAATAACAACTCGGTAATCATGCTCAGCATGCATTGCATGTGCCTGGAAGATGTGGAGCACTGAGGGATGAAAGCATGCCGCGAACGAAGAGGGTGTCGCATGAGGGAGTATGTCAGTGAGGGCATCCATCATACCTGCATTCATACTTGCATTAATAAGAGTAACTAGGAGTGTTTGATTTCCTGCTTTATCATTACTGCTTGACTGCTTTGATGAACATGTTAACCTATGCTTTATGGTTCCACTGAGTTAGCTACTCACTCCCACGTTACGAGACGGTGTTGCGCACACCAACCAGACTCTGTCTCAGGTTTAGGCGAGCCGGCAACTTTGGAGGCAGAGCCAGATTATGCCGAGGACCAAGAGGAGTTCTCGTATATGCGCAGCGCACGGCTTCAACTAGGTCGCCAGACCGATGGGATTTACAGTGGATTGTACCTAGTTTATTTTGACATTTGGTTTATAAACGACATGTATATTGTGACTCGAAGGATTCATACTGGATAATGAAACGTTTATTTTATTTCTTTACATACACATATATACAGTTCAGTCTTCTGCTTGCTTTTATACAATTGATCTGGAGTATGAATTGCTGTTTTGGTATAATCTCACTCATGTTTATTGCTCTAACACAGACAACATTCAAACATCATAAATATGTTGCATAAGTGATGTATTGGAACTCGGGAGTTGAGTTACACTCGACCCCCGATTTTCAGGGCGTTACAACAATGTTATGGTCCAATCCTATCAACAAAAAATGGGAAGGTTAAATACATGTCCTTCCAAGAAAAATGTTATGGTCCACTCTGTAGGAAGGTTGAATGCATGGCTCACCTGAGAAGGATCAAACGCGTAGCTCACCTAAGAAGGAATAAATGTGTAGCTCATATGGAGTAAACATTCAAATTTTTTATTCGGATAAATTAGATTAGACGTCTCAAGTTCAACTGGTTGGACTATCAGTTATGGTACATCCAACAGATAACATCTAACCTTTCAGGTTTGTGTGACTTCCAATTCGTCCAATAGGTTGAACGCATCATGAGGATCGACTTGTGCAAAAATTAGCCACGTCCGATTATCAAATGGACCATGCTTGTATTTTTCTATTTGTCAATTGATATAAATTGTTTTCTATGGTGTGGCTCACATGATGATATGTGGGGATGATTTTGGCATGACGAGATCTGCAAGGTGGGGCCAACCTGTTCGAACATGTGAATGTCCCATGAACAGCCTACATTGGTAGTAGGGTCCATAGACCCAATTTCGTATATTGAACTTGTTACGTCCATAGATCATTCCAGGGATGAAATAGTGATACGATGATGAATGTGGAGAGGCCCCCATGAAATTATATGATGGATATGCCAAGCTATGTGGCTTTAGCGTGTTACATATACTGAGCTGTGTCTTGTTCCAAAGAAGGGAAGAGAGAACATGTTTCTTGAAAATTAGCTCCTAGACCATCCAAACAATTTCGTGTTGATTCACGGTCATTTGCATGCATTTCATGGCCAATTCCCTTCACTTCACGGTCATTTGCATGCATGACCCAATCAATTCACTCCAATTCATGATCATTCCCACGCATTTCACGGTCATCCCAAACAATTCCGTGTTGATTCACGGTTATTTCGAGGTATTTCATGGTCAATTCGATTCACTTCACGATCATTTGCATGCATTTCGTGGTCGATTCGCTTCAAACCATGATCATTCCCATGCATTTCACGGTAATCCCAAATAATTCCGTGTTGATTCACGGTCATTTCGAGGCATTTCACGATCAATTCAATTCACTTCACGGTCATTTGCATGCATTTTGCGGTCAATTCGCTTCAAACCATGATCATTCCCATGCATTTCACGGTCATCCCAAACAATCCCGAGTTGATTCACGGTCATTTCGAGGCATTTCACGGTCAATTCGATTAATTTCACGGTCATTTGCATGCATTTCGCGGTCAATTCGCTTCAAACCATGATCATTCCCATGCATTTCACGTTCATCCCAAACAATCCCGTGTTGATTCACGGTCATTTTAAGGCATTTCATGGTCAATTCGATTCACTTCACAGTCATTTGCATGCATTTCGCGTTCAATTCGCCTCAAACCATGATCATTCCCATGCATTTCACGGTCATCCCAAACAATTCCGTGTTGATTCACGGTCATTTTGAGGCATTTTACGATTAATTCGATTCACTTCACGGTCATTTGCATGCATTTTGCGGTCGATTCGCTTCAAACCATGATCATTCCCATGCATTTCACGGTCATCCCAAACAATTCCGTGTTGTTTCACGGTCATTTCGAGGCATTTCACGGTCAATTCGATTCACTTCACGGTCATTTGCATGCATTTCGCGGTCAATTCGCTTCAAACCATGATCATTCCCATGCATTACACAGTCATCCCAAACAATTCCGTGTTGATTCACGGTCATTTCGAGGCATTTCACGGTCAATTCGATTCACTTCACGGTCATTTGCATGCATTTCGCGGTCGATTCGTTTCAAACCATGATTATTCCCATGCATTTCACGGTCATCCCAAACAATTCCGTGTTGATTCACGGTCATTTCGAGGCATTTCACGGTCAATTTGATTCACTTCACGGTCATTTGTATGCATTTTGCGGTCAATTTGCTTCAAACCATGATCATTCCCATGCATTTCACGGTCATCCCAAACAATTCCGTGTTAATTCACGGTCATTTCGAGGCATTTCACGGTCAATTCGATTCACTTCACGGTCATTTGCATGCATTTTGTGGTCAATTTGCTTCAAACCATGATCATTCCCATGCATTTTACGGTCGTCCCAAACAATTTCGTGTTGATTCACAGTCATTTTGAAGCATTTCACAGTCAATTCGTTTAACTTCACGGTCATTTGCATGCATTTCGCGGTCAATTCGCTTCAAACCATGATCATTCCCATGCATTTCACGGTCATCCCAAACAATTCCGTGTTGATTCACGGTCATTTCGAGGCATTTCACGGTCAATTCAATTCACTTCACGGTCATTTGCATGCATTTCACGGTCAATTCGCTTCAAACCATGATCATTCCCTAAAGCTGGAACGGTCATCCCAAACAATTCCGTGTTGATTCACGGTCATTTCGAGGCATTTCACGGTCATTTGCATGCATTTCGCGGTCAATTCGCTTCAAACCATGATCATTCCCATGCATTTCACGGTCATCCCAAATAATTCCGTATTGATTCACGGTCATTTCGAGGCATTTCACGGTCAATTCAATTCACTTCACGGTCATTTGCATGCATTTCGCGGTCAATTCGCTTCAAACCATGATCATTCCCTAAAGCTGGAACGGTTATCCCAAACAATTCCATGTTGATTCACGGTCATTTCGAGGCATTTCACAGTCAATTTGTCATGCACCAAAATTCGGGTATAGAGTGTGCACCCTCAGACCCGAGTTTCGGTTCGTAACTTATACACAAAGTATACTAACTTAATTCTTTAATCAGTGTAATCGCATGTGATATTTACATTCAATATAAAGTCCACCATAATCTCAATCACACATACATAATACATAACACCAATCAACTAAGCATTTATAAATTTTGATAACCCTTAAAATAAAATAAACCTTAAAATCATTCATTTATTATACCATACTATAATGATATTTATTCCATGCTAATATTAATCCAAAGAAATAAAGCTAAATAATTTCTTAAAGTCTCAAAATAAATACCAGTATGCATTATTCGTTAATTAAACTGTGCTAACCAAGTAAAACATATAATTAAAAATTTTTCAATGCCGCCACTTCATCCTCAGATAAGTATGGCCATGTTTCAGGTGGGTCGTGCTCAGGTACAGTAGATCCTTTCGGTTCTTTCGCCACATCATCTGCTAATGGCTCCTCTGTATGGTTTTTCCATCAATAAAAATGTAAGCTGGCCAGGCTTAGTGATATAACCCAGCATGGTTCATAATCATAGTAATTAAAATAATACAAAAATACATGTACAAAGATATGAATGTAAAATAGGGTATGAATGCATCAGATGGGGTAATCGTCCATCTGCTTGGGTTGGAGGTCGTCATCCCGCATCCGCCCGTTGGGTAGGCTTCCACCTTTCGATAGGCTTGGGCATAGCCCGCATCTGGTAACGCTCTACCAAGATCGACATTTCTTCCAGGGAGGACCCCTTGGATCGACCATGCATTATACAATGCAATGAATAAGGGATGATATATAATGCATATTTTTCATATTTGGCATAATTGTTTCAATTAAAATATTCACATATAAATTTATCGTACAATTATCATATCAAAATATTCAAACTAGTAAATCAACCAAACAATCACAATGATTTATTTTAATTTTAATGAATTATGAGACAAGTTGGGTCACTCACCTGAGTTTGATAGTATTGACTCTGCAATGTAATTAGGTTGATTTGAATGTCGAGGTCCTATCAATTATATCAATAGTATTATTATTCATTTATTTGTATTACATAGTGGGGTCCACCTTTAATTTACATCCTAGGTGGCCAGATCCAAAATAATTAAATAATTCAAATTTCTATTCTATTTTTTTCTCCTTTATAAGGTTATAAAATTGAATTATAATCACTTGATCGGGGTGGTTCATCGGATGGTCAGATCATTCAGATTCTTGAGGTCTTGTCATGTTTTACCTCTATGCATTTGAGGAGTGGTGTGGATCTAACCACACATTCACCAATGGCCCATCTCGACCTTCTACGCCAAGTGATAGCAACACTTACGTAAAATATCTAAGATTCCTTTATCAAACACTTTTAGGTCTAAATAATGTGGCCCATCCGATGGTTAGATTGATCTGAATATTAGGACCCTTGTATATTTTGGCTTTAGGGATCATGTGATCCATACAGATCTAATCTAATTTGATTAGATGCACACCATCTACAATTACAAAATTTTAGATTCCCCTCCCCTATAAATGACCTCTACCTATAATTCAATACAATGAACGTGTGACCAATCCATACTGTTCATTGCATTCACTGAATCAAATTATATTAAATATATAAAAATATTAAAAGGAAGACAATATACATACCCGATCTAAGCACTCCAAAATTCTCTTTCTTCCTTTCTCTGTTGTCGCATGAAGCCCTTTTTTTATATATTTAAATTTGACTGGAACTCTTTTATTCTTAAGAGATGCGGAAAGAGATATTTACATTTAACTAGAATTCTTTTATTCTTAAGAGATGCGGAGAGGGATATTTACATTTAACTAAAACTCTTTCATTTTTATTAGTAAATTTTTTACGGCCTTTACATTTTACCCCGCTAAAAGAAAAATTTTGTCCTCGAAATTTACCTGAAACTACTGCTCAAAGAGATGAGGATATTTCTCATGAATTTCTTTTTCCTACTCTCAAGATGCTTCGTCTACTTTATGATAACTCCATAAAATCTTGACTAAGTGCACCGTCTTAGTGTGCAACACATGCTCCTTACGATCCAATATTCAAACTGGTTTCTCCACGTAAGATGTATCTTCCTGTAAATCGAGATCTTGCCAGTCAATCACATGAGAATCATCTCTCTTATACTTTCGTAGCATCGATACATGGAAAACATTATGGATACTGGCCAACTGAGGGGGTAATGCGAGCCGATATGCCACTACTCCAATATGCTCTAATATTTCAAATGATCCGATAAAACGTGGTGCGAGTTTTCCCTTAGTACTAAATTGCATCAATCCCTTCATGGGAGAAACCTTCAAAAACACGTGGTCTCCTACTGTGAACTCTAGATCTCGTCTTCGATTGTCGGCGTAGCTCTTTTGACGACTCTGAGCAGCTTGTAGTCGCTTTCAAATAATTTCAACTTTCTTAGCAGCTTCTTGTACAACATCTAGCCCAATTAAGAATTTCTCACCTACCTTGGCCCAACAATTAGGCGCTCGGCAAGGACGTCCATACAAGACTTCGTACGGAGCCATACCAATGCTTGCTTGGTAACTATTGTTGTAGGCGAATTTGGTATAATGTATGTTGTCATCCCAGCTCCCCTTGAAATCCAGATTGCATGCACGTAACAGGTCTTCTAATACTTGATTCACGCGTTCCATTTTTCCATTAGATTGTGGATGATATGCTGTGCTGTAGTCCGTAGTCGTACCCATAGCTTCCTATAGACTTGTCCAGAATCGCGAAGTAAAACGTGGGTCTTGATCCGATACAATAGAACTAGGGACACCATGAAGTCTCACTATTTCCTTGATGTATAGCTTGACGAATTCTTCCATTGAATAATTAATATGGATAGGAATAAAGTGCGCTGACTTGGTTAGTCTATCGACGATTACTCAAATTGAATCATGCTTCTTTTGTGTCTTAGGAAGACTGACTATAAAGTCCATAGAAATACAATCCTACTTCCACTCAGGTACTTTCAGAGGCTGCAATAATCCTGATGGGTTCTGATGATCTGCCTTTACCTACTGATACACAAAACATCTCGACACATAATCAGAGATTTCTCTCTTCATATTCGGCCACCAAAATGATCGTTTCACACTATGATACATTTTTGTGCTTCCTGGAAGAATTGTAAACTTAATTCGGTGCACATCATTTAGAATCTCATCTTTTAGATCTGGAATATTAGGCACACAAAGTCGACCTCAATACTAAATTCCTTTATCGTCCCCCATACTCCAATCTGAAGTCTTATCATTTTGATACTTAGCTATCATTTTTAAAAACCACTCATCATTCATTTGAGCTTCAATTATTCGCTCCACAAGAGTCCGTATTACCATAATGTTACATATGCAAATCTTCTTTTCTTGAAAATTCAATCGAATATCAAACCCTCTAATGAAATTCAACATTTCCCATTCGTGTACCATTAAGCTGGCTACACTCTTTTGTTTATATTCTTTTTTACTCAATGCATCAGTAACCAGATTAGCCTTACTCGAATGATAGGACAACGAGAAATTATAATCCTTAAGAAATTCCATTCATCTTCTCTGCCTCATGTTCAAGTCCTTCTAAGAGAATAGATACCTCAAACTCTTGTGATCTGTATAAAGCTCGAACTGTTCGCCATATAAGTAATGTCGCCAAATCTTCAACGCAAATACAATAGCACCCAACTCTAGGTCATGTGTTGGATAATTACACTCATGGAGTTTAAGCTGCCTCGATGCATATGCGATCACCTTGCCCCCTTGCATTAATACACAACCCAGACCTTTAGTTGATGCATCGGTGTAAACTTCAAATACCAACCTATCCTTCGGGAGGGTTAGAATGGGAGTTGAGGTTAAGAGTTGCTTTAGTTCAGCAAAAGCTTCTTCACACTTTTCAGTCTACTTGAAGGGCACTCCTTTTCGAGTTAAACTTGTTAGCGGTCCGACAATCTTCGAAAAATCCTTAATAAACCTTTTATAATATCTAGTGAGCCCAAGAAAGCTTCTAACTTCTGATACACTTGTAGGCTGTTCCCACTTCACTACAGCTTCGATCTTCATAGGGTTTAGAGTCTGCAACGCCGTCCTTAGATGTAACTCATGCTCTTCACTGGTCTTCCGGTAAATCAGAATGTCATCAATGAACATGATGATAAAGTTATCCAGATAAGGCTGGAACACCCTATTCATCAGGTTTATAAACACTGTAGGTGCATTGGTCAACCCGAACGGCATGACCAAGAATTCATAATGACCATAACGTGTTCTGAAAGCAGTTTTACAGATATCCTCTTCTTTAACACGTAATTGGTTGTAACCTGATCTCAAATCGATTTTAGAAAAATATCGAGCTCCTTTCAACTGATCAAACAAATCATCTATACGGGGTAATGGGTACTTGTTTTTAATTGTCATCTGATTTAAGCAGCGATAATCAATACACAATCGTCGAGTGCCATCCTTTTTATTTACAAAAAGTACTGGCGCACTCCACGGAGAAGTACTTGGTCGAATAAATCTTCGGGACCTCAAATCTTCCAGCTGCTCCTTCAGCTCCTTCAATTCAACAGGCACTATTCGATATGGAGGCATAGATATTGGTGCTGATCCTGGTAAGAGATCGATACCAAAATCCACTTCTCGCCGAGGTGGTAGTCCTGGTATATCTTGAAAAACTTCAGGATATTCCTGCACAACTGGAATCAAATCCACCATTTTTTCTTGTTTCTCATTACTAATCAATGTCACAACAAGCTCGATCTTCTCATTCTTCTTCTTCCCTTGAATCATAAGTGGTAACTGTCTTCGCATAACAATCCAATGTCGCATGATTTCGAGTGAGCCAATCCATTCCGAGAATAACATCGTATCCCGCCATTCTCATTTCTATTAAATTAGCTAGTATAGGAATATCGCCTATCATAAGGGGAATAGATTTACATATTTTTTCCAAAATAATTGACTTGCCGATGGGGGATTCTACCAAAATTTGCTTATCTAAGATTTCTGACTTTAATCTTAACCGAGATACTAATGACGATGAAATAAAAGATAAAGTAGCCCCAAAATCAAATAATACGAAAATCAGAGTACCATGCGTTTCGATCATACCTTCCACAACATTATTATTTTCTTTTAGATTCTCCTTAGATGAGATGGAATAAACCCGTGCATGTGGTGGCTGTTGCCTATTGGGATGATTCCCTTGGCCTTGAGGAATTGATGGAGATGGTTGATTTTGCTGATTCTACTGTGGTCGAGGCGGTTGGGTATGTGATGCTTGCGATGTCTGACTTGTTAGTTGAGATGATGCTGGAAGTTGCAATCGCAGTGATATCTGTTGAATAGGCGTTATACCCATATCTCTCATCTTAGTTCTGCACACCTGAGCCATGTGACCATACTTACCACAGTACGCACAATTTCCTAGAAAATATCACTCTTGAGTTCTAGGTGTTGATGATTGAATTTCCATTCTGGGTTTCTTCTCTGGTGGTTGGTGTTGGGTAAGTGTCAGCCTATTTCTTTATCCTGTTTCTTTTAACTGTACACGAGATTTGAGAATCCACTCTGTATGTTGTTCTGCTCATAAGGCCTTATCGACTACTTCTGAGTATTTCTTCACATCCATGCAACAAAATTTTGTTATGATATTATGTCTTAACCCTTCTTCAAATTTTATAATCTTATAATCTTCATCTTCCATTACTTTTGGCACATAACTTGCTAATTCAACAAATTTTGCTTCATACTGGGCTACCGACATGGAACCTTGTTCTAGCTTTGAAAATTCTGCCATCTTTTGGATGCAATACGCTTTAGAAAAGTGTTTCTCACGGAACTTTTCCTGAAATTCATTTCAGGTCCACACATAATTAGCTGGAACCATTCTCTTTGCAGCTCTCCACCATACATCGGCTTCGCCCTTAAGAATAAAGGACGCCAGTCTAACTTTCTGATCATCAGGGCAGTTCATGGCTTCTAGTACTTTCTCAATCTGCTTCAACCAATCTTCTACTATTGATGGGTCAGATGTACCCTTGAATACTGGTGGCCGTAACTTTGTAAACCTTTCAAGCAAATCTACCTCACGAGGTTGATCAAACCTTAATGAAGATGTGTTCCGTTGAGGTTAGGGTGTTTGATTTAAGGTGGCTAACATGTCCCACTGAACGGCGAACTGTTCCTGTTGTTGTTTTAGCATTCCCGCCATTTGTGCTACTAACCCAAAGGCAGCATCCCACAGCTGAACATTTGGTCCTGCGAGGTTAGTTTGAATAGTGGTTGGGGATAACGGGAGTTGCGTACTAGGTCCAACATCTGCTATATTAACTGAAGGAGGAGGCGGTGGAGGAGCTTGACCTACTTCATTGACTTCATTCTCGTCTTGCTCATCAGGAGCTGTTCCAGATTCTTAGGGAATAAAAGGATTTGGTAAGGGAGTATCTGGGAGAGGTGCGCTTATGGATGGTAGTAAGTCACGAATACTACGTGTCTTCTTAGGGTCCATAACTCCTATAAGATAAATTATTAATAATTCAGTAGACTTTATATATTCTCTAATTCATATTAAATATTATAAAAATACCTTAGCATTATTAACAAGAAAAATTCTACAAATAATCAAGTTAATAATGCTACATTATGAACAAACCAGTTCACTATCTGTGACTATTATTTCAATCATTGGTTTATATGGTTAAAATTTTTAAATATATCTCAAAAATTTTTTGAAAGTTTTTACATGAGTATACAACATTTTCACAAAATTTCAGCTCAATTAGACAACCACAGAATTTTCAAAATTGTTGCAATTAGACTTGTTCAGATTTAGATGATTTTTAACCAGTCTGCACTAATTCCTAAAATTAGTATAGTATCTGTTATATTTAAATTATTAAATTATTTTTTATTAAATTTATACTTCTATATCTACGATTAAGTTTTTGAATCACCTAAATCGGAGTTATATTTATTTAGTTACATTTTTTTAAATATAGGTGATTTTTGCTATCTATTGCTGTCCAGCAGTGCATTACAACTTAAATTACTTCAAAATTTGTTCAAAGGTCCAGATTTACGTCTCCAATGAATGTAATTATATAAATAAGTTAAAATTTTACTTTAAATAATGATAAATAAATTATAAATTATAAATTATATATATATATTTTCTCATTTAGCATTATAATGGGAAGTTGTAAGTTTCCAATTCCAGGGACCTACACATTATGCATGTATGGGGTTCATACCCTACAGGTCACTTGCGGGATTTATTTAACGCTCTGATACTAAACTGTCATGCCCCAAAATTTGGGTACAGAGTGTGCACCCTCAGACCCGAGTTTCGGTTCGTAACTTATACATAAAGTATACTAACTTAATTCTTTAATCAGTGTAATCGCATGTGATATTTACATTCAATATAAAGTCCACCATAATCTCAATCACACATACATAATACATAACACCAATCAACTAAGCATTTATAAATTTTGATAACCCTTAAAATAAAATAAAACTTAAAATTATTCATTTATTATACCATTATACTATAATGATATTTATTCCATGCTAATATTGATCCAAAGAAATAAAGCTAAATAATTTCTTAAAGTCTCAAAATAAATACCAGTATGCATTATTCGTTAATTAAACTATGTTAACCAAGTAAAACATATAATTAAAAATTTTCTAATGCTGCCACTTCGTCCTCAGATAAGTATGGCCATGTTTCAGGTGGGTCGTGCTCAGGTACAGTAGATCCTTTCGGTTCTTTCGCCACATCATCTGCTAATGGCTCCTCTGTATGGTTTTTCCATCAATAAAAATGTAAGCTGGCCAGACTTAGTGATATAACCCAGCATGGTTCATAATCATAGTAATTAAAATAATATAAAAATACATGTACAAAGATATGAATGTAAAATGGGGTATGAATGCATCAGATGGGGTGATCGTCCATCTGTTTGGGTTGGAGGTCGTCAACCCGCATCCACCCATTGGGTAGGCTTCCACCTTTCGATAGGCTTGGGCATAGCCCACATCTGGTAACGCTCTACCAGGATCGACATTTCTTCCAGGGAGGGCCCCTAGGATCGACCATGCATTATGCAATGCAATGAATAAGGGATGTTATATAATATATATTTTTCATATTTGGCATAATTGTCTCAATTAAAATATTCACATATAAATTTATCGTATAATTATCATATCAAAATATTCAAACCAGTAAATCAATCAAACAATCACAATGATTTATTTTAATTTTAATGAATTATGAGACAAGTTGGGTCACTCACCTGAGTTTGATAGTATTGACTCTACAATGTAATTAGGTTGATTTGAATGTCGGGGTCCTATCAATTATATCAATGATATTATTATTCATTTATTTGTATTACATAGTGGGGCCCACCTTTGATTAACATCCTAGGTGGCCAGATCCAAAATAATTAAATAATTCAAATTTCTATTCTATTTTTTTTCTCCTTTATAAGGTTATAAAATTGAATGATAATCACTTGATCGGGGTGGTCCATCGGATGGTCAGATCATTCAGATTCTTGAGGTCTTGTCATGTTTTACCTCTATGCATTTGAGGAGTGGTGTGAATCTAATCACACATTCACCAATGGCCCATCTCGACCTTCTACGCCAAGTGATAGCAACACTTACGTAAAATATCTAAGATTCATTTATCAAACACTTTTAGGTCTAAATAATGTGGCCCATCTGATGGTTAGATTGATCTGAATATTAGGGCCCTTGTATATTTTAGCTTTAGGGATCATGTGATCCATACAGATCTAATCTAATTTGGCCAGATGCACACCAACTACAATTATAAAATTTTAGATTTCCCTCCCCTATGAATGACCTCTACCCATAATTCAATACAATGAACGTGTGACCAATCCACATCATTCATTGCATTCACCGAATCAAATTATATTAAATATATAAAAATATTAAAAGGAGGACAATATAGATACCCGATCTAAGCACTCCAAAATTCTCTTTCTCCCTTTCTCTGTTGTCGCATGAAGCCCCTTTTTTTTATATATTTAAATTTGACTGGAATTCTTTTATTCTTAAGAGATGCGGAAAGAGATATTTACATTTAAATAGAACTCTTTTATTCTTAAGAGATGCAGAGAGGGATATTTATATTTAACTAGAACTCTTTCATTCTTATTAGTAAATTTTTCACGGCCTTTACACAATTCGCTTCAAATCATGATCATTCCCATGCATTTCACGGTCATCCCAAATAATTCTGTGTTGATTCACGGTCATTTCGAGGCATTTCACTGTCAATTCAATTCACTTCACAATCATTTGCATGCTTTTCGCGGTCAATTCGCTTCAAACCATGATCATTCCCATGCATTTCACGGTCACCCATCTGATGGACAGGTAGGAGTCATAAATACATCATGTAAGCCCCACTTCCGTCCAATATCATCGTATCTTTCAGAGGTACCAGCACAATATATTCATAAGTGCCAAACAGGCCCTTAGAGGGCAAATAAAATGTATTTATTTTCCATCCAATATAATCATAAGGTGACAAAGACCATGATCAATGTGAAAACAGATTTCACATTGATCCAAAACTTCGGTGACCACTAACTCCACGGTCATTTGCATGCTCTACATGATACGGGGGTGACTCTCTCGGTTCTTAAATCATTATTCATTTCTCTCAAGCCAAATGCGCCAAAGACGTGCCAAAAAACTCAATTGCCAAATTCGTTTCCCAATTTTATGTTTACCCACTACATGCCATGCCGAAAGAAACTGATCGACAAAGCCCGGATTGACCTATGAAGTGCCAAAACTGGGATTTGGATGGCCTTATACAATGATCGACAAAGCCCAGATTGACCCAAGCTGGAACGGTCATCCAAAATGAGTTAGTGTCATTCAAATGTCATACAAGACAAACAAGACGACCAAAATATGTGATAGTACTCATTTCTTCTAGTCGCAATTGAAAAACCGAAAGGCTTGGCATCCCAAAAAGATTAACATCACTATTTAAAGAAATCATAGTCCCGTGCATCAGTTAAAGTAAAATTAACGTCACTATTTAAAGAAACAATTCGACAATTATATCCGATAGGCTTCGCATCCCCAAAAGATACTTGATGCACAAGCCAACAGACATGACTAAATCGCTATCTAGCTAGAAGGACCGCCATTCAGTGGAGCGACATCATCACAGCGGCAGCTGATTGTGGCAATAAGGGTGTCAATCTTATGCTCGACCCATTCCACACCCATCTGGATGACCTCAGAAAGCCACTCCAGTTGCATGAGTCGTCTGTCCTACTCATCCATGTGCTTGACGATGTATGCCTTGCGGTTACGGTATGACATCCTTTGACTAGTATGACCATACGAGGATCGTGGCACCTCAGGCTGCTCTCCCTCTGTAGGATAGTCAGTGTCAGCTGCCGCTGTCTCAGCCACGTCCGTCTCTGCAGCCTCTGTCGCCACTGCCTCTGCTTCTGTCTCTCTCATTAAATCTTCACTGCGCGTAACTGATGACGATTCCCCTTTCGACTCCAGTTTCATGCACTTGATGTTGTTTTGTGTAAGCATTTTCAAGGGTCTGGGTTGGTTAGTGGTTGGCATCAGGCCAATATAACGGGAGAGTAAACATAATAGGTGTGGGAATGGAATGGCATCCTTTCTGGTGGTCATTATGCTGTCGGCAATCATTTGAGTAATAATGGTAGGCAGACACAGAGGAATACCATGACAGATGCTGTATAGAATATCTAACATATACGGAGTAATGTCAGACTTGTTCGTCTCCCTTGGATATACATTCTAGGTGAAGATATTGTGTAGCACCTTGTACTTGTCTGCCAGGTGCGTTGCTCTCAGTGCATTACCCTTATTCCATGGAACATTCTGTTCATTACAAACATACTTCGTCATTTCTATCTGCACAGCTGGGTCATCAATGTCGTGATCCGTTAAGCCTTGACCTGTGGCTGGAATCCCTATAAGCTGTGCAACTACCCCAGTATCAATGGTGGTGGTGGTCTCTCCAATGGTCACCTGAAATGAAGGGGGGTGCAGTACCGGCGAGTGACAGTATGATAGAAATATGATCACTTGCTCATTTCTAACTGTCCCTCCAAAATCTAACAGGTTACTCCACCCAACCTCCTCCAAAATCTGGGGAATCCCAAATTGCTGGATGCATGCTCGATCGACCTTTTTCTCATATACGATTTTTTGGACGCGATATTTTTCGTACATGTTCGCAGGGGGAGGAGGAACCTGTGGGATCAATTGTTGTGGTTGTATTGGTGGAGGGGGATCCTGAATTGGAAGGCTTCTTTGAGTACGAGCTCGCTTAGCTAACGATTCGGTCGGGGAAGTCCGTTCCCCTGCCCGTTTCGATGTACGTCTTGAACGGAGTTTTTTATGATCTCCCTTGGATGACTCTCCGACCATAGCCTTTTTTCCTTTATACTTATGCATAATGAATGTTGAGATGATAGTGCATATTACAAACATTAAAAGATATGATAAAGTAAGGCAAATAAGGTAAATAATGGAATAAAACAACAGCTAAATCAGTAAGTGGTTCATACTAAGGCTGAGGAAAATTCAGTAAACATTATCCAGTTTGTAGGTAGTTAAACTCATGTAAATTACTATACTAAAGCTAAAAATTATTCAGTAAACATTATCCAAGGCAATTGTTATCTTGACCCACTTGTTTGGCCCAATGAGCACTCCCTACCAATCAATCAAGCTATTCTCTCATTTAACCCAAAATAAATAAACTCAACAAATTGCTGTAAAAAAGAAGAAGCAAAACTCAATGAAAAGAATCTGAAAAGCAACATTCCATTCATTAATGCAAGAACAAATAAAAATCATAACAAAATTAAAACATAAAAATCCATTTTAGATTCAATCAAGTGAATGTAAAAAATCACAACTACTGCATTCAAATAAAAAAAAATAAAATTAAAATAGGATAGTCGGTGACTGTTTTTAATCCTTCAAAATAGCATAGTTATCCATATGCTATCCACTGTTTCTTAAATGGTGCGTTTAGCATTCATGTATATCAGTCAAGACCATCTAGATCTCCTACATTGCATTTAGCATTCATGTATATTGAAGGATCACTAATAGTTCTGAATTCTACATGAACCTATACAAACCAATCACATAGACTACCGACATGTGTGCATTAATCAGCCTAACAGTGTGTAGAATCATTATTAGGCTGATTTCTAACAGGGTGTGTGAGCTAAAATCCGGTTGACAATTTGAATAACAGAAGAAAGGAAGGTGAAAAGGGGTTTCCGTTATCGACAAACACAACATTTCATATCGATTGCCTAAAAACACAAACATACCAAGATCGTCAAAGAAGAAATCCCTCGAAGAGCCCCGTTGCTAATGTGAAGATATCCGGTTGAGGTGAAGTGGAGGAAAGGTTTTAGAAGAAGAAGTCTAAAAAATGGAAGAAGAAGTGAAATAAAAATTGGTGGGTGAAAGTAGTTAATGCAGATTTTTTTTTCAAAATCGATCGTCGTCGATAATATCGACACATTGTCGATATATCGACAATATTGAAATTTCAACTGACAGATTACTGGAAAGTTCAATGCTGTAATAGATATATCGACCACTTATGGATATATCGACAGCATGCTGTCGATAGTATCATCAACATGTTAATATATCGATGAAAAATGAAATATTTGTGGTTTGGTCGCTGGATACTTTCTGACGCAATTCGATATTAGCGACAATATGTCGATATATCGACAGTCCATGGATATATCGACACAATATGAAAATGTATGAAAAGTTTGCTGGACATTTGCACTCCATATTCGATAATATCGACATATTGTCGATATATTACTATGTGGATATATCGACAGGTTAAAGTATATCGACATAATATGAAAATGCATTAAAAGCTTGCTGGACATTTGCACTCCAAATTCGATATTATCGACAGATTATCGATAATATCAACAACTTATGTCGATGATATCGGTGACTAATGTGGATCATATCGTCGTCATATCGATAACATCGACTTTATATCTCAGATGGTTGAATTCGTGGATATCATCGACATATCGTCGATATATCCACAATATGTCGATATATCGATGATTATGGAATTTTTGGGTTTGGTCGCTGGACAAGTACTGGCATAATTCGATAATATCCACGTTATGTCGATATATCGATATGTCGATATATCGATAGTATGTCGATATATCGACAACTTACTGAATATCATATCGAAGATATGTAGATTATATCGACGATTTTTTTTTGGAATTTTTTTTTTGGTGTATTTTTTTTGAATTTATTCATCAATATTTTTTTGGTGTATTTTTTTTTTGAATTTATTCATCAATATTCATCGATGACTTAGTACGATTATATCGACTAGATTTCGATGTAATCTACAACTTAGGCTAGATGTAATCAATTAGGTGTCGATAACATCGAAACGTACTTAGTTTCGGCACACACTCCATGTTATCCAAGTTGTGTTTATAGTGTGCTTCTTCTAGTCTCTTAAGTTACAATTGCATTTCGAGGCTTTTGAGTTGGGACAAAAAATAAATGAAACTGCAATTTAGTGTACTTCACGGTCATTTGCATGCATTTCGCGGTCATCTCAAACAATTCTATGTTAATTAAAAATCCATTTTGGAGGCATTTCATGGTCAATTTGCATGCATTTTACGGTCTTCGTTATGCATTTCGCGGTCAATTCGCTTCAAACCATGATCATTCCCATGCATTTCACGGTCATCCCAAATAATTCCGTGTTGATTCACGGTCATTTCGAGGCATTTCACGATCAATTCGATTCACTTCACGGTCATTTGCATGCATTTCGCAGTCGATTCGCTTCAAACCATGATCATTCCTATGCATTTTTCGGTCATCCCAACCAATTCCGTGTTGATTCATGGTCATTTCGAGGATTTTCACGGTCAATTCAATTCACTTCACGGTTATTTGTATGCATTTCGCGGTCGATTCACTTCAAACCATGATCATTCCCATGCATTTCATGGTCATCCCAAACAATTCCGTGTTGATTCACGGTCATTTCGAGGCATTTCACGGTCAATTCGATTCACTTCACGTTCATTTGCATGCATTTCGCGGTCGATTCACTTCAAACCATGATCATTCCCATGCATTTCGCAGTCATCCCAAACAATTGCTTGAATTGCACCTACAGGAGATCGACAATATGCTAGAATATTGCATCTGTTGCCCGGAATTTGGGCCTATAGGAGTCCCTACAGATGTTGGTGGTACAAAACCTCCTTTTTGAGCAAGAAAAGGAGTACATGATGCAGGAGCATGTGTAACTGGATTGACTTGCCTGCTGGGGTATCCGTGCAAAGATGGATCCAAAACTGATTGGGCAGCAGGAAATGGTGACCCTAATGGTGATGGAAGGATATCATCTCTTGGTGCAGTAAGGTTTGCGGTTTGAGGTGGAGGTTTACTTGTCATTAAAGGGATATGAGTCGAGGATGAACATAAGCAGTTGGAGGTAAAACATGTTGTTGACCAATTGAAGGTGGAACAGGTGGGAATAACATTGGCTTTCTATCAGAAGGTGTGATAGGTGGACAAGGTCATAAAGGTTGAGCAGAAGGATTATTCAGTGTTGGGAAATGCTGATGAGCAGATACATCTGATGAGGGATGAAATGATAGTGGGCAAGATGTTGGTGAACTGTTAAACCTAATTGGCAGTGCAGCTCTATAACTAGAAGCCTCTATGCCAACAGGTGTTGGGAAATGCTGATAAGCACCTACAGCTGATGAGGGATAAGATGGCCTGAAAGGCATTGATGAATTGTTAAAACTAATTGATGGTATACCTCTATAACCAGAAGCCTGTGAGCCAGTAGGTGGAGGTAAAACCTGTTGTGGAACTATTGACGGTAGAACCGAGGATGGTGTAACATTGGTTGGTCAAGTGAAGATGGGACATGTGAGGAGGGTAAAGATTGAGCAGTAGAAGGACAAATAGGTGTTCTTGAACTCTGATTTGCACCTCTCTCTGATGAGGGATAGGACGATAATGGGGAAGCCATTGGTGGACTGTTAAATCTAACTGGTGCTGCACCCTCTGAACCAGCAACAGGGTATTTTACTCTGCAAAAATTTGTTAAGCACATTACACAAAATTTCCTTGGATAGTCTTCAAATTGCAAGAATGCTATCTTCACGCTAGAGTCGCTTCAAACTTAGCTGCATTATGAGAAAAACAGAACCAAATCTGGCCACATTTTGCATGAAAGACACTTACAACAACCACATTTTGCACAAATCAAAATCGCCTACTACAAAATGACAGAGAGAATAAAACTCCAAGGAAATTCAAATTCACCTGCCCATCAGAGAACCTTTCAGGGAGAGAAGACAAAGACTCTGAGCTTACTTTAAAAAATGCACCTGCTATCGAGGAAAAAAAAAAGCCTAAGAACCCAACAATGTAAATTCTACAAACAGAAAACCAAAATCTTGGCGAATTCAAAACTACATAAAATAGTACTTATCATTCTAGCTCTTCTTTGCTTCAAATATATCCCAGAAACACAATCTTATGCCATCATTTCAATTAAAACCTGAGTTTTTCTTTTCCTTCACAATTACCGGTAAAAAATGGGCCTGTACACATGTGGGCTTACCAAAACTCATGATTTATACATATGAAAAGATAAGCAAAACTAGGACCAAGTATAGTTCCAAAATGATCTTGGTGGAACTCCCTACCTTTAGCAACCCTATGGTGCCAAAAAAATCAGCCAGCATACTCTCAACAGTTCCAAGAGGTAAGTTACGGACGTACACGGAACCATTTAAAGGGTCTCCTCTTCCCATATAACTTGCCATCTTAATGCTCTACTCTTATGAAGTTATAAGGAACATAACATGCACCCAGTAATGGACATTCAGAAAGACATTACCTGAAAAAGAAAAAATAAAAAATGATGTGATGTGAAGGGGCATGACCGTGAAATAAGCGATTGGACCGTGATATGCGAAGAAACGACCGTGAAGTGACGGGGCATGACCGAGAAATGCGCCGACATGACCGTGATATGCGAAGAAATGACCATGAAGAAAAGATATCATTTATTGCAGAATGTTGTCTTCACCATTCATAATGAAATCAATATTACGAATACATCATTTTCTTCAAATTTATGACAAAATATATACAACACATCATTTACATCATTTCACCATGAATGTTTTACAGTACATCATTTACAACAGTTTACAACATTTCATAAAATTTTCCGATTCCTCTCATGCCTAAGACAAATATATCATATTTTGAGGTCATTAAGGCAATCATAGGCTATTGACTCCCTAAAGCTGGAAGTGAATGGTTGCAAGTCTTTCCCTGTCAAAATGTGATCGCTAGACAAAATGTCGATATATTTCATGACAAAAATGCCACAGTCATATTCGTTTGTCTGCTTTGGTATAGAGGTATCTTCTCTGACCGTCCAAGTATTTCCTTCTAGCGCAGCCCTATCTCCAGTGGCGAAAATAATATAAGCAAGGCCTCCTTCATCAGATCAATATGTTGCCTGTATCGATTGAGTGCCCTCGAGTATAAACTGTCAAGTATAATGATTTCTCGGTCTCGAGGGTGGATGACCATCAGGTACCAATGACTGTTGGCGTGATTGACTGGTACATATGCCTGTCCATGTTTGCAAGATAAGATATCAATATCCAGAAATTATAGATTTGGGTATACCTAGCATTGATAACTTGTAACGACACCATTACCTCTTCATGTTGCCACATGGCCTTCAGCCCCTCATGCGAGTTGACAATGCTGATCGGAGAGAGTTTTTCTAGCCCTTTAAATAATAAACGCGAATCGTCACTGCCAACATCCCGATATATTAGCAATGTTGACATTTGCATGCTGATACATGGCTATTACAAACAACATAGTAAATTAGAACATATATCATATAATGAAATAACATATTAACCATGATCCAAATCATACCGTTACTAGGAAATATGTGGGACAGAACTTGCAGTCCTTTGTATATAATAGATGAAATGATCGATGCCCTCGCGTCAAGAAATCGACGTACTTGTCAATAGCCTAATCAATAAAGAAGGAAAATTAACCTATACTCTTTTATATACAAATTCTGAAAAAAAACCATGTATGTATGTGTGTGATTTTCTTACCACGCTGTCAACCTAAGCATTCTTCTCCCAAATGGTCTTGAACCATCGAAATTCAGGTGATTCTTTGTTTACGTTGGCCCAACTTTCCAATTCATGGAGTTCGTCTTGCGATATTACCCTAAGTGGATGATCATGGCCTGAAGGGGTATCAGAGAACTTGAAAATTCTTTCTGTTTCTCCTTGTCGGCGGCGTTGCTTGGAGTGGTTTGCACGGCAGAGATGGAAATGAATGGAGAACACTTGTAGACAGATGGCTTCAACACCCTCTTAGATCTCCTTGTATATACTAGAATGGATTGCAGTGATTTCTCACATATATCAACGCCCGACGCATCCTCGTCCTCCTTCTCAGACTCTTTCTTCTGATTCTCACAGTCCTCCTTCCATAACCGAATCTTCTCTATACGAAATGCCTTCATCTGCTTCTTCAACTCCGCTTTACCCTCCTCCAACTCTTCCCTCTCCTTCTTCAATTCTTCCTTCTCCCTTGGTAGCATTTTCCTCTCCTTCTTCAAAACCTCCCTCTCATTCAACTCCTCATTCTCTAACCTCAAAGCTTCTTTCAATTTCAGCATTAGTTCAACCTCATTGAGTACTACTTCTCTCTCCCTCTCAATCGATTCTTCTCTCTCTTTTAGTGTGCGTTCGAGATGCTTCAACTCTTCCCTCTCTCTCTCTCTCCAACTGAAGCTTCTGCGCCTCCTACTCCTCCTTATCTTCCATCGACTCCCCAGTAAGTTGCAACCCCGCTCCCTCTCCCTCTCCATCACTAGTACTATCTTCCTTTCCCCCTTCTTCTCCCTCTCCACCCTCTTCGCCCCTCTCCTTGTCCCGATTTCTCCTCCATATCTTTATCATCTTCATCTTTAGTGCCCTACAAAATGAAGCAATGTATGTATCAGTTACATAACATGTCAAATTAAATATAAAATATCAACATAAAGCAAGACATTTCTGACATCTTACATCAAATATATCACGGGCCAAACGAACGGACTCCATCTCCAACTCCTCTATGGTAGGCTCTAAGTTAATAATGATCTCAGCCTGCAAGAGAACATCTTCATTTTTATGCTACAGAAACACACACGCACACACACACACAAATATATATAGTTAAATGAATGACCACTTAGCTTCATAGAAATTGACTTACATCTTTACTCTCTATAATTTCATGAATCTTCTTATACCTCGGAACCTTCCATCCCCGATATTGTATGAATCGTGGAAATTGGAAGGGAACGTATGAAATTATACATTGTTGGAGAGCTGGTACTCTCTTAACGGCCCATATATGTTACAATGAAATAACAAGATGATGTTAAATAAATATAGTTTGCTATAAACTATGAATTAAAATAGACAAGGAAAGAATCCTTACCTGCAGGGGAAATATACAACCATTAACATTGTAATGAGGCACTTGGGATGCCATGAAGGCACTCTCGATCCCTTCCGTCGTCGTTTGGAAGGCCAAACTACCCCAGGGGTAGATATTAAAGTCTTCCAATGAGTCGACAAGGTCAATAAACTTTTTACAGCATTTAATATTCGTGTCGGTACCCCTAACAAATCACTCTACACATAATATTAGGGCTAACTTCACGACATCTTCGTGCTTATTGCTATCAAATATCCTATTGAACACCTCCTGTACATGTTTCTTTAGGATAGGATATTTAAGGAAGTATTTGTCTCTTAATGACTTCTTCGAACGATGGATATTGGGTATATAGAGGTCACCATGCTTCAGCCCTGTTATTAGGGTAAAGTCCATCTTGGTAAATTTTATATGGTTCCCCTGTATTTTGAATACAAGGTTGCCTATATATCTGTTAATAAGTGCGTGGAAAATGGCTCCTATAAACCTAAATGATGGAATTTCTAAAAAAAATGAGAATGGGGATCGCCTAAACATATTTAATCTAGTGTTATTCTTCTCCAATCCACTCTTCACACTATCAAACCACCATGTCAATGAACATCTGCATGAGATGGTAGGGGCCGACTCGCTGAATCCCTTATACAAGGGTTTGTCATCTGCAATGATGAATTGGAAATTAAATCAACAATAACATTCAGTATTTAACGACACATAACATGAAAGTTGACTTATTGTGGTGAAAATTCATAAAGTATGGTGTGCAAGTACAAGACTTATTAGTGAATTTTCACAAGTTTTGGGCCGCTTTCACTCATTTATTAGTATATTTCATATACTTCTTGGTAAATTTATATCAAGGTTGGCAGTAAAAAAAAAGTCAATATCAAGCAGTCATCGGCCATTTTGAAGAATTCCATGTCAAATGGTCATCTCATAGGTCACATTCAACAACTTCAACGCCAATTTCACTAAGATATGGGTCAATTTTTAGACTTATATGTTGCATTTTGGCTATGAACGTCATGAATTTGACCATGCGTGGATTTGTCTAAGGACTGTAATTGGCCGTTAAGTGAAGGGGGTTGACCGTGAAATGCATGGAATTGTCCGTGAGGTGAAGGAAATTGTCAGTGAAATGAGTGGAATTGAATGTGGCGTGAAGGGTATTGTCCATGAAAAGCGTGGAATTGACCGTGATGTGAAAGGGAATGACCGGGTATTACAGTGAAATGCATGAGAACGATCATGGTTTGAAGCGAAGTGACCGCAAAATGCATGTAAATGACCGTTTTCGTGAAGGGAATTGAATTGATCGTGAAATGCCTCAAAATGACCGTGAATCAACACAGAATTGTTTGGGATGACCGTGAAATGCATGGGAATGATCATGATTTGCAGTGAATTGACCGCAAAATGCATGCAAATGACCATTTTCGTGAAGTGAATTGAATTGATCGTGAAATGCCTTGAAATGACCGTGAATCAACACGAAATTGTTTGGGATGACCGTGAAATGCATGGGAATGATCATGATTTGAAGCGAATTGACCGCGAAATGCATGCAAATGACCGTGAAGTGAATTGAATTGATCGTGAAATGCCTCGAAATGACCGTGAATCAACACAGAATTGTTTGGGATGACCGTGAAATGCATGGGAATGATCATGGTTTGAAGTGAATCGACCACGAAATGCATGCAAATGACCGTGAAGTGAATTGAATTGACCGTGAAATGCCTCGAAATGACCGCGAATCAACACGAAATTGTTTGGGATGACCGTGAAATGCATGGGAATGATCATGGTTTAAAGCGAATCGAGTGCAAAATGCATGCAAATGATCGTGAAGTGAATCGAAATGACCGTGAAATGCCTTGAAATGACCGTGAATCAACATGGAATTGTTTGGGATGACCGTGAAATGCATGGGAATGATCATGGTTTAAAGCGAATCGACCGTGAAATGCATGCAAATGACCGTGAAGTGAATTGAATTGACCGTGAAATGCCTCGAAATGACCGTGAATCAACACGGAATTGTTTGGGATGACCGTGAAATGCATGGGAATGATCATGGTTTGAAGCGAATCGAGCGCGAAATGCATGCAAATGACTGTGAAGTGAATTGAATTGACTGTGAAATGCCTCGAAATGACCGTGAATCAACACGGAATTGTTTGGGATGACCGTAAAATGCATAGGAATGATCATGGTTTAAAGCGAATCGACCGCGAAATGCATGCAAATGATGGTGAAGTGAATTGAATTGACCTCAAAATGACCGTGAATCAACACGGAATTGTTTGGGATGACCGTGAAATGCATGGGAATGATCATGGTTTGAAGCAAATCGACCGCGAAATGCATGCAAATGACCGTAAAATGCCTCGAAATGACCGTGAATCAATACAGAATTGTTTGGGATGACCATGAAATGCATGAGAATGATCATGGTTTGAAGCGAATCGACTACTAAATGCATGCAAATGACCGTGAAGTGAATTGAATTGACCGTGAAATGCCTCGAAATGACCGTGAATCAACACAGAATTGTTTGGGATGACCGTGAAATGCATGGGCATGATCATGGTTTGAAGCGAATTGATCGCAAAATGCATGCAAATGACCATGAAGTGAATTGAATTGACAGTGAAATGCCTCGAAATGACCGTGAATCAACACGGAATTGTTTGGGATGACCGTGAAATGCATGGGAATGATCATGGTTTGAAGCGAATCGACCGTGAAATGCACGCAAATGACCATGAAATGCCTCAAAATGACCGTGAATCAACATGGAATTATTTGGGATGACCGTGAAATGCATGGGAATGATCATAGTTTGAAGCGAATCGACCACGAAATGCATGCAAATGACCGTGAAGGGAATTGAATTGACCGTGAAATGCCTCAAAATGACCATGAATCAACACAGAATTGTTTGGGATGACCGTGAAATGCATGGGAATGATCATGATTTGAAGCGAATCGACCGCGAAATGCATGCAAATGACCGTGAAGTGAATCGAATTGACTGTGAAATGCCTCGAAATGATCGTGAATCAACACAGAATTGTTTGGGATGACTGTGAAATGCATGGGAATGATCATGGTTTGAAGTAAATCGACCGCGAAATACATGCAAATGACGGTGAAGTGAATTGAATTGACCATGAAATGCCTCGAAATGACTGTGAATCAACACAAAATTGTTTGGGATGACCGTGAAATGCATGTGAATGATCATGGTTTGAAGCGAATCGACCGCGAAAAGCATGCAAATGACCGTGAAGTGAATCGAATTGACCGTGAAATGCCTCGAAATGACCATGAATTAACACGAAATTGTTTGGGATGATCGTGAAATGCATGGGAATGATCATGGTTTGAATCGAATTGACTGCGAAATGCATGCAAATGACCGTGAATTGAAGGGAATTGACCGTGAAATGCCTCGAAATGACCGTGAATCAACACGAAATTGTTTGGGATGACCGTAAAATGCATGGGAATGATCATGAATTGGAGTGAATTGATTGGGTCATGCATGCAAATGACCGTGAAGTAAAGGGAATTGGCCATGAAATGCATGTAAATGACCATGAATCAACACGAAATCGCCGGGAATCACCGTGAAGTGAAGTGCATTGACCGTGAAATGCATGCAAATGACCGTGAGGTGAGGTGAATTGACAGTGAAATACATGGAAATGACCATGAAGTGAAGTGAATTGACGGTGAAAGGCATGAAATTGACCGTGAAGTGAAGATAATTGACCATAAATGAACATGAAATGATTGGAAATGACCGTGAGGTGAAGGGAATAAACCGTGAAATGACGTGGAATGGCTGGAATTAATTCAGTTCACGGTCAATTTAACTAAGTTCACAGTCATTTTAGCCCAATTCACAATCATTTTACCTCAGTTCATGGTCATTTTAGCTCACTTCATGATCATTTTAGCTCCGT
Source organism: Magnolia changhungtana (assembly GCA_030180095.1). Classification (NCBI taxonomy): domain Eukaryota; kingdom Viridiplantae; phylum Streptophyta; class Magnoliopsida; order Magnoliales; family Magnoliaceae; genus Magnolia; species Magnolia changhungtana. Next base: position 9,376,265 of record JASAUF010000552.1, on the reverse strand, counting down.
TCACGATCATTTTACCTTGCTTCACAGTCATTTTAGCTCATGAATCCATAACTCATTGGGTCATCGGTCTATTAACTCAGTCAGTGCTCAGTCACTTTCATGCTCTTCATTTAGTTTCACATCTAATTTCATTCTTTGTTTAAACAACTCTTAATGTGGGCCATTTGAGTCCTGATTTTGGTCATTTATCAGGACATGCCATACCATTAAGCATTTTTAAAAAATGAAATTGGATTGGGGACCGTGCGCATATATAGTATAATATGCAGTGGGGTCCACCCAAACAAAGCTTAATATTTTTAAAAATTGAAAATGGATTATGGACGGTGCGCATATATAGTAAAATATACAGTGAGGTCGAAAAAATGAAAGCAGGGATTTCAATATACCTGCCATTCTAGGCTTCTTAGCTATGGGACCATATTTCGTCGTATCTTGGGCTCAAAAAAGTCGAAAAGGACATCTATGAGGTGTGTATTCTTGACCAGATAAAGGGGAAAGAAGAACATGGTAAAAGAAGGGTTTTACTACTTCAGTGGACAGTCACGGGGGGAGAAGTGATCAGAAATTGGTTATCTACGGGTAGGATGAACGATCAGGGAGAGAAAAAAGGAAAAAAGATAGGATTTTTTCGGTGGAGACGCAGCTGGCAGCGGCAGTAAAACCTGTCGTTTATACCAGGGACATTTTCGACCTTAGGGAAGGTGTCCGTACAGCTGGGGCTTATTTTTGCAAGGTAAAATAAGGTGGGCTTGGTCTCGCAAATGGGCCATAAATGGGTCGTACAGTTGCAAATTTCTCCTTTTGAGAGACTCTGATACTCTGGAAGACTTGTTATGGTTCATACTCCTGCGCTCAGAAACTGTATACTACTCATACTTGTACCTCAAATCAAACCGTTGAAATATAGGAACGCATTTTTCGCCCTTTCTAACGAATAATTAATCATATGACGTTGTAAGTAGCTCAATCGGTGGACATTAATGTTCCAACTCAACGTACATTAATCAGCGATTACATTGGATAGATATATCTGATTTCAGGCTTGTGATCTAGATTTGGTGTGTCCTAAAATTTGGACGGTTGGATTTGAGTTACATATCCTTTTTGTTTATGATTTGTGAGTGCATGTGTGTGGATAGTAGATTTTTTCCAGATATGTTATGTCTCCCCTTCACATTTTATTTTTTAGCGAGTATCACAAAGGTGATGTTCCCGAGGAACACTACAAGAAAGTAGCCCTTTAGCCTCAATTGAAAAAATGGAGGCTAAATGTATTTTTTAGCCTTGGTTGCTATGAAACTGAGGCTAAAAGTTCATTTTTCGCCTCAGTTGCTAAATAACTGAGGCTGAAAGTCTACTTTTTAGCCTCAGTCACATAAGAACCGAGGCGAAAGGTCTACTTTTAGCCTCAGTTCCATAGAAACCGAGGCGAAAAGTCTACTTTTTAGCCTCAGTTGCTAGGAACCGAGGCGAAAGGTATACTTTTTAGCCTCACTTGCATAGGAACCGAGGCGAAAGGTCTACTTTTTAACCTTAGTTGCATAGGAACCGAGGCGAAAGGTCTACTTTTTAGCCTTAGTTACATAGGAACCGAGGCAAAAGGTCTACTTTTTAGCCTCAATTGTTAGGAACCGAGGCGAAAGGTCTATTTTTTAGCCTCAGTTGCATAGGAACCGAGGTGAAAGGTCTACTTTTTAGCCTCACTTGCATAGGAACCGAGGCAAAAGACCTACTTTTTAGCCTCAGTTGCATAGGAACCGAGGCAAAAAGTCTACTTTTTAGCCTCACTTGCATAGGAACCGAGGCGAAAGGTCTACTTTTTAGCTTCAGTTGCTAAGAACCAAGGCGAAAGGTTTACCTTTTTAGTCTCACTTGCATAGGAACCGAGGCGAAAGGCCTACTTTTTAGCCTCAGTTACATAGGAACCGAGGCGAAAGGCCTACTTTTTAGCCTCAGTTGCATAGGAACCGAGATGAAAGGTCTACTTTTTAGCCTCAGTTGCTAGGACCGAGGCGAAAGGTCTACTTTTTAGCCTCACTTGCATAGGAACCGAGGCGAAAGGTCTACTTTTTAGCCTCAGTTACTAGGAACCGAGGCGAAAGGTCTAATTTTTAGCCTCACTTGCATAGGAACCGAGGTGAAAGGTCTACTTTTTAGCCTCAGTTGCATAGGAATAGAGGTGAAAAGTCTACCTTTTAGCCTCAGTTGCATATGAACCGAGGCCAAAACTCTACTTTCTAGCGTCAGTTGCATGGGAATTAAGGCCAAAACTCTACTTTTTAACCTCAATTACATAAGAACCGAGGCCAAAAATCTACTTTTTAACCTCAGTTACATAGGAACTAAGGCCAAAAGTCTATAATTTAACCTCAGTTGCATAGGAACCGAGGCCAAAAAGTCTACATTTTAGCTTCCATTGGATAGGAACCGTGGCTAAAAGTCTACATTTAATAATATTGAAAAAAATTGAGAATCTTGAAAGAATTAATAATTTTAAAAAATTTTGACAAATGTGAAAAAATTGAGAATTTTGAAAAAAAAATTGACAGTTTTGAAAAAGATTTGAATTTTGAATTTTCTAAGAACTAAGAATTTAAAAAAATTTATGAACTTTTAAAAATTAAGAATTATTTTTTTTGAAAAATTAAGAAAAAAAATGATAATTATGAAAAAGTAAGAATTTTTTTAAAATTTGAGAATTTTTTAAAAAATTAAGAATCTTTTAAAAATTAAGAATTTTAAAAATTTTTGAAATTTTTGAAAAAAAAAAAAGAATTTTGATTTTGAGAATTTTGAAAGGAAATTTTTTAAAAATTGAGAAATTTCAAATAATTGAAAATTCTAAAAAAATTTAAGAATTTCTAAAACTATTAAGATTTGAATTTTTTTTCTTTTGATAATTTTGAAAAAAATGAGAATTTTAATTTTTTTTTGATAAATTTCAACGAATTTATAATCTTGAAAAAATTTAGAATTAAAAAAATAATAATAATAAAAATCTTGATTTTTTTTTTCTTTTTGAAAATTTTCATAAATTTGATAAAATTAAGAATTAATTTTAGTGCAGGAACAAAAAATGAAATAAATCCAAATCTCATTTTGAGCCCTGCAAATGAACGGACTCGATTTTCGCATTGCCCACCCGTCTTTACTCTTGCCGGGTGGTAGACTATCAGGAGTTTGTCAAGGGTTCGAGTACCCATGGGTGGTGAAATTCCACCAGTGCGAGTGTGTGGGGGTGTGTGCGTGTATAAAAAAAAAAAAGAAAAAAAAATTCCGTTTCTTACCGATGTAATATATTATTTTCAATAGACGGTTGTTTTACCTCTTATCATAACCGTCTATTCCTAGACCAAATATAGAAATATTAATATTATTTAATTGAATATGTCTTCAAATTTTAATACATCCACATTGTGATAAAAAATTTAAACGGTCTAGATTACATAAAACTATGGCCCATATTTCAGAAACTAAAACATCTGTATACTGTAAAAAATGTGGGTTACGTGTACCATATAATTCGTCCCTCATCAAATTACGTTCTTTTCCTGAGAGAGCGGTCTTTGAAGTTTCTCTCATTTTGCAATATAAGCTCGAAGCAGAGCTCTCTCTCAAAATCCCAGCTTCGAAAGGAAAACGGAGCGAAATCGCGTTTTACTTCTGCAAGTCTATCTGTCAAAAATCCCCAAGCTCGAAAGGAAAACAGATCGAAATCGCATTTAACTTCTCGCAATTCGATCCTTTACAATGCCTAAAACGTCAATTCTGTCCTCCACACCACAATCTCTTCGCCGATTTCGGTACTCGTTCTCTCTTTTTTCTCTTGATTTCTCAATTGAAATCCCATCGAAAATTAGAAATCGGGGCGAGAAATCTTCATTTTCGTGCGTTTTCCCCATTTGGCCGTTCAAAATCCAATTTCCGCATTTTTGGTTCGATTTGAGTGTTTTTTTTTTTTTGTGATTTCATGAAATCTTTCTCGAAAGTGGAAAATCCTGTTGTTTCTAGCTCATTTCTTTGGATTTGAGTAGTTTCTGCCTTTATGCAATATCGGCGATTAGGGTTTGGTGTTCAATCGAGAGCAAAACCTTGTTCTCTACGCGAAAATCCTGTCGTTTCTAGCTCATTCTTGGATTTTTTCTCAATTTTTAGTGCTTAATCTATTTTAGTATGAATCCACTTTATGTCTCTCGATTAGAGATTTCGTTGGATTTTGATCCGATTCTTCTTTGATAGATCTGTTTTCCTTTCGGATCTCATTGTTTGGAGCTTTGATTTTCCACTTAGGGTTTGATTTTTGTAATTTTTTCTTGATTTCTAGTGCTTGATCTGTTTTGATCTTGATCCAACTTATGTCTCTTTATTTTTAGAGATTTCATTGGATTTTGTTTTGATTCTTGCTGATTTAAGTTGTAATTTAGGTTTATTTATGTAGATTTTAGAGATTTATGTTTGATTTATGTAATATCATGCATTTGAAATACATTTTGAGATTTAGTATCTTCTGATTTGTTGAGATTTAGATGTTAGTTTTACATCATTTAGAAGAATCACGGTGAATCTTCACCCAAGGATTTTGATACTCCAGTTGTGTGTGATGCTTGATACACGAGCACAAAGAAATTGTACATGTGGCTTACACTCAAAGTAAACTGCTTAAATGACAGATCTTTATATCTTGAGCTCTTTTTCTATTATTCTTTTTCCCATATCCTTAATTGCGGGTTGGCTACACCTACAACCCACACTTCCTAATGCTAGGAATTCAACATGTCCAGGTAATATTGGAGAGGGTAAAGCATTTTGCTCAGTCGTTTAGTATACGAAGATCAAATATTTCAAAAAGAGCTCATATTCAACAGGTAATTGGCATGTTCTTATTCTTATTATCCTCATCTTTGTTTATCATTGTCTGACAAGCTTGAAACTGTCGTGCTTCTTGTTTTTTGTTGGGGTTAGGTCCCACAACATCCATCTGCATTTCACTTCTTGTTTGAGAGTTTCTTTTTCCAGAAAATGGAGTGATTTGAAACAATTTCTTTCTTTGTGAAAACAAATTTAGGTGCGGCACGAGTATTTCCATGTGGTGAACAATGACTATACTCACTTGGTAGATCTATGCGATTGGCGAAGTGCAAATCCCACCATCAACAGCCAGGGCAACAGATATCTTGTCCTGACGAATCACTTTGCCAAGGAGGTAATGTAACAGTAACAATTGAATTCTCTAACATCTCCACTACCATAAACCACATTTACAAATTGAAAAATGATATGAGCAAGCTCATTAGAGTAGATTCCCACCACTAATCCTAGTATATTTGAAATATCTGTTATAGATTAGATTATATTAGATTTTAGGTTACCTTTAGTATATAAACTTGCTAGGGTGGTGGGTTTACTTCCCTATTTTTTGGATTATATTCTCTATTCAATTAGATGTTTCATTTCATTTATCAATGGTTTTACTAAGTTTATATGGAAATATCTGATGAGCAGCATAAATGAAGTCCCATAAAGAATGGAGATATGTAATTCTTAAAATTCTTGTTACTGATGGATGCAAAACTGAATATGTACTACTTGAACTGAATATGTAGTGCAACAATGCCACTGGCACTCTCCTCAGAGGACACCATCAATGGGAAGAGGTATGGTGCTACCTATCTCTAGAAGGAAATAGATAATATCTTCATTTCTGGATGTCCTGATTTCGTAGCATAGTTAGGACTTATTTTTTGTGTCTTGGGTGAAAAACTGCTAACATTGAGGTCTCTCGCAAGGTTATTATTGAAGGCCATTTGAGAAACAGTATGGCTTTAGTGAATTATAGCTGTGGGTATGTAACATTCATTGTACATGTATTCCAACCATCCACACTCAAAATCTAAAAAAAATGATTTTTTTTTTCTTCTGATTTTTATGTTAAAAAAGCATCATTATAAAAAATTGAAAAATTCTAAAAACAACACCAAAGTGACCATGAGCCTGGCAGGATATGGCCGATTTGGTGTTGTAATCTTGAAACTAATTGTTTTCAGCAAGATTTTTTTTTTTTTTTTTTAAAAAAAATTTTAAATTCTTAAATTGAAGACTTGCCTCTTTTTGTTTTTGTTTTTTTCAATTTTCCCCAGAATGGCTCACCAGAGCTTCAGTTCGTCAAAATAGCTTCAATCTCGTGTTTTAATCCACAGAATGTAGAGGACATGTCAAAATTGGTTTAGGATCACTCCAAAAAACAAAAAAACAGATAAGAAAATGGGAAGAAAGGTCGAAAAAGAGCTCATGTGATCTGGTCCAAAAAAATAGTTGTTTTATGACTGTTGCGGTCAAAATTTTTTGGATACTCGTTATGCCTCCGTATTGGTGTAACAGGTACCCTTTATACTGTTATGTAACCGTTTTGGAACATCTTGGCAGGCATAGTCGGGTCATGGAGGGCTCGTTGCCAGGTCAAAGGCTTAACACGAAGCACCTATACAGATGAAAGGTCATGCTCAAGTAGTTAGCTTAGCTGCATAAAATGGAAACTACTGGTACATGAATGCCTATGTGATTCACGTGCCAACACGAACAGGCCCCACATTGCACCTTAGCACAACCATTGTGTGCTACCCACAAAGGGGAATGTGCGACAATCGATATCTTGAGCTTCCAGTGCTAGATGAGCTTTCTAAGGACTAGTAATTTTTCCTTTCATAAATTCAAGAATATCACTTTTGACTATAAAATACAAATGCCCCTAATTGTCCTTCCTAATCATTATTCCGAGCTTGAAGGCCAACTACCGAAATCTTGTGATGTTATCGCACTTTGTAACATCCTATCATGTATATAGATTCTAGAAACATCCCTCCATGCATCCATACATCCAAATACACACACACACATCATACTTTCATGCATGCATACATATATCAATGCATACATAGGTCTCATATTATAGATGAAACATTACTTTAAAATGTGTAATAGATGTAGGTCATGCAACATCATAAACTATGTGAAAAAAAACTGAACAAGATTTCTGTTTCTTTAGTGTGGGAAACTCTGTCCATCTTTCAAAAATGGGTCTGCGTTCCTTGACAATTGTTTAGTTGCCCAATAAATTGGTTTCTATGTGCCTCGAATATTTTTTTTTTTTTTTAGAATGAGAACACGCTTCTAAAATCTCCTAAATTCCTACTAGTCCTAGAAAACAATACAAAGATGAGAAGTAGTTTCTTAGGCAATCGTAGTCTGTGACTACATATTAATAGCATCCATAGTATGAATAATATTTGGCCAGCAACATTCTGGAGCTTGTCAAGGCTGTCTCAGAGAACAATTCATTATCATTACCATTTCCGTCTTCAACTGTGCTTGCTTTAGGGACATGGGACAACTGAGAGTGCGAACACTTCTGTTTGAAGTTGGTCAGCGATTCTCATCTGCATATCTGTATACATAATTGCACATATCTCCTGTTTAGATGCAAATATGTTGCGCTTTTTTGGATCTTTAAAGCATGGTCGCCAATATATGCGAAATCATGTTCCTTTGGAATGTAAACATGTTTGTATCTTTTGACTTTTATTCAAAATTGTCCTGTTTATCTCATTTATCCTTTGTTAAATCATTAAAATGCCCTAGTTTCTCATATTTCTCTTATTTTAAATCTATCTTACACCTTTCCTTTCTAATTTAGGGCATTGGCCATCCAAAAGGTCATGAACAATTCGATAAAGTTCTTATCGGTCTCCTAAGAAGAGTATTAGACACTAACAAGCGGGTGCAAGAAGCCGCTTGTTCAGCCTTTGCGACACTCGAAGAGGTTTTGTTTTATAAAATGGTGTAATGGTACCTTTCAGTTTTGATTTCGTGTACAACTCAACTTTGACTTGTTTCAATGGCAGGAGGCAGCAGAGGAGTTGGCACCACGCTTAGAAATTATTCTGCAGCACCTTTGTGTGCTTTTGGAAAATATCGGGTTTCTGATAGATCTTTCATGCATCGAATTTAATATTCTGTCATCAATGTGAACATGACCATTGAAGTTTTAATTTACTTGTGTCAAGTATACATGTTTAAGGCATTGTCTTATGTTATTGTATGCTAACATGCTTTTCTGCATTCTTTCCCTTGCGATGTTTAATTATCTTCAGAAGCGTAACCTCCGAATTGTGTATGACGCTATTGGTACTCTGGCAGATGCAGTTGGGAGAGAGCTCAATCAGGTAATGTTTTCTCTTGCTTTAATAGATATGGAGCTATTTTCTTTTCATGATGTGGAAAGGTGGGCCTTACACTGGAATCATATTGCATCTAGTTTTCATTATCATGCAACAACTCTAATGTTGATTCTCATATTTCAATGATTTACCCAAATATCTTGACATTTTGATGCCTCCCTAATCTCCAAGTGGCAACAACTTTCAAATTCTGATAAGGATCTATTTTCGTTACTAGAGTGTTTTACATCGATAGCACAGTATTGTTTATCAACAATGTTGTTGCATAATCTGTAAGCTTCCTCCTTCACCTCATAAGTAGTTTAGCGGTAAGCTTCCTTGTTCACCTCATGACTAGTTAGCAGAAAGTTCCTATGTATATTGTTATTGAATTGCTTCATGCCAACAACTGTATGAATTAATTTTGTAATGCTCCTTAAGTCTCTTATCTTAGAAAATTAGTTTCATCTATAATTTTAGAAAATGGATTTCTGATTGGAAGTAATCTTTATCATTGCTTGATGTTATCTTTAGAAATGGAAATGGTGTATTGCTTTGTTGGCAACTTTGTGGGGCATATGGAGGGAGAATTGCAAGAAATGGAAATGGTGTATTGCTTCTTCCAAGATGGCCTTTTCTCGGAATCTCAAGAATTGCATTGTGAACTTACATAATGAAAATTTCAAACTTTCATTAAAAGCATATGATAGAAACAACATCACTAGGGACATGCTATGGTTACAAAAATCACAAAGGTAAGTCGTTCATCTCATCTCATCGACGGTCTTCCTCTCTTCTTATCTCTATGTGATGAAATTGAGGACCGCAACTCCTAATACCAACATCACCCACCAACTAGTACAGAAGATAGACTCTGCTTTGCCCCAAACTAGCGAAACCCAAAAACAAGAAAGTCCGCCAACCAAAAACAGATATATCCCTTCCTCTTCTGTCCATGCATGTATGTGTATGTGTTTTTTTTCTTTTTCTTTTTCTTTCTTTCTTTAAACAAAAATTAAGGCCAGAAGATCCATCTTCGAAACATCTTTTCAGCCCCTCCCTTAAGAGATATGATCATACATGCATGGAACGGTAATGGTAACAACCACTATAATTTAACGAATTCTATTCAGCCCCAGATGTTTGTGCTTTGCACACGACAAACCTTTTTCTTTTTTTTTTTTTTTCTTTTTCTATTGATTTTTTGCATTTTTCTGAATTCCCTAGTACATGTTTTAGTAGGGAATGATTTGTGTGAGAACACCCATAGCAAATACTTGTTGTAAGTGAATATTCTCCATTTTTTTTCTTTTGATTGGTTGGTGAGGGTGTGTCCCATTTGTTTCTACTTCTTAAAAGCATCTGGGGATCAAATGGGACCCATTTCTCATCACACTTAGATTTTTGTCCTTATGGCAGTAAGATTCACCTACAACAAAGCTCTGTCGCTATTAGTGCTTCTTATGCCATCATTTCCATTATGGAACATTCTAAGTTGATGCTCACTGTCAAAAGATTAGATTTTGGTATTCTTGCTAATGGATCCTTGTGGGACATGATCCTCCCGCATAAGCTCATCAGCATGGCCGATCGATGTGAGGGCCATCCTGGCAGAATCATCCACAGCTTCTCTAGCAGATGGCGTACCACACCCGATCATCGATCATCATGAAAAAATGGCAATGAAATATTTGTAGCATATGCCCTATACTTATAGTTTTCTGATCTTAATCATAATTTTCTCGTTGTTTTCTTAATTTTCAAAATCTATCTTCCAGTGACAGCCAATTCTCTCTGAATTTTTCTTTTGAACTAGTTCCACATCTCTTATATTTGCAAGAGTAATAGACAAGCCCCTCGAGAACAACGACGATTTCGTCTGGGCAATCGAGACTCCACTTGCAGGGAAATTCATCATCGACGTTGAGTTCCTCAATTCGAAGATTGCAGATCCAGTAGTATGTTCATCTGTCCTTCCTTGTTTTCTTATTTCTAGTATCCATAATTAAGCACGTGGCCAATAAGCAGCCACATGTCGATGGATTTAAATAGGTAGGACATTGAACCCCATATTCAGATATGTTGGCTCCACTACTTATTTATACCAATTAAATATTTGTGTGCTTAACAAAACTCATTTACTTAAATCTACGTTTGAAGAAACAGAAACCATGTAAATTCGAACCTTGCGAAGACTACTACTATACAATCTGAGCTCAAATAGCTTATAGCAAATAAGCTGATGAAATACTATACAATCTAGTCTAAAATGCATCAAGATACTACTAACAACATATCACTCGTGTTTTTTTTTTTTTTCCAATGGTTCATGAATATAGTTTTTTTTTTGTCTCTAATTGCAATGTATTTAAATTATCTTTAATTGCAACACATGCTTCATAAATAAGCAGTTTATTGTTTTAAAATGCAGACAAGTTTGGGAATCCTCCTTTGTTGGAGGTTGTCAAGGCCAGGCATGATAAAGTTGCAACTCTCCTTGTAAAAAAAATGGTGCAATTTTGAACTTGGAAGATGTCGGAAGCTATCTTTATAAAGTTGTAACGGAGAGCAATGTCAACCTTCATGACCTTTTTATGAATTCCTAGGTGAGAATTTGGGGTAGAAATATTGCTTCTTCTGCTAAAGACTTGGTTACAAATCCTTTCTTAAAAAGCTAGGCAGTTCATATGAACTTAGAATCTTTGTTTTTATGAAAGAATTTTTTTTTTTTTTTAGTTGAAGTCATCAGCCTGATCTTTTTAATTGGTTCGATTATCAGAATCCCCTCAAATGGAGTTCAAAATAGCAACATATTAAGGTATGTCCCTTTCTTAGTTTTCGTCATGTCATAGTTTAAGTACATGAACTGTAATTTGTAATGAATTCCCGCTTGTTGAGTTTTCTCTTTGATAGAGTGAAGAAGAAGAGTGTGGATTTCATTTTCCATTGTTCTTTATACTTGGAAGTTGTGTTTAATATTGCTCAAGTCATTAGGGTATAACCCATGTATGGAGGATTTCATGTTTCCATGCTTGAAGTACCAACCAAAAACAGAGTTACTCAAACCTATGATTGGTCATGAATCATGATGTGAGCTTTTCTGTTATTTGGATGGCAAAGAACCATCAATTCAACAAAACAATTGTTAATATTTTTTATAGTTGTTGTTGTTCTTGTTGTTATTGGGGCATGTTGATGAATAGTTCTGATTGTTTTTTCATTTTTGATGGTTAATTTCTTCATCACATACCATTAATATCATAATGTTAAGTCAGGAAAATGACTAGAAATCCTTTTTTTTCTTTATTAAAATTGTCTGACATGTTTTTAATTGTTGTGTTTCAAATGGTTGCAGGGGAAAGGAAGTGCGTTTTGTGCTGGTGGTGATGTTCTAAATATGGCCCATTTCGTAATCACCAGTAGATGTCTCTTTTCTAGCCTGCGACAATTGACAAGATATAATACATTGCAATAGATTTTTTTTATTTTTTATTTTTTTGGTGATATTAAGTCAATGTACCGAACGTTTTATGAAACTCAATTTTGGATCTTTGTTTGATGATTTTTACTCTATTGCTATCGACTACTTTCATTTTTTGGAGAATTGAGCATTGTTAATGACAATTGTAGTGCTTGGTTTTTTAATTAATCAAATCATGGGAGCTAATGATTAAAGATGTTAGTCGGGCAGGCTAAATCCATTTTTAGTCTCAATTTTGCCTCAGTTACCTAAATTGACACTACAACTCCCGTGGCTAAAAGCTTTAGCCTCGGTTGTTGAGAGTCGAGGTTAAAAATAGATTTAGCTTCAATTGGAGGCAATTGGGGCTAAAATTTGGATTTAGTCTCAGTTAGAAACAATGGAGGCTAAAATTTTGATTTAGCCTCATTTTGAGAAAACTGAAGCTAAAAAGGTTCTTTTAGCTTCACTTGAAGAACTGAGGCGAAAAGTCATTTTAGCCTCGGTTGCTAAAACTGAGGCTAAAGCCTTTAGCCACGGGGGTTTCAACCCCGGTTTGAATAACTGAGGCAAAAATGAGGCAAAAGGCTTTAGCCTCATTTTTAAACCTTTTTAGCCACAGTTTTGAACTGAGGCTAAAGCCCCCTTTTCTTGTAGTGGAAACACGGAAGGGACGACTCGCAGCATCCTTGCCAACAAGGCACATCCGTGTTAGATCCAGACCATTAATTTGATGGGGTCCACCGTCACTAAACATGAGGTCAGTTCTATTATAAGGTGGGCCATTCATGTATGAAAATATGGATGGTTAGAACAGCCTATGGTGTTAGAGGGAAGGATAGGTGAGTCGACAGCTACACGCCTGCACTTCCTTGCACAGCACGTAAGCACATCTGTTCGCGCCTCAACTTCCGAGTTGTACGAACGGCTCACATGAGATCAATATTACAAGGCCCACAATGATGTATTTATTATATCCATACCATTTATCTATTTTTTGTGAATATTTTAGAGCATATGAAAAAAAAAAGTGAATCATATCTAAAGCTCAAATAGACCACACCGAAAATAGCTGCGAGGATAATGATTTTCACCGTTAAAAAAATCTATCCGAATCGTACCCAACTCGATCCGACTCGGTTTTCTTGACCGAGTCGAACTCGATTCGGGTTAGGCCAACTGCGCATCAGATCGGTTCGGATTCGATGTCCTAGACTTGGCCCCGGATCGGATCGGGTTCGAGTCGAACCATGTGAATTTCGGACCTAATCGGGTTGAACCAAATCCGATCCGACTCGGTCCAATGCCTACCTCTACCTGTATACCTGTAAGATCTTTTATTGACTTGTTTCCAATGTTGGTATGCCTGCAACATATCGGTTTAGTGAGCATCGATCACGGACTCTGTTTTATAACCGCAATGACCCGATACCTATATTCTAGTGATCGCGTGCGTGTTGCGATGTCAATGTTGTGTTATATATATCTGATGTAGAGCAGATTACAGACAGTTTCATAGCCAAGATGGATAAGAAAAGGGCCAGTCAACGACAGAAGTGATTTGAACCGTCGGAACTTAAAACAGACGTATCTCGCAAACCGGAATGAGCTATCGGACGTACCATACATGATTTTGGGGTAGGACGAGTTACTTTAGCCACCTAACCCACTGTGCCAGGTTTCCCACACTGAATTTGCTAAATACCATCAGATCAATGATCAAATTCATGTTTTTGTTTCATTTTTACTATTTATAATAAGTTTTAATTTGACTATAACTCTTCATCTGTTGGGGTTTAAGAGTTGTGCCCAACATGAAAAGTTCTTAGAATAATTAGGAGAACAGCATGGTGACGTAAAATAGGACACTTACTATTTTTGGCCGAAAACCATGCGCACTAGTGGGAATCACGACCGTCTATAAAATAGTAAGTTTACTATTTATAGTAAGTCCCAAATTCTAAGAGTTTTAGTTGTAGTTTAATTCTAAAACTTCTTCCATGGCTTAGTATCCCTATTTAAAGGTTGTAATCTCATTTTTCATCATCAATCAAATTATTTTGAATTTCTTAGAATTATTTCTATTTTCTTCTCCTCGTGGATTCGAGGTTTCTTTGTGAGAAGTCCAGAGAAGTTCATTGGATTTAGAATAGTTATCCCCTTGAGGAAGATGGCGCTTGACCTCACATCCTTCCCTGCGTCAATATCCCATTGCGATACTCGATTTAGGAGTTATGCATGTTTGCATAATTGAAGTAGCATGCATTACAATGCATGCATGTGTGGCGAGTGGGACTCACTTGTAAGAAATCCTAGCGAATCCCAATTCAATCATATTTTTTAACTCTAAAATGCCTCCCCACCACCTTTTTCATTCTTTTGTTTTCCCATCACACCACCCTCCACCTAAAGACTAAAACACCATATAAAGTAGCCCCTACAACACCCTATAAAGACCATGCTACCCCTACCTTTCTTCAATTCCCAATGCAAGCAAGTCCTAAAATTCTAACCTTACCCCCCTCTACCCTACCACCTTTTTTCACTTCCCCATGCTATCAGATCCTCTCATGTCACTTTCCTTCCCCATTCTACCCCTCCTTTCATTTCCTCCCTTCTCTATCCCACTTTTGTCTACAGACCCCCAAGTACTCCAAACTCCCTATGTATTCCACCATTTGCTTGGAAATGAGAGAGAAAAGAAAGCGAGAATACGAGAGAAAGAAAAGAAAAGAAATAGAGAAAGAGAGATTAGAAGAGAGTGAGAGAGAGAGAGAGAGAGAGAGGCTATGAGAGAATTAGTGGAGATTAGTGGGGGATGTAGTTGGGCACGAACCAACATGACTCGCCTAACTTGACTCGTTCAACTTGTTCGGACCCGACTTGACACGAACCGAATGGGTGAGTCGGTCCGAACCGAGTAGGCTTCACCCAATCCGAACTCAAACCGAGTCAAGTTTGAGTTACCCAGTAACTCGACCCAAAACTCGATCCGGTTAGACTCGACTCGGATTCAGGTATCTCTAACCCTATACACCACAACCGACCTGATCCCAAACTCTCTCTTCCTCCCTCATCCTCCTTCTCTTCCAAGTCCAACAACCACCCACCACTATCATCACCCTCCCTCTCTCCCTCCTCTCTCTCTCTCTCTCTCTCTCTCTCTCTCTCTCTCTCTCTCTCTCTCTCTCCTCTTCAAAGTCCAATAGCCGCCCGACAACCACCCACCACCACCATCGGATTCACCACCGTCCTCCTCTCTCTCCTCTCCACTCCCTCACTCCCTCATCTCTCCATCCAAATCAATGCTAACTCAAACCGACTCAGTACATTTTACTGGCTCAGACTTGGTCCCGATTAGTCTAGGCCAGACCCGGATTCAGTTCGGTTCAGGCATGCTGGACTTGGTACCGAGTCGAGTTGAGTTTGGGTCAGGCCTATTTCAAAACCAGATCGAGTTAGGTCAGCCCTAAGTCAGTCTGACTCGACTCGATGCCCATCTCTGGTGGTGGAGGCTTGCTTGGAGGTGATTTGAACCATTCGATCCATCCTTCATGTGAGTGCAGGGGTCGATCAACTTTTCGATCTATCCCTTTCGTTTGATAGTGAGCCATTGGAGTGGGTCCCATTGTTATATGTGTTTTATCCATGCAATCTTGCCATTTTGAGGAGGTGGGACCCACCCATCGATACTGTCTAGCATGGACAGTGTGTGGTCCACCTTGATGTTTGTTTTGTAAACAATGTGGGCCCCATAGTGGTGGGGGCACACCATGTGAACACTCGTTTTTTCTCCTTTCAATGGTCCAGTGGAGCCCACCTAAGGTGGCCTACGCTATCACAGCATGACCCCACTATGCGGCCCACTGTGACATTTATTTTCCATACAACCTATGGATGAAGTGTTATCTGGATGGTGGGAAATGTAAGATTAATTTTCTTTAAAGCTTCCCTGGGCCCACCATGACCTAGCTAAGATGATGGACAAAGTGGATCTTCAAGGTGGACCCCACCTACTTCGAAAACACCCAAAAAAAATACAAAAATAAAAATAAAAGGGGCAGTTGTTGCCGCTCGTAGCAAGTAGCATCCTAGAGACGCTATTGCGCCAACACTAGCAGATGGGGCTACCTTAACCCAAGAGTCACGAGGTAGGGCCCATTGTGGCCCCACCATGATGTATGTGTTCCATTCATGCCGTCCATCCAACTGTCCAAATCATTTAGGACCCATCCCCCCCCCCCCCCCCCCCCCCCCCAAATCCAAAACTTGGATATGCTTTGTTTTTAGTACACCCACCAAGGCCATGGCCTTTCCCATGGTTAAAATCGATGGCCACCTATGGTAAACACCTACATCATGGTGGGACTCCACAATGGACTCTCGCCACGTAGTAAAAGCCGCTCCCCAAACTGTTTGTCCATTTGATTAGTATAGCGGGTCACAAGCCTTGTGGGCGGTTCAAAATTTAGACTGATTTAAACTCTGGTGGACTATAGTACTGGAGACCATTGATGTCCGATGTATTTTCCCACAACGTGGGGTCTGTTGTGAGGGTCCCACCTTGATGTATTTATTTTTTCCACGTTGTCCATTTATATGGCAAATTATTTTTGAGTATGGGTCCCGTTTTTGGGGCGCAGATTAGGTACTACCTCCGCCCGTCTGGAGCTCAGGACTGGCTGGACGTGTAACCCATTGATTAGTGGAGAGTGGTTACATCATATGGCAGACGACGTGTCAACAAACAGAGCCGTTAGCTCACGTTTATACTCGGTCACTGAGAACCCCAACCGTCTCCTTTTTTTTTTTTAGCTTTCTACCTTTTTCCGTGCGCAGAGCAGCGAGGCTCGCTACTAAAGTAACGTCGCCGAGTTTTGTGGGCCCCATAATGATGTATGCGTTGTATCCACACCGTCCATATATTTGGAGAAATCATTTTAGGACATGATACAAAGAATAAGGCAGATCAAAGGCTAGAGTGGACCCCACCACAAAAAACAGTGGGGAGAGTGATGCCTACCATTGAAACCTTCCGAAGGTCCACCATGATGTTTATTTGAGATCCAACCTGTTCATGTATTAACTCAGACATGAAAGAAAGGAAAACACAAATAGCATCTTGATCAAAAACTTTTGTTGCCCTTACAACTTTTTGATGATAGGCGTCGCTCTCTCCACTATTTTTGTATGGTGGGGTCCACTCGAGATTTGGATCTAACTCATTGTTTGGAACATGATCAAATATGATCTCTCCAAATAGATGGACGGTGTGGATACAAAATATATGTCATGGTGGGGCCATAGGACTGGGTTACGTCACTTCATAGCGAGTATGGCTGTTCAATCCACGCACCAAATAGATAGCGTGATTTCGAAGAAACCAAATACAACTATGAAATCGGATTGCGTTATTGTATTGAGTAAACTCTATTGGGCCCACTATGAATTCATATGTTTTATCCACGCTGTCTATCTGATTTTTCAGATCATTTTAAGGGTTCAACCCAAATTTAAAGTATATCTAAAGCTTAAATAGACTACAGGAAACAGTGGAATTATTTATTTCCACCGTCGAAACCTTTCTAAGGCCCAATGATGTCTGTTTGTCATCCAAATGGTTCATAAGATCACAATGACATGGATGAAGGGAAAACACAAATATCAGCTTGATCTAAAACTTATGTTGCCTCCGAAGAATTTTTCAACAGTAGATGTCAATTCACACTGTTTCCAGTGGTGTGGTCCACTTGAGATTTGGATATGCCTGATATTTGGGTTAAAGCCCTAAATTTAGGTGATAAAATGGATGGACAGAGTTTATACAATGCATGAATGGCAGTGGACCCCATAGAGTTTATTCAGTACGGTTAGTGTACATTAGTCAGTAAGTAATCCGCTTCTTGCAATTATCCGGATGGGATTCACGAATTAGCTACCAAAGTGACTTCACCAACTTCTGTAGGCTCACCATGATGTATGTTTTATATCCACACTGTCCATACATTTTGAGAGATAATTTGAGGGCATGATAAAAAGAATGAGGCAGATCCAAGGCTATAGTGGACCCCACCACAGAAAACGGTGGAGAGAATGACGCCCACAGTTGAAACCTTCAGAAGGTCCACCATGTTATTTATTTCAGATCCAACCTGGTCATGTGCTAAAGTAGACATGAAAGAAGGAAAACATATATATCTGCTTGATCGAAAACTTTCATGGCCCTTAGAACTTTTTAATGGTGGGCGTCAATTTTTCCACTGTTTTCTATGGTGGGGTCCACTGGAGTTTTGGATCTAACTCATTCTTTGTATTATGCCCTAATATTATCTCTCCAAATGGATGGACGGTGTGGATACACAACATACATCATGGTAGGGCCCACATAAGTCGATGACATCAATTCAGTTGAAGACGGAAAAAAAAAACGTTTGGATTTTTTTGGAAAACTCCGTTCCGTTTGATGACGTGTCACTGCCATCTGACGTAACTACTCTCCGCTAATCAATGGGCTACACGTCCAGCCCGTCTTGAGCTCTGGACGGCAGGGGTAGTACCGAATCTGCGCCCCCGTTTTTGGGTGCACTCCAAGGAAAATGGTGGTGATTTAATGCATTGCATTGAAAACTTCCTAAGATTCACTATTATGTTTATTAGCTATATAACCTGCCATGTGAAGCCCGCTATGGACCCCACCATGTTGTAAGGGTTCTATCCAGGCCGTCCCTTGTTGGACCACCTGATGTATGTGTTTTATTTAAGACGCACAACGAGTGTGGCCCGTTGGGGAACCCTACATGTTGCATGTTTTATTAACACTGTCCATCTATTTGTCGGTTCATTTTAAAGCATGGACCCAAAGGTGCGGCAGATCCATGGCTCAGGTGGACCCACAGTAGACCTTGGGGCCTACCCACGTTGTCCATCATGTGGGCTGCCTTAGGAGCATCCTTTGGGGCCTGATGTGACCACACTATGTTATATATGTTTATCTACACCTTACATCTGTCTTGCGGCATGGACCAGATTGTTTAGGCAAATTTTTAGGTCCTAAGACTATGTACACTACTATTGAGGCCCTTTAAAGATCCATTGTTTTTTATTTTTTATTTTCTACGCACACACCTTCACATCCACACACACACCACAATGGGTACTCAAACCCATGACCTTAGAGTTGAAACTCTTGTGAGTCTACCGCTGAGCCATGAGTCTATCCTTGTGTATATATGGGCTGCATTCAGCTGTACCCTCCCACGTTGAAGTCCTTATAGGGCCGACCAAGATCCTTCATGGACTCCATTTTATATACACTTTTATGACCCGTTACAAGGTCCATTCCCATATAACACACACCTATGATGCAGCAGTGACCGACTCCCACCCTGCACGTTCATATAGCTTATTCGAATGTTTATTTATGGTCCAGTGTGTGATGCTACTAAAGATTCATTATTTAGGCCCATTCATGAGCCATGCATGGTTTGGATATGGGCCATCATGTCGGCCCTAGGATCATGATTATGCCACTAGATTAGAGGCTAGGTTAAGAGTCCTGATTGGACCCTTGAATTGTAAACATGCTCGCTCCGGGTGGGCCCTTAGCTTGTAAAGCCCACCTATGGTAGGAGCGTGGACCATAAGGGTTGGATCCAAGGGGACCCTACCTAGGCCATACATTGTTATTAAATGAGAACACACACACACACACACACACACACACACACACACACACACATATATATATATATATAATGAGTGATGTGGTGGATAATATGTTAGCATATTTAGCCTGATGGTGTGACATGGATAATATGCTTAGTGTATTGGATACTATGCACATAAATGAGTACCTATATATGGATTATAAATGATCATGATAACGTACGCCCGACCATGGGGCCACGGATGTTACTCACATCTAGTTACCTAATACAGGGCAAACTTATAGTTATAAGCCTTATGGGTTAAGGCACTTAGTTGACCCGTATGAGACGAGGTCGCCCACATGTTACACAATTCATATGACTAATTCATCAATGAGGGGGGAGCTCATTTAGAGGTCGACCATTCCCCATGACTTTCTACTGAAATCAAGTCAAGAACATGGGGGGTCTTATGCATGGTTAACCTATCTATGGATGAACCAAAGAGCTCGCACTGCGACCCATTTTTTCTTCACTTGCAGGTCTGACCCATTCATGGAGGGAAATTTTCTCTCACTCATCCCCATGGCGCTGCCAGAAGACTATATAGACGACATTGGTCTTACATGTGGTTGGCCTTCATGGACTTTTGGCCCCTTAGGGCTTCATTGGCTCTCTCCGCTGCCCACATGGGTCTAAGCATATGATTGCCTTCATGGGCTTTTTAAGGCCATTGGCTTTTCACTGCCACTTGCATAATATTCAACAAATTGCCTATATGATAGGTCTTATGCGTGGTTGGCCTTCATGGTTACTCACCGCTACCATAAATGATAAATCGCCATCGCTGTTCATATAAGACTTACGAGTGGTTGGCCTACTTGGGCGCTCACCGCTGCCGTAAATGATAAATCGTTATTGTTGATGATATAGGGCTTAAGCGTGGTTGGCCTACTTGGGCGCTCACTGTTGTCGTAAATGATAAATTGCCATCGTTGATTATATAGGGCTTATGTGTGAATGACCTACTTGGGTGCTCACCATTACCGTAAATAATAAATTGCCAATATAATCAATCCGATTCGGCGGTGCAATCATCGATGGTCAATAATGATTGATAATTGGTGATATCATTGATGGCAACAGCAGGTGATGATACCTGTCCGGAGATAATATTATTTCGGTGGTGGCCGGTGATAATAATAATTCATTTCGGCGGTAATATAAGCTTGATAGCGATCTGCAATAATAATATTCCACAGTTAGTGATAATTGGTGTAATGGGCTATGATCGATAATGATTTGTGATAACAACGATAGTCGACGATGTTTCCTTATAATTTATAGACGACCTCTGTTCCTACTAGACTACATGGTTTTCGGCCAAAAATAGTAAAAGTTCAATTTGGCCCAACCACATTATTCTCTTAACTTTTCTAAGCCCTTTTCATGTTAGGCAAGACTTCTACAACTCAAAGGATGAAAAGTTATACTCAAAATAAAACTTACTATTTATAGTAAAAATAAAACTAAATGGGACTTTGACCATCGATCTAATGGAATCTTGCAAATTTGACATGGGAAACCTAGCATAGCCGGGTTGGTTGGCTTAAGTAGGTTCTCCTACCCCAAAATCATATATAATATGTTTAAAAACTTATCCCATTTTGCGAGATATGACTGATTTAAGGTCTTGATGGTCCATATCATTTCTACCTCCGATCGGGCCTTCTCTTATCCATCTTTGCCATGAAAGTGTCTGTGACCCACTCTACATCACTCCCCTCCACTTCAAAAGAACTTGAGCTCGAGTTCTTGTCCATCTTCGGTTTATGATACTCATTCAGGTTTGCAACGTTGAAAATATGTGAGATCTTCATGTCATTTGAAAGATCAACAACATAAGCGTTGTCATTGATCTTTCGAAGGATTAGTACCAGTCTAATCTTCTTGTTTTTCAACTTGTTGTAGGTACCAATTGGAACTCCCTTCTTGTGTAAATGAACCATAACATTGTCTCCCACTCAAACACATTTTGTCATCGATGCTTGTCGACTTGCTTTTTATACTTGTTGTTCAAAGCTTATAACTTAGCTTGCACATCTGCATGAATGCCCACGATTTGGTTCTCCATATGTTCTGCTATAATGCTCATGCCCGGGAGCTTGGGCAAATGGACCAAGTCAAGTGTGTGGCGGGACACTCGACCATAAATAATCTAGAATGGAGACTTCCCCATCGAGTGGTTCACAATATTGTTGAATGCAAACTTCACTTGAAATAATGTCAAATCACACTATTTCAGCTTAACACCCAAAATATACCAGAGGAGGTTTCCTAACATGCGATTCACAACTTTAATCTGCCCATCGGTGTGCGGGTGATAAGCACTACTGAACTAAAGTCGCGTACTAAACCGATTTCATAAAGTCTGCTAGAAGTGGATAATAAACTTCATGTCATGAACAAAAGTAATGGTCATGGGAACCCTATGTAGCCGCATGACATATATGAAGAATAGATTCGTAACGTGTATTGCATCGAGGGTCTTTTTACATGTGATAAAGTGCGTTATCTTTGAGAAATGATCTAACACCATAAATACCAAATCCATGTTGTATTGTGTTCGTGGGAGATTAAGAACGAAATCTATAGATAAGTCCTCACAAGGGCCGTCAAGCACAGGTAACGGGGTGTAGAGGCACATAATCTAAAACTTCTCATTGGAGGTCTAATAAACATGACAACGCTACACTGCTTTACCCACGACACGTACCAATTACGGCCAGTAATACTGTTCCTCAATAAGAGCCCATGTCTTATCTCGCCCAAGCTATCCACTAAGGTTACCTCCATGTAGTTCTTGGTAATCCATTGCCTCATGGAACTTTGGAGGATGCATAGTTAATTCCCTTTAAAGAAAAAACTGTCTTGCATATGTAGGTCATTAGGATGACCCTCTTGGACACCTCATCCATGCATTCTTGAAGTCTTCATGCTCGACATACAACTTCTTGAGACAGTGAAAGCCGACCACCTCATTGCTCATCAAAACCAGTATTGATGCATGCCGACTAAGTACATCGGCTACCTTGTTCTTCTGCCCTGACTTGTGCTTCAGAACGAACGTGAATTCCTGTAAAAATGTGACCCATGTAGCATGCACACAGTTAACGTTAGTTTGACTATTAATAAACTTTAAGACTTGATGGTCAGTGTAGAGAATAATCTCTCTTCAAATCAGATAATGTTGTCAATGTCACAACGCTTGAACCATTGCATACAGCTTAAGCTCATATGTCGATGTAACGCCCAGAATCTTCAGGACTCGAGTACACGACCCGTTTCCCAAAAACCCGAGTGTTAACCTTAAAGGATGGTCAAATTCAAGTGTACATTTTTTTCCCTTCATCAGAGTAAGCAAATGAACGTAGTATGGACAAATCGACATAAAGGAAAATTTTATTATCATTCAAGTATACAAGAAGCAGCCCACAATGACTTATACAAACCAATGTCTCAGAATTTAACAAGTACAAGATTTACAAGAATTTAATACATGAAGAATAATAGAAAGCATATAAATATAAGTTGCCAGATCACGCAGCTCCTCCAGGAAAATATGGCCATGCATCCTTAGCGATCGTACCCTGCTCCTCATCAAATCTGAACATGCATATCACTAAAGCCACATGTATTACCTGTACAGTTGTATATTTGATGGATGAGTGACCAACTCAGTGTGAATTCCCTTCAAGATTACACACCACTGCATTAGGTAAGCATAGTTATAAAACAAAGCATACAAAACAATACATGATGCAGGTCTTGTTAGATGCATGGATGCGTGAATGCAATCATCGCCCCGGGGATGCTCATCCGTGTGGACAGTGGGCTGTCACCCATGTAATCATCGAACCTGGGAAATATCAACCAGTCGGAATCATCGAACCTGGAAAACATCATCTAGTCGGAATAATACGTGCCATGTATGAATGATTAGCCAAGTCATTATTAGTCCATTTACAACCAACCAATTTAGATAAGCTCAAAGGTCACTACGGGGAGCACATGGCCTAGGGTAGGCCGACAGCTTGAGCATAGTATCCCATGACTACCATCCCCAGCCCATGAGGCTACCATCTTAGAATGTTTAATGGAACCCCATCGACTAGTGGCCAATCATATTACAATATATGGGGCTTACCATCACATGGTTGCACGGTATAAAACATTGAACCCATATAGGAAAAATACCAAAACAAAACCACGTAGGGCAAGTATTAAAATATACCGCATAGGGCGAATATCAAAACCATACAATAAAGACTATCCTTGAAAACCATTAGGCACAACAACCCTGGATGGTAGGCCCACATCAATGATCCATCTAGACTACCACACAATAACCACCAAGTCAAAGGTCCATTGCGATCACAACTAGTCAAGTTACATCCCAAGTATGGTTGTACATTCATATGTGGGAAGTTCCCACTAATGTACCAGTTTAAGTTCCATAAGCAATCCACAAGCATGAATAAATATGCAGGATAATTATAAAGTATGTAATACAATAATTCAATTTTCACCAGCTAACACATGTGATTATAAATGGAGATATCAATTATGAATTTAAATAAAAACTATGACTTAAGTTAATGAGAAGATGGAAAGCTCAAGGGGAAGAATCATCACCTTATAGTTAGATCACCTACCAGTGTCGCAAAGTGCTTGCACCTTTAGAATTGAATCCTAACACAATTCATGCACTTGTACCGTTAGTTCCAAGTTCTACATACCACCTAGGATTTAAGATTGTAACCTAGGATTATCTTTTAGGGTTTTTAGGGTAGAATTAGGGTTTTATCTTAAGGTTTAGCTATAGGCTTTAGATTCTATGATTTGAATTCTACTTAGTATATTAGTTAAAATTAAATCTTGATAATTACAAGAATACTATTAGCGTTAGGGTTATAACTCATATCTGCTACTATGTTAATAATGATAGTTCATAAACTCATATAAAATATACCGATATTAGATTCTACACCTAGATCCAAACTCAACACCAACAAGAGTATCGACTTAGGGTTTAGATTACCTAGGTCTAAGATTTCGTCTTAGAATTTAATTAAATGCTTAGATCTTAGGATTTGAATTCTGAATCATTAATATTATTATTATTATTATTATCATACTATGGATCAATTAATATTCACATTAATGATGGTTCATAAGTTCGTACTTGAATGTACCAACATTCTCATAATAGCTAATATTTTCTTAGATAATACAAGTAATAATAATAATAGAATTCCTACAAATAGTGTTATAATAAGGACTAATGCCATTAATGCTAAAAGTTTCAAAGCGATTGTTAATATTAGCAATATACTTGATGTTAGTTAACAAGGCATTAATAGTTATCGTAATAAAATGAATAGCATGCTCCAATCACTAACGATAATATTTAAGGTAGGCAAAACAAAACTTAGATATTTAATAATGATAATCTTTATATATAACGACTAATATTGTTATAGAAAATCTACTACCGGTCATCCGAATAAAATCTTAACAATTCTAATGATGATTGTGGTAATAACAATATAGCCGAAATAATCTTTATATGGGAAGGAAATATGGCTCACCTAGTCGACTCAGTTCGAGTCGAGTTGACTCGGTTCAACACAACACCACCTTCTTTCTTCTTTCTCCCTTTCTTTTCTTTCTTTCCTTTCTTGTTCTCTTTATTTTGCTGGAAGGTCCAGCCATACCTGGACTAGGCCCAAGTCTAGCTAGACTCGGAGGGTCCCAGCCGAGTCAACTGGAAGCAACCCTATCCACCCTCTCCTTCTTCTTCTCTTTCTTCTCTTTATTTTCACCATCTAGCAGCTGCTGGACCCAACCAAACTCCTGTTGGCTCGACCCTAGCTTGAGCTCAACAATAGCTTCTCCCCGGCCTAACTCGGTGTGGGAGCACGGTCGCACCTTTCCCTCCTAGTTTTCTTCCCTCACTTTTCTTTCTCCTTTCTTCCTTTCTCTTCTCCTTACTGGAAAAATACCCAGGCCCGCACTCAACTGAGTCTGGACCCGGACCAAGCTCATGTCGGACAGCAGCCTGACTAGGTTCGGTTTGAGCAGTTGCCGCAGAGTGCAGCCATACCACCCGCATTCTCTCTCTCTCTCTCTCTCCAATTCTTTCTTCCTTCTCTCCTCATTTTCTCTTTCTGCTTTTCTTCTTGGAATGCCCAACAACAGTTCTGGACTCGACCAGCACCTGGGTCGCGCTCGACTTGGTGATGAGTGCAACAGCTGCACTCACCCAGATTTTCTTCCTCCTTATTCTCTTTTGCTTTCTCTCCCTCAGTCCTTTCTTTTCTCTTTTCTTTCTTCTTATCGTGCTAGAGACTCAGTGTGGTACGAATCGGACCAACTCGGACTGCGACTCAGTGCCGTTTAAACGAGGAAGATGCCCGAGCTGCAATGGCAAATCTCGAACGGAGGCTCCCTCCTCCAATCCGATAACATGGGATGGTTCATATGGACTGTAAGAAGCTTATAGATAGGCTTTCTCAAAGCTCTAGGATCGTTTGGGCGGTGGGTTCGGGAGGAGGAGAAAACGGCTAGTTTCATGGCTGCGGTTGCAAAAATAGAGGGTGAGCTAATGTTCCTCGATCTGCGCGCCTTATATGCTCACCCTAATCTTCCCTGAACTGTCGGAACAACAGCAAGTGGTCTGGATCTCCTTTGTCTGAAACCACCTCCAAAACAGTGGGTGGAATGGAGACCAGTCGTGGTTTCCTCTCTCTGGTATTGAGGGAGCCCTAAACCAGTTTCATGGACGGCTAGGATTCCCTTGTCTTGAACGGTGGAGATGCAAAGGTTGGACGTTACACGGATAACCCTACCTGCAACACAACAGGTTTCTATTTCTGGAAACTTTGTGTTTTTAGGACTATTTGCGTCAGTTCTTATGTGTACATGCCAGAAAATGGGATACAATAGTGGGGTTTTGGTTGTGCGTGTGTCCTCTGTCAGATGGACGGTTTGGATCCTTTAAATGGTCAGCGTGGGTGGGCTACTGATCGATCGAAATTGGACATTGTTTCGTCCGCTCTTTCAAACAACGAAAAAGAAGGGAAATCCCTCCTGTTTTTAGGAATGTCGGGTCAGCGCTCGGTTTGAGTGCGCTGACCGACCAGTGCACCGCAGGATCACACCTGTTGGTGTACCTAGTGGCCTAATAGTGGGGCCCACATGATGTTTTAATGAAATCCACTTTGTTCGTAAGGCTCTGTAGGCCTAACTGGGTCCTTTGACCAAAGATGCGGTAGATATAACTCTTAAGTGGGCCATACTTCTTAGTTTAGGGTCTTTCTTGGGGGTTCTCGTCGATTCGATGGTCGGATCATTCTGAAGTTGAACGTCAAGGGTTGGCAAGGTCCAAGGGACAATTTATAAGCCTTTCATCCTATATTACTAACCAATACAAGTATCAATATAGATTTCATCACTTTGGTATACTACTTGAAATTAAAATAATTAAAATCTCATGCATATATATATATATATAATATTTTAACATGAACATTCTACCATATACATGCTATTGATCACCTATTTATTAATATGAAATTCATAATATACAATATCATATTATACCTACATATAAATTGAAAATAGTACAATATCATATTTGAAATCACATTGTTAAATACTCGATTTTATTTAAAATATCTAACAATTTTTTTTTGCATATTTATGAAGGATATTTAATGCTACACTAATATTTATAATTCAATTATACATTGTGAAATTACCACTCATTATGTTTATTCAACATAATATTATTTTCAAAATATTTTATATACATTAAATATATACGTATCACCATATTCCATACATTTTAGGTAAATTATTAAAATACATCTATAAAGTTTGATCTATGTTTACACAAAATAATGTACTTATGAAGTATCATCTGATGTCTAGATGGTTTGATTTATTTATCAAGTGATTGAAATTTTAATACAAGATTTATTTGATGATGTAGTGGTCTTTACATTCAGGTTTATGCTAGGACATGGGGACATTTAATTTAATTAGACTGGTGTTTATACTAAGCTAGATTTTGTGGCAACACCCGAGTACTGAAAAGTATGGGGTGTTACAGTCGACCACTTCTTTTAGACTTCGTTGAGCTTCTTACCGTAAAAGGCTATCGGCCTGCCATCTAGTGATAAGAATCCTCCAATTCCGACATATGAGGCATCACACTCAACCTCAAACATCTTATCAAAACTAAGAAGAACCAAGACTGGTTGTGGACAATTGATGCTTGATTTGAACAAATCTCTTATCAGCCTCATCGATCCACTGAAACGGTCCTTTTCATACAATCTGTAATAGGTCCGACTATAGTGCAGAAATTCTACACGAATCATTGATAGAATGTCACCAACCTGTAGAAACTCCTCACTTCATGAATGTTCGTCGAAATCGTCCATTCCCTGATGGTTCACACATTTTCATCATCCACATAGATGCTCGTGGACGTCACAATAAATCTTAAGAATAACAAGCTATCCGTGAAAAAACTGTACTTCTTCAAGTTAAGGTATAACTTGTTAACTGTCAGGACTTGCAGCGCCTGCTTGAGATGTTTGTTGAGAGTCAAATATTGCATATTTAACCCTTCAATTACATTAGCTTTTCGGTTATATTAGTGCTAACTCGATTTAATTATATGTGTTTTAATTATGCGAGGTAATTTGGAAGCTTATGATGAATATGCAATTAAAAGGATGGATTTAGAGCTCAAAAGAAGATAATGAAGAATTAGAGATTTCGAAGTCATTAATGAAGATTTCACATATTAAAGATCTAAGTAAACCAAGTGAGGAATGAAGAGAATCGAAGATTTGAAGTGAAAAAAATGAATCCTAAAAATTGGTAAGAAAAATCATATTATGAAATTTCGAGTCTAAAAAGAGAAAGTCCGGAAATAATTCCAAAAATAGACTTTGATGACATCGGAGGTCTTCGATGACATTGACAATTCTGAAATTTTGGGCTCAACTCGTTGGACAGTTTTGGATGATTTTCGATGACCCTGAAGCCAGTTTGATGACATTGAAGTTGTCATCAAAGGTCTTTGATGACATCGAAGTTTTCCATTGAAGATGCGCAGAGTGCGTAAATTTGAAGCGGTTTGCGAACCTTTCCTAGGTGGTGCGAAAGTTTGAGTTGCAAAATTATTTAAAGGAGTTCCTAGGCTATTCCAAATCATCTTGTAGGGTTTGGAAAGGGAGAGAAGCCCTAGGTAGAGCGCCAACAATGTTCTTCCACTTTGATTTCTTCACGGGTTCTAGTTAATCTTTTTATTTTTTTCTAGGATGTTAGTCTTCTCAGGCTAATCTCTTATCTAAGGCTAAGGGATGAAACCTGTAGTTTATTTTGATGTTTAATTTTCTTTGATTCAAGTATATGTTGAACTTCCATTAAGTTTTAGTTTAAATAAAGATATATTTCTAGTTTTCTATGATTTATTGTGAGTAAAATTATAGTAGATGCTGTGAAAGCTTTTGATATGATCTTGTTATAGACAATGTTCAACAAGTTCAATTACTGCCGCAACAAGGGCAGATACTTCATAACCATGAAGAATGAGTAAATCTTTCTATTTTTATTTATTTATTTATTTTTTTATAGGAACAGGATTCCTTAAAATTTTATAAACAAATGGAGAAATCCGAATTATAAAAGAGATTTCAACATCAAAACGGGAAAAAAAAAAGGAATGTGATACCCAAACACTCATATCCAGATGGACAAAAAATCATCAAATCTCAAAACAAAAGGATATAAATGAAGAGAAAACATAAACATCAGCTTGATCCAAAACTTTTATGAATGTTATTTTTTATGGTGGACGTTCAATCCCTACTTTGTAGTCCACTTAAGATTTAGACCCGCCCCATTTTTTGGTTAATATCTTAAAATGATCCGAGAAAAGCGTTGAACGGTATGGAGAAAGTCAATCCATGACTTAGGTGGGCCAAGAGCTTAAAAATAAAGTCAATCCATTACTTGGGTGGGCCACACCACATAATATAATGGAGAGGGGTTTTCTTAAAACATTCACAATCATATATTGGGTCTGCCTAAATGTGATTCACATATCTAATCCATTCATTATGTGTGTCCCACTTGAATGAGGGGTCAAACTAATTTTCAGCCGCATCCAAAACTCATGCGGGTCCCACCAAGTGCTTTTAAAATTTTCAAGATGTTTTCACATAGTTTTAGATGGTATGGCCCACTTGAGTTTTGTATATAGACGATTTTTGAGATATCTCATAACATAAAGGGGACACATCAAATCCACGGTGTTGATGTTCGACACACATAATGATGGGGCCCACAAAACTTACTAACATCAATTCTTAGGTTCTCACGAGGTCAGTAAGTTAGGTCACAATTTTGACCAGAATATTTGACCCATTTTACATGTCTGGTCCATTCACTCTATTTTACTAATCAATACCCTTAGGGGGTGTTTGGGCAGTGGGGTTAGAAGGGAATAGGTGGGATGGGGCCACCTAATCAGGTAAATCTAAAGCTTAAGTGGACCTACCATAGAAAGCAACGGGGATTGAATACTTACTGTTGAAAACTTTTTTGGGGCCACCACCTAATCAGGCTACATATGAGAAAGATATTGGGCATACAAGATTATCAACAATTTCAGTGAAATTTGATTTAAACATCTAAAGTTATTTACTCTTTAATTTAAATTAATTAGATTGTCCAAAAACGATTAAAGGTTCAATTAGTGGATGTGCCTAATAATTTAGTAAATTTATTTTTCACAAATAAATTTAACATTTTTTTTCAAAAGGTATATTTTTCTTTACTCTTTTAAATAAATATCATTTTTATTATAAAATATTTAAAATATAAATTTTGAATTTTTATTTGCAAAATCTCAAAAAATTTCTCATATTTTAATTTTTTTTTCTCAAAAATTTCAAAATGCCAATTTTTCTCTTCAAAAGCATTATTTTGTTCTCAAAATTTTTCTTAAACATATTTAAAATTTCTGAACTTTTCAATATTCTTTTTCATGTGATATTATAAATTATTTAAATATTACCTTTTAATTATATATATACAAAAAATTCCATTCATATGATATAAAAACTATATATACACACACACACACACACACACACACACACACACACACACACACACACACACACACTTTAGGCTATAGACAAAAAATTTTAAAAATTAAAACATTTTTTACATTATTACTGACGGTTTTTAGCAGTGGAAAAAGATTTAGGAAAGACACTTTTCGATTTGAAAATTTTCGTTTAAAAGTCTTACCACCACCATTTACAACACCCCATGAAAATTTACTTTTTGATTTTATTCAAAAGATCTTTTAGCTACGACTATTTTCGTAGGTAAAGATGGGTTTTACCTACGAAATTAGAATTCATAGGTAAAAGTATGAAAAATTCAAAAGACCCTTCAGTTACAAATATTTTCGTAGGTAAAAGTAACATTTTAGTTGTTTTAAAATGTTCAAAAGTACCTTCAGCTACGAATAATTTCGTAGGTAAAGATGAGTTTTACCTACGAAATCAGATTTCGTAGGTAAACGTAAAGTTTTCGATTTTTGGTTTTTTTAAAAAATTGAAATTACCCTTTAGCTACGAATATTTTAGTAGGTAAAGGTGGGTTTTATAGGTAAAGATGGGTTTTACCTACGAAATTATATTTCGTAGGTAAAAGTAAGGTTTTCAATTTTTTTGAAATTCAAAAACCTAAAATTCAAAAACCCCTTTAGCTACGAATATTTTCGTAGGTAAAGATGGGTTTTACCTATCGTAGGTAAAAGTAAGATTTTGGATTTCTTCACTTCTTATAAATTCAATGGAAAATTAAGGTAAGGTTTCAATTGTTTGGTTGTTTTGAAAAATTCAAAAGACTCTTCAACTACGAATCATTTCGTAGGTAAAGATGAGTTTTGCCTACGGAATTACATTTCATAGGTAAAACTAAGGTTTTCGATTTTTGGTTTTTTAAATATTCAAAAGGCCCTTTACCTATGAATATTTTCGTAGGTAAATATGGGTTTTACCTACGAAATTAGAATTCGTAGGTAAAAGTAAGATTTTCCATTTTTGTTTTTTAAAAAATTGAAGAGACCCTTCAGCAATGAATATTTTCGTAGGTAAATATGGGTTTTACCTACGAAATTATATTTCGTAGGTAAAAATAAGGTTTCGAAATTCAAATGACCCTTCAGCTACGAATATTTTCGTAGGTAAAGATAAGTTTTACCTACGAAAATACATTTCGTAGGTAAAAGTAAGGTTTTCGATTTTTGGTTTTTTGAAAAATTCAAAAGACCCTTCAGCTACAAATATTTTCGTAGGTAAAGATGAGCTTTACCTACGAAATTATATTTCGTAGGTAAAAGTAACGTTTTCAACTTTTTGGTTATTTTAAAATGTTCAAAAGTACCTTCAGCTACGAATAATTTCGTAGATAAAGATGAGTTTTACCTACAAAATCCGATTTCGTAGGTAAACGTAAAGTTTTCGATTTTTGGTTTTTTTGAAAAATTGAAATTACCCTTTAGCTACAAATATTTTAGTAGGTAAAGATGGGTTTTACCTACGAAATTGCATTTCGTGGGTAAAAGTAACGTCATTAGCAGCAAAAACCCCTTCAGCTATGAATATTTTCGTAGGTAAATATGGGTTTTACCTACGATTTCTCAATTCGTAGGTAAAAGTAAGATTTTGGATTTCTTCATTTTTTGAAAAATTTAATGGAAAATTCAAAAGACCCTTCAACTACGAATATTTTCGTAGGTAAAGAATAGTTTTACCTACGAATTTACATTTCGTAGGTAAAAGTAAGGTTTCAATTTTTTTGGTTGTTTTGAAAAATTCGAAAGACCCTTCAACTACGAATAGTTTTATAGGTAAAGATGAGTTTTGCCTACGGAATGACATTTCGTAGGTAAAAGTAAGGTTTTAGATTTTTGGTTTTTTAAATATTCAAAAGACCCTTTACCTACGAATATTTTCGTAGGTAAAGATGGGTTTTCCCTACGCATTCAAAATTCGTAGGTAAAAAGTAAAGCTTTGGATTTTTGTTATTTAGAAAATTTTAAGAGACCCTTCAGCTACGAATATTTTCATAGGTAAATATGTGTTTTACCTACGAAATTATATTTCGTAGGTAAAAGTAAAGTTTTCGAATCTTGGTTTGGTGGAAAAGGCAAAACAGCCTTTACCTACGAAAATTAATTTCGTCGGTAAAAGTTAGTTTTTACCTACGAAAATATGTTTCGTCGGTAAAAGTCATCTTTACCTATGAAAAATATTTTCGTAGGTAAAAGTTTCGTAGGTAAAAACCGTTTTTCTTGTAGTGTTAGCTTTGTAATTATGTGATCTATAAAAGTTGTTATTCACCATCCTTTATGGGCATGGTGGATGATTGAATTCCTTATGATCATTATAATTCGATGGATATTTGGGAACTAAACTAATGAAAAGTTTAAAATTCCATTATGTTTTAAATGCTCCATCATCTGATTGGATAGGATAGGACTTCGATTCTAATCGAGTTATCGTTGAATTAAGTAGATTGAATATTGAGATTTCTATAGGTGGATTCTTGGATCCTTAGTCTTTTGTCTTTATTAATTAAAATAATTTTTTTCATCGCTAGATTAAAAACCCAGGTAACCAAGTTAGATTTAAATTAGTTCTAAACGGTGTTCCTCATTCCCTGTGGATTCGACCTCATTCTCACCGAGTTATTACTACACGCAACCCTGCACTTGGGATTGTGAACAAGTTTTTCACGCCGTTATCGAGAGTGGCATTGAACATGATTAGGTTTAGTTTTTTCCAAGTTTATTATTATTATTTTATTTTAAGTTAGATTTTTCTTATTTTCTTAAATTTTCTAATATAGGGTTTTAGAATTTTTTAATTTTCAGAATTTTATTTCTAGGGTTTATCTTTTTTTTTTTTCCCTTTAACATTATCAATATCATTTATTTGCTCTGTGTGTAGGATCATTTAGATCTAGTTCTCCTTTTTTGGTAACATCCTTCCTTACTTCATCTACTTGCTTTCCTTATTGTTGTAGGATTTTTCTGTAGGAATTTATTTTAGGATTAGATTCAAAATTAGGGTTTCATCATGTTCATACAAGAGTGGACACGTGAATACTCTAATATACTTCTAGGAGACGAGAGATACGTTGAAGGGCAGTCAGATAATTATGTTAGGAAATAACTTATGTCTCGAAAATTAATTGAAACTATGATTGAGAGCTAACCGAGATATAATATTCCACCAGTTAATAAGTCTATACGCAATCATACAAGGGAGAATAATTACACTCCACCAATTTAGAAATCATTAGATGATTATTGGAGTGAGAACAATTATCACCCATCTGGCAAGAAGAAAATAATGCATGATTATATTATAGGTGATAATGCGTACCAACAACCATCAAACTCTCCCTCATATGACCCGTATGACTATAATTAGTGGAAACATCAAAGTTTGGATTGGAGAGGTGTACCAACCATGGATTCTATTGACTATTCTCTTGGATTCCCTACCTTTAAGATCTAACCAGAAACAATCCAAGAGGATTCATTTTAGAAATACATGGAAGTTTAAGAACAATTCAACCAATTCATCACACAGTCATTCGCAGACATTAGAAAATTATTAGAAGTGATTGAATCCTTTATTCAAAGATCTGAGTCGCGCCTTAATGAGGATAAATAGGCTAGTTTATTCAAGCCTTAACTCGATCTAGAAACACAATGTGAGGAGAGTGATTCCAACTAACTTGTGGAATATATGAATTTGAGAGTGAGGAGGAGTTAGATTATGATCATGAATATACGGTTCAGTTTTTTGAAGAGTTAATCTTAATGATAGTCTAGGTTAATAATCAAGAAGCATGGGTACTTTTCAAATATAGTGATGATGATCTACTCCACCCACATGATATGCTTGATTCTAACATGGAGAATGAGTCCCTTTCAACTGAATGTCTCGACTCTTTGGAAGTTTGCTTGACACACTTTGAGGATTTTAATAATAACATGATAAAAGACATAATAAATGCCTAGCGAGAAAATACCTCATTAGATGTTACTGACTAGGGTAATCTATAACATCATGAATTTTCACAACCAGAGTTTATACTCATGCGTGAAAAAACAGGGTGTTAATAATGTAGAAATTGGATGCCTTAAAAATCCATCTCATTTATTTTTTTTTCATTTAGATCACATCCAGATACATTTATGAAGGTAACATTCATGAGAATAAAATTGACTGTATTGATTATTTCATGAGAGTAAAAGAATTTAGTAAATAATCAAATGCCTTCTCAATGGAAGCTTATTATAATATCAAAGTTCACAGCGGAAGTATAAAACTAAATCACAAAACTGTCTTCTTATTATTTTAGTATAATCTTCCATAGGGAAATGGTCCTCTAGGTCTTTACTCTGTACATCACCTGTATCATCTTTACGGTTGGAGATGGTTAACGCCCTACTCATAGTGATGGTTATCCTTTAAGATATAAAAGTAATATAAAGGTTCTGATACATCTCGTACTCCACTACCACAGGGGATCTTAGTATGCGTAAATAACATACATGAGATGATGCCTAGCAAAGTGTGTGCGACTCATCATACATAGTGAGTATCTTAATGTGGAATGCGATTCATAGAAAACCCGACTCGACCCGCATCTCATAAATATGGATATTCACTGGCATGGTCAACGCTACCGTGGATTTACGTGAATACCTTGAGGCAGCACATCACATGAGTCAGATGAATTACGTGACACAATTTATTCATGAAGTGATTATTTACGACATCCAATCCCGGAAGTAATGTTACATGCATTGCGAATTACTTACATCGATTTGTGCACCATTACCCAAAACCCATGGAATTACGTGTCGACCAAGAGGGTCTCTACCCAGAGTGCATTACGTCCATGATAAAATATTTGAGTTACTAGTTGTGATACCTCTTAACACATCACTTGTACTTATAGAGAATAAAAGCTGAATTATGGAGGTTCTGGAATATCAAGATAGATGCCTAAGCCTCAAAGGTAAATAACACAAGGCTAGTAAAGTAAGGAAGAGAGTAACAATGACTAACTTATAAAGAGGAGAGTAACAATGGTCAACTCAATAAAAAGAGAGTAGCAATGACTAAATCAACAAATAGAAGAGTGGCAATGGCCAACTCAATAACAAGGAGAGTGGCAATGGCCAATTCAATAAAGAGGAGAGTAGAAAGGGATAACTCAATAAATTAATGAAGGCAAGGGCAAGGCCTATATCCATGGCTCCACATAAATTCATAAAAATCACTTGTAATAATCATCATATCATAATTCCCAAAAGGGTAAATAATTGATGTTAGTAAATTAAACATTTGCAAAGAACATCACAGTGTCATGAAAGCTTTTAAATGACAGGATAATAATATCTGAAATTAAGTAAGCTTAAATGATAAAAACCCTCACCTCTTAAATCGAATCGTCCTCACTCGAGGCTAGATGTCCATGTATACACCTTAACATCAAACTATACCTAAATCACATGGTTTGAATAGTTAGGATTTATATAGGGTTCGGTTTATGTTGATGTTAGAATTAGATTTAATAATTTTAAAACATAACCCTTCTAATTAAAAAGATGGAAATCTTACCTTTATTCGATCCCTATGCTTCAACCCAATGGCTCAGATCCAATGGGTCTCAGGCGTACTTACTCGTTAAGTTGTTCTTGCTAAATGATGCTCGAAGGAAACTCAGTGGGGTTGGGAGGTTGTGATTCGATTCCGAACTCGACCGTGACTCAATGAGTCATAACACAATGCCTCCTCTCTCTCTTTTCTTCTTCTCTTCTTTTCCTTCTTTCTTTCTTTCTTTCTTTCTCCTTCTCTCTCTTTTGTTGAGGTGTCTCCTTGCTGCCGCTGGTTGGCTGGAGCTCTCTCTCTCTCTCTCACGTTTCTTTTCCTTTCTTTTCTTTTCTTTTCTTTTCTTTCTCTTTCATTTTCTTTTCTATTCTTTTCTTTCTCTTTCATTTCATTTTCTT
The DNA here is from genome assembly GCA_030180095.1 of Magnolia changhungtana. Lineage (NCBI taxonomy): Eukaryota > Viridiplantae > Streptophyta > Magnoliopsida > Magnoliales > Magnoliaceae > Magnolia > Magnolia changhungtana. The sequence goes on along the minus strand of JASAUF010000552.1, from coordinate 9,339,749 downwards.
TTCTTTTCTTCCTCTTTCTTTCTCTTTCTTCCCCTGCTGTGCTTTCTTCTTCTCCCACCGTGGCAGGTTTTTATAGGTTTGAGAGCCTCTAGGATCTTCTACGAAGATTCCTCAAGCAACCCTTGTTTACGCAGCCTTAAGTGCGTAAAAATCTTCGCGTAGTTTCTTTCTGCGCAAATCAGAAACGGGATGGGCCAGCGGTCATTCTTCTAGATCTTCTTCCTTTCTTTGTGGGCCCCTTCTGATCTGGTCTGATCTATTAGGATTTGATTTGGCCCACCAGATCGTCGGTCTGATTGACCTGTAGTTGTGAAGAAAACTTTTGCAAGGTGCATAAATCTGATGGTTGCCGAGTCTTTCACTCTTCTTTCCTTCCTTTAACCGACATGGGCGGGATCATAATCCCTTCCACCTCGTTTTGGATGGTCTCGATCGCACCCAAGAACCTCCTTTGGTTTTTCCTATGCGGCAGTGTTCAAAACTGTTTTGGTTTCTTGATACTACATGTGGCGGATTTTATGGATGAGAATCTGTTGGGTTGTCCGATTGAGCTTGAAGTGGAAAGGTTGGAATTTTGGTCGATTTTGTTCCATCTACAAGATGGACTATTCATATTTCTTGAATAGATATACATGGTGGGCCACTGATCACAGAACATGGACGATATGCTCGGCGGGAAAGGAGGGAGAAGTTGGGAGCAGTCTGGTTATGGCTGCTTTTATGTGCGTGTGGGAGTTTGTTTGTGTGCGAAGCGACCTAGGGTATAGTCGAATCTGTCCCTAGGACATGATGGACGGTCTAGATCATTCGAATGGACGATCATGGTGGGCCACGACATCACCCAAACGGACGTTGTTCGTTCAAGTGTCTTATGGCGGGAAAACAGGGAGAGTTCTCTCTCTCTCTCTCTCTCTCTCTTTTGGAAAGCATGGGTCAAACTCGGTTTGACCGTGCTAGTGGTTTCGATGCACTGCAGTTGCACGCGCAGGTTGTGCGCATGCATCGCAGGTGGGGTCCACAGAGATGTTCTTACCAAATTTGATCTGTTCATCAGCTCCCATATGTCTAAGTGGGACTCCTGGCCACAAATCAGGCAGGTCCAAAGCTTAGGTGGGCCATACTCTCCAAATACTAGGGTTAATTTTACGATCTATGGAGATCTAACGGTTAGATCATTACTAATTGATGATCCCTAGGGTTCCCAGCTTAGTTTAGGTGAAAATCATTGATAAGTTTAAGATCAAGTAGCCTAATCGTAATGGTTAAGTGATGTACATCTATTTTAGAGCTAAATGAAATGATGAATTTGTCAATCCAGCCTAGAACAGAGGATGGATGGTTCGATTGACTTACTCTGTGAGCGAAGACAACTCCTAACGTGTGAATTTGTTGCCTTATGTCCTGAAGGTGGCTATGCACAATTTACTTGTTCGAATAGGCCATCATGCAATCCTTAATGTGATCTGGTTCCCCATAATTTAAGCCCTTTAGTAATGGTGCCATAGTGGTGCGATGGTTCACACCATAGACAAACGGGATGTATGGCTTAATCTATGGGTGTAGATCATTCCCAACGGTCCAATTTGTGTTGGAGAATGGATGTAGTGTTAGGATTGCCAGATTGGTATCGTACACATGTATATATTACATTAAATTCCATGGTAATACTCGAGAACTTTCAATACTCGGGTATTGAAATGTTCGGGGTGTTACAATCTACCCCCCTTAAACATAATTTCGCCCCTAAAATTTAGTACTTCTATACAAGCCATTTTTCATGCTTCTAAGGATTCCCTACTTCCTGTGTTTGAGGTAATATGAATAGATGGTTGTAGTGGGTTTAGCCCGATACATAGATCCTTCACTTGTGCAGTTCAGAGGTTCTACCTGTATTAATTCATAATCCTATTAAATCTCAACCTTTGCTTGATCAAGGTATTGGGTCATTGAGATTTGCGAGGACTTAGAATTCAAGTCAAACTGCGTAAATTTTGCTTACACATGGTTCCATCAGTCCATACTCCTAATTATTTTAGACTCATGGGGAATATCCTATAATCTTATATTCTTATAAAGGATAAGTCTACATGGCCCATTACGCTTTCACTACATACTTTGATTTTTCCAATGCGCTACTTAATTTTTAATTTACTTCTATTATTTATATCAATTCATTGTGTTTTAAGTTTTCACTGTATTCTTTTGGGATAGGTATATATGTCTAGGCATGCGTTTAATTGGTTACCAAAAATCGGGACGTTACAACCTACCCCCCTTAAATGAAAATCTCGACCCCAAGATTTGGTATTTGGATTAAACGCCCGTGCCTTGCTTGGATATGGTTCGTAATTACATTGTCCCGATCACTCTTCATCTTTGGAAAAATTTTCGTTTTGCCCTGAAAGCCAGATATCCTGACTAGACTAGACAACAATGGATAGGCCAGGTTTCATAAAGGATAGGCCACTCATCCATTCATTGTTAAATCTAAGCTTTAGTGTCATCCTTTAAATGTACATTGTCTATTCCCAAGATTGTTTTATATTGGCAGTCTGTCACTCCCAGAATTTTAATCTCCGATCCATACATCTAATTTATTCGAAATTTGGAACCTAGGCCTCTGACTTATTTTAGAGACTCCAAAAAATTTCACAAGTCAAGATTCAACAGTTTGGGGGGTGTTTCACCCTTGTGAGGTGTATAAAAGCTTGTTGTCTAGCAACAATTCCTAATGATTTTTTCTACTGTCATATTTTTATAAAATTTTGTACAGATCCGATCGAGATGAAATTTTAGAAGAATGTTGATGGTGACCTAAGTGATCTATTAAAAAATTTTTAAAATATTCTGATGTGTCTTCTTTTTGCAATTAGTGGAGATTTCATAATGTGTCAGAATATCATTAAAATAATCAAAAATCCTAGAATAAATGTTTAGTTATATATATGCATGTAAAGACCCGAATTTTGGGGGTCGAGTAACACTCGACTCCCAAATTCCCGGGTGTCACTAATGTCTTAAGGATTAACAATTTTCAGGTATAATCAAATTGAAAATGAGCAATAGAGGGATCAAATGGATCATGTAATGTAAACCACTACTAAGTTTCTAAAATAAAGTACGACTGAGTAGATGCATGTCCAATAAAAGGAAATGTCATACAGGATGTACGGGGCGACGCCCTAGCAAAATATGTAAATATATATAGTCCAAAAATGATATGCAGTTGTCCCCTCCCCCTAAGGCCCATCATTAATCCTAAGGCGGTCTATGGAGTTTTGCCTAAAAGTTAAAAATAGGAAAGCTCCTCCTCCTCGTCTATACTCGCCCCATCCAACGCGTCAAGCTCTGCGACACCTGCATCTAAAGAAGGGTCTGGTTGGTGTTTTAAAATACCATCCCAGAGTGGGAGTGAGTGATAAACTCAGTGGGTTTCAATAGCAATGAGTTACACAATTGATCAATTCTATAGGTGAGATTAATGAAAAGCATACAAACACAAACTTCCTAGCTACTCTTGTTAATGCGTATACATGTTGTTGTGAAATGATGCATGCCTTCACATCAACACTCCCTCGAGCGACATCATCTAACATTTGTATATGACCAACACTCACTCAATGCGACCTCGACTGCTGAGTTGCCAACCTAGCTAATGTGATGCAATTATGAATGTGTTAGCCAAGTGTTTAGTTATGTAATTCATCCAGCAGATTGGGAAAACTGGGACACCCTAACGAAGTTAATGCCCTTATCCTGATCATGAGGCCCAGGCAGGCACAATAGCCTTGTGCTTGCGATCCTTGATCCGTTTGGGTTCGTCACTCCCAGGAAAACACATACGAAAGGTGGCTCGTTAGAATGCTTACTCACAATCACTACGGGGAGGCTCGTCACCCCAGTATAGGCTGACAACTCGGGCATAGTGTCCCATTCCACCATGTTTGGCTCACGAGGCAAGTTTATACCTTGGATTACTCGCAGTCACTACGAGGAGGCTCGTCACCCCAGCGTAGGCCAATAACTCAGGCATAATATCCCATTCCACCATGCCTGGCTCCCGAGACTTGTAGATCATATCATAGTGGTTATCAGTGGGCTCTATATGTAAGTAGGGTGTCCCAGGTTCAAATAAGTGTGAGCATACATGGTTAACAAACATGGTCGGTCAGTTAGTGGGCCAATTTTGCCCCATTTAAGTGAATTGCGGAACACATGGCATTGGGAGCGAGCAACCCACGTAGTCTAACTACTGCTGGCTATCCGTATTTGGACTAGATGGGTCAAATTGGTCATTGGATGGCCCCATCGATGGGGCTGCTTATACGGGTGTGAAGTTTGCTAGCCAACCAAACAAGAGGGATTGAATTTAATAATATGATAAAGAAATCACGATCTACTTCTAGTTGTGGGTAATGTAGGCATGCATAAATATAAGATTCAGTTACTTGATGTCATAAAGGTCATGAATTTCTTCTAATTGCAAGGGAGATCTAAGCAAGCCTATATATGAGTTTCAAATTACTTAATATTGTAAGAGGATCATGTACTATTCCTAATTATAGAGAATTTGGACATGTATGCAAGTGGATCTACAACTAATTTTCTCAATTTGCATGTGTAGGAGACATGCAACACTTTTCCCCTAAATTACCTCAAATTTAGGGATAAGTTATACTAAATTTCTCATAATAGGAAGGAAATCAAACAAGGGCAAACATTAAAATGGCTTGGAGTTAAACACTTCTTCTCTAAGCAAGTTTAATCAAGTTAATACAAAATGTCTACAATTATATCCCTTGATAATGACATTCAAAGTAAAATTCTCACACACAATCACTAATCCCATCCTAGGTTTGATAAACGGCCACCTAGGGATAATGGTCCACACCTGGGAATGAATTGATGGCTTATGGAGCCGCTCCCAAGGTGTAAATCCCGCAGTTTGTTGCGTCGAAGTCCTGTGCCGGTAGAGTTTGTACGTTAGGGTGCATGCAATTTGTAACGCCCTGAAAATTGGGGGTCGAGCATAAACTCAACTCCCGAGTTCCAACGCATCACTTATGCAACATAATGAATGATTATAGAATGTTGTTTGTATTAGTGCATTGAACATGAGTGGATTAAGACAAAACAACATATCATACTCCAGAGACAAGTGAGATAGCAAGCGGAAGACTGTGATAGCTATATAAACTATATAAACTGTGGTGAGTCTCCAAAGTGTGATAATGTTATCAGGTTAACTATTTACAAGTGCAATTCCAAAATATACCAAATTGAGGAAGTATAATGTCTTCTATCCCAAATATCATAGCCCCATCAATGCAATGCCAGGTCTTCATAGACCCGTCAGAGAGTTACATTTAGGAGAACTCCTCCTCAATATCATAGTAGTAGTCCTGCTCTGCTTCATAGCATCACCATCATCTGAAACTCAAATAAGTTTAGTTGGTGTGTACAACAGCGTCACGTAACGTGGGAGTGAGTGATCAACTTAGTGGAACAATAAAGCATAGGTTAACATATTATCAATTCATTCAAGCAGTAATGATAAAGTAGTACAATCAAACACTCCTAACTACTCTTATTAATGCAAGTATGAATGTAGTCATAATGCATGCCCTCACCGACATACTCCCTCATGCGACACCATCTTACGTTCGCCGCATGCTTTCATTCCTCAGTGCTACACATCTTCCAGGCACATGCAGTGCAATGATAAGTATGATTACCGAGTTGTTATTAGTCAATTTCAAAAAGCAGGATTGGAAAACTAAGGTACCTCCCTTGTATCATTCCCAAACATGATCCATTCTAGGGTCGTCAAACCTAGATAATCTCATACGATAGTGTGGTTCTAGGGCACTGCAAAGGCTGTCAGGGCTGTTACACGCAATTGTTACACCACTCCCCCATCACCTTTTTAATGGTTCATCACTAAATTGATACAGGCCTAGTTCATACTCTATTCACTGCGGCAAAACTCGTCGCCTCACCGCAAATTCAGAGTATGCTCGAGGTCACTACAAAGGGCTCGTCACTAATCAGTGTAGGCCAACAGCTCGAATATAGTGTCCCATACCACCATAATCGGCTCACAAGTCTGGTTGCTCAATGGACACTACGGGGAGGCACGTGGCTCCAGCGTAGGCCGACAGCTCAACCACGGTGTCCCATACCACCATGCCCGGCTTATGAGTCTTAGTGGATCGAGGTACCATGGTTAACGGGATTTCACTGGTAAGTTTGGTACTCTAGGTTCAAGCAGAGGCGTCCAAACATGGTGAACATACATAAGACAGATCGGGTTGCTTGACGAGCTCGGCTAGCTCGAGCGCACAACAAGTTGAACGATATGAAGTGCATAAGCACTTCGTGTGGCCAACCACTATCGTCAACCGAAGTACGACTTGGGTTCGTCAAACACATATCATGTGGCGAAATGAATCTCAACCACGAACTCAAGTCTGTTACCGATTGTCTGGACTATAATCATAGTCCCAATCGCAATCAATCCTTATTCTGAAGCATATAGAGTAAAGCAGAATATACAAAGTAATTCAAGCATGTTATAAAGCACAATATAAACAGGAAATACAAATACATATATTTCATAAGTAAGCGGTTAAACTAAACAAACAACATGGAGGAAATCATATACACCTCTAAGGTAGTTGAGAATCCCATCTCAACACCCTTATACATTACAATTTACTAACTACTACTCATCCAGACATTTCAACAAACACTTTAGATTACATACATCAACATACCTGACGTATGTTGATCACATAGGTATTAGGCCAAATCCTTTCACTAGGGGGCTGCCCCATTTATAACACGCGTGCACCCACGACGGATAGTCATGGCAAGCAAGAATTCAAGTTCCATATTCATTCAGTCATTTCCATAAACACTTGGGCTACACATTTTCACATATATAGTGTATATTGGCCGTGGCGTGATTTAGGGCAAATCCTTTTGTTAAAGGGGTATCGCCAATACAACAATCATATATCCATGACAATTAGTCATGGCGAGCACAAATGTGAATTCTATACTCATTCGGTCATTTTCACAAACACTTAGAATACACTTATTAACATACATAACGTACATTAGTCAAAACATGTATTAAGGCAAATTCTTTCACCGAGTAAGTATCAAACTTATATATAGCATGTTCATACAATCATTTATCATGGCAAACACACTTTCAAAATTTGTACGTATACGGTATTTTCTACAAATACGAGGAATACAGTATATTCAACATAGTTAACGTATAATCGAAAAACAAAACGGACAACACTTTGTACATGTGCAATTGCATGCAGATCATGAATCTATCATTATCTAACATTGAAAGCATTGAAAACCATAACCTATACACCAAAAGTCCGCACCTTTTATCGTAGAATCATAACAAATTCGATAGGTTTGCTAAACCTTCATATACGATAGTTTGGCCACCTATAAAATGAAATAGGTTAGCTATTTCATAACCTACAACCATCACAACCCCAAAACAGATTAGGGTTAGGGTTTCTTACCTAGAAACGAAGTCAGAATCACGGGGAAAGCGACTAGATAGGGGTGGTTGAGCTTGCATAGTGACAGGGTAGAGCATCAGGGAGATCCTCCCACTTCTCTCACACTTTCTCTCTCTTTTCTCTCTTCTCAAATCTCAAATTCGTATGGCTGAATGAGAGAGGGTTTTAAGGTCCTTATATAGGCCCAAAACTCTCTAAAATAGACTCCAGGTCAAGGTATACTTAGATTATAGCTAAAGTGAGGCTGTTCTGTCTCAACGGAGGACTTCTAGCGGCCCCTTTTCTGTGTGCAGTCAGACTTAAGCTCACTAACACTGGATCTAGGTATGACTAAGTTTTTGTTTCAGTCGGGATTCCAGATCGCAAATGGCAGACCAATTTCAGTTCAACGGTCAGTGGATCTCGATCGGAGATTCCGAGTACATGGATATGTTTGGAGAAATATCCCTGATCTGAGAGTGTAATTTGGTCTGATTCTGACGGTCAGGTTGCTCAATACTGATCCACAAGGGTCACATGCCAGATTTCATAAATCCTTATTTATTTTAGAATTATTTTCATGTTTCTTACACTCTTTACTCCGGGTTCAAGCGAATTGCACTGGGACACTATCTGGATTTGATTTTCGAGATGGTTGTCAAGCCCAGCAAGGCGGTCTTAATTCCTTAACTTTGTGTTAATCGGACTTCCGACGTACGGTCCAGATCTGATACGGAGTTTCGATGTGCTCCCGAGAGCAACTGGGTAATGAGATTGATCTTAGATTTTAGGGTAACCTAGTGTTAATGATTCTACAAGTTTTAGGTCTTGCAGATCGTATTTAAAGTGATTGGTGCTAATTTTACAGGTACTCTAGTTTAACACTAGCTAATTCTCGCCTAATTTCTAAAGGATTTAGTCCTATATGATTTCTGTCTGAGGTGGTACTTAGTCCTTTGTAGTAATGTTTAGTTTAAGTATTGTTCTTCATCACCTAAACTTTAAGATAGTGTTTAATGTGAAATTACTTAGAAGGATTTAAAGAACGAGGTGGTGAATGGTGAGATTTGTGGAGGAAATGGGTTCAAAAGAGGTTTTAGATTTTGGGATTGAGTTTTGACAAATTAATAAGGTGTTAGGAGCGACCCATTGCCTAAGGACGTCTAATTTCAGATTGGCAAAAATCTGGGATGTTAACAAGTGGCCTAATGTGTTAAAACTCGAGGAAAGGGCTGGATAGATACCTTCCGGTGGTTGGTGGGTTGCTTCTATGGCGGTGGAGTTGCAAGTTATGGCATGGGACTAAGGTAGGAGAGGGAACTTCCCCAATTTTCAGCTCTTTGGAGCTCCCTCTCTCTCTACTCTTTACTCTCTCTCTCTCCTCCGTGCAATAAAATTCATGTGGGAGTGAGGGAGAGTCTTTAGAGCTTATATAGTCTGGGCATTTGTCCAATTGGCCCTAGGGGGTCTTGTTCTAATATATATATACCCCTAGTGGGTAGATTTTTGGTCTCTGGGGCTAGCCCAGTGGCCCCCTGGCCCATCTGTGTCATGGGGGAGGTGTCTCATTGTTGGATGAGAGGCTGTTTCGAATTTGGTGGTAAATGGATGACTCAATTGGTCGCAAGGGCCAGATTTATGATTAACGGTCACTGTCGTTCGATCAAGGCTCCAGCTTTGCTAATAAGAGTAGGGAAATATCCCCGGCCTGTGGCTTGAGTTTGAATGTAATTTAAAGGTCGGAAAGTCATAACTTTTCGTTTCATTAGCGGGGCCGATTGTTTAAATTTTAGGTTTTGGGCTTTAGATTCCGGAGAGTCGCGCCTTTCAAGTGCTGCCTTCATGGTCTGAGTTGGGCGGTTCGAGGCACCGTTTGGGTGTACCATCCGCGATGGACCTCAAGCCCAGTGAGGCCCATAATCTCCTATAGTTTCAGATTTATCGGATTTTCTTTGGGCAATACATGGTCATTTTTGTCTGTCACAGTGTATTGTTGGATGGGCTGGCACCACGACCTATTCCCAACACTGATCACATTCCAGTTTGATTAAGCTAATGACTTGTTCTATCATAACTTGGCAACAGTGACTCTCTTGTGTCATTTATCCCTAGCTTTTTAGGGCCTCATACGTGTGCATCATGCGATCGCCTAATGCGGTCTTATGGCAGGTTCGCTAGTGGATGCCCCAGGACGTCGCAACATTTGGCCTGGGTGTTACAATGCAAGATTAGATGAATGCTAGGAGTTGAGTGGTAGCACATCTCACACACACTAGTTTCTTAATAGTCACATCATTTGTAATCTATGTGATTGAACCTACTATTGGCTTTGAAGCCTTAATGTTACATTGCCTTACTTAGTTTAATGTATATTAGTTTAAGTAGGTAATTATAATTAAATTGGCATATATTTTATTTGGTCTTAATCACCACCCTCTAGGACATAGCTTTCATTCCTTAGTTCCGCCAAGCTTCCGTGCATATCTCGTGGGCTCACCGTGCACAATTTCATTAGTTACTTTAGATAAGTTACTTATGCTTTAAGTAGCTTAGCTTGTTTTCTACTTATTAAGTAAATAAGCTTATTTGGGAAATAACTCCCTCTTCAACTAAAAAGTAAAAAATTATGTTTTGTTTCTAACATTACACGAGTATTTATCCCTTAAGTTTGTTTGGTCCACCTTCATATTCATTGCCCATCATGTGAGGCAAAACTTTGATATGGATTGTTCATTGTGTAGGCCCCACCTTTAATGTGGGTAATCCATTATGTAGGGTCCACCTTTGATGTTGGTCATCTATCACGTGGGGCCCATAATTAATGTTATTGTCCATCACGTGGGGCTCATCTTCAATATCCACTACCTATCTTGTGGACCGCCCATCATATGGGCCCTCCATCATGCAACGACTTGACTTGGATGTGGGCCACTCATCGTTAGGGCCGACCTTTGATGTTGATCATCCATCATGTGGAGCCCACCTTGATGTGGGCCACTCATCGTTAAAGCCCACCTTTGATGTGGATCGCCCATCATGTGGGGCCCACCTATTGTCCACCTTCAATGTGGGTCATCCATCATGTAGGGTTTGCCTTGGATGTGGGCCATTTATCATTAAGGGCCAACCTTCGATGTGGACTATCCATCATTTGGGACCCACCTATATGTGGGTCATCCATCACTTCAATGTCCGCAACCCATCATGCAAAGCCCACCTTTGATGTGGACCGCCCATCATGTGGGCCCCACCTTTGAAGTGGGTTGTCCATTATATTGGTCCACTTAAGATGTAGGCTATTTATCATTGGGGGTTGACCTTTAATGTGGACCATATTTATGTGGGCCCACATAAATATGGGGTCATCCATCATGTGGGGCCCACCTTTGATGTGGATTGTCGTGTGGGCCCGACCTTTAATGGGACAGTCTATCATGTAGGGCATCCTTTGTTAAGGATTGTGAGAGAGCCTCCGTTGACATGGACCGTGACAAAGAGAAAAATATAAAAGTAATAGATCAAAAGGCTTAAAGAAAACTTACTAAAATAAAATAAGTAGCTTTTAGCATTTAGTTTTATAATAATGCTTACCAAAATAACTTGAGTGAAAAAAAAAAAGTAACTTCAGGTCCGTTTGGATACCACCAAATAAGTTACTTTTTCTACTTACAAAAGTAGATAAGTAACTTATTTCAAATAAGTTTGATTTATGATTAGTTATAAGTACATTTTTTTAGTTAAAAGTATTTAATCACTTTAGTTATTTTTTTTAGCTTTTCTACTTTTCATAAGTTGCTGAAGAGATGCATTAGGAGAGAGGAAAGAAAGGAGAAGCTGATAAGTATGTTGTTTACCAAACATACTTATCTTCTTAACAAGTAGAAACTAAGATAAGCTACTCGTGGAATAAGAGACTTATCCTAAGAAACTTACCATCCAAATGCCAATGACTTAAAATAAGTTAAAAAGTAACTTATTTGGTGGTATCCAAACAATCCCTTAGTGTCATCTTGTGAGTGGTATTTCGACAACATAGAATGGCAACAATAGGTGGTAATAGATGGTAAGAACAAAAAGCAAGGGCATTTGGGGTAGAAGTAGGGAAATAATAAATGAATTCACATTGCTACCACTTCACATGGGTGTGATTTTGATTTCTACTATCATGGATTGCCATGGAATATGTCAACATGAAAATCACAATCAACCTGACTTCAATAATTGATGAGCCACACCATGATGTTTAAATGAAATCCACCCTAATCACCAAGTGTATCGCCCCCATTTTAGTTCCAAGACAAAAAAAAAAAAGCCTGGTTCATGATTTAAATGGCCCATACAAAGGGAAATAGTTTGGAGAGGGATGCCCACTTACCATTATTATTATTTTTTTAAGGCTTATTGTGATGATTATATGAAATCCACTCTAACCATTAGATGCAAAGCTAAAATATAATCCTTAGACAAAAAATCAAGCCCATCCTTGATTCAGGTGGGCCACACAAAAGGAAATAATTTAAAGGTGAGTATTACTGTTTCCCTTCATATGGTCCACCTGAATCACGGGTTGGGCTAATTTTTTTTTAATCATATGGCTAAAATGGGGTGACCCATTTGGTGATCGAAGTAGATTTTACATAAACATCATGGTGGGACATGTTCGAGAATTTTTAAGTGTAGATGGGACTTCTGCATCAAAATGGCTTAAAGTTGACTTTATAAATTGGTAAGTCCCACCATGATGTTTAAGTAAAATCCACCTCCATCACTATGTGTGTCACCCCATTTCATATATAGATTCAGGTGACCTGTATACAAATGGAAAGAATTGGGAGATGGATGTCATATATGTTGTTTCCAATTGTATGGACACTTGAATCATGATCGTGCTAATTTTGCGGCCTTACAGCTAAAATGAAGTGATACACGTGGTGATTGTAGTGGATTTCACTTAAACATCATGGTGGGCCACGTGTATGAATTAGTAGAATGGAAGGTGCTGAAATAAATTTTAGATTCTTATGGAATTAATACCTTAGTTCCAAACACAATCGAGGATTTCAATTTACATGAATTTCATAATAATTATGTTTACACTTGTTTTAACGTACTTTACGTTGTCTAGTGAGAAGTTACCACGTGTCGGCACTCATGTACTAATGGCAAGAGGAAAACATACTCATGCTGGAGAGGATTGCTAATGCTTATCTCTTAGTGACATGTAGCCTATCAAAAGCAAGCCCGCTCAGAGTTGCACGTATCTCTGTGATAGAAAAGGTAGGCATCATTTAAATGGCACATGATCAATACACGTGCGATACATGTAGACCTTTTGTATATACAATAAGTTTCCAAAGTCTTGCTGATGGCATATTCATTGCAATCTAGTTTATATATAATATGATGGTCCCAAATCAAAGATAGATCAACATTAAAAGGAAAACTTTCTCAGGGACGATCGATGATTTCTCAAAGATAGTAAGTAATTAGAAGTAAATAATGAAAAATCCATCCAAAATTAGAAGCAAACCATATATAATGGCACCATACAATAAAGATTCCAAATCCTATTAGGACATGACCACTGTGCAAACAAAGATTCACTCGAAATCATACGCAGGCATTGCCTCCTAGAAGTTTATAAAAGCAGTGCATGACGAAGAGCTCTAGGCCCTCGTCAAACAATCAATCTCTCCACAACACAGTGTTGCTTATCTTTATATTAGCTTCTTAGCTTAGACATTCTACTTATGTCAAATTACAACCACTACCAAAAAAAGGGGCAAAGGATACAGACCACGTTAGTTTTTTGCTACGGATAAAAACCTTAGCTATAGTTGCTACGGTTTTAATCCGTAGCTAAAAAATTGACACACCATTTATAATTAATGGTGTTATAAGAGGCTTTATGGGGCCTAAATATATATATATATATATATATATATATATATATATATATATATATATATATATATATGTTCTATCTAAGCCATCTATATATTTGAAAATATTACTTCAGAGCATGAAATAAAAAATCAGATAGATCGAAGGCTCAAGTGGACCACACGGTAGGAAACATAAATATTAAATCACATTTTTTTCTTATGGTGTGGTCCACTTAGGCATTCAATCAATCTTAAATTTAGGATCATGAACTAAAATAATTTAATAAAATTATTGGTCCGAATGGATAAACCAAATACATCATGGTAGGCCCCACGAAGCTCCTATCAAGACCGTCCACGGTCCGTTCGTGAGATGACGCCCAAATTTGGGCGCGCGCTCAAAACAGAGTCGCGCCCAAGAAGGTTTTCTCTCTCTCTCTCTCTCTCGCTCTCTCTATTCTCGTTCCCTAATCTCTCCATTCCCCAATCTCTTCTTCTCCTAATCCTCGCTCTCCCTCTTGATCTTTGTTCCATCTCTCTCATTGTCCTCCCTCTTTGTCCAATGGATCAGCCGTGAAGAAACACAATGTCCTCTCTCTCTCTCTCTCTCTCCAAAAATCGACAGCCTCTCTCTCTCAATTTAAATGCTAGAGGAGAGAGCTCCCCTTTAGATTCACGGATCTCAATGAGCTCATGCTTACAATGGCAAACCTGTTCGGTTCTCATGCTCGCATCGGATAAGGTTTCTTCTAATTCCTCATTCCCCATTTTATCGATTTAGGGTAGACCTTTCAATCTCATCCTCATGCATTGTAAGGTTAGGGTTTCATCTAACTCCATTATGTTTGTAGCGTTTCTTGAGTCGCAGGTGCTATCCAACGAATTTTGAGGGTTTTTTGAGCTGCATTTTGATGTTGAAATTGTTTCATGGGATTTTTTTATCTGTATTTTTTTTATGGTTTGATGATTTAGATCTTTTGAATATTAATTAATTTATTTTTTTTATTTTCTTTAATTACAGAGATCTTTTTTGGTGTAGTTCTTTGATTAGGAGGAAAAACAGAGAAATTAAAAAAAAAAAGAAAAAAAAAAAAAAAAAAAAGAAAAAGAAAAAAGAAGAAGATAATGCCTTTGGTACTTGTTAACATTTGTGAAATTCTATCTCCTTTCATTTTTTGTTGAAAAACTGATATTTTTAATTTTTATTTATTTATTTCCATTGCAGTTTAGGAAGTTTATTTTGGAATTTTAGAGTTTCTTGAGATGATTTGAAGCCATATTCAGATTGAGGAGGATTTGAAAAAAATATTTTTATTTTCCTTTATTAAAAGAAATTTTTAATTTTTAATTGTTAATTTTTTATTTCAGAGATTTAGAGCATCTTGAGATGATTTTGAAGTTGCAATCAGATTGAGGGGGATTGAAAAAATCCGGTCCTGTTTTTATTTATTTATTTATATATGCTTTCTCACCATTGATATTTTTTTAACAGGGAGAGTCTTTTTTATTTATGCTTTCTCTTCATTGATATATTTTTTTAAGAGGGAGATAACTCAAGAGTGCTGGAAGATGGTATAGCCATCTTTGGGATAACACATTTGGCAAGATTATGTTTCAATTGTTAACGTCCATGTACTTTCCCCAATGTGGATTAATGATTTCTGGAAGTATGCATAGATTCAATGATCCTAGCCATATGGTCATTGCCTTCAAATAGACTACAGAAAATCTTTTTCTTTTTTAGTGTATAACACTAGGGCATCGTGAAATAACATGTGAATGTCCAACATACCTTCTGGAGTATCCAACACACCCTGTGGGAGTATTTTTGATGCCCTGCTTGCCCCATGTTATCTATTGTGCATGTTTTTCTGCCCAAAATGTTTCTTGCATATCCTATGAAACCTATGTAAAAAAAGAAAAAGAAAAAAGTGTTGTTCATCTGTGTTTTTGTTTTTAAAATGAAATTTATGGATGTTCAAGTTTGTCCATTGCAACTTTCTAAGAAAAAGTGACATTTTACACCCTCCTCTGACGTCACTCAAAGAATCTTCGTTGAAAGATTTGAAGGTCAAGAAGTTACTGTTGTAGTTATAACAGAAGCCATTAGATCACAAGAAGTTTAAGCATTCATGATTTCAATACTACTAAACAAACTATGTCACTTTGGCTACATCTTTGGATCAAGGAAGACTTTGAGCCAGCAAATTGGAAGCATCGCATTTGCTATGGAAAGAATGATTTCAATACTACTAAACAATCTGCACAGTACATCCATTCTTTATCACTTCAAAATTTCTCCTTTAGTTTTTATAATTTTATGAGTACATTATTTCCTTGTGGATATAATTTTTGTACTCTCATTTGAATGAAGGAAACTGGAAGTTATTACGTTTATTTTATTTTGTCCAGTTGCACTGCATTTGGTGGGAATCAAGTTTTTAGCATTCATGCTTGATCTATCACTGTTTGAAAGGAAATGTAGCCTGTCATATCTATTGTTAAACAGTAACAATAAAATTACATCATGTAAACACTAAATTAGTTTTAATGCATCTATTAACTAAACTATAGGAAGCAATTTTATTATTTTGATTGCTTGTCAATGATTTAAATTGCTAGCTTCTTTGATTTGATGGTCTTCACTTGTTTGAAATTAAATACTTACATAATGATGGTTGTTAGTTAGAATATCTGATAACTGTATACATGCACCAATCCTTGGTTACCTGGAATTTTTGTGATTGTTCAATGTTCTGCATTTTCTATTCTATTTGTCTTAGATAGCCTTTTTTTTTTTTTTTTGTTGAGTTCACAAATCAAACAAATTGCTCCGATTCAAAATGCAATTTCTGAAATTTTCTTTCTTTCTTTTTATTTATCTAAAATTCTATGTAGTGATGCTTTCAAGAGACTAGTAAAAGCACCAATAAGAATCTGTGGTGATCGACAAATTGAAAGAATTCATTCAGCTCCGACAGTTAAGTTTTTTTTTTTAAATAAAATAATAATTCTGCTCCGTATTTGATTTTCCTGATTTGTTATTATCATCTGCTTGTTTTGCTTTGATCCATCTTGTTTCATCTAGAAAAAATAGATTTTTTCCATTGTTTTGATAGATTCATGTGAATTTCACTTTGGTTAATTTTCACCACACAACTTGTTTTTGTATGTTATGTAACAAGGAACAGAAGGTTTGAGAGAACGTTAGCCTCACATGACGTGCCTGACTCCCACCATTAGATGGCACTTTTGTCAGAGATATGGCATATACCCATTTATTTTCATATGGAGCCCTTGAATTAGCATGTGCATCTTTGAGACCGTTGCTATGATGGGACGCACAGTGAATTTGTATAAGTCTTGGCATTTTTTTTGTTGAATTTAGATTGCCACTCTAGTTATTTCTTAGCCATCTATCTGAGGACATTACATGCTTAGACCAAGGATCATATAATTTCTCAATTTTCTGGTGCATTTAGGGTTCATTTGGATGCCTGAAAGTTTTATTAGTTGTCGAGGGTTTAGAGGCAACCCACTCAAAGGTGGTGTTTGGACAGAAAATTTCACCTGTAAGCAAGTTACAAGCTGTAAGTCACAACTTTTTAGTGCATTTGAAATCCTAAGTAAAAGAAGTGATTTCACTTGTATGCTACTTACTTGTATGTAAAAGAAGTGATTTCACTTACTTGTATGCAACTTACAATGGCCATGGGATGGAGGAGTTTGTAAATGATTAGCTAATTTGTAAATGAATTTGAATTTCTTGTTTTGGAGGTAAGAAGTCTTTGTCAACGATTAGCTAATTTGTAAATGAAGACTGGATTACTGCCATTTATTCTTGAAAGTCTTTGTCAATGAGCTTTCTCTTAGCATTTTCTTTCTTCATTTTTTTTTATTCATGTAGGAGATACACAAAGTTCTATGGCACTTCCAAAAGATTAGCGGTTGACTTGGTATATGATGCTTTGATGAATATGTATATTTCTAGGTTGTATTTGAACCTTTCTTGCGAATTCTGATCATCCTAGAAATTGTTACTTATTACTTTATCAAAAGCAAGCCATCAATTTCTAGTTTATCTCGTATATGATATGATTAAATAGCCTTAAGTATTTTTCCAACTTGATTTTGAATATTGAGAAAGAATCAAAGATTCCATTAACATTGTTACTCATTGGCTACTTTGTATTATATCAGGATTAATAATGAACACAACTGGATGTTCAAGCTCATGATCTTGGCCACCTGATGAACTATCTAAATTGCTGAAAAGGGGAAATACCTGTAAAGAATTCTTGGTCATCGATGCTACAGCCAAAACACTAGCAATTTGGGCTAAGTATTATATAATAACCATGTTAGCATGCACATTTCTCTGAGCAATTTAATCTGACCATTTTAGGTAATGCACCACTTCCACACACCTGAATTTAGAGGAGTTATTGGCGTATGTGAAGATACATAAGCCAAGTTCTTTTAGATCCACAGATCCACAATTATACCATCTATAGCATTTTCGCTAATCTAGCCTTTACCAATATTTATGTTGTAGTGCAAAGGCAGGTGGGTGAAACTGCACTAAATCATGTGAGCTCAAGGTCTCATCACATAATCCGGCTGGTAAGTTTAATGCTTATACTTGTTTTGGAGAATTATTCCCAGTTTCATAGGATAGGATTAACTTTCATCTTTCACGAGCTATTGTCTTTTGGTTTCAGACCATAGAGAGTAGTGTCCAGTAAATTTCAGGCCGCATGGAATCTTTTGTTTCAAGTTTGTTATGTTCTTCTTCTTCCCTTTCCTACTCTAATTTCAAGAAGAATTCTTTCCTTTCGCAATTGCTAATCAGAACATCCAAGTGTTTATAATCCAACAACCGCTTTACATACCATCACATGTGCCTAGATAGAAAACAACTGCAAGATCCAAGCTGTCCATCGTTGGGCCCTGTTCCTAATCGAATCTAGCAGTCGAATATCCATCGTTGGCACTTGTAGTCTTGGCATGTGTCATTTTCCTTAAATAATTTAATATATCAAGATTTCTTTCCTATCATCATTTACATTTTTTTTCTTAATCGATACTTAGAAATTAATATGATCATTTACTCTGTTTTACAATCTTTAAAATCTTTATATGTAAATCTGTGCCCATATGCATTGTTGGAGAAATTAAAAAACTTTCTCATTCTTAGATTGCATTGTGGAATATGCATCCATTATTCAAAGAAAGGGTGACATTCCAAGCACTCACACTTTCTCTCCTTGCTAGCTAAATTGGTGAGTCTTCTTTCCTTCATACTATATGATTCATTAATGAAGTGGCCTGACCATTTGGACAGGCCCATGTTTATATATTATCTTAAAATTGATGAAGTAGATCCGGATGTTGAGCGGGGGTCCCTGGAAGGTGGGAACCGCTGTTATGACTATGATGAAGCTGTTTATTTCCTATGGACAGGGGCCTGACCATTTGGACAGGCCATGTTTATGTATTTGCTCAAAATTAATGGAGAAGACCCGAATGTGCGTCGGAGCTATCCAGATGAGCAGGGGTCCCTGGAAGGTGGGAACCGCTATTATGACCATGATAAAGCTGTCAATTTCCTATGGACAACATTGGAGGGGCCTGACCATTTGCATAGGCTGTGTTTATGTATTTGCTTAAAATTAATGGAGTAGACCCGGATGTGCGTCGAAGTTATCTGGATAAGCGGGGGTCCCTGGAAGGTGGGAACCGCTGTTATGACCATGATGAAGCTGTCTATTTCCTATGGACAACATTGGAGGGACCTGACCATTTGGACAGGTTGTGTTTATATCTGTATTTGCAGGGACCACACCCTTAACCTAAACCACACCCTAAACCTATAACCTAAACCTATACTTATAACCTAAAACTATTCTCAAATCCCAAAACCTATAACCTAAACCTAACCTTTCCCTAAACCTATAACCTACACTCATAACCTAAACTTAAATCTATAACCTAAACTTAAACCTAAACTTGAAAACCCAAACTTAAACCCGAACCCGATTTCATAAACCTAAACCTTAACCTATAACCTATACTTATAACCTTGACCTAAACCTATTCTCAAATCCCAAAACCTATACCTATAACCTAAACCTAGACCTTAACTTAAACATAAACATAAACCTAAACCTAAACCTAAACCTTAACCTAAACCTATAACCTAAACTTATAACCTTAACCTAAACCTATTCTCAAATCCCAAAACCTATACCTATAACATAAACCTAGACCTTAACCTAAACGTAAACCTATACGTATAACCTATAACCTAAACCTAAACCTAAACCTAAACCTTAACCTAAACCTATTCTCAAATCCCAAAACTTATACTTATATCCGAAACCTAAACCTAAACCTAAACCTAAAACCTCAATGTATTCTCAAATCCTAAACTTAAAACCTAAATGTATTCTCAAATCCCTAAACCTAAACCTACACCTAATCCTAATCTCAACTCCCTAACCTAAACCTAAACTTGAAAACCCAAACCTAAACCCGATCCCGAACCCGAACCCGATTTCATAAACCTAAACCTTAACCTATAACCTATAACTATACTTATAACCTTAACCTAAACCTATTCTCAAATCCCAAAACCTATACTAATAACCTAAACCTAAACCCGAACCCGATTTTTAAACCTAAACCTTAACATATTCTCAATTCCCTAAAGCTATAGCCTAAAATGTAAACCTAAACTTATACCTATAACCTAGACCTAAACCTAAAACCTAAACCTAAACCTAAAACCTAAATGTATTCTCAAATCCCCAAACCTAAACCTACACCTAATCCTAATCTCAACTCCCTAACCTAAACCTAAAGCTAAACTTGAAAACCCAAACCTAAACCCGATCCCGAACCCGAACCCGATTTCCTACCTTAACCTATTCTCAATTCCCTAAAGCTTTAAACTATAACCTATAACCTAAACCTTAACCTAACTTAAACCTATAACCTAAACCTAACCTAAACCTAAAACCTAAACCTAAACCAAAACCTATAACCTTAACCTAAACCTAAACGTAAACCAAAACCTATAACCTTAACCTAAACCAAAACCTATAACCTGAACTTATAACCTATAACCTAGACCTTAACCTAAACGTAAACCTAAACCTAAACCTAAACCTAAACCTAAACCTATAACCTACAACCTTAACCTAAACTTATAACCTTAACCTAAACCTATTCTCAAATCCCAAAACCTATACTTATAGCCAAAACCTAAACCTAAACCTAAAACCTAAATGTATTCTCAAATCCCTAAACCTAAACCTACACCTAATCCTATTCTCAACTGCCTAACCTAGACTTAAACCTAAACTTGAAAACCCAAACCTAAACCCGATCCCGAACCCGAACCCGATTTCATAAACCTAAACCTTAACCTATAACCTATACTTATAACCTTAACCTAAACCTATTCTCAAATCCCAAAACCTATACTTAGAACCCAAACCTAAACCCGATCCCGAACCCGAACCCGATTTCCTAAACCTAAATCTTAACGTATTCTCAATTCCCTAAAGCTATAACCTAAAACCTAAACCTAAACTTATACCTATAACCTAGACCTAAACCTAAAACCTAAACATAAACCTAAACTCCAACCCTAAATGTATTCTCAAATCCCCAAACCTAAACCTACACCTAATCCAAATCTCAACTCCCTAACCTAAACTTAAAGCTAAACTTGAAAACCCAAACCTAAACTCGATCCCAAACCCGAACCCGATTTCCTAAACTTAAACCTTAACCTATCCTCAATTCCCTAAAGCTATAACCTCTAACCTATAACCTAAACCTTAACCTAACTTAAATCTATAACCTAAACCTAACCTAAACCAAAACCTATAACCTATAACCTAAACCTAAACCTAAACCAAAACCTATAACCTTAACCTAAACCAAAACTTATAACCTAAACCTTAACCTATAACCTATAACCTGAACTTATAACCTATAACCTAGACCTTAACCTAAACGTAAACCTAAACCTAAACCTAAACCTAAACCTTAACCTAAACCTATAACCTATAACCTATAACCTTAACCTAAACTTATAACCTTAACCTAAACCTATTCTCAAATCCCAAAACCTATACTTCTAGCCGAAACCTAAACCTAAACCTAAAACCTAAATGTATTCTCAAATCTCTAAACCTAAACCTACACCTAATCCTATTCTCAACTCCCTAACCTAAACCTAAACCTAAACTTGAAAACCCAAACCTAAACCCAATCCCGAACCCGAACCCGATTTCATAAACCTAAACCTTAACCTATAACCTTAACTAAACCTATTCTCAAATCCCAAAACCTATACCTATAACCCAAACCTAAACCCGATCCCGAACCCGAACCCGATTTCCTAAACCTAAACCGTAACGTATTCTCAATTCCCTAAAGCTATAACCTAAAACTTAAACCTAAACTTATACCTATAACCTAAACCTAAACCTAAAACCTAAACCTAAAACTAAATCTAAAACCTAAATGTATTCTCAAATCCCCAAACCTAAACCTACACCTAATCCTAATCTCAGTCCCTAACCTAAACCTAAACCTAAACTTGAAAACCCAAACCTAAACCCGATCCCCGGCCCAACCCGATTTCCTAAACCTAAACCTTAACCTATTCTCAATTCCCTAAAGATATAACCTATAACCTAAAACCTAAACCTAAACCTAACCTAAACCTATAACCTAAACCTAACCTAAACCTAAAACCTAAACCTAAACCTTAACCTATAACCTATAACCTATAACCTAAACTTATAACCTATAACCTAACCTTAACCTAAACCTAAACCTAAACCAAAACCTATAACCTTAACCTATAACCTATAACCTAAACCTAAACCTAAAACCCGAATATATTTTTAAATCCCTAAACCTAAACCTACACCTAATCTTAATCTTAACTACTTAACCTAAACCTAAACTTGAAAACCCAAACCTAAACCCGATCCCAAACCCGAACTCCGAACCGATTTCCTAAACCTAAACCTTAACCTATTCTCAATTCCTTAAAGCTATAACCTATAACCTATAACCTATAACATATAACCTAAACTTTAACCTAAACCTAAACCTAAACCTAAACCTAAACCAAAACCTATAAACTAGACCTTAACCTATAACCTATAACCTAAAGTTATAACCGATAACCTAACCTATGGATTTTGCCATAGTTTAGAAGATTTGTAAGTACATTTTTTATTTCTTCATATATAAGTTTTTTTTTTATTTCTTCCTTTTGAGATGTGTACAAAGGCATGCTTATTTGATTGTGTCTACAAATGTTGTTTTATACAGGCTGACAAGCTAAAGAAGTCAGTGGAGGATGAAATTCATTTTCTCAAGGGAAGGGTTTCAGAACTTGAAAGTGATCTTGTGCCGAAGTCCACAGAAGTTACATCTGTAGTTTCAAGGAAAGAAGAAGCTCTATCTTTTGCATTTGCTGAAATTAACCGTCTGAAGGAAGAAAATTCTGTAAAAACGTGAGCATTATTGAATGCATATGGAGGGTGTTTATTGTGTTGGAGTGTATTTGTTTCTTGCACATGAGGGCACGCCTTAGTTGTAATTCTTATGATAGGTTGAGCAAAGTGAAGTATTGTTTATTTAGAAATGTGAATTTAAGATGCATTGTATGATTTGATTGCTATTTGTAATAAATGCATCATTTTTTTTATTGCATTTTATGTATTATTTTTATCAGCATTAAGCTTAGATGAGTTATCAATCACTGCAGGTTCTTGCAATGGAAACAGGTCGTATTATTGCATTTTTTTTATAAAAATAGCTATGAATATAATCCGTAGCTGTAGCTACGGCTTTTTTCCGTAGCTATTGGTATCTATTGCTACGGATATTATTGGGAGCTATTGGTATCTATTGCTACAGATGAAATCCCTTTTGCTACGGATATGATCCGTAGCACATCCGTCGCTATTGGTGGGGTAGTTAAAGGTATTGCTACAAATATAATCCGTAGCTATTGGTTTCGATTGCTACGGATATAATCCGTAGCTATTGGTAGCTATTGCTACGGATATAATCCGTAGCTATTGGTATATATAGCTACGGATATAATCCGTAGCTATTGGTATCTATTGCTACAGATATAGTCCGTAACTAGACATTTAGCTACGCCACCAATAGCGACGGACGTGCTACGGCCTAATCTGTAGCAAAAGGGATTTTGCTACGAATTTTGGCCGTAGCCTTTACCCGTTTTTCTTGTAGTGAATGCAATAAGTTTGAAGCCCTTAAATTAGTTTACCTTCAATATTGTCTAACGTCATCGATGTAGTACACCATAGGAGTAGATAAAATATCCATGACCACCGTCATCGAATCCTTGATTATTGAGTTCTTACTTGATCGATCACTAGTCACATCTTGCTGACTTCACACCACGACTCTCTCACAACCATATGGTCTTTTCTATGACTATTTTTGCCAGCACAAGTAACTGTACATGTTTATTTTCTTCTGTACTTAATTTATTTTTTTTATTTTCCATTGATTATATTGTCCTTATATTCAAATCAATAAAATCGGTTATCAACTTTATTTTTAATCTCATCCATCAATTATTGGTTCACCGAGAAACTTGATACATTATCACTATTGAAAGAAATATCCTTATCTTAATGTAAAAAGATCCTATTTTGAAGAACTAACCATTCATTTTAAAATTGTAATCACTATAAAGTCAGATAAACTTTCTCAGGTCTAATTGTAATCTGACTAGTTTGACACTTGGGGGTACCAGCGCTCAATTGATTTAAAGAGAATATAGATTTGTCAAGCCCAATATTATTCCTAATCACGCATGTTTAGAGGTGTACATGAACCGAGCTAGCTCGGTTAGCTCGCTCGACTCGACTCGAAAAAGCTCGATTCGACTCGGTTCGAAGCTGAGTTTGAGCCAAGTCGAGTTGATTTTTTGAGCTCGAAAATGAGTTCGAGTAGGCCCCAGCTCGACTCGTCTCGGATCGAATCTAGCTCCAATCAAACTCGGATCGAATCAGTTCGGTGACTCGGTTACTTTGCCATTGATGTTGCTCACCAACTGTTTGCTAAAATAACTCAACGAAATGTGGCTGGTGGCAAGGCAGGTTTGGTCGGTGGCAAGGAAGGTTTGACTGGTGGCAAGGAAGGTTTGTACATGAAACAAATACCTTTTTTTTTTTCCTTTTGGTTTTTATGTTACTTAGTAGTGTTTGATAAAATACCTGTAAAATCATTCCATTTGTTTGTTTTTGAAGTCGCAGTTCGGGTGTTTGTGGAAATGCCTCAATGGCGAACTCAGCCCGAGCTGGCTCAAGCTGCTGGCTGAACTGAGCCGAGCTGGCCAGTCAGGCTCGAGGACTGAGCTGTCGAGATTTAGCTGATGTCAGCCAGTGCTCAAGCCGAGTCGGTTCGGCTGGATGTACACCCCTCCGCATGTTTAACAGAATTTGAACAGTTCATTATACATACAACCACACATTTAGATTGAACAACAATAGATTAAAAATCAATTGTGATTTAGATTCCAATTTATATGAAATTTGAGCGGGCAAAGTACCCCTCAAATGAGTTGGCCAAACAGATGAATGGACAATGTAGAACACCGCCATCATGTCGGGCCCACGAATGGTTGACTAACAAGGGGTAAAAGAAAAGTCAAGCCCCTGCATCTCTGTTCGGTTTTTTTTATTGGTACAAGTGGACTCGTCTTTCAGTCATCCAAACCGTTGAGATTATAAGACTTAAAGTGGGTGGACCTTTGATAAAAAGCCCTTCCTCTGAAGATATCCTAGCTCTTCAAATGGCAGTGAGCGTGAGGCGGATTGGCTGGTGACCTTGGGTCGGTGTTCTGTGGGCCCTACCATGATATATGCGTTTCATCCACGCCGTCCACTCATTTTTTAAGATTATTTCATGATACGAAGAAAAAAAAATAAAAATGAGGTAGATCCAACTCTAAAGTTGATACACACCGTTAAAATCTTATCGGGGCACAGAAGTTTTGGATCAAGCTGATATTTGTTTTTTTCCCTCGTGACCTGATCAACAATTTGAATGTCAAATAAAAATTACAGTGGACCTTAGGAGGTTTTTAACTGTTGACATTCAATCACAACTGTTTTCCTGTGGTGTGGTACACCTGAGATTTAGATCTGCCTCATATTTTAGATCTAGCCCTCAAATGATATGGAAAAATGGATGGACGGCGTGGATAAAACATGTACATCATGGTAGGACCCACATGGTACCGACCACTAGCGACCTAGCTAGTGGTAGCGTCACTAGCCAAACCGCGTCCATATATTTTGCTCTATGGGCCATCAATTGCTGTCCAACCATCTCAACCGTTCCACTCATGCATAAGGAAAACCCGAGCATTATGCATCATGAACCATGGCCCCAGTATGTCATAATTGAAAACACTTTGTATCCATATAATTATATTTTAAAAAAACGGTCAGTGGTCCATATTTAGTGGGTGGATGGTTTGGACGGTCTAGATTCATGAACAGGTGTCCGATGTTGATTGTCGCCTCCATTTTTTAAGATGGTGGCGAAGCACCTTACAATCTCCGAAGATGGATCTTCCACTTGCAATTGTAATCCCGTGACAGACCTTTCACATCACGCATTTTTATAATTAGAATCAGAGTCTTTCCTGCGTAGAACTCTCAAGCTCTTTGGGGATATCATGCTATATATGTGTAATCCAATCCGTCCATTCGGTGATAAATCTTATATTCACCGTACATTCAAAAGATAACCCCAGTGAAATGTTCATATGTTCTCAAAAATGAGAACAATGTAAATTTATGGTTAAAACTTGTAAGTTCAAGCGTTGTGGCCCATCTGAGATGTGGATCAAGATGATTTCCTTCCCTTAATCCTAATGAACGGGTTTGATGAATGATACAAGTCAAGGTGGCCCCACATACAAACCTATGGTTGGCATTCCAACCCAATTATTCCCATTGGTGTTGCCCACCTGAGAGGTGAATGGGGATGTTTCTTTTTAATTTTTTTCTCAAGGGCTATAATCGAGGATAGCATCTAATCAACGAAGTGGATTTGATATGTACAACACGGTGGCCTGAAGCAGCTCGTGTATTTTACGCGCTGCGTAAACCAGGGGATGTGGTTGCTTCGGGTCTATTTTTTTAGTCTAGAATCATCGTGGTCTCTTGACTTGACTTTGACTATGATGTTTAAATTTACGTCCTTTGCCTTGGGCGCTTGGTAACTTTGGTTTCAGGCCAACGGCTACGGGCAAAGCGACAAAAATTGTGGGCCCACCGAGATTTTTTTGTGACATCCACTAGGTCCATCAGTTTTTCCGGTCAATGTTTTGGACGTATTTACGCCAGATCTCATCACATAAGTTGGACGTGTTAACGCTGAATATTTATTCATTCATCTGCTTTGATGGCCGAACATGATCAGCATCTCCAAATAGCGATGACCATCCTAGATAGGGAAAGTATATTAACTAATATAGGAATACTCTCTTTATAATCCAATTCCACTCCACAGTCAGCTAGATCAGTAGAAATATTAGGATAGACAATTTAATAATTCTCCATCCTATTGTGATTTCTTGATATACAATTGATGATTCTCATTAAGGGACTACCATTATAGAGATTGAAGGTGTTAAACAACTCAGATCTACCTGTACGGTGAGATCTCTATTTCATAAGATCTTTCAAATTATTGACAATTAGGATTAGTTTTTACACACTAATGATACAAATTGTGTGCATTACTATGTTAAATGCAATGCCTATGACAAACTATAGCCTAAGATGGATAAATACACCTTGATTCTTCCACTTGCCAATGTGTAAACCAATCAGTCTAAATTTCTTATGGACAAGATCCGATTAATTGGGCTAGTTGCAAAGCATATGTTTGAATTGATCAAGTGTGGAGTTGATGTAAAGTGGTTTGCCAATACTTTCTTGGCAAAGATGGACCAGAGAAAGCCCCATCGGAGGTGAAAACGATCTGAACCATCGGGACATTAAATCAATCGTATCTCACAAATCGGGATGAGTTTTTCGACAAATCAATCGTATCTCACATAGTTTTAGTTCAAGTATAACTTTTGATCCTTTGAGTTGTAGAAGTCGTGCCCAACATGAAAAGGGCTTAGAAAAGTTAGGAGAATAACATGGTTGGGCCAAATTGGACATTTACTATTTTTGGCTGAAAACCATGAAGTCTAGTACGAATAGAGGTTATCTCTAAATAATAAGTTTACTATTTATAGTAAGTAACATTTTTAGGGTGTTTGAGTTGGAGTCTAAGTCTAAAACTCTGTCCTAGGTTTGAGTTCCTTATTTAAAGAGATGTAACTTTATTTTTTTAAATCATCAATCAAGTTATTTCGAATTTATTAGGAATTACTTCTTCTTTTATCCCTTGCGGATTCGAGGAAGCTATGTGAGGAGTCCAGAGAGTTTCATGGATTCAGAGTAGTTACCCCTTGAGGAAGACGGTGATCGATCTCATCACGTCCCTCCCTGTGCTAAGTGATATCAAAGTGAGGACACCCCTTAGGGTGATGGCAACTAACGATGGAATGAACTTAAATCCTATGGACGATGATCCAGGAATTCGTTATCTATTGGAAAGAATGTAAGCTTTCCACCAGGAGATTCAATTGACCATACAACGGCTATAGGAAACCCTCGTTCGTATTATGGATGCACTAATTCCACCTCAAGCCCAAGGCAATGCTCAATCGCCCGTGATTGCTCTATGACATAACTCTGTTTTCCGTACAACACTTCCAGAGGAAAATCATACGGCTATCCCAGATGAGTCGAGCTCTAGGGATGAGGACGTTGGTGGTGGCGTTGCCCAATGTCCAGTTGTTATGATAACCCCAAATGTAGGGCTGCGATGTACTAATAACTCCGTGAGACTGAGGTCATACCCATAGGGACTTGCTATTGTGCAATTGATGAAATACGTTAGAATTAGAACTTGAATCTAAACTAACTATTAAATTTTAGTTTAAAGAATAATTGTAGAAGAAACTATCAGGAATAGAATACTAAAGTATTAAGGATCCACTTATACCTTCTTTAATATTAATTTACTTGATTTAATTAGATCACACAACAAGAATTGGAGTAATATTTTATCCGTGCGAATAATAGAGCAGTTAAATCATCATTCATGCACTTCAAAACAGATTTGATCTTCTATTGAATTGGTTCCCCTATAAAGCATCATCGACTTGATTGTAGTAAATTTAAAGCATTTATTGTGCCCGGAGCCAACGATAGATCAATGGAATCTACATATCAATCCCTTATAAAAATAGTTAAGAAAGTATTCATAGCCTTCTTAAGCATCCAATATGCCCGGAGTCGACGATGGATCAAAATAAATTAGAATTACTTCTTCATTCAAACCAAATATCAATGAATTGTTCAACATGAAAACCAAATAATTTGAATCAAAGTAAAATAAACATTAAGAAGAACTACAAGCTTCACCTCTTAACTATAGCTAAGAGATTAGCCAACCATAGACATGATTGAACAAAAACTCAAAAAGAAAAATATAAACACTAACTAAAACTGAAGGATTGAAGAGGAGGAAGGACTCCTTGAAGCTCCACAACTCTTTGCTCTAATCCTTCTATTCTAATTTGTGTTTAAAAGATCCTAAAACATCCATTTATATAGCTTTGATTCACACTAACTTGATTTTACATAGCTATCGCAGCTTTGATGGCATCGAGCTCCCACTGAAAAGTTCGGGTGAAATCAGGAAACTGTCCAGCAACAAACTTTTAATTTTACAAATTTTTTCGATGTCATTGAACCTCCTTCGATGGGATCGAACTTGACTTCGATGGCATCGAACATGCCTTCAATGGCATCGAAGAATGCCTAAATTTGTCCAGTAACAAAATCGTATTTTTATGATTTTTGTGATGGGATTGAAGGTGGCTTCGATGGCATTGACACTTATTTCGATGGCATTGAAGGTGTCATCGAAGGGTTGATTTTTGCAATACCGATTTTATGCACTTTAACTCCTCAGTTTTCTTCCTTCCTTCCTTGGTTTCCTTGGCTCTTCAACTCTTGAATTCTTCGATCTTGACATCCATAGATCTAATCCTTCACTTGGTAACTCTTTGAGCATTAAATATCACTTTAAGCGTCATTTTCTCCTTAACTCTCAAAATCACATTATAAGAGAAAACATGCATAATTAGATCAATTAAGCACATCCATGTTTATAAAACCAAAGCATAATAAGGGGGAAATATACAATATTTCACTCTCAACACCAGTCCAAGGTAATGATCGATTAGATCATGCTGAAAGAGACTCTCGAGGTAAGGCCTATCTTCCCAGTTTTAATGGCTTATTGCGTATAGAAGACTTCTTCGATTGGTTAGCTGAAGTAGAGTAGTATTTTGATTACATGGACATGCCAGAAGAAAAGAAAGTGAAGTTGGTTGCGTTTAAATTGAAATCTGGTGCTTCCACATGGTGGGAGCAATTACAACTCTCATGTGCCCAACAAAATAAGGTACCCATCCGATCATGGTCGTAAATGAGATGCCTTCTTTGATCATGATTCCTCCCAAGTGATTACAAGCATGTGTTATTCTAGCAATACAAAAATTATCGGTGGGGGAATTAGACAATCACAGATTACACCGAAGAATTCCAGCAGTTGGCAGCGTGGAATGATTTATTGGAGACCAAATCCCATAAGGTAACACAATTCATAAGTGGTTTACGACCGATAATTTAGGACCGAGTTCAAATACACCCAGTCGAGATCGTAGATGAAGTGGTTTAGTTGGCGGGTATGGCGGAAACACAGCTTGCAAGAGTCTCTACTCGGCCTTATCCTTCGACTCGGGTCCCCATGACGGGTCCCACACAGGATTCAGCACTGGCCAAAGGAAATGAACCAGTAGGAGGGCATTCTCAACCTCTTAAAATTGTAAACCGTAACATGGGAGCAACCCATCTAGGCCTTAATGTGTAGCACCCACAATAGTGGGTCTGAGTATGATTCCAAATCCTTATGGTCAACCAAGGCCAGACCATTGTTACCGTTGTGGCTAATTGGCTCACTTATTAAATACCTGCCCTCAACGGCCCACAACCCACTTGGTCATTAACGAATGGGGCGTTAAAGGTGAGGCAGCGGAAGAAGGCTTTGAATTTAATGAGAATGAATGGGCCGTTGAAGGAGCTGGTGACGAAGAATGGTTCGCCAAGGATCATGACGAGTCATTGGTCATGAGGCGGTTATTGTACACTCCAAGAAAGGAGGTGAACCCGCAGATGCACAATATATGCCACACATGGTGTACCATCAATGGCAAGATCTGTGATACAATCATAGATGGTGGCAGTAGCGAGAACATTGTCTCAAATGTGATGGTAGATAAGTTGTGGCTACCTACAATAAAGCATCTTTCTCCTTACTTGATTGGATGAATAAAAAAGGCGAAAGAGACTAAGGTAACTAAACAATGTACTGTCTCATTTTCAATTGGTAAGAATTATAATGATCAAGTACTTTGTGACGTAGTCGACATGGAAGCATGTTATATGTTGCTTGGTCGACCATGCAAATCAGACCATAATACGACCCACCGAAGATGAGATAATGTCCACGTCTTCCTTAAGGATGGTCGTAAGACGATCCTTGCCCCTATGACACTAGAGAACCACCCCGAAGCTTCTAAAGCAGAGGGGAGCTCCCTCCTGACCATTTGGAATTTCATAGAGGAATCCAAGGAAACCTGCGAGGTGTACGTCGTGGTGGTAAAGGGCGAGAAATCAGAGCCCTTAAACATTCCTCCAAGTTTAAGGTCATTGCTAAACGAATTCAAAGAAATCTGACCTGAACAGTTACCTGATAGATTGTCCCTATGCTAACATCTAACTTCACATAGACCTCGTCCCTAGGGCTAGCTTGCCTAACTGCCCTCACTATTGGATGAGTCAAAAAGAGTGTGAGATACTTCAAAGGCGAGTGGAGGAATTGATCCATAAAGGTCTTTCAAGAGAGAGCATCAGCCTATGTGTCGTGCCAACTTTATTAACGTTGAAAAAAGATGAGAGCTGTCACATATGTGTTGAGAGCCAGGCAATTAACAAAATTACTATTAAATACTATTTCCCATACTGCAGTTGAATGACATGCTTGATATGCTAGAAGGTGCTAAGGTGTTCTCTAAACTAGATTCGAGGAGCGGGTACCATCATATTCGCATTTGGCCAGGTGATGAGTAGAAAACGACGTTCAAGACTAATGGTTTTATGAGTGGTTGGTCATGTCCTTTGGTTTCTCGAACACATTGAGCATTTTTATGTGTATGATGAATTAAGTGTTGAAGTTGTTCATTGGCCAGTTTATGGTAGTATATTTTGATGATATCTTGATATATTGCCAGAATGAGATAGAGCACATGAAAAATTGATAATCAAAAGAGTTCAATATAACCAAAACTTTCTTTATAGTTCAACATTCCATTTTTCCAACTTTTGATTTTCGATCGACGACTTTCACACTATTTTCATATTTTTCTTCTTTTAAACAGTCCTTAATGAACTTTGATAGGTAGCCCTTTTCGACGACAACTAATTTTTTTATTTTTTATTTTAGTTGAGTATTACTTCTCTCTCTTTTATTTCTTTTCTTCAATTCTCATTGAACATGATGGACGAATTCCCCAAGTTTAATTCCTATCATTTTCCATAATCATCAAGTTAACAATTCAATATCAAACTTAAACTTTAATGTGTAAATTAGAGGTGATATGTGAAATCATGACTCAATCAATGTTTAAAACTTCTAATTATGAATTAATAACTCAAACTTAACCTTGAAATTTATCAAATAACTAGAATTCAGGTTCAACAATTTTTAACAATCAAGTATTGTAAGACCCGTATCCTAGTCCGTACTATTTCGTCGACTCCCGCGATCATTCCCTCGAATTCCAGCAACCTGCAACTTATGATCGACATTTGCGCATGACCCTAAGTCGTATCCTGTAGATTTGAGTCGACTTAATCCGAGACTTGTACCATTGTGACTACACTGTCGCTGTGATTCTAACACCGCGTCTTGCATACCGACCGATACCCTAGCAGGGAGATGTGGGCTGGCGTTCAGTTCGAAGAAAATGCCACGCGTTTGCAATCCTAAGAGAATCTCTACAATATATCCCATCAATCAATTAATCAACTCATGTCAAGTACACACACCCATGCTTTCTTTCTCCCCAAGTCAAGCAGCCACCAAGTCAACCCATCTCTCACCTCACCCTTCACTCACCTCACATCCATCACCTCACCCATTACTCACATCCATCACTCTCTCTCCTTACATCCCATCTCTCCCTCTCATTTCTCAACACAAATTCCAAGCAACACCAAAGAGAGAAAAGAGAGTGGACGTCCATGGTTTTCCAAGAGAGAAAGTGAGATGTGTGTGGCCCATTTCCCACCCCAAAAACCTTCATCTTATCCATTTATTCCTCATCTTCCACCATCAAAGTGAGACACAAGGTGTAACGACTCGAAAATTTTCGTACAATGGCCCGAGTACCACCTCGACCAGAAATCACTTAGGATTAAATCCTTTAGAAATTTGACAAAGTTAACTAAGTGCTAAACTAGATTAGCCATGAAATCCATTTGAATCACTTTAAATACAATCTGCAAGACCTAAAACTTGTAGAATCATTGACGCTAGGTTACCCTAAAGTCTAAGATCAAACTCATTACCCGACTGCTCTCAGGAGCACATTGAAACTCCGTATCAGGTCTGGACCGCACATCGGGAGTCCGAATAATACGAGGTTAAGGACTTAGGACCGCCTCGCTGGGCTTGACAACCATCTTAGAAATCAAACCCAGACAGTGTCCCACGGCTGTTCGCTTGAGTTCGGAGCGAGAGTGTGAAAACACTTGTTTTCTTTACAAAATAAATATCTCAAATAGTAATTTGAGACATGCTACTTGCAATCATTTTGTAAGCAACCAGACCGTCAGAATCTGACCCAAATACACCCTCGGATTGGGAAAAATTTCATAAACATATCCATGTACTTGGAATTCCAGATCGAGATCTGCTGACCGTTGAACTGAAATTGGTCCGCCACGTGTGATCTGGAAATTCGACTGAAATGAAAACTTAACTCCAGCTGGATCCAAGGTTGGTGAGCTTAAGTCCGACCTTTAGCTCAAGGAGGCCCGCGAGAAGTCCTCCGTTGAGCTAGAAAAGTGCTGCTTTAGTTATAAACTAAGTATACCTTGACCTTAGGTCTACTTTGGAGAGTTTTTAGGCTATATAAGGACCTTAGAACTCTCTCTCTCACAGCCATACAAATTTAAGAGAAACCCTAGAGAGAGAAGTGAGAAAAGAGAGAGAAAGAGTGAGAGAAGTGGGAGAATCTCTCTATTACCATTCCCTGTCGCTACACAAGCTGCACCACCCGATTCTCATCGCTTTTCCGGCGATTCCGACTTCGTTTCTAGGTAAAAAACCCTAACCCTAATCTGTTTTAGAGTGGTAGAGGTTGTAGGTTATGAAATAGCTAACCTATTTCATTATATAGGCTACCAAACTGCCGAATACGGAAGCTTGGCAAACCTATCGTATCCGTTGCAATTCTAAGACGAAAGGTGAGGACTTTAGGTGTATAGGTTATAGTTTTCAATGCTTTCAATGTCAGATAATGATAGATTCATGATCTGCATGTAATTACACATGTACAAAGTGCTTTCTGTTTTCTGTTTCGATTAAAGATGTAGAATATGAAATTTTACATATTCTAGGTATTCGTAGAAAATACTGTATACGTATATATTTTAGAAATGTGTTTGACATGATTAATTGTTGTATGAATATATGATATATGGATAAAATACTTATTTAGCGAAAGAATTTGCCCTAATACATGTTTTGTTAATATACACTATGTATGTAGAAATAGTGTATTGTAGAAAGTACCGTATACGTATATATTTTGGAAATGTGTTTGCCATGATTATTTACTGTATGAATATATAATATGTGCATAAAATACTTGCTTGGCGAAAGGACTCGCCCTAATACATGTTTTGCTAACATACACTATGTATGTTGAAATTGTGTATTCTAAGTGTTTGTGAGAATGCTTGTGAGAGTAAGTATTTGGATGATGGTGCCTTAGGTAGGTGTTGAGATGGGATTCTCAACTACCTTAGAGACCTGTATGATTTCCTCCATGTGGTTGATTACTTTAACCGCTTACTTATGATATATATGTGTTTGTGTTGCCTGTTTATATAGTGCTTTATAACATGCTTTATAACATGCTTCATGACATGCTTATTAACTTGCTTGAATTACTTTGTTTAATATGCTTTACTCCACATGCTATGAATAAGGATTGATTAAGTTTGGGACTAAATTTATAGTCCAGACAATCGGTATCAGACTTGAGATCGTGGTTGAGATTCATTTCGCCACGTAAGATGTGTTAGACGAACCCGAGTCGTACTTTGGTTGGCGATAGTGGTTAGGCCACACGAAGTGCTTAGGCATTTCATGTCGTTCAGTTGGTGGTGCGCTCGAGCTAGTCAGGCCCGCCAAGTAACCCGATATGTCTAATGTATGTTCACCATGTTTGGTCGCTACTGCTTGAACCTAGGGTACCAAACTTACCAATGGAATCCCGTTAACCATGGTACCTCGATCTGCTAAGACTCATGAGCCGGGTATGGTGGTATGGGACACCGTGGTCAAGCTGTCAGCCTACACTAGGTCCATGTGCCTCCCCGTAGTGACCAGTGAGCAACTAGACTCGTGAGCCGAATACGGTGGTATGAGACACTGTATTTGTGCTGTCGACACCTACGGCGAGAGCCGAATACGGTGAGACTTGTATTCATGCTGACGGGCGACGAGTCCTTCATAGTGTCTTCAAGTATACTCTGAAGTCTGTGATTGGCGACGAGCCCTTCGCAGCAACTAGAGCATGAGTTGAGCCGAGTACGGTGAGACCTGTATTCGAGCTGACGGCCAGCAATTAAGCTGCATACGGTGAGATCTGTATCCGTGCTGACGGGTGACGAGCCCTTTGCGATGCCTTCGCGATGCCTCTCGAACCATAATATCGTATGAGATTATCTAGGTTTGACGACCTTAGAATGGATCATGTTTGGGAATGATACAAGGGAGGTACCTTAGTTTTCCAATACTGCTGTTTGAAATGGACTAATAACAACTCGGTAATCATGCTCATCATGCATTGCATGTGCCTGGAAGATGTGGAGCACTGAGGAATGCAAGCATGCCGCGAACGTAAGATGGTGTCGCATGAGGGAGTATGTCGGTGAGGGCATCTATCATGACTGCATTCATACTTGCATTAATAAGAGTAGTTAGGAGTGTTTGAATATACTGCTTTATCATTACTGCTTGACTGAGTCGATAACATATTAACCTATGCTTTATTGTTCCACTGAGTTAGCTACTCACTCCCACATTACGGGATGGTGTTGTACACACCAACCAGACTCTGTCTCAGGTTTAGATGAGCTGGCGACTCAAGAGGCTGAGCCGGACTATGACGAGGACAAGGACGAGTTCTCATTTATGCAATATTCTAGCGGCTTCGACTAGACTGCCGGATCGATGAGATTTGCTGGGATTACTTCCCTAGTTGTATTTTTGACTTTTTTAACATAAAATAGATATATGTATATGGTGACTCAGATGGGTTCATACTCTGGAGAATGAAATGATTTTGTTTCTTTTACATACATATATATACAGTTCAGTCTTCCGCTTGCCTTTATACGATTGATCTGGAGTATGAATTACTGTTTTGGTATAATCTCACTCATGTTTATTGCTCTAACACAGACAACATTTAATTATCATTATCTATGTTGCATAAGTGATGCGTTGGAACTCGGGAGTTGAGTTATGCTCGACCCCCGATTTTTAGGGCGTTACACAAGGAGATCGGCTTTCCAACGGACCAAGAAGATCGAACGGTGGGTGCTTCTATAGCCTAGATTTCATGTTTTTATGATGGGCCATGTGAGGCCTACCGATTGATGGAATGGATCTCACTTTGGACCCAAAGATGTAGCCGATGGCCCACCTTGATTATCATGATCATTCCATGATGGGGCCATTCTCTATGGACCCCCATCATGATGTTTACTTTATAAGTTTGAAAGAGGTCATGTAGACCTTTCATTTTGGTGGAGAAGGAATCTCCACCATTAATTTTTTATTTGGTGGGCCCACATGTATTGGGACCCACTTGATGTATGATTGAATGCATGGAACGGAGGGCCCACAGTGTCGGGGTCCCTCCATCATACGTGTGTCTCTCCTTCTTTCTCTCTCTCTCTCTTTCATATTTTTAGTGTGATGATGTGACCATGTGGCCCACCCGGATGGACCCCACCTTGATGTATGTCTTATCTACACCATCCAGCCATTTGGTGGCCCACCTATAGCACGTCTATAGGTGGGGCCCACCTTATATATATATGTGTTACCCAAGCCATCCAGCATCCAAGGACGCTGGACGTGGCTAGAGAGTGAAGTGTGAACTGACGGTGAGGTGTACTGTCCAACCATAAAAACAGATATCAGCTTTATTCCAAACTTGGGGTGGGTTGCTCATGTAGGCCCCACCTTGATGTATAAATTAAATCCACGTCGTCCATCCAACTTCCCAGCTCATTTTAGGCGTTGAGCCGTAAAATGAAGCTAATCCAAATCCCAAGTGGGCCATACCACAAATGATAAGTGGTTGGGTTACCCATGCCATTTCTTACTTTTTGCATGGGAGGTTTGGAGTGAGTTTTCACTCATAGGACCCATATTGATGTATTTCTTAGATCCACACCATACGTCCGTTTTCTGGCACATTTTAGCCATGTAGCCCAAAAATCTACTCGATCCAACCATCAGGTGGACCACACCACAACCGATGGTGGTAGTGGGAGCACCCCCTCACATCAATCATGCGGACATAGGGTGGGGGCATCCCAACCATAGACCCCACCTTGATGTATTTGTTTAATCCATGTCGTCCACCACCTTCCCCATGTAGTTTTAGGCTATGAGTCAAAAAATGAGACAAATCTTAGTTCTTAGTGGACCACACCGACGGAAACAAAGTCCCACTGTTGGAACCTTCTAATACCTACTGTTGTATGTATAAGTGGTGGACCTATCCATCATTAGACTCCTTTGGTCAATAGAGAGCTGGTCGATATAATAGACAGAATGGATTATCCACTAGTGGGCCCCACATAGTAGAATAAAATAAAAATAAAAAAAGAAAGAAAAGAAGAAGAAAAAAAGTAAGTCACTGGACGTTATTGTCCAGTGACGGTGAGGGTGGAAGCCTTACTGGGCTACTACAACACGTGGATCCCACCATGATGAATTTGTTTAATCCACACCATCCACCATCTTCTCCTTATAACTTTAGGCCATGTGCCAAATTTTGAGGCAAATATGAGTCTCGAGTGGGCCGTACTAAGGGTATTAATGCCCACCTATTGAAACACTCTAGGGCCCTCTTTAGAATCCCTTGTCATCTAAACCAGTCCTAGTCAGAGTCTATTTGACCTCATTCGAGGTGGGCAAGACGGTGAATGGATTAGATTATTCACTTGGGGTGTCCCATCATGAATTGTATTGTGAGGCCCAAGATAGTGTGTGTTGTATATTCACGCTGCCCAGCCATTTCTAGTGAATGCAGGGCCATGGGCCCCATTGAGAGGCAAGCCCAAATCCCAAGTGGACCATACTATAAATAGTGGCGATTGAGCGTCCACCATAGGGCTGACTTGAGAGGCCCACCATAATGTGTTATATACATGTTGTTCATCCATTCTTACGGACATGGGCTATCTTATGTAGGCCTACCATGGTATATGTGTTTTCTTCCAAGCAGTTCATCCATTTTTCTTTCTTTTGGACATGACCCACCATGATCTGGACAGTGGGCCCTATCATGATGCATGTGTTCATCCATGCAGACCACTATCCAGGTATGGACGGTGGGACCTATACAATGTATGTATTTTCTCCAAACCATCCAAATCCTGGGGCTTACCTTGATACATGTGTGGCCCTTGCTTGAGGCCCATGAGTGAGGCCTAATTTGATGTGATGTATAAGGCCCGTTCGTTGAGGCCCACCTTAACATATATGGGGCCCATTTGATGAGGCCCGATGTAGTGTATTTGGGGCCCATGGGTTGAGACCCATTGTGATGTATTAGGGCCCATGGGTTGAGGCCCATTGTGATGTATTTGGAGCCCATGGGTTAAGGCCCATTGTGATGTATTAGGGCCCATGGGTTGAGGTCCATTGTGATGTATTTGGGGCCCATGGGTTGAGGCCCATTGTGATGTATTAGGGCCTGTGGGTTGAGGCCCATTGTGATGTATTTCCGACCCATTTGGCAAGGCCCATTTGATGTGTTTATGGCTCATATATTGTGGCCCATTGTGATATATTTTTAACCCATGTGATGAGGCTCATTGTGATATATTTTCAGCCCATGTGATGAGGCCTATCTTGATGTATTTGTGGCTCGCATGGCTAGGCTCGATGTGGTGTACATGCCGCTTAATGCGAGGAATGTGCACCTGATGTAATGTGTGATTTCACTATAATGCAGGTAATGATGTTTATGGTGGGCCGTGCCTTGGGAGTAATGTTGGTTTGACGTCCAGATTGTAAGAATAATGTTGGTTAAATGTCCACATTATGACACTCCCTAGGGCCCATTGATAGGACCATACTTGTTGTGTGTAGGCCGTCTAGGCCTATCTTCGTTGTGAGAGTAGTTCATCACCTTATAACATGCTTAGTGTAACTCTATGATTCATGCCCATACGCATCATATGTATGCTTGATATGAAGAGTTACTGATCATAGCATATGCCATTAAGCAAATTATTTATGGGACTCAGTGATAAGAGTTACCCACATGAGCGCATAGTATGCGCAGGATTACTGCATGACTGGATAGTGTGACTCATGCATCTCGCATATGTGTGACATGATCATTGTACGCCCTAGCGACATCAGGGTCGTAGCCTCCACAGGCACATAGTGGATGGCTAAATAGGACATAAAAAATACTTAGTTCTAGCACTGTGAGAACTTAGGATGTCCTTGGTTGAAAATCCCATAATCTTTGAGCCAAAAGGTACCCTAACGTCTAGACCGAGTAGAACATGAGCGCCCAAGTGCTGAATACCAGTAGGCCGCATCTCCCACTATGTTATGGTCGGTTGGGAGGGGGTGTGGCCTTATTCGCTCGAGTGAGGGGGTTATAATCTATGCTGAGTATGACCAGCTTGTAAATGGGTCCGCTATCGATGAACCGAGTATGTATTGACATACTGCTGACTAGGCGGATAGTGAGGTCTCTTCCACTCGCTGGGCTGTGCAGCTAGGGAGGAGGCAGTCGGTGTCGAGTGTAATAGACCTCGGTGATTTCCCTAGAGAGCAACCGTACTGATATGTGGACTTATTGAGTAGGAATTGCATATCCATTCATTCATTCATTCACTATCCACTCGGGCTGGTGATGCGTAACTATTTGTTACGTGTACCTTCACATGGCCAGGATTTCGGTTGGCCGCGCGACTAACCTAAGATCAGGAGTTTACTACATTGAGTCGGACTATCCAAATTTAGGTATAAGACTGGTTTGGATAGAAGTCCCTTGTGGTGGACCCCATAGCCTGCGATACTATATACTATCATCCCGACTTCACATTCCAGCATGGTCATTTCATTCACAACGCATATTACATTGCATCCTCAGCATCTGTTATTATCTTATTATGTTTTGCATCGCATATCCTTGGTACAGTCGATAACACTCATGGACTTACCAGTATATTTTCGCTTACTCTAATATCGTATGATTCATGATTTTGTCAGTATTTCCGCTTATCTCGATGATGTATGATTTATTGGGCGTTATTGTATACTTGGCACTTACCTTACACACACTTTCACCACCCTCTAAGCTTTCTATAAGCTTATGCACAATAGATGCGTGCAGGTGGCGTTAGGTTGCAGTAGCGTTGAGCTCGGAGCGTGCAACAGACTTCTAAGGCTTTGATTTTGATACATATATATTTCCCTTTTAGCATTGTACTTAAAGTTTTTGACATAGTGGATATGTGGTGATGTTGTTTAGTGACTTGATTATGCTTGTGGTTATGCTCCATTACAAAAAAAAATCATACTGAAAATCCTCCTTGTAGGATCCCAGGATCGAAATCTGGCATACGAGTGTCGGGATCCGAGAATGGGGCACTACGAAGGCTGTCAGTGCCGGATTCGGCGATCGGGAATTTTGTGAGCCGTTTTTCGAGTTTGGGGCGTGACAAGTATCTTATCATTATAATATATGAATTATCTTTAAAATCACTTAATTTCCTAGAAATTTTGAAAAAATTTTATAACTTAAAATTTTAACAATTTTGCTCAAATCTGAACAATTTCTAAGGGAAACCTACCCCCCAACCTAAAATCTACATTATCTTCAATTTATAAACATATGCAATAAAAGCAAAATTGAGAACAATGAAAATAAAGGGAAGTAGATGAAGAGTACCTGTGAAACGAAAACAATCTTCTAATAAAATGTCGTTCTAACAGAGAAACTAAATTATGGAAAGCAAACTAATCCTAAGAATGCAATAAATTCTAATAATAAACTAGGAAAATAATGAAAAACTACTTATTCATGTAGTAGGGTTCCTCCTCCAGCTAGTATCTTGATAAATTTCTCAACAACATCATCCAAAAGACATTTTTGCAGTAGGCTTGGATGCCCTAGAGGATGAATGTCGAGAGAAATTTATGATCCTCAACAATTTTTTTGTTAATCCCCTGAGGTATCCAAAGTAGATAATATTCAATGTTAGTACACCATGGTGAATCAGAGACTACAAGTAAGTGAAATTCAGAAAAATTCTCATCAGGAAGTAGTCTCAACACATTCTGAAGTTTCAAACTTCGGTTCAATTTTCAGCTTCTCCTCCTTTAATGGTAGACATTCTGGATCTGTGGAAAGAGGTGCTTCATAATAATGATTATATAACACCCCGAACATTTTAATACCTGAGTATTAAAAGTTCTCGAGTGTTACCATGGAATTTAACATAAATTATACGTATGTATGATACCAATTTGGCAATCCTAACACTACATCCATTCTCCAATACGAATTGGACCGTTGGGAATGATCTCCACCCATAGATTAAGCCATACATCCCATAGGTCTATGGTGTGAACCATCGCACCACTATGGCACCATTACTAAAGGGCCTAAATTATGGGGAACCAGATCACATTAAGGATCACATGATGGTCTATTCGAACAAGTAAACCGTGCATAGCTACCCTCAGGACCTAAGGCAACAAATTCACACGTTAAGAGTTGTCTTCACTCACAGAGTAAGTCAATCGAACCATCCATCCTAAGTTCTAGGCAGGATTGACAAATCCATCATTTCATTTAGCTCTAAAATATATGTATATCACTTAACCATTACGATTAGGCTACTTGATCCTAAACTTACCAATGATTTTCACCTACTCGAAACCCAAGTACACTACTCGTTTTCCAAAAACCTGAGTGTTAACCTTTAAAGATACCCAAATTTCACATACATTTTTTTATTATTATATCAGAGTTAGTAAACTAGCGGAATATAATTAAATCAAGTATGAGAGGGAGTCAAAATATACATAGCCAAGATTTCAAGTGGTTACCCAAAAACTTTACAACCAATGTCTTAACTTATTACAAAACATGACAGTACAAATTTAAACACAAATGAAATTAAGAATAAAAGGTCGCAAGATCGTCTAGCTCCTCTTATTCCACGTGAACACCAACATATGCATCATCTGTGCCTCCTGCATACTGAATACGGTTTGAGAGCATCAATGGCTATCACAGTGAGGTATAACCCCCGAGATTTATCGTATCATCAAGATAATTAAGCATAGTTATCAGAGACAGTGTACAACAAATATTACATAATGATTATCATGGAAATCAGATAAGGTTCATCAAATAAATCACACAAGATAATCATGTTTAAATGTATAGATAATGTACATGCTCACGACCTGGGGATGCATATCCAGCTGGTAAAAAGTCGCCCAAGGAGAACTAGCTACCCGAAAAAGTACTCAAAGGTACGTCCAAGGAGAACTAGTCACCCGAAAAGGACTATGCAACGAGGTTGCCTAATGAGAACTAGCCACCCGAAAAAGTACTCAAAGGTACGCCTAAGGAGAATTAGACACCCGGAAAAGACTATGCAACGAGGTTGCCCAAGGAAAACTAGCCACCCGGAAAAGTACTCAAAGATACGCCCAAGGAGAACTAGCCACCCGGAAAAGTACTCAAAGGTACGCCCAAGGAGAACTATTCACCCAAAAAAGACTATGCGACGAGGTTGCCTAATGAGAACTAGTCACCCGAAAAAGTACTCAAAGGTACGCCTAAGGAGATCTAGACACCCGGAAAAGACCATGCAACGAGGTCGTCCAAGGAAAACTAGCAACTCGAAAAAGTACTCAAAGATACGCCCAAGGAGAACTAGCCACCAGGAAAAGTACTCAAAGGTACACCTAAGGAGAACTAGCCACCCGAAAAAGACCATATGCCATGAAAATACATGATTAGCCCAACCATTATTATTCCAATTTCAAACAATCATTTAAAAAAAGCTCAAAGGTCGTTGGGGGGGGGGGGGGGGGGGGGTTGTCACTCAAAGATAGGCCTACAGCTTAAGCATAGTGTCCCATTCCACCATCCCTGGC
Organism: Magnolia changhungtana; assembly: GCA_030180095.1. Taxonomy (NCBI): domain Eukaryota; kingdom Viridiplantae; phylum Streptophyta; class Magnoliopsida; order Magnoliales; family Magnoliaceae; genus Magnolia; species Magnolia changhungtana. The sequence continues at coordinate 9,296,377 of JASAUF010000552.1, read as the reverse complement.
TCATAAGACTAACAAATAGGATGTTCAGAGGTAACCCTTTCAACTAGCGGCCAATCTTAGTCCAATAAGTGGAACTTACCATCACAAATTTATACAAAGACAATCCATTAAAGCCACGTGAGGCAATTATTTCATAAAAGCTACAAGAGCCTAATATTCCATTTAATGGTATGATAAGAAGGGATTATTCCCTAAAAGCCATACAGGCATAAATGATCCACAAGATGATAAGTCCACAACGTAAATTTATCTAATCCATAACACAGGTGGCCATTAGTTCAAGGATTTCCTAAAAACACCATTAAGCAAGCGTAGGTGGTAGAATAAGCCACATATAATGTCATTAGCACTTACACATATAAAGTACACATCTTAAATTAGAATAAGGATACTAGAGATCCATAACATGTTAAATTACTTGAATTTAAATTTAAACGTGTTGAATTTATAAAAGATTACTCAAATGGAATTAACATTCATCATTATTTCCACATTGCACTATATTAAGAAATCAACAACTAAATGAACTAAGCTAACTATCATGACGTAGAAAAGCTTGAAGGATAATCCTCACCTTGGGTGGATGTTTCCCTTGACTTAGCCCTTATAAGATGAGTTCAAGAGTCTTGTTCTTGGAAGTGATTGAAGGGAAGTGTCCTTCAAGGTGAACAATTGTAAATAGCACCTGAGTGAGACATTACAAGATCTCAGTGAGTCACTATTGAGTTGACTTGGTTGGGATTCTCAACTAACCAACTAGTTGAATATAGGATTTAGGGAGACCACCTATTGTAGCAATAGCTGTCGGGTCCCTAGATTGGTGAGGCTTCTCAAGCTCTCCTGATGTGATATCAGCCACTATTTTGAGGATTGTTTTAGATCCGACTCAGTTGGGAATCTGGATGAGTCAACTCACCACCAAGTTGTGAGATTTGAAAATTTGATAGCGGGTGTTGATTCTATAACTGAATGGCAATCGTTCGTGGCTGTCGGGGGAGGTGGGATGATTTGTAACTTGATCTGAGTTATTCCAGTCAAGGAACTCGTTTCCAGACTCGGTCCAGTTGATCGGGATGTGTTTCAGTGAGTTTGGAGTGAAGCAGATCTGACTTAGATGAGAATGAGTCTCACTATCTTACTAACAGGTTAAACAACTATAAAGTAAATGGGTGAGTCAACTTGCAATTGAGTTGTGATTGTTTTTATACACAAGCAACAATGTCAGGATCCATACTTGATTATGCTTCGATCGAGACGGTGGGGTGGAGTAGATTTGGTCGGATATTACTACATCGAAACTGCCATATAGAGTTTGGCCGAGTCAGAAACTAAGGAATCGACAATGACTCAGTCACTAACTCGGTCGGGTTAGTGGTCCATTACTTGAAATCATTTGCTGGTTGAGAGTGTTCTTTGGCTGACAGGGTCTTTTCATTCTATGACAGACAAATGTTGTTGAAACTGACGAATCGAGTTGGAATGGTCAAGGTCTATGACGAGGCTGGTCAGTTTTCTGAATAGTTGAGTTAATGCCGAGTAAGCGGTTCTGCAACTGGCTGAGATCAATGTCGAATGGAGCTAGCTGTTGAGGTAGAAGGAGCTTCCTCTCAGCACTCCTTCCTTCCTTTTCCGAATGCACAGGGTCAGACCCTAAACCCAACTCGCGACTCTCAGCAACTCAATCGAGTCATGCCACGACCGCGCAAGCTGCGGCGTTGCTACCGCATTCAAACTCTCTCTCTCTCTATCTCTTTCTTATCCGACAATTTACCTTGGGAGTTGCCCTAACTCTTCGAGCTTTAAATAGGCCTTTGTTTGTTTCAAGAGGCTTCTTTTGCTAATCATGGATTAACTATGTAGTTAGAGAAGGAAGGATCGAGAATCCTTCCTTAGGAGTCTTTAAGCTCGATCCAATGATTGCATGGGGCTAGAAGAATGGTCTTGATGAGATCTAGGTGGGATGGGCCACACGATGAGCATCTAGGATCAGTGAAAGGGTCGGTTTTTTAAGGAAGTGGGTTTTTAGCTGGTTTGGAGGAGATGATCAGCTATTCATGCCATTTTCGAATGGGCCAGCTGATCCGATGATCTGATGCATTTAGACGGTCTAGATATTGGCCATGAGGCTTGTGGGTCCCACCCTATGGAGAGAATGGGGTTGCTGATTACATATCCCTTTAATACGGGAGGCGATTCGCGTTGCGGCAAAGTTGCGTCAAAATCTCAGTTTGTTACGAGATTTTTGAGCAACCCTAGGCTGGACGCTCCAGATTAACCAGAAGGGCTTTTTAGAAGACGGGGAATGGCTGGGATCGAATTTTGCCAAAGATGGAAGTTATTCCTTCCGTTTTTGGGTGCGTAGGGTGCTATTTTAGGAAACTATAGGCATGACGGGGCTCCTACTGCCCGCATGGCTTCCTTCTGACGATTTCTAACAATCGGATTTGCTAGCGCGATTGCGTATGTGGCCCAACCCTCCCCGTTAGCGTTTTCCTTATGCAGCGTCTGATCGGTCATTGACTGAGCCTGAGTGATTGACTTCCGACCGTGGATCTAATCATGATTAGGGTCGGTGGGACCCTATCTAGAAGATGGACAATTTGTATTTCCAGGGCAGGGTTTGATGGTGGACGACATTAGTAACAGACGGACGGTTGGTTTAAATTTAAGATGGGTGGGATTTTGGCTGAATTTTGCTAGAATTTTGGTCTTTTATCAGGTTAAAGCTCATTTGATCGGATACTTAGTCTTGTGCACGACGTGTGCACACTATCTGTGCACACGCATAAATCAGATGTGGGGTCCGGGTGATGATCTGAGCCAATCAACACCGTTAATCTGGTTCTACTACTGCTGATAGGTCATCAGACCAATTTCTCACGGATCCAGCAATTAGATGAGTTGTGACTTTAGCTTTTGGCACCTTATTTGTATAATTTCATTGATCCGATGGCCAAATTGCGTCCATTCTGTTCATCTACGGTTATATGGGTCCTAGGTCTGTATAGATGGGATTTAAAGGTTGATTTAGTGGATTAAGGGCCTTGGCATGATGGTTAGGTAGTGGTCCTATAGGTTGGACGTTGTGGACGAATGGTGGATCTGTGGCTACAACTCTGATTTGACACTTAAGGTCCACTTTCAAGAGAACGTGATTGTCCCTCTCAAGGATCAATAGTTGGGATGGGCGGACCTTGAATTATCAATTGTTAGTGAATATCATAAGTTGGGTGTGTACGTTCAAATAAGTTTGCTAACTAGGACTACAATGGTTAGATTATTTTGGTAGTTTAAAAATCAAGATTTTTGAGACTAGGGCCTTATTTCAAGGTGGATTATGTAAATAAATGGGCCACAAATAATTTAATTAAAGTCCCTAGTAGTTACTTACAAGTTATTGAAATCCAATGGTCTGATTGGTTTCGAGCTGTCGATCCATATTAATCCAATGATTGGATAACATCCATTACTAGTTACGGATTAATTGGTTGGTGGATTCATGAGTTTTGTCCAGTGTTGGATTTCCAAATTGAATAGTGTGGATACAATGAATGACAATTTGGGTCCCAACCTTAAAGATGATCTATGATTAGGGTCTTCTATGATTCGTACTGGATGCTTTGATCTGTCTATCAAAGTAATTAGTCTATTAGGGTGATTGAAATCCTAGAAACGGAGTTTACTTGTTGACGTAGTGATCCCTCTACAAAATCAACGAATGGATAACTTGTTTTAGGATTGAATATTACCCTCGACTGTCATATTTGGGCTAGAATGTGTAAACATTTAGAAGAATTAGATTTGTGATTATATAGAGTTAGATTTCCCGGTAACACTCGAGTACTGAAAAGTACGGGGTGTTACAGATTATCAATTAGTAATGATCTAACCGTTAGATCTCCATAGATTGTAAAATTAACCCCAGTATTTGTAGAGTATGGCCTACCTAAGCTTTGGACATGCCTGATCTATGGCCAGGGGTCCCACTTGGGCATATGGAAGCTGATGAACGAATCAGATTTGGTGAGAACATCTCTGTGGACCCCACCTGCGATCCATGCGTCTAACATGTGCGTGCAACTGCTGTGCACCAAAACCACTAGCACAGTCAAACCGAGTTTGACCAGTGCTTTGTAAAAGAGAGAGAGAACTCACCCTGTTTTCCTGCCGTAAGACACTTGAACGGACAACGTCCGTTTGGGTGATGTTATGGCCCACCATGATCATCCATCCGGATGATCTGGATCATCCATCATGTCTTAGGGATAGATTCGACCATACCCTAGGTCGCATTACACACAGATAAACTCCCACACACGCATAAATCCAGCCACAACCAAACTACTCCCAACTTCTCCCTCCTTTCCCGCCAAGGATATCGTCCGTGTTCTGTGATCAGTGACCCACCATGTATATCTATTCGAGAAATTCGAACAGTTCATCTTGTAGATAAAACAAAATTGACCAAAATCCCAGCCTTTCCACTTCAAGGTCAATTGGACAACCCAACAGATTCTCGTCCACAAAATCCACAGCGCGTAGTATCAAGAAACCAAAACAGTTTCGAACACTGCCACGTAGGAAAAACCGAAGGAGGTTCTTGGGTGCGATCGGGACCATCCAAAATGCGGTGGAAGGGATTCCGATCCTCCACATCAGCTAAAGGAAGGAATGAAGAGAGGAAGACTTGGCAACTGTCAGACTTACGCGCCTTGCAGAAGTTTTCTTCACAACTACAAGTTGATAAGACCGATGTTCGGATTAGAAGGGGTCCATAAAGAAAGGAAGGAAGATCTAGAAGAATGACCGCTGGCCAATCTCGTTTCTGATTTGCGCGGACAGAAACTGCATGAAGATTTTTATGCACCCATGGTTGCGTAAACGGGGGTTGTGTAAGGAATCTTTGTAAAAGGGCTTAGAGGCTCTCAAACCTATAAAAACCTCTCATGGTGGGAGAAGAAGAAAGCACAACAGGGGAAGAAAGAGAAAGGAAGAGAAAGAAAAGAAAAGAAAATGAAAGAGAAAGAAAAGAATAGAAAAGAAAAGAAAGGAAAAGAAACGAGAGAGAGAGAGAGAGTCTCCAGCCAACCAACAAGAAGAGAGACGCCTCAGCAAAAGAGAGAGAAGGAGAAATAAAGAAAAGAAGAAGAAGAAGAAGAAGAAGAAGAAGAAGAGAGAGAGAGAGAGAGAGAGAGAGAGAGAGAGAGAGAGGAGGCATTGTGTTGTGACTCATTGAGTCACAGTCGAGTTCTGAATTGAATCACAACCTCCCAACCCCACTAAGTTTCCTTCGAGCATCATTTAACAAGACTGACTTAACGACTAAGTACGCTCGAGACCCATTGGATTTGAGCCATCAGGTTGAAGCATATGGATCGAATAAAGGTAAGATTCCCATCTTTTTAATTAGAAGGGTTATGTTTTAAAACTATTAAATCTAATTCTAACATCAAAATAAACCAAACCTTAGATAAATCCTAACTATTCAAACCATGTGATTTGGGATATTGTTTGATGCTAAGGTGTATACATGGACATCTAGCCTCGAGTGAGGATGATTCGATTTAAGAGGTGAGGGTTTTTATCCTTTAAGCTTTCTTGATTTCAGATATTATTATCTTGCCATTTAGAAGCTTTCATGACACTGTGATATTTTTTGCAAATGTTTAATTTACTGACATCAATTATTTACCCTTTTGGGAATTATGATATGATGGTTATTACAAGTGATCTTTATGAATTTATGTGGAGCGATGGATACAGGCATTGTCCTTGCCTTTATCAATTTGTTGAGTTAGCCTCTGCGACTCTCCTCTTTATTGAGTTGGCCATTGTCACTCTCCATATTATTGAGTTGGCCATTGCCACTCTTCTATTTTTTTAGTTAGCCATTGCTACTCTCCTTTTATTGAGTTGATCATTGTCACTCTCCTCTTTGTGAGTTAGCCATTGCTACTCTCTTCCTTACCTTACTAGCTTTGTGCTATTTACCTTTGAGGCTTGGGCATATGTCATGATATTCCAAAACCCCCATGATTTAGCTTTTCTTCTCTATAAGCGCAAGTGATGTGTTAAGAGGTATCACAACTAGTGACTCAAATATTTTATCATGGACGTAATGCGCTCTAGGTAGAAACCCTCTTGGTCGACATGTAATTCCATGGGTTTTGAGGTAGTGATGCACAAATTGATGTAAGTAATTCGCAATGCGTGTTTCATCACTTCTAGGATTGGATGTGGCAAATAGTCAATCCATGAAAAAATTGTGTCATATAATTCATCTAACTCATGTGTTGTGCCACCTCGAGGTGTTCACGTAAATCCACGGTAGCGTGGCCATGCTGGCGAATACCCTAGTTATGGGATGCGGGTCGAGTTGGGTTTTTCATGAATCACATTCCACATTATGATGATCACTACGTATGATGAGCCGCACATACTTTGCTAGGCATACATCTCATGTAGGTTGTTTGCGCATACTGATATCCCCTTTAGTAGTGGAGTACGAGGCGTATCAGAACATTTACATTACTTTTATATCTCTCTTGAATTATTGTTAATCTTAAATGATAACCATCACTATGAGTAGGGCGTCGACCCTCTCCGACCGTACAAATAATGCAGGTGATGTACAGTGTAAAGGCATAGAGGACCATTTCCCTATGGAAGATTATATTGAAAGAATAAGAAGACAATTTTGTGATTTAGTTGTATACTTCTGCTGCGAACTCTGATATTGTAATAAGCTTCCATTGAGAAAACATTAGATTATTTACTAAATTCTTTTACTCTAATGAAATAATCAATACAGTTGATTTTATTATCATGAATGTTACCTTCATAAATGTATCTGTATGTGATCCAAATGTAAAAAATGAGGTGCGATTTTTAAGGCATCTAATTTATACATTATTAACACCCGATTTTCTCAGGTACGAGTATAAACTCTGGCCGAAAAAATTTGGGATGTTACAGTTGGTATTAGAGCATGAGAATGAGATTAATTGGGCATGAGGGAGTAGACCATCATAAGCTTTACGTGATACGAGTAAGATTATGAATTAGATACATATACTCAATTGAATTGCCAAAGGAAATTGGAAGTTGAGGAATTAGAAACCCATATTCAGGTCCCCCATTTGAAAAATTAAGTTAAGTGTGAAATTTAGAAACTATGAATTTAGGTGCCCACATAATAAATTCCCAAAATTCTGAATAAACTTGTTTTGAACAAAAAATCATCCTTAAATAGGGTCACAAATAAGAGGAATAAGTTTCCCTCATGGGAATAGAGACTTTCTAATTTGATCGATCGAGCTCCCCTTCGATGCCATTAAAAAAATCGAGGAATTATACTTTTAGTTGTTGGACTGTTCTAGCCACCTTTGATTGCTTGAGACTAAGCGATCGAGATCGATTGATGATCACTCGATGGCATCGAGGATTGCTCGATGGGATTAAGAATCCTATGAAAACTGTTGTTTTGGGTGGGAATGTTTACATTAGCTATGCACCTCTTTTAACCTTACTTAACATATTCCAATTACGCTTACAAGGCTAAGGGATGATCAATCTGGTTTACCTATAAGGCCAGGATCATTTAAAAGTTCAAGGGGTTGTTTTGGGTAAAGGGTTAGGGTCACCAAGGCACCTCATTTACTTGCTCTTTGCTCCTTAATGCTCATGTCATCTTATATCTTTGGTCTTCATCTTCCAAGGGCTTAATCAACTACATGACACATGAACTCATGTGATTGACAAACAAGAAACATAAAATAGTGAACTAACAATCTTTTCCTTTTGTCAATTACGTATTAAAAACCTAACCTAGACCATGTCTTGGTCCATAACAATGACATAACAAAATAACTCAAGATATTATATGTCTAAGATTACAATGATTTACAAAATTAAATACAGGACTCAAGACATGTAGCATTAGAAATGCTCTCCCATAATTGTTCCCCATATCTTCATCAATCCCTATATAGAACAAACAAATCATGCAACACAGAATTCATTGTTTTGGTAGGACTTGATCTTTCTTCCCATTTTTTTCCTTATTTGATAAAGAATTAATTCCAATAGATATACAAAAAAATATAATATGGAACAACTCAATGAGTCATAGATTTACTAATTACAAGGCACATACTAACAATGGATCAAATGGTGTATATAAACATTAAAACATGGATCATGCTTATTATGGTCATTCAAAAGATATACTAATTAAAATAAAAATGACCAACGATACCCTAAGCTAAAAACATTTGATATCAAAATTAAGCAACTTTAAAGCTTAAACCATCAGAAAGAATGAGGCTTAATCCCCATATTTAAGTATTAAGTACAAGATGAGGCTAGAATCCTTAGATTTTCCTATAGTGCTCACTAATGAGGATTAATTCTCTGATTTTCAATTCAACCTAAAGGGACCTTCTAAGGTTACTTTCTTGAGGTGTTATAGTCTTCCAAGTCTCTAAGGAGTAATATTGTGGTATAGGCCATTAAGACATGTAAGTGACTAAGGTCTTCAACACCAGAGGAGTCATTTGCAGTGGATTCAAACTCCTCTGTATCATCCCGTGTTGCCTTCATAGCCTTGCCTTTAGATCTTGTTTTGCTTGGGCAATCAATGACAATACGTTCATAACCCTCACAGTTATAACATCAGACTAACTTAGGTTGTTTAACAGATTTTCCTTTTCGTTTCTCAACCGTCTTGTCCATTTTGTCACAACTCTTCCCTCTACTCAATTTGAGAATTTTCTTTCGAATTCCCCATTCTCATCGTCATCATCACTATCACTCTTAGATTTAGTAATCTTATGCCTATGTGAATGCCTATGAGATAGGACGGTTAGTTTCTTTCCTTTAGAGGAGACCTTAAAGTGTAGTTCATATGTTTGTAGGGAACTTAAGAGTTCTTCTACTTTTTTTTTTCCATCTATATTTCTACACTCTTCTATCGAGGTTATCTTAGGAGTGAACCTATCCAGTAGGGATCTAAGTATTTTCTTGCATATACGCCCTTCCAAAATCCTCTCTCCCAAACCCGATATGGAAATGCAAATATTGTTTAATTTAGAGTAGAATTCCATAAAAGTTTTAGACTCTTCCATTTTAATGTTTTTAAAATAGGTCATTGAGAGCTTAAGCTTTAATCACTTTAATGTGCTAGTTCCCTCATGGGAGACTTCCAATATATCCCAAGCTTCCTTCTTGGTTTAAAATATGCAAATGTATTTAAATTCATTGGAAGAAACCGCATAGTAAATAACATTGTGAGTTTTGGTATAATAGGTATACAGTGCTCTCTTATTGGCACTCCATTTGGATTTATCTTTGGGAGAACTAATGGTTCTACCATCAACAACAACTTGTTTCATGGGTAGCGTCCAACCTTATTTGACAATAGCCGAACTATAGGGTTAATGGATCTTATAAAGACCCTCATCCTATCCTTCTAATAGGCGTACTTAGAACCATCAAAATGTGGCGGTCGTGTGACACCACACCCCCTTGGGTAGACATCATTATTAAGCACCTTAGATCAACTCAAGCCGGTTAGGCCCTTCAAGAGCTGCCCGCTATAATACCAATTGAAATTGTACATGGTAGGCCTATGGGCTATGCATGAAATCTTGGAGGAGCTACGAAATGAAGGCCATGTCCTAGATGGGGAGAAAGTGATTAGGACTAAATAAAATGTGTAAGACCCATATCCTAGCCCATACCATTCCGTAGGTTTTCGCGGTCCTCTCGGTCGAATTTCAGCGACCCGCGATCTGTTATCAGCGTTTGTGCGCAATCCTGAGTCGTGTTCTGTATATCAGAGTCGGCTTGACTCAAAACTTGTACCTTTGCGACCACGCCGTCGCCGCGGCTCACACGCCGATTCGATACCCGGGCCAGGAGTTATGGGCCCACGTATTTTCAAATGAAACGTCACGCGTTGCGGATTCTGAGAGAATCTCTACAACCCATCACATCAATCCATCAATCAATCAAGTCAAGTACATATCCCATCACACCCATCCCTCTCTCACCCAAAGTCAACCACACCCTTAGCTAGTCATTCCTTTCTTACCAACAAGTCAACAAGTACCATACCTCCCATGTCATACACATCACTTCTCTCTTTCTCTCTCTCTCTTTCTCATTTCACACCCCAATTCCAAGCAACTCCCAAGGGAACAACCGTCCAAGCTTATCATGAGAGAGCTAAGAGTGTGGCCCACCTTTCTATCCCAAGATCTCTCATCCCCATCATCAAAACTTCATCATTCTCCATCAATATCAAAGCCAAGGAGCCTAGGAGTCCAAAGAGCTAAAGAAGAAGGCCGATAGGTGGGTGATCATAGCGCTAAAACTTGATTTTTGATTTAAGGCCCACATGATTTGGGACCCATATTGATGTATGTATTGATACATGTGTTAGAGGGGCCCATATTGGTGGGGCCCCTCCATCGCTCGTCCCTCTCTCTTCTCTCTCTCTCTTCCCTGTTTGTGGCTCGCCTTGATGGATGTATTAGATCCACGCTGCCTACCTTGTGGGCCCACCTTGCTGCCGTTACAGGGCCTGCATGACCAGTCGGTCATGTAGGGCTGTCTGATGGGAAAAACACAAATGTCAGTTTGATTTGTGGGCCACCACGTAGACCCACCTGATGTACATGATTGCATCCAAGCCGTCTAGACTCTGGGTCTGGACGGAGGCAAACACAAATGTTAACCTTGATTCTGAGGCTGGTGGGCCACACTAACGTGGACCCCACCTGGATGGATAGATGTATCGACAGCGTCCGTCCATTCGGAGAGGCCGGGGGCCTGAACGTTGAAGGAAAAACCAGATACGAGCTTAATAAAAAAAAATTTATGGTGGGCTACTCACGTGGACCCCACCTTGATATATGTATTTGATCCACACCATCCATCCCATTTCCCCGCTCATTTTAGGCGTTGAGCCAAAAAATGGAGTCAATCCAATTCTCTAGTAGGCCACACCATTAAAAATATTATTTTAATAGTGATAAATTGTTAGGGCCCACTGTGATATTTTTTGCCGTAAAAAAATATTGAATATTGGGCTTATTAGACCCGTCATGAGCCATAGAACCCAGCCGACGGACTGGATCATCTTAATTTAGGCCCCACGTATAAAAATCCTTAGAAAAAAACAGTAGGAGGCTGACGCTATTGCCGTTAGCGTCCAGAGGACGTTGCAGTAAACAGCGTCCAACGTCCCAGCCAGTAGGGTCAGTGGGCCCCACCTTAAGCCCCACCATGATGGGTGTTGAACATCAACACCGTGCATTTGATGGGTCCCCTTTATATATGGGGTGCCCCCAAAAATCAACCGTTCACAGCACTCAGGTGGTCCACTCCACCCAACAGCAGGGGATCAAACTCTACCGTTGAAACCCTTTTGGGTCACAGAAGGTTTGGATCTTTATGAAATTCGTTTTTCCTCTTATTTCAAGACCTTATGGTCAGATTGGATGGAAAATAACATTATGGTGGGCTCCACGTGGGACCCACCTCTGTGGAAACGGACTGGCTATTGTACCTTACACTAGCTATATAGCTACTGTATTGACACAAAAAGTTCTGTGGGTTTGACCCAAACCATCCGTCCATCCCTCTAGTGGGTCACATGTGTGGGACCCACCTTGATACATGTATTGTATCATCCATGTTTTCCATGTGGGGCCACCTTGATATTGTGGTCCATCCACGCCGACGTCCGTGGCCCCCACAATAATGTATGCATTTCAGCCACGCCATCCATCTACATGGGACCCACCTATGATGTAGGTGATTCGTTCATGCCTTCCTGTACAGGGACGTGGGTCCCACATGATATATGTGTTTCATCTATACAGTCCATCCATGGGACCCACCAGACGTACATGATTTATCCACACCGTCCAGCTATCTGGACGGTGGATACCCACTGTGATGTATGATCTTATTTACACCGTTCATCCATTTAACTAGGACGGGCATGAGCTTTGAGTAGCCACCTTGATGTATCTATTATATATTCACTCCGTTCATATGCCGGATGGGTGAGGCCCACCTTAAGATATGTGTATATCCATACCATTCACATGGAAATCCCACCTGTGATGTATATTTGAGGCCCACTTACAATGTATTGAGGCCCATGTGCAGGGCCCACCTATTATGTATTTGAAGCCCATGGGTTGTGGCCCAATGTGATGTAATGAGGCCCATGGGCAAGGCCCAATGTGATGTATTTGAGGCCCATAGGTGAGGCCCAATGTGATGTATTCGAGGCCTATGGGCGAGGCCCAATGTGATGTATTCGAGGCCCATGGGCAAGGCCTGATGTAATGTATTTATGGCCCATGTGATGAGGCTCACCTGTTGCGTATTTGAAGCCCATGGGTCATGGCCCAATGTGATGTATTTTTGGCCCATATGTCGTGACCCATTTTGATGTATTTCTGACCCATATGTCGTGACCCATTGTGATGTATTTCTGGCCCATATGTCATGGCCCATCGTGATATATTTTCGACCCATATGATGAGGCCCATTGTGATGTATTTTCGGCCAATTTAGTAAGGCCCAATGAGATGTACTGTAAAACCCGTATCCTAGTCTGTACTGTTCCTTCGACGTCCGCGGTCCTTCCGGTCGAATTCCGGTAATTCTTGACTCGTATCCGATGTTGTGCGCGATCTTAAGCAGAGTCCTGCCTACCGAATGCGGCTCGATCCGAAACTCGTACCTTGGCGACCGCACCGTCGCCGCGGTTCCAACGCCGCGACTCACGCACCGATCCGATACCCTGACCAGAAGATGTGAGCCGGTGTTTATTTTGAAGAAATATCGCGCTTTCTCAATCCCAAGAGAATCTCTACACAATGTCAATCAATCCCATTAATCAATCAATCAATCACTTCAATGTCAAGTACAAGCAACTCATGCTTTCTTTCTCCAAAGTCAACTCTTTCTCACCCTCTCTCTTACACCACCTTACATGTCAAGTACCACATCCATCACTCACCTCACCCTTTCACCCCTCACACCCATTCCTCTCTCCTTACAACTCTCTCTTTCTGTCTCTCTTTTCTCACACCACAATTCCAAGCAACCAAGAGCACCCACGTACAAGCCTTCCATGAGAGAAAAAAAATGCATGTGTGAGGCCCACCTTTCCCATTCCAAATCCATCATCCTAGCCATCCATTTCCCATCTCCACCACCAAAGAGGAGCACAAGGAGGGTGGCGTTCCAACGGACCAAAGAGATCAACCGGTGGGTGCTTTGTAGGATAGGTTTTTCAAGTTTTTATGATGGACCAAGTGAGGCCTATCGATCAATGGTACGAATCTCACTTGGGACTCTAAGATGTGGCCGATGGCCCACCTTGATTTTCATTTGATGTATGATTGGATGCAAGGGAGGGCCCATAGTGTCGGGGTCCCTCCATCACACGTGTGTCCCACTCCCTCTTTTTCTCTCCCTCTCTTGTTCATTTTTTTATGTGTGTGATGATGTGGCCATGTGGCCCACTTAGATGGACCCCAGCATGAAGCATGTATGGGATCCAGGTCATTTGTAGGTGAGGCCCACTTCCTATGTATTGCTCCACACCACCAAGCCATGTGGTGGCCTACCTAGGCAGGGCCCACCTTAAGACATTCCATGTGCCAGAACGTCCAGCGACCCTTGGATGCTGGACATGAAAACAAATATCAACTTGGTTTAAGGCATTTTAGGGTGGGTCACTTGTATAGGCCCCATCTTGATGTATGTATTCAACCACGCCATCTATCCTATTTACCCACTCATTTTAGGCGTTGAGCCGAAAAATGAAGCTGATCCAACTTTTAGGCGGGCCATACCTCAGAGAATAGTGATTTTTCACCGTTCAAATGCACTTAAACTCTTCTACACCTCGAAAAATGCCCAATATTGGGCTTGATGGATTGCTTATGGAGTCTAGGACCCGCTGGGTAGGGCGGATGCTTCCGATGTCGGCCTCACACGTGAAAAACCTCAGATAAATAGGTTTAAAAAAAAAAGAAAAAAAAAAAGAAGAAAACATGCGCAGAGCCGTCTTTCTTTCGAATCAAGCAGGCGGCCGTCTTCGGCCGGGCGGGCGCGAGGCGTGCCACCCACGGCCCTGGCCATGGGCCCCACCATGATGTATATTTTGTATCCACATCGTCCCTGAGGAGGGTCCTCTCCAAAAAGCAGTTTGATCCAGATCTCAGGTGGCCCACACCACATGAAACAGCGGTGATTGAACTCTACCATTGAAACTCTTTTTAGGGCCCACGGAAGTTTTGAATCAATCTGATATTTGTTTTTCCTATTCACCCAGGTCTGTGTGACCCTATCAACAGTTTGGATGTAAAATAAATGCTATGGTGGGCCCCACGTGGGAGCCCACAGTGATGTATGTGTCTTATCCCCACCGTCCAGGCAGACGGTGGGAGCCCACTGTAATGTATGTGTTATATTCCACCGTCCAGCGGACGGTGGATCCGACGGTGAAGTTTGTGTTTACGCACATCGTCCAGTGGATGGTGGGTCCCACCTGGAGTTTTTCATGCACCTGAAACTTGGGCTAAACCCTCATGCAAGTGGGACACCCATAATGGTTGGGCTGGATTTGCAAACCACATCTCTGTGGGCCCTCAAAATGGTTATGAATGTTTTAAATGGTGCACGACCCTCTCCACTTCTACATGTGGTGTGGCCTGCACAAGTCACAGATTGACTTGATTTTTGAGACCTAGGCTTAGGATGGAATGGTGCATCTGGCTGATGGGGTAGATGTTCGAAACGCATCACGGTGGGACCCACACAGCTTGACCTCATGGGACTTAAAATCAGCTCTAACGCATTGTACCTTTTCCCATATATATATATATATATATTGGTGGGTTGTTTTGGGGTCCACCCATGATGCATGTGTTGCATCTAAACCGTCCACCATTCGGCAAGCATGTCTTAAGGCTTGAGGCTAAAAAAAAGAAAATGAGGTAAATTTATAGTTCAAGTGGAAACCACCTTGGTATATAAGGCCCATTTGAAGAGGTCCAACTTGATGTATTTATGGCCCGCTGTTGAGGCCCACTTTGATATATATGGGGCCCATATTGTAGGCTCATTGTGATGTTTTCAAAGGCCCATGGGATGTGGCCCATTGCAATGTACCTAAGGCCCATTAATGCGGCCCACTTAATTTATATAAGGCCCATATGAGGCGGCCCATTTGATGAAACTAAGGCCTTTAGGTCGAGGCCCAATAAGAT
The DNA here is from genome assembly GCA_030180095.1 of Magnolia changhungtana. Lineage (NCBI taxonomy): Eukaryota > Viridiplantae > Streptophyta > Magnoliopsida > Magnoliales > Magnoliaceae > Magnolia > Magnolia changhungtana. The sequence goes on along the minus strand of JASAUF010000552.1, from coordinate 9,281,075 downwards.
ATATATATATAGGTCCATTGCAATGTGTGATTCCCTATGGTTTGTGTAATGATACTTTATGGCGGGCTATGCCTTGGGAACAATGTTGGTTTGACGTCCACATTGTAATGATAATGTTGGTTAAATGTCCGCATTATCACACTCCCTAAGGCCCACTGATAGGCCCATACTTGTAGTAAGTAGGCCGTCTAGGCCCATCTCTGTGATACACAGAGCCCATCCCTACATACATATTTAGTATAGATCCATGATTCATTATCATACGCATCATATGTATGACTGGTATGAGGAGTTACTGATCATAGCATATGCCTTCGGGCGAACTGTTTATGAGCTCCCTGATAGGCGGGGTTGCCCTACATAAGCGTATGGTTCACGCAGGACTGTTGCATGACTGGTAGTGTGACTCATGCACTTGCATTGTATGATTGTAGTTACTGTATGCCCTAGCGACACTAGGGCCATAGCCTCCACAGACACATCATGGGTGGCTGGATTGGATACCGAAAATGTTTGGTTCTAGCATACGGGCGCCATAGATGTCCCTAGGTGAAAATTCCTAAACTTGATGGTACCAGAGGATGACTCCAATGTCGAGACCGAGTGAATCCACGAGCGCGCGAGGGCCGTATACCAGTAGGCCGCGTCTCCCACTATGTCGTGGTCGGTTGGAAAGGGGTGTGACCTTACTAGCCTGAGTGAGGGGGCAATTTCTAGGTTGAGTTTGACCAGCTTGAGGAATAGGTCCGCTATCGACGAGCCGGGCCCGATATTTGCAGGCAGATAGTGAGGTCTCTTTCGCTCTCTCAGTTGTCGTTCAGATAGGGACGGCAAGCTAGTGTAGAGTGTACTAGATCCCAGTGATTATCCACACTGAGAACTGTACGGATTTGATGATCTAGTGAGGAGCTGCATTGATATGTGGAGGTGGATTGACATGCTTGACTTGCATTATGCATTGCATGGCCTTGACATGGCCGATAATATTCATATCTTGCATCGCATAGTCTTGGTACGACTGACTGCATTCATGTACTCATCAGCATGTTTCCACATTACTCTAACCTTGCATTCTGAGCACGCTCATATTGCGCACACACTTACACCACCCTCTAAGCTTTCCATAAGCTTATGCACGATTGATGCGTGCAGGTGACACCAGGACGCAGCCGTAGACTCGCCGCTGTTAGAGTGTGCAGCCGAACTTTTGGAGTTTTATTACTTTCAGTATATTGTATTTTCCCTTTCATACGTCTTGTACTTAAAGTTTTTGATCATAGTAGATTTTGTGATGATGTTCTTATGGTTATTGTTCATGGGTTATGCTTGTGGTTATGCTCATTACGAATCAAATTGATTATCAGAAATCCTCCTTGTAGCATCCCAAGATCGAAACCTGGTATATGGGTACCAGGAGCTGAGAATGGGGTACTACGGAGGCTGTCGGCCCAGATTCAGCGATCGGGAATTTTGTGAGCCTGGTTTCTGAGTTCGGGGCATGACATATACTCTTGGCCTATATGTTGAGTCCCATTATGATATATTTTCGGCCCATGTGCCAAGGCCTATTGTGACGTATGTGTGGCCCATGAGTGAGGCCCAATGCGATGAATGTGTGGACCAATGTAATGTGTGATTTCACTATAATGTATGTAATGGGTTTATGTGAGCCACTGCTTGAGAGTGATGTTGGTTAAATGTCCACATTGATGGGCGATGATGGTTAAATGTCCATATTGTGACCTTCCCTTGGGCCCTTTGTTAAGCTGATTACCATTTTTTATTATCGAGGTCGATTCCATTTATCGATGTCAATTGTCGATGCCGATTATGACTATGTGACAACATAGTATCGTGATAAATGCATATACGCATCATCTGCATGTTTATTATGAGATGTGGTTGACCATTGCATATGTCATTAGGCAGGTTGTTATGAGACCCCCCTTATAGGCGGAGATCGTCTCACATGACTGGATTGTATGACTCATGCATCTTTCAATGTGTGTTGTTATTATTGTACGCCCTAGCGACATCAGGGTCGTAGCCTTCACAGGCATGCCATGGATGGCTATATAGGACACCAAAAATGTTTGGTTCGAGCATCTAGGCATTTTGGATGTCCGTGGGTGAAAGCCCTAAACCTCCGTAGATAAGAGATGCTCCAACGTCTAGACTGAGTGGATTACATGAGCGCCCGAGTGCCGAATACCAGTAGGCCACATCTCCCACTGTGTCGTAGTCGGTTGAAAGGGGGTGTGGCCTTATCCGCCCAATTTGTAGTGAGCAAAACTAGGCAGAGTTTGACCAGCTCATAAATGGGTCCGCTATCGACGTGTCGGGTAAGTATTGGCTGATTACTGGCCAGGCAGAATGAGGTCTCTTCCACTCACCTGGTTGCACACGATGGGATGACAATCTGGTTTGGAGTGTACTAGACCCTGGTGATGATCCCAGAAATGTGCAGTACTGATACGTGGACTTATTGGGCAAGAGTTGCATATTCATTCATTCACTATCCACTCGGGCTGGTGGTGCACAAATATTTGTTAGTGTACTTTCGCAATTGCCAGGATTTTGGTTGGGGAGCGTGACTAACCTGAGATCATGAGTCTACCACATTGAGTCTGACTATCCAAATTTAGGTATGGGACTGGTTTGGATATAAGTCCCTTATGATGGACCCCATAGCCTGCGATACTACGTACTATCATCCCGACTTCATTCCAGCTTGGTTATTTCATTCGCACTGCATATTGCATTGCATCCGCAGTATTTAACATTTTGGGTTGCCATGTTTCTGCATTGATATGGTCGTTTGTATTCATGCCTTGCATCGCATAGCCTTGGTACGGCTGATGACACTCACAGACTTACCAATATGTTTTTGCTTACTCTAATATCTTATGATTCATGATCTTGCCAGTATTTCCGACATTGTATGATTATGGCGTTGTATTTGTGTGCTTGGCACTTATCTTGCGCATACACTTTCACCACCCTCTAAGCTTTCTATAAGCTTATGCACGATAGATGCATGTAGGTGGCATTAGGTTATAGCAGCGTGGAGCTTGGAGCATGTAGCTAACTTATGGAGCTTGATTTTGATATATTATTTCCCTTTTAGCATTGTATTCAATGTTTATATTAGTGGATATGTGATGATGATGTTGCCTTTGTGATTTGGGTAAACTTGTGGTTATGTTTATTATAAGATAAACGTACGTTGGAAAATCCTCCTCGTAGGATCCCAGGATCGAAATTTGGCGTATGTGCACTGGGAGCCGAGAATGGGGTACTTTGGAGGCTATCGGCACCGAATTCGGCCATGGGGAATTTCTTGAGCCCGGTTTTCGAGTTTGGGGCATAACAAAATGTATGCCAATTTAAACATAATTGCTTACTTAAACTAATATACAAATAAATTAAGTAAGGCAATGCAACACTAAGGCTTCCAAATCAATAGTGGGTCCAATCACATAGACTACAAATGATGTGACAATTAAGTAATAGTATATAAAAATGATAGTATACATGTGTGTGTGTGGGATGTGACAATTAAATAATAGTATATAAAAATGATAAGTAATAGTATATAAAAATGATAAGTAATAGTATATAAAAATGATAGCATGCATAGTGGTTCGGTTTCCATAATCCACTCCTAACGGATGCACGCAACTTGTGAGTGTATCGGATTTCACTATCTGAGGTTTTAAATCCGGTTCACTTATAACCTTTACAATCCTACACAAGGATCAGCTCCCTTGGAGACTTACGTGGTTTTTTATAGACTCACCATGAACCTCGGTCTTAAACTAAGGACCTATGTTTACTCTAGCCAAAGGCTAACTTGAAAACTAACATGTACACACTCGTGTTCCGTGGCCTACACGAGGACTTCGATTTAGGTCCTAAACAAGAACTTTGTTAAGTTTGGAAATTCAAACTCAACACTCGATCCTACACAAGGAGTGTTCATATGTTCTTACAATTGACAACTTGTCGGATTGAGCCCCTTTTGTAGTGCCTTGTTGGGATGCTTGATCGATGCTATCCCATGCTTCAATCAACTCCCCTTTGTTCCCTTGAGTATTATGCTGATATGTCTCTAATACTTCAGCTCCAGTATTAAACAACTTGCATGTAATGCTCTTTTGATGATCAAGGTGATGGGAGGTTGGGTGAATCTCCTACAACAAACGGAATGTTATAATTCCTAGGAGATTCACCTGGATGGGTGTTCTAGAGGTTTAGATAAGGATATACCTATAAAGGTTGGATCTAAACTCTAGAAAATGGTAGAGTTCAAGCACATCTTCAATATAGATGTTGAAATCCTCATTAGAGTTTTAATCTCAAGGAAGATAACTTAGAACTCATTGATTTGGAGGATTGTGATGAGAGGTATGATTATGAAATCACCTAAGCTTCTATTTCAACAAAAATCCATCTATTTTTCTAAGAACTGAATGCCATTTTATAAGAAACCAATTTGCAATGGCTATAAAACAACAATTTAATGCCTCTATTCAAGTGATCGAGCGTTGCCCTCGATCGATCGAGCTTCCCTTCAATAGCATCGAAGGTTTGCTCAATGACATCGATAAAATCCAGGAATTATAATTTTAGTTGCTAGACTGTTCTGGCCACCTTTGATCACTTGAGCCCGAGCGATCAAGATCGATCGATGGCAATGAGGATTGCTTGATGGGATTGAGAATCCTCTAAAAATTATTGTTTTGGCCAAGAATGTTTACAGCAACTATGCACCTCTTTTAGCCTTACTTATCATATTTCAATTAGGCTCCAAAGGCTAAGGGATGATCAATAAGGTTTACCTATAAGATTAGGATCATTTAGAAATTCAAGGATTTTTTTTTTGTTAAGGCTTAGGGTTAGAAAGGCACCTCATTTACATGTTCTTTACTCGATACTCATGTCCTCTTGTGTCTTCAATTTTCAGCTTCCAAGGGCTCAACCGACTATATGACACATGGACTCTTGTGATTGTCAAATAAGATGCATAAATCAGTGCACTAACAACTAACAAACCAAACATCCCTTAAAAATAAAGTAGGCAGACTATTGAAAATAAGGAGATGAGAATGTCCACCCATGAAACCTTTTGGAGTCCCACTATGCGCATAGGGACGAAAGGAAACTTCAGGGCTGAAGAAGATTTCAATGGGGGGCATTTAATCCCTACGGTATCCTGAGGTGGGGCCCACTTGCATTTTGAATATGCATGATTTGACATCACATTCTACAATGGGAAATGCCATCGATGGATAGAGTGGATAGAATACAAACATCATGGTCGACAGGAAGTTGCGTCTGAAAATGTGAGCCTATGGCGTAATGAGATTACCACGACTGCGCTTGCAGAAGCTTGGCGGAGCTAAAGAATGAAGGCCATATCCTAAAGGGTGGGTGATTAGGACCAATTTAAAAATTGTCTATTTAAAATAACAATTGCCTAACTTAAACTAATTAACAATTAAATTAAATAAGACAATATAATTTTAAGACTTCCAAGCCAATAGAGGGTCCAATTACATAAATTACAAAGGATTTGCAAATAAGCAACTAGTCTATATCTAGATAGTGTATATGTGTTTGTGGTATGTGCTACCTATCAATAGCTAAGCACTCATCTGATCATGCATGTATAATGTAAACAGTCAAACTCACAACCATAATTAAACAATCGCGCAAATGACAATCTCAAATACAATCATATATAGTGGTTCGGCTACTTGCCTACTCCACTTCCGGTGGACGCAGTCAACCAATGAGTATACCAGATTTCACTTTTGGATATTTTAAATCAACTTCTCCTCAAACTTTTACAGCCCTACACAAGGACTCTAAGATTTAGGCTCTACTCCCAAGCGAAAGTACTGCACAAGAATCGGATTATTTAGGCCCTACGCAAAAGCCAATATCCTACACAAGAACCCAATCATTTAGGCATTACTCCAGAGCCAAGGTCTCACACAAGAACTTAAGATTTAGGCCCCACACAAAGGCTAAGGTCCTACATAAGAACTTAGTTTGAGTCTGGGTATATAAACTCTTACCCTCAATCCTACACAAGGAAAGAGAGTAAACTTGAACTCTTACAATTGACAACTTACTTGTCAGATTGAGTCCCTTTTGTAGCACCTTCTTGGGTAACGTGATCGTCTCTCTCTCGTGCTTCAATCAACTCCCTGATGCTCTTTTGATCATAATGTCGTAGCTTTTCAAGGCTTCAGCTCCAAGATCAACCACCTTGCATTGATGCTCCTCCAAGGTGACCAAGGTGATGGGAGGTTGGTTGAATCTCACAACTTGTGGGAAGTTGTTTTTCCTTAGGGGATTTGTAAATGCTATGTTGTATATCAAGCACCTTGTGTTGTTAAATTACGTTGAGACAAACCACTTTAGAATGATGGAAAGTTCACCTTCATAAGAAGATGTGCTACAAAGCTCAAGATATGAAGATTGTTCTACAAGTTCAAGTGCTACTACAAGTTCAAGTACAAGTACACTACATGATCAAGATCAAGTTCAAGCTTCAAGTGTATCAAGTAGAAGATCTACCGAAGCTACTGGAGCTACAAAGTTCAATATTCAATATTCAGGCATAAATGACCCTAGAAAGACCTTAGGATTAGGTCATTCATATTGCACATTTGGTATGGGTTATTATACTTCTTATAGTCTTTATTTTGACTAGTCTTAGCCTATGTTCGACTAGTCTAGGCTCTGGCTCAATCAATCCAAGGTTTCTCTCGACCAGTCCAGGTTTTGTTGCAAATTTTTGAAAATTTCTGGTAGGTCCTCGACCAGTCGAGCACCTTGCTCGACCGGTCGTGGAGACTAGCTCGACCAGTCGAGAAGGATTCGACTCGAACTCCAGCAAGCTTTTTGGGACCCACTCGACTAGTCAAGTGCTATGCTCCACTAGTCGAGTAGGCCACTCGACCAGTCGAGCAGACCACTTGACCAGTCGAGGGCCGGTTTTATCCGATCGCGCCAGAATTTTTAAAATTTGGTTGAACTTTAGACTAGTTGAATCTGACCTTAGACCAGTCGAAGGAACCGTTTTTCAGCCTATAAATAGAAGTCTTTTCTCAACTTTAATAATTCATTAAAAGCCAAATCAAGCCTCCACTTTGAGAGAAAAGTCCCCATGATTATCAAGCTATTGTCCGGTAAATCGTAGATTCATTTTATAGCTTTTTGATTTGTAATTTCTTGATATCTCTTTGCTTCAATCTAATTTTTGAAAAAGGGTGTTCTTTTCTACCCCTTTTGATATCCAAGGAATTCAATCAAAGTAGCCTAGGTTTGAGTTTAATTAAAATTCATTTAGAACCTAGAACCCTTCTATATGTGCGTCGGACATTGAACATCTACATTTACAAGTGAAGTGGTTTTACCGACTACATCAAAGAAGAATCTTTATATAAGTATTTTTTTTATTTGCTTTTGGTTCTTGAGATTGCCAGAAAATCTTTGTACTGGTTTTGACTGAGATAGCCAGAAAATCTCAGCGTGGGGTTTTTAATTGTGGTAGCCCAATGAAATCTCAATTGTAAAGGTTTTTAGGTGAACCTTGGAAAACCTTCTTTCATAGTGATAGCCAATATCACGTGGGTTGTGATTATTGGGAGTGGAGTAGGTGTGGTTGTTTGAGAACAATTGGTGTATACACAGAACCACTATAATTCTTGGAGTTTGGTGGATGATGATGTATGTGATGAATGTGTGGTGAATGCTTGTATCTATTTTATGTATATGTGGTGAATGTTGTAATAGTTAGATTTCATTATTTTGCCTCTTGTTTTAGTTTGGGTTTTTGATCCTTACCGAGTTTAAGAAATCAGGTTGTCCTATCATAAACTTTGGTTTTTAGTATAAGGTTGTCCATTGAACAACGTTTGAAAAAGCTTCTCAATCCTATTGCAATTGAGATCTGTAAGGCCCGTATCCTAGTCCGTACCAGTACTTAAACTTTCGAGATCTTCCCCATTGAATTTCGGCAACCCGCGACCCATAATTGGCATTTGCACGTGACCCTAAGTCGCATCCGTATATTTGAGTCGACTCGACCCAAGACCTGTACCCTAGCGACAGTGCCGTCGCCACGGTTTCAACGTCACGTCTTGGGTACCGATGCGATACCCAGGCCAGGAGTTGTGGGCCCACATTTATTTCGAAGAAAATGCCATGCATTACGAATCCTGAGAGAATCTCTACCCAAACATCGCATCAATCAATCAATCAAGTACACATCACATCTCTAGCCCATGCTTTCTTTCTTCCTAAGACAAGCAACTTACCCCCTAAGTCAACTCTCATGCCACTCACACCCATCACCCATCACTCCATCCATCACTCATCACCTCTCTTACAACTCCCTCTCCTCTCGCATTCCCTCTACCATTTTTCCAAGCAACTAAAGAGAGGGTGGACGTCCAAGCTTTCTAAGAGAGAAAGAGCCTAGTGTGTGGCCCACTTCCTACCCCTAAACTCCCATCTCCACCCTTCAATCCTCATCTTCCACCATCAAAGTTGAAGCTAATGAGCTTAGCATTCCAAGGATCTTAGAAGAGTAGAATCGGTGGGAGATCTTAGGATTTCCACCATTGATCTTGATGATTTGAGGACCCACATGTGTTGGGACCCATTTGATGTATGCATTGTACGATAGGGAGGGCTCATAGTGGCGGAACCACTCCCCTTCACATCTCTCTCTCTCTCTCTCTCTCTCTCTCTCTCTCTCTCCTTCCTTGTATGTTGGCCCACCCGATGTATGTGAATCCAGGCCGTTATGGGCAGTGGCCCACTGTGATGCATGAAATCCACGCCGTCTATCCAATGGGCAAGCCCTGTTGCTTGTCCCTTTGGACAGGCCTGGGCGGAGAGGGAAACCACAAATATCAGCTTTTTCTTAAAGCTGGTGGCTCCCACACATGTGGACCCACCTCATGTATGTATTCTATATCTGGGCCGTCCATCTACTAGATGGCCAGCAGCTTGCTGCTGCAGTTGACGTTAGCGAGTTCTGTAGCCTGACCATGAGGTATATGTTATATTCAAATCTTCCATCCATTTGGCAGTGGGGCCCACCATGATGTAGTGTTGTAACCACACCGTCCAGCCCCCTGCAGCTATAGCTGCTGTTGACATCAACAAATTCTGTGGATCTGAGCATGAGGTATGTGTTATACCATACTGTCCATCCATTTGGCGGGTGGGGCCTACCCCACACGTGCTACACATGTGGCCGGGTGGGGCCCTCCTTGATGTATGTATTTTATACCTGCACCGTCAATCCATGGACGGTGCTATGAGGGGCCAACTGTGGTGTATCTGTTATCATGGTCGTCTGTCCATTTGGTGGGGTCCACCTTGATATATGTATTCTATAGCCACGCTGTCCATCTGCTAGGGATGGTGGGCCTTTGATGCATGTATTCTATATCTAGCCATCCGTCCATTTGTTGGATGGGTGGGGCCCACCTTGAGATGTTTGTATATCCACATTATCTGCTTGGGACCCACCTTAAATATATATATATATATATATATATATGTATTTTACATCCACGCAGCCCATTGCTAGGCGTGGGACTCCACTGTGATGCATGTGTATATTCACACCATCCATGGACCCCACGTGATGTACATGTTTTATCCAAGCTGTCCATCTGGTAGGGACCATTTGGAATGTGCAGGGCCCACCTTAATGTGATGCATTTATGACCCATTATGATGTATATGTGACCCATGAGTGAGGCCCATTATGTTGTATATGAGGCTCATATGATGAGGCCGATGTGATGTATGTGTGGCCCATATGTGCAGCCCGATGTGATGTATGTGTGGCCCATGAGTGAGGCCTAAATGTGATGTATTTGAGACCCATGTTTGAGGCCCAAATGTGATGTATTTGAGGACCAGATATGAGGCCCATTGTGATGTATTTGAGGCTCATGGATGTTGCCCATTGTGATGTACTTGAGGCCCATGAGATATAGCCCAATGTGATGTACATGTGAGGCCCATTACGATGTGTATGAGGCCCTTGAGCAAGGCCCATTGAGATGTTTGTGAGGCCCTTGTGGGAGGCCATATGTGATGTATACGAGGCCCATTGTGATGTGTGATTCCACCATGATGTATGTAATGATGTTTATGATGCCCATTCATCTTCATAGTTGGATCTAAATGGGCCATGCTTTGGGAGCAATGGTGGTTTAAAGTCCACATTGTGAGGGTAATAGTGGTTAAATGTCTGCATTGTAACCCTCCCTAAGGCCCATTGTTAGGCCCATTCTCATCTTCCCTTAGTGGCCTAACCCAAATCGTTGGGCCCCCATAATTATTAGGCCCATTTTTTATATGATTAGGCCATCTAGGCCCATCCTTTATATGAGGAGAGTACATCATCATCGTAGAGCATGCTTAGTATAACTCCTTGATTCATGCCCATGCGCATCATATGTATGCTTAATATGAGGAATGATTGATCATAACATATGCCATCGGGCGGATTATTATGGGACTCCCTGATAGGAAGAGTTGTCCACATGAGCGTGTAGTACGTGCAGGATTACTGCATGACTGGATAGTGTAATTCATGCATCTCGCATTGTGTGACATGAATACTGCATGCCCTAGCGACATCAGGGCTATAATCTCTACAATCATATCGTGGATGGCAGGGTTGTTCACCAAAAATCTTTCTCTACATGGGGTGCGATAGATGTCCTTGAGTGAAGTTTCCTAAACCCTTATGGTACCAGGAGGTCGCTCCAATGTCTAGACCAAGTGGATGCTTTGAGTGCAAAGTGCCGAATAGCAGGAGACTGTGCTTCCCACTATGTCGTGATTGGTTGGAAGGCAGTGCGGCCTTACCCGCCCGAGAGGAGGGGGCAAAGCTAGGCTGAGTTTGACCAGCTCAAGGAATGGGTCCGGTATCGACAAGCCGAACTCGATATTGACAGGTGAATAGTGAGGTATCTTCCACTCACCTTGTTGCGCGTGATGTGACAGCAATCTGGTTTATAGTGTACTAGACCCTGGTGATATTCTAGAGATGAATTGTATTGATATATGGATTCTGATGAGGACTGACGTGCTTGAGTTACATTACATCTTGCATATGACATTTGGCTAGGTAGGCCTTGCATCGCATAGCCTTGGTGCGATTGATAACATTCATGAGCATGCCAGCATGTTTTCGCATTACTCTGATATAACATACTTGGCACTTACCTTGCTCACATACTTACACCACCCTCTAAGCTTTCTATAAGCTTATGCACAACCGTTGCATGCAGGTGACGTTAGATCGCAGCATTGCTGAGGTAGGAGCGTGTGATAGATCACCTTGGAGCCTTTGTCTTTCTTTGTATTTCCCTTTCCGCATTGTACTCAAAGTTTTGATATAGTGGATATGTGGTGATGTTATTTTGTGACTTAGTTATGCTTGTGGTTATGCTCTATTACAAAAAAAATATATATTGGAAATCTCCTTGTAGGATCGTAGGATCGTAATCTGGCATATGGGTGCCGGGAGCCGAGAATGGGGTACTACGAAGGCTGTCGGTGCCAGATTCGGCGATCGGCATGTTGGACCGATTTTGCTCATCTCGCCCTGTTCTAGTTGGGGATATCTTTTTGCCTGTTGATCTGTTCATGTTGCCAATGTCTGAGTTTGATGTCATCCTGGGCATGGATTGGCTCACTGAGTATCACGCTATATTAGATTGCTCCATGAGGATAGTCACATTTTGTATACCCGGCATGCCGCAGTTTCAGTTTGTAGCAGAGCCTAGAGGAGAGCAGCTTTCTTGTCTCATGTCGTGCATCGTTGAGGAGCCAGTTGCCTTGTGTATTGACCAACTGTCGGTCATTTGTGGTTTTACCGATGTGTTCCAGGAGATTCTGGAATTACCGCCTTGCCGGCACATCGAGTTTCAGATTGATCTCTTGCCCCGTACTGCACCTATTTCGAAGGCCCCGTATCGTATGACACCATTGGAATTGTGGGAACTATAGAAGTAATTGGATGAGTAGGGCGAGTACGGCTTTATCCGTTTGATCAGTTCACCGTGGGGAGCGCCAATACTCTTCGTGAAGAAGAAGGATGGCTCGTTCAGGCTCTGCGTGGATTATCGCGAGCTCAACAAGGTCACGATCAAGAACAAGTACCCACTCCCGAGGATAGATGATTTATTTGATTAGCTGCAGGGTGTACAATTTTTTTAAAGATTGACCTGCATTCCAGCTATCATCAGATTCGGGTCCGAGAGGAGAACATCCTGAAGACAGCATTCAGGACGCGTTATGGTCATTTTGAGTTCAAGGTCATGTCCTTCGGACTGACCAATGCACCCATAGTATTCATGTAGGTGATGAACGAGGTCTTCCGTTTGTATCTCAATCAGTTTGTTGTGATATTCATCGATGACATTCTGATATATTTTAGGACCCGTACGGAGCATGAACAGCATCTGGAGATTACCTCGCAGACCCTCTGCACACATCAGCTTTATGCGAAGATGGATAAGTGTGAGTTCTAACAGGAAGATGTGAAGTTCCTTAGTCACCTGGTGACAAGTGAGGGCGTCGCAATGGACCCCTTGAAGATTGATGCAGTGCGTCAGTGGGGCCAGCCCACGAATGCATCCGAGATCCACAGTTTCCTTAGTTTGGCGCGCTAATACCCACATTTCATTGAGGGCTTCTCCCGTATTGCAGCCCAGTTGACCAGGTTGACTCGGAAGGGCGCTGAGTTTATTTGGAGCGATGCATGTGAGCAGGCATTCACAGAGCTAAAGGATTGTCTGACGTCCATACCAGTCCTCACTCTTCCCTCTGGGAGTGATGGATTCGTGGTTTTTCCCGATGCCTCGCATATTGGTTTGGGTGTTATCCTGTTGCAGTACAGGAAACCGGTGGCCTTCTCATCTTACCAGCTCAAGGTCCATGAGCAGAATTACCCCATGTATGATTTAGAGTTAGCTGCAGTTGTCTTCGCACTGAAGGTGTGAAGGCACTATCTTTATAGGGTTAAGTTCGAGCTCTTCTCTGACCACAAGAGCTTGAAGTATCTCTTCTCGCAGTCTGAGTTGAACATGATGCAGGGGCATTGGATGGAGCTCCTGGAGGACTATGATTTCGATCTTCAGTACCACCCTGACAAGGCAAACGTGGTGGCAGATGTTCTTAGCCGTCAACCGCTGGGCCTGGTGGCGCATACGATGGTCCAGGAGTGGAGGATGCTCGAGGATATAACAGAGTATGACTTCGAGTTTGGTCTGCAGTCTACTATCGTTCGGCTATCGAGCCTATCGATTTAACCCTCTCTTGTTGCAAGGGTGATCGAGGCTTAACAGATAGACAAGTCGTTACAGGGTTACTGAGCAGAGGCCGCATCCGAGGAGCAGTCAGATTGACAGATTAGTTCTGATGGTGGACTTCGTTTCGAAGGCTGATTATGTGTCCCGGACATTCTAGAGTTGCGCAAAGATCTGATGACCGAGGCACACCGATCGAGATTTACTATCCACCCTAGCTCCACGAAGATGTACCGCGACATGAGGAGGCAGTCTTTAGGGGTGGGGATGAAGTGTCAAATTGCCAGTTTTGTGGCTGAGTATGACACATGCTAGCGTGTCAAGGCCAATCATCAGAGACCTCCAGATCCCTTGCAGCCGTTGAGCGTCCCGTTGTGGAAGTGGGAGCACGTATCCACAGATTTTATCATGGGTTCAGCGAAGACTTAGCGAGGTCACGACGTTATTTGGGTTATCGTCGATCATCTGATGAAGTCGGCACATTTTCTTACGATTCATGCGACCTGGCCTTTGGACCGGCTTGCCAGATTATTCATCAAGGAGATTGTGAGATTGCATGGTGTTCTAGTTTCGATGGTTTTTGATCGAGACCCGAGGTTCACGTCTCAATTTTGGAGGAGCTTTTAGAAGGCGATGGGGTCAGTTTTGCAGCTCGACACCGCGTATCATTCGCAGATTGATGGGCAGACCGAGAGGGCCAACCAGATCCTTGAGGATATGCTCAGAGCTTACGTGATTAACTTCGTGAGTAGCTAGGATGAGCATCTGCAATTGGCTGAGTTTGCATACAACAATAGCTATCAGGTGACATTGGCATGGCTCCTTTTGAGGCATTATATGGCAGACCGTGCAGATCTCCGAGTTGTTGGACCGAGGTTGGGGAACAACGTCTCCTAGGTCCTGAGCTTGTGTAGCAGACGACAAAGGATATCGATATCATCAGGCAGAGGATGCGCACAACTCAAAGCCGGCAGAATAGTTTTGCTTATCTTCAGTGTTGTCCCTTGGAGTTTGCCATTGGAGACCATGTGTATCTCAAGATCTCACCCATGAAGGGTGTGGTTCATTTTGGAGCGAAGGGCAAGCTTGCCCAGGAATTCATAGAACCTTTCGAGATCACTAGGCGCATTAACGCCGTGGCCTATAGGCTTACCTTGCCATCTCAGTTGTTTGGCGTCCACAACGTTTTTCATATCTCTACATTGAGGAAGTGTGGGTTAGACATCGTTCCTGTTATTGATTGGCAGCCGTTGGAGGTTCGTGAGGACATTTCTTACATGGAGCAGCCAGTTTGTATCCTTGATCGGAAGAAGCAGGTCCTCCGGACTAAGGTCATTCCCTTAGTAAATGTTCAGTGGAGTCATTATAATGTGGATGAGGGGTCTTGGGAGCGCGAGGGTGAGATTCGCGAGTGTTATCCCCATCTCTTCGATGTTTGACTGTATGTTGTACTGTGTTTTGATTATATATGATGCCATGATCTCTCTCCTTTTATGAGTTATGTTTGGTTGCGATGATAGTGTAAATTTTAAGGACAAACTTTTTTATTAGGAGGGGAGAGCTGTAAGGCCCGTATCCTAATCTGTACTGTTACTTAGACTTCTGCGATCCTCCCCGTCGAATTTTGGTAACCCACGACCCATAATCGGCATTTGTGCGTGACCCTAAGTTGCATCCCGTATGTCCAAGTCGACTTGACCCAAGACTTATACCCTAGCGACAGCATCGTTATGGTTTCAACGCCGCATCCTGCTCACCGATGCGATACCCAAGCCAGGAGTTGTGGGCCCGCATTAATTTCGAAGAAAACATTGTGCGTTGTGAATCCCAAGAGAATCTCTACCTAAACATCACATCAATCAGTTAATCAATCAAGTACACATCCCATCTCTAGCCCATGCTTTCTTTCTCTCTAAGACAAGCAACCTACCCCCTAAGTCAACTCTCATGTCATTCATGCCCATCACCCATCACCCTCTCTTACAACACCCTCTCCTCTCTCATTCCCTCTAGCATTTTTCCAAGCAAACAAAGAGAGGGGTGACGTCCAAGCTTTCTAAGAGAGAAAGAGCCTAGTGTGTGGCCCACTTCCTACCCTTAAACTCCCATCACCCTTCAATCCTCATCTTCCATCATCAAAGTTGAAGCCAAGGAGCTTAGCATTCAAGGATCCTAGAAGAAGTAGAATCGGTGGGTGATTTTAGGATTTTCACCATTGATCTTGATGATTTGAGGACCCACATGTGGTGAGACCTATTTGATGTATACATTGTACGATAGGGAGGGCTCATGGTGGCGGAGCCCCTCCCCTCCACACATCTCTCTCTCTCTCTCTCTCTCTCTCTCTCTCTCTCTCTCTCTCTCTCTCTCTCTCTCTCTTCCTTGTATGTTGGCCCACCCGATGTATATGAATCCAGGCTGTCCAGGGGCAGTGGCCCACTGTGATGCATGAAATCCACATCGTTTGTCCAACGAGCAGGCCCTACTGCCTGTCCGTTTGGATAGGCCTGGACAGAGAGGGAAACTACAAATATCAGCTTTTTCCTAAAGATGGTGGGTCCCACACGTGTGGACCCACCTCATGCATGTATTCTATATCTGGGTCATCCATCTGCTAGATGGCCAACAACTTGTTGCTGTAGTTGACGTTAGCGAGTTTTGTGGCCTGACCATGAGGTATATGTTATATTCAAATCATCCATCCATTTGGCAGGTGGGGCCCACCATGATGTAGTGTTGTAACCACACCATCCAGCCTACTGGACGGTGGGTCCCAGCAGCTATAACTATTATTGACGTTAGCAACTTCTGTGGATCTGAGCATAAGGTATGTGTTATACCATATCGTTCATCCATTTGGTAGGT
The DNA here is from genome assembly GCA_030180095.1 of Magnolia changhungtana. NCBI lineage: Eukaryota > Viridiplantae > Streptophyta > Magnoliopsida > Magnoliales > Magnoliaceae > Magnolia > Magnolia changhungtana. The sequence goes on along the minus strand of JASAUF010000552.1, from coordinate 9,264,849 downwards.
GGGACCCACCCCACACGTGCTGCACGTGTGGGCGGGTGGGGCCCTCCTTGATATATGTATTTTGTACCCACACTGTCCATCCATAGACAATGCTATGAGGTGCCAACCGTGGTGTATCTGTTATCTTGGCCGTCCGTCCATTTGGTGGGGTCCACCTTGATATATGTATTCTATAGCCACATCGTCCATCTGCTAGGGACGGTGGACCTTTGATGCATGTATTCTCTATCCAGTCGTTCGTCAGTTTACTGGACTGGTGGGGCCCACCTTGAGATGTGTGTATATCCACACTGTCCACTTGGGACCCACCTTAAATATATATATATATATATATATATATGTATTTTACATCCACGCTGCCCACTGCTAGACGTGGGACTCCACCGTGATGCATGTGCGTATTTGCACCATCCATGGACCCCACATAATGTATGTGTTTGATCCAAGCTGTCCATCTAGTGGGGGCCATTTGGAATGTGCAGGGCCCACCTTAATGTGATGCATTTATGGCCCATTATGATGTATATGTGACTCATGAGTGAGGCCCATTATGTTGTATATGAGGCTCATATGATGAGGCCAATGTGATGATTATGTGGCCCATATGTGCAGCTCGATGTGATGTATGTGTGGCCCATGAGTGAGGCCCAAATGTGATGTATTTGAGGCCCATGTTTGAGGCCCAAATGTGATGTATTGAGGCCCATATATGAGGCCCATTGAGATGTATGTGAGGCCCTTGTGGGAGGCCATATGTGATGTATACGAGGCCCATTGTGATGTGTGATTCCACCATGATGTATGTAATAATGTTTATGATACCCATTCATCTTCGTAGTTAGATCTAACTGGGTCATGCCTTGGGAGCAATGGTGGTTTAAAGTCCACATTGTGAGGGTAATAGTGGTTAAATGTCCGCATTGTCACCCTCCCTAAGGCCCATTGTTAGGCCTATTCTCATCTTCCCTTAGCGGGCTAACCCAAACCATTGGGCCCCCATAATTATTAAGCCCATTTTTTATATGAGTAGGCCGTCTAGGCCCATCCTTGATATGAAGAGAGTACATCATCATTGTAGAACATGCTTAGTATAGCTCTATGATTCATGCCCATGTGCATCATATGTATGCTTGATATGAGGAATGATTGATCATAGCATATGCCATCAGGCGGATTATTATGGGACCCCGTTATCAGAGGAGTTGCCCACATGAGTACGCGGTACTCCCAGGATTGCTGCATGACTGGATAGTGTGATTCATGTATCTAGCATTGTGTGATATTACTACTGCACACCCTAGCAACATCAGGGCCGTAGCCTCCACAGTCATATCGTGGATGGCAGAGTTGGACGTCGGAAATTTTTCTCTACATGGGGTGCGATAGATGTCCCTGGGTGAAATTTCTTAAACCCTTATGGTACCAGGAGGTCGCTCCAATGTCTAAATTAAGTGGATGCTTTGAGCGTAAAGTGCCGAATACCAAGAGGCCGTGCTTCCCACTGTGTCGTGGTCAGTTAGAAGGGGGTGTGACCTTACTCGCCCCAGAGGAGAGGGCAAAGATAGACTGAGTCTGACCAGCTCAAGGAATGGATCTACTATCAACGAGCCGAGCCTGATATTGACAGGCAGATAGTGAGGTCTCTTCCACTCACCTTGTTGTGCGCGATGTGGCGATAATCTGGTTTGTAGTGTACTAGACCCCGATGATATTCCAGAGATGAATTATATTGGTATATGGATTCTGATGAGGACTGACGTGCTTGAGTTGCATTACATCTTGCATATGACATTTGGCCAAGTAGGCCTTGCATCGCATAGCCTTGGTACGACTGATAGCATTTATGAGCATGTTAGCATGTTTCCGCATTACTCTGATACTGCATACTTGACACTTACCTTATGCACACACTTACACCACCCTTTAAGCTTTCTATAAGCTTATGTATGACCGTTGCATGCAGGTGACATTGCATCACAGCAGCGCTGAGGCAGGAGCGTGTGGCAAATCACCTTGGAGCTTTTGTCTTCTTTGTATTTCCCTTTCCACATTGTACTCAAAGTTTTGATATAGTGGATATGTGGTGATGTTGTTTTGTGACTTGGTTATGCTTATGGTTATGCTCTATTACAAAAAAAAATTATATTAGAAATCCTCCTTGTAGGATCCCAGGATCGGAATATGGCATATGGATGCCGGGAGCCAAGAATGGGGTACTGTAGAGGCTGTCGACACTAGATTCGGTGATCGAGAATTCTGTGAGACTGGTTTCTGAGTTTTGGGCGTGACAAGATCGCTATTTGATTCAGCTATCTTTATTTCTATTCCGCATTTATTTATTATTTGGCATAGTCCTATTCACTCCCCCCTCTAGGACTGAGAGCTCGCCCTTTTCAAGTGGTATCAAAGCTAAGTTGCTCATTCCTTTAGATTTATTTCCTGAGCTTATTGATCTAGAGCTTTCAGCATGTCAAATTTTGATAGCGTATCTATTTCTAGGCCACCACCGTTTAATGGCTCAAATTATGCTTATTGGAAAGCCAGAATGAGGATTTTTCTGAAATCCATTGATTAAAGCGTGTGGCAAACCACAGTTAACAAATGAAAACCACCAGTGTCTGAGGTTCTAGGTTGTGATGGAACCAAGTCCATTAAAGAAATGCCTTTTTATTTATGGACCATACCTCAGAAAAATGAAAGCAGTGCTAATGCTAAGGCTTTAAATGCAATCACTTGTGCACTGTCACTTGATGAATTCAAAAGAATCATTTCATGTGATACTGCTAAAGAGGGCTGAGACATTCTTGAAATGACACATGAGGGAACAACTATAGTAAAAAAGTCTAAAGTTCAGATCCTTACCACTAGGTTTGAGGAGATTCGTATGGAAGAAAATGAGTCTTTCATGGATTTCTATACGAAACTAAATGACATAATTAACTCTATGTGAGGTTTAGGAGATGGTATCCCATAAAGCAAAGTCTGTGCAAAAATACTGCGATCTTTTCCTAAGAGATTTAATTCCAAGGTGACTGCCATTCAGGAACTTAGAGACACAGACCAAATGAAGGTTGAGGAGCTTGTTGGTTGACTTCAAACTTACGAGTTAAATTTCAAAGCTCCCAAAGGTAAGTCCATAACTCTTAAATCATCCAAATCAATTTCAAAAGATAGTGATGTTATTTCTGATTGTAAAAACTCAGAAGATGATATGGCTTTACTTGCTAAAATGTTTTACAAGATTTTTAAAAGTAAGAAAAGACTAGATTTTCAAAAACCCTCTGAGAAGAAAAAGGGTAAATATAAAAACAGGAAATCTCTAAAAGATAGTCAGTGTTTCAACTGCCATGAATATGGGCATTGGGTAAATAAGTGTCCAAAAAGGGATAAGCCTAAGAGAAAAGGCATGTTAGCCACATGGCATGAATCATCCAGCTCTGAAGCTTCTTCTGAGTCGGATGAATCAGAACCTGAAACTTTAAATGAAGTAAAGGCTTTAATGACCCTAGCCAGAGTCACTTCTACAGATAGTTGTGATACAACTGAATATGAAAATCTGAGGAGTGACCCTAAAAATGATAATGAAGATGTTCTTCAGGATGCCTATAATGCCCTATACAGGGAAAGTTGTAAGATGGCTGTCAAGCTAAAACTTCGAAAAGAGCAATTTATAAAATTAAAAGAGGATTTTGAAAATTCTGTTTTAGAAAAATCTCATATTTCTGATTGCTTTGAAAAAGCAAAATGCGATTTAAGTTTCAAAACTTTTGAAATTGAAAAATTAAGAACAGAAAATGAGAAACTAAACCTTGAAGTTTGTTCTCTATTGAGTTTTAAGGATACATGGAGGTATGCCCATGGAGACTCTAAACTTGAAAAGTTATTAACCGCATCTAGAAAATGTGGAGATATATCGGGTCTAGGCTATGTCAAAGATATACCTTTTAAAAATAAGAGTGTATCTCCTACATTTGTCAAAGGAGAATCCTCTAACTCAAAAGGAAAGAGCTTGAAAAATCATAATCAAAATAACTTTAATAATGCAAAAACTTTTCAAGCTTCTAAAGTCAATTCTAATAACATCAACTTTAGAAAACAATCTTACAATCCTTTAGCTGAAAAAATTATGGATTTACTCAAAGAGCTTCTTAAATCTAACTCTAATATGAGAGTTGATAGACAAAATAATATCAAGCGAAGGAAAATCAATAGTGCTCCAAAACCCAAAACAACGATGAAATGGGTTCCCAAGGTTGCTTGTCTTGTTGCCCACACCACCTTCGAGGCTTCCAGTCAGTCAAAGTGGTACCTAGACAGTGGTTGCTCAAGACACATGACAGGTGACAGAGATTTGTTCACTAATTACAAAGAAATAACTGATGGCTTAGTCATTTTTGGTGATGGAAGTAACTGCAAGATAATTGGCCAAAGTACGGCTCAAATTTCTAACATTCCTCCTTTTGAAAATGTTTTATTTGTAAAAGGGCTTAAGCACAATCTTTTGAGTATCTCTCAAATCTGCGATAATAAGCATAGTATTAAATTTAAAAATCAAGGATGTGAGATCTCAAATGAGAAAGTTGTGTGATATTAAATGGCCGTATAACCTCTGAAAATTGTTATATCATTAATGAATCTTGCTCATCTAAATTATCTTGTTACATGGTCCAAACTAAAGAAAACGAATTATGGCACAAACGCCCTGGACATGTTAACTACCAAAATCTGTATAGATTGAGCAAAGTCGATCTTATTAGAGGTCTACTCAAATTAAAGAAAGTGAACTCCTTTACCACATCTAAACCTCTTGAACTTCTCCACATGGATCTTGTTGGACAACCAGAATGGAGAGTAGAGGTGGTAAGAAGTATTTCTTGGTAATTGTGGATGACTTTACCAGATTTACTTGGGTAACATTCATGAGAGAAAAATCTGATTCTCTCAATGAAGTTAAAAGAATACTAAAGCGTATTCAAAACGAAAAAGAAATAAATGTTATTAAGATCCGAAGTGATCATGTGTTGGAATTCGAAAATAGCAATTTTGAGAAGTTCTGTAACATTCATGGTATATTGCATGAGTTTTCAACTCTTAAGACACCTCAACAAAATGGGGTCGTTGAAAGGAAAAATAGAGTGCTACAAAAAATGGCAAATGTAATGTTAAATAACATGAAGTTGCTTAAAAATTTATGGGCCAAAGCTGTTAATACTGCATGTTATATTATAAACTGTGTTTACATTAGAAAATCTAAAGATAAAATGACTTATGAATTATGGTCTAATAAGAAACCTACAATTAAATACTTTTGAATTTTTAGAAGTAAGTGCTACATTTTACGAGACCGGAAAAATTTAAGGAAGTTCGATACAAAGAGTGATGAAGGGATATCCTAAGTTATGCTTTGAATAGTCGAGCATATCGTGTTCTTAACAAAAGAATTGGTGTCATTCAGGAGTCTATAAATGTTATTATTGATGATCACCTGAACACACCAACATCTAGTTCAAAAAATGATGAAGTCAATATAATTGAAAAACCTGACTCCTCATCTTGTCCAATTAATACAGAACTACGATCAGTCAAAGACCACCCTACTGATCAAATTCTAGGCAATCCTCTCACTGGTGTGCGTACTCGAAAACAACTAGAAAACATATGCAATTATGTGTGTTTTACTTCCCAAATCAAACAAGCCAATGTAAAAGAGGCACTCACTAATGAAAATTGGATTGTTGCCATGCAAGATGAATTGAATCAATTTGTTAGGAATGATGTGTGGTATTTGGTTTTAAGACCATCGGATAAACATATAATTGGACCAAGTGGATTTTCAAAAATAAATCTGATGAATTAGGAAATATAATCAGAAATAAGGCTAAACTGGTTGTATAAGGGTACACTCAAATAGAATGAGTCGATTATGATGAAACATTTGCCCCAGTAGCTCGTCTTAAATCCATCAGATTATTTATATCTATTGTGTGCTTTAAAAAGTTTAAGATTTATCAAATGGATGTTAAAAGTGCATTCTTAAATGGTGATCTACATGAAGAGGTTTATGTTGAACAACCTAAGGGTTTTGTGGACCCCAAACACTCTAATCATGTGTATCACCTTAAAAAGGCACTTTATAGTTTGAAACAAGCTCCTAGGGTGTGGTATGAAAAATTGACTAAGTTCTTACTAAGTCATAATTTTGTTATGGGGAGTGTTGATAAAACTCTTTTTGTTAAAAAATATAATGAACACATACTAATAGTACAGATATACGTTGCTGATATTATCTATGGTTCTACTTGCTCTAACCTGTCCACTGAGTTTGTAGAGCTTATGAAATCCAAGTTCGAAATGAGTATGGTGGGAGAATTGAACTACTTTCTAAGCTTACAGATTAAACAACTAGAAGACGGTATCTTCATTTTTCAAACTAAGTATACCTTAAACCTGGTTAAGAAATTTGGATTTGAAAATAGTAAGAAATTCAATACTCTTATGAGTACGACTCTCAAGCTCTCAAAAGATGCAACAGGTAAAAGTATAGATCCTCAATTATATTGTAGTATGATTAGTAGTTTATTATACTTAACTGCAAGCTGTACTGATATAGCATTCGATATAGGTATCTGTGCTAGATATCAATCAAATCCTAAGGAATCTCATGTTATTGCTGTCAAGCGCATTATTAGATATGTTGCAAGTACGGCTAATCTAGGCATCTAGTATCTGCATGATACAAATGCTCAATTAGCTGGTTATACGGATGTTAACTGGGCTGGAACATAGATGATAGAAAATCTACCAGTGGTGGATGTTTTTATGTTGGGAATTGTTTAGTTTCCAGGCATAGTAAGAAACAGAGTTCCGTATCATTATCCACAGCTGAGGCTGAATACATCGCAGCCGAAAATACTTGTACCCAACTAGTATGGATGAAAAGAATGCTTAATGATTATGGAATTGTGCAAGATACAATGATATTGTACTGTGAGAACTCTAGCGCAATTAATATATCTAAAAATCTCATCCAGCATTCTCGTACGAAGCATATTGACATTCGGTATCACTATATTCGGGAATTGGTTGAAGATAAAAGCATTTCGTTGGAATACATTCAAATGAAAAATCAGCTTGCTGACATCTTTATTAAACCACTTGACAGAAATAGGTTTTCTAAATTGAAAATGGATATTGGTATGTGTAATTCTAATTGAGTTTATCATGTTATATTTATATATTTTTTTAATTGTTAAATAAAATTTAAATAAATTAAAAATTTTTTGTGCTTGCACAACCGATCGAGCACATCCTCGACCAATCGTGGCTCGACGGGTCGAGCACGTACTCAACCAGTCGAGTTGCGCGGTTGGGTGTTTTTATGAGAGAGAAAAGCTCTTTTTCTTCACATTTCTCTTCTTCTTCATCCGGCCCCCTTTCGACTTGTCGAACCCATCTTCCATTAGGACATTTTAAGTGCTTCATTTCTTATTTCCTTCCATATTTGGGTGCTTATTTGCATGCATTGGTAGATTTTGGAGTCGATTTGAGTTTTTCTTGTGATTTCTAAGGGTTTTTAGCTTAAAATCTTCTCTACTTGAAATCCTTATTTTCATTGTTGTATTTCTTCATTTTAATCTTGCAATGGATGGTCATTCTAAGAAGAAAGCTATTCAAGCTTCCTCTTCTCAAACTACTCCTATCAGGGTGGGAACCCTACGTCCTCCCGAAGAAGACCGGAGTATGTGCGGGATCTTCGTAATTGCGAGATTATTGTTAAGCATTCAGTTAATTCAAATCACCTTGCTCAATTTCAGCTCCTTCCCATCCTTACCACTGTAGGTTAGGAAAACATCTTGAATTAGGGCGGACCGGCTTACAGCTCCATTGCACAAGGGATGTTCGCTTCCATTACCGATGTATCTCTTGAACACTTAACTTTCTCGATTAGCTTTAGAGAAGGTACTTTTCAAGTTGATTGATACTTAATTTCGGGTTTGCTTGATGTAAATGTGAATGATGATGGTATTTCAATACCAACTTTAGCCGAAAAAATGACTGAATCGAAACGTCGATCGCTAACTTGTAAATTATGTTGTATGGACTCTGAATGGAGTGCGGGTAATGCACTTTGGTCCAATCAGATGTTGCCCAAATACAGGGTACTTCATCGCATCTTTATTGCGAATGTTTATTCCCATTTTAGCAACAAAGCTGAATTAACTTCTTTCATGGTTCACATTCTACATTCAGTTATGTCAGGTATTCCTATTTGTCTTCCATCCTTAATTTGTTATATTATCATTCAATTCCATCTTCATCCGAGCCACGGATATATTCCATTTGCCTACTTGATGACCACATTGGCTTTACATTGTAATGTGGTCATGCCACCTGGTGAAGCTCCTATTGCGGTTCTTCCTTTCAATAATTCAAATATAAACAAGATGAACCTGAGGCTCAATCCTGGCCAAAGAGATAAGGAAGCAGTGAAAATTGAAGAAGAAGACGCTTCGCCAACCGACACGACGATGCATGACATATTTGATAAACTTAAATCCGAAGATAATGAGGTTGACCCTGATTATCAGCCACCTTAGTTTGATGAGCGCCTTCGCACTTTGGAGGAGAAGGTGGATGAACTGAAAATTTCTCAAGACAGTGTGCATGAGAGTTACAAATCATCTATGAAATATATGCGTAAGTACTTTCATCGCATAACTAGAGGACTCCATCAGATTGATCCATCCATTCCACCTCATTCTTCATCTGGTTCAGATTAGTTCTTTTTCTTGATATTTGGGCATATATAACTTAACTTTCACTTTCACTTTTTCACTAGTTTTATATGACTTAATGATGATGACACTCTAGTTTATGATTATGTTCTTAACGTTAACTCTTTTTCTTCTATTCTCTTCTATTATCATAATCACATTTATGTTCTATCTTTATATTTATATATTCCTTTGTTAAGTTGTGACAAAAAAAGGGGAGAGATTTGTGGTTATGTTTATGGGTTTGATTGTGTGTTGTTGTAGAGTGGTTTTTTTTTTTTTTTTTTTTTTTTTTTTTTGAAAATATGTATATGTTTAATATAGGTACTGTACTACACAAGTCGCCAAGCTCAGATTGAGGGGGAGTAGATTAAGGGGGAGTTTGTGAAAGAGTGTTTTAAAGTGAAGCTGTGAAGTTTATTGAGTTTGTGAACTTGTGAAGTTTGTATGATAATCTTCTGAGTTAGTTTTGTCACGAATTTGACAAAGGGGAAGATTGTAAGTGCTATGTTGTATATCAAGTACCCTGTGTTGTCAAATTTCGTTGAGACAAACCACTTTAGAATGATGGAAAGTTCACCTTCATAAGAAGAAGTGCTACAAAGCTCAAGATATGAAGATTGTTCTATAAGTTCAAGTGCTACTACAAGTTCAAGTACAAGTGCAGTATCTGGTCAAGATCAAGTTCAAGCTTCAAGTGTATCAAGTAGAAGATCTACCGAAGCTACTGAAGCTACAAAGTTCAATGTTCATTATTCAGGTATAAATGACCCTAGAAAGACCTTAGGATTAGGTCATTCATATTGCACATTTGGTATGAGTTATTATACTTCTTATAGGCTTTATTTTAACTAGTCTTAGCCAATGTTCGACTAGTCCAGGCTCTAGCTCGACCAGTCCAGGGTTTCTCTCGACTAGTCCAGGTTTTATTGCAAAATTTCAGATATTTCTGGTAGGTCCTCGACCATTCGAGCACCCTGCTCTGCCTATCGTGGAGACCGGCTTGACCAGTCGAGAAGGGTTTGACTCGAACTCCAGCAAGCTTTTTGGGACCCACTCGACCAATCGAGTGTTATACTTGACCAGTCAAGCAGACCACTCAACCAGTCGAGTAAACTATTCGACCAATCGAGGGTCGGTTTTATCCGATCGCGTTAGAATTTTTGAAATTTGGTTGAACCTTAGATCAGTCAAAGCTGACCTTAGACCAGTTGAAGGAACCATTTTTCAGCCTATAAATAAAGGTCTTTTCTCAACCTTAAACATTCATTAAAAGCCAAATCAAGCCTCGATTTTGAGAGAAAAGTCCCCGTGATTATCAAGCTATTGTCTGGTAAATCGTAGATTCATTTTATAGCTTTTTAATTTGTAATTTCTTGATATCTCTTTGCTTCAATCTGAATTTTGAAAAAGGGTGTTCTTTTCTACCCCTTTTGAGATCCAAGGAATTCAATCAAAGTAACCCAGGTTTGAGTTTAATTAAAATTCATTTAGAACCTAGAACTCTTCTATATGTGTGTTGGACATTGAACATGTACATCTACAAGTGAAGTGGTTCTACTGACTACATCAAAGCAGAATCTTCAGATAAATATTTTGTTTATTTGCTTTTGGTTCTTGAGATTGCTAGAAAATCTTTGTACTGGTTTTGACTAAGATAGCTAGAAAATCTCAGCGCGGGGTTTTTAATTGTGGTAGCCCATTAAAAACGCAATTGTAAAGGTTTTAAGGTGAACCTTGGAAAACCTTCTTTCATAGTGAAAGTCAACATCATGTGGGTTGTGATTATTAGGAGTGAAGTAGGTGTGACGGTTTGAGAACAGTTGGTGTACACACCGAACCATTATAATTCTTGGAGTTTAGTGGATGATGATGTATGTGATGAATATGTAGTGAATGCTTATATCTATTTTATGTACATATGGTGAATGTTGTAATAGCTAGATTTCATTATTTTGCCTCTTGTTTTAGTTTGGGTTTTTTATCCTTACCGAGTTCAAGAAATCAGGTTGTCCTACCATAAACTTTGGTTTTTGGTGTAAGATTGTCCTTTGAACAACGTTTGAATCAACTTCTCAATACTATTACAATTGAGATTGCTATTTGATTCGGCTATCGTTATTACTATTCTGCATTTATTTTATATTTGGCATAGTCTTATTCACCCCCCCCCCCCCCCTCTAGGACTGAGAGCTCGCCCTTTTAAGGATTCACCTAAATGGGTCTTCTAGATTAGTTGGATAATGGTTTGCCAAGATTATTTAAGTCTAATCTCTAGAAAGTGAAAGGGTTCAATCAATGTAGAGGTCAGAATCCTCATATGAGTGTAAATCTCAAGGATAATTGCTTGGAACACCATGTAATGGAGGTTTGGGATGAGGGATATGAATATGGAATCACCATACCTTCTATTACTCCAAAAACCCACCAAAATGCTCAAGAACTGATTACCCTTTATAAAAAGTTTGAGCTCCAACGATAAAAAAACGGGCAGGAAACGACTCTATTGATGTCATTGAAGGTCCTTCGATGTCATCAAAGTTTTCCTTGCTGTCATCGAGCATTCTAAATAAAATATGATGTTTTTCTTGCAGACATATCTGGATCATTTTCGATGTCATTGAATTCCTTTCGATGTCATCAAATGTGTCCTCGATGCCATTAAGAAAGTCGGGGAAAAATTCAATTTCTTGCTGGACAATTCTAAGTCTCAATCGATGTTATCGAGAAACCTTTAATGCCATCAAAACTTAAGTTTTGATATCATCGAAGTGACTTCGATGCCATCGAGAAAGTCAGGGAAAAATCCAATTAGTTGTTGGACAGTTCTGACTCTCTATCGATGCCATCGAGCAGGCCTTCGATGTTATTGAACTTACTATTCAATGTCATCGAAGGTACTTCGATGTCATCGAGAAAATCAGAACTAAATGCAGCGTATTGCTGGATAGTTCTGATTCTTAATTGATGTAATCGAGCAAGCCTTCGATGCCATCGAAGGCGCTTCGATGGTAGCTTAATGCCTCGAAGACTCAAGTTACCATTTTAGGAAGACTTTTACACAGCAGCTTCACACCTCTTCTAGCCTCATTTATCATGTTTTTCTTGGTCTCCTAAGGCTAAGGGATGATCAATTGGATATTCCTATTAGGTCAAGATCATCTAGAGGTATATGGGTTGTTTTGGGTTAAGGGTTAGGGTCACCAAAATACCTGTTTTACCTGTTTTTTGCTCCTTGATGGTATGTCTCCACTTGTGTCTTCGGTCTTCACTTTCCAAAGGATCAACCGACTACTTGACACAACGACTTACATCATTGACAAATAGGATGCAAAAATCAGTGCACTAATAATGTCTTGGTAGAAAATGTTGGGCCGACGATGTTAATATGTGTGGACACTGGATGGATAACACCCAAATGTGGTGGACCTTGTTATACCCTATTTCTGGCTATTCTGAGAAAGCCAATAGGAGGGCGACATGTGGCATTGTATGAGGAATATGAAGTGGATAAAAAGATCCTCAACGATTTAGAGTGCTTTTTGTTGGATTACAACTGCCTTAAATTTAGCTCTCCACATCAGTGGATGGTCAACAGAGTGTTGTGGTCGATATACAAGAAACACAATCGAGCTATTTAAGATATAAAAGCCGATTGAGGGCAACAAAGCCTTGGCTGACATAAGTGAAGCGAGTGGCCGAGAGGTGTTCAGAAGCAGAACAGACAAGAGGAAACATGTCAAGAAAGACAATGATTTGGAAGACTACGTGACAATGGTTCATATATTAAAGAGAGACATTTAGAAGAATTAATACTACATGTCATCGGACGATCGATGAAAGGAATGCAGTCGATGTGTGGTTGATGAATGATTAACGACCAAAGTAGAGCTTGGTTGAGAGAATATAAACAGTCAGGAAGAAGAACTGTAGCAGAAAGAATGATCTAGAGAAAGACTTTTCGATTACTGTAACCATTGCAATAATAGAAGAAGAATCTAGAAGAAAAAGCTACAATAGAAATCTATAAATAATAGAGAAATGTGATAGAGCAAGGTATATATAATCCCAACCAATATAAACAACAAACAAATCCATCATATCTATCAATTTATATTTTATCTCAGCTTGTATTAGGAGTAGCGGTAATTCTTAGCCATAATTTTTAGTTGTAATTCAAGTTTGTGCTCATACGCTGGATTTGTTCTTATATAATATTAAACAATTCTTTCAAGAGATGCATTCTTGCAATTGCTCCTAATGATTGATTGTGAGTGTTTGTTTGTTTGTTTGTTTTTTTTTTTTTTTTTTTTTTTTTTTTAATTTCATTTTGATTGATTTGCACTTGTATTCTGAAAGTCTTTTTATTAAGGAAGACATTAAGTAACCCATCTTTGAAGGAAGAATTTCATCCTTTAATTATTGCCTGATCATTATAAACTTATGTAAGTATCTGAATAAGCACCGAATCTCATAATCTGGTCATATACGTTTATACGGAATATATCTGCTTATTTTAGTAGGATAAAGTTGATCAATTTAAATTGAGCCACCCCGTGGACTTGGCACACCAATACAATAGAAAACAAATTGAGTGTCTAATAAACCTCGGAAAACGGGTCAAGGCAGATCCAGATTGCCTGAGGCAGTCGATCGAGAATAATCTTATGAACCGCATGGATGGAATATAAATATCACAGTCGAACCGGGGAGGTTTCAACGGCTGGTATTTTCCGGCTCACCTTTTCCTGTCGAGGGGTCCCCTCGGTTATAGATAAGCCTCTTATATTCTAGCATGATATGGATAAACGGATGTAATGGGTGGATTTATATTAAAAACAAATAAATACGGTGAGCCCACCGAGTTTTTCGTCGCTGAAAGTCACCGTGACAGGCTGTCGCAGGCAATCTGCGTCCTGTCAAGACGGGAAACAAATATCGCGCGAAGACTTTGCTCTTTCCACACCACAATTTCCACCACAGCCCACAATTCAATGCCAAACGCGGCGTACTCCCTATGCTCCCCTGTGTTTCCATCCGCATGTATAAGTCGCTCGCCGCGCTTTCTAGCAGACATCCCTTCGTGTCAGGGAAATAGAAGGAGAGAAAGGAGTGAAGATGACGAGGCCCGTTTCTCTCCTTCTCTCTCTCTCCCTCCTCTACGCGCTCTCCATCTCCGTTACCTGTGCTACCTTCAAGTGTTCATCTCGTGACACGTGTCAGTCGCTGCTTGGCTACACGCCTCGCAACGCGACCACCATATCCGCCATCCAGCACCTCTTCGGAGTGAAATCTCTCCCCTCGCTACTGGGCGCAAACTCGTGGGCCGAGCAGAGCCGGATCATCAAGGCCAATTCGACGGTTCGGGTCCCAATCCCCTGCAAGTGCGGTAACGGGTCCGGCATCTCGGACGGTACGCCGTTTTACACGGTGAAGAAAGACGACGGCCTAGACGCGATTGCGAGGACTATTTTCTCGGGATTCGTGACCTACCAGGAGATCGCGGCCATCAACAACATAAAGGACCCGAACGTGATCATTACAGGTGCGAAGCTGCGGATCCCACTGCCCTGCAGCTGCGATGACGTGGACGCGGCGAGAGTCGTTCATTACGGACACGTGGTGGCTGCTGGGAGCTCGGTGGAGCAGATTGCGAAGGAGTTCGGGACCACGCAGGACATCCTGCTGGCTCGAAACAACCTCAGCGACCCCAAAGATCTTCAGGCGGGACAAATTCTGGATGTTCCTCTCAAAGGTCCTTTCACACATCTTATCTTGTCTCGCGGGCTACCTTAATTTCACTTGCGTTTGTTTGTTTTTTCGTGAACGCTGGCGAAGGTAACTCGCATAGGTCACTCTCTTACTTAGGGAAACGACCTTACGTGAATGAGATCAACCCCGTCCATTAGGTACATCACCCTCGTTTGGCCTTGATAGAAAAAATCAGGTTGATTCAGCATCCAGATCATCCCATGAAAATATACTTCAAACCTCTAAATTTAAGTTACGGCGCACCTGAGCTTTGGAATAGTTTGTCTTTTTGCTCATCATGAAGAGGCGATTCGGAGGAGTGGATTGGATCGCATATGGATTTACACAAAACTAGCGGCGGGCTATGTTAATCCCAATTGCTTCCTACAGTGTGTCATACATAAGCTTTGGATCATCATGATTTTTGGATCCCAAGGTAAGAATGAGGCGGCGGCCTAACTGATGGGTGGGTTGGATCGAATGAAAGTTACATCCATGAGGCTCTCGATCAGCGATAGCGACCCGCGCGAGGTACGCTAGTGCAGTCGTTTTCATTTTGGTGGTGGGAAATAATAGGGCGAACGGACGAGTCCGTACGACGCATTTAGGTTTTTCTCTTAGCTACCCCTTGACTGTTAGGGTAAACACCTAAAAAAGAGGGGTATCATAGTCTTCCTGGATTCAGCCGTACAACCCTAGGTCTAGTTTGCAAATTAAGGTTAGCTTGCGGCGAGTAAACTTGGTGGGTGATACCTGAGGTCTATGCGCCTCAAGAACCCTTTTGGTGGGGTGCGGATTGGTTACTACCCTCACAGCCACTGGGACCAGCTAGAGATGGATGGTCATGACGCACGCTTTGTGGGGTCCACCGTGATATTTATGTTTTATTCACGCTGTCTATCTATATTTTGAAAGATCATTACAGGGCATGAGCCCAAAAAGGAGTCAGATCTAATGCTAAAGTAGACCTCATCATATGAATCAGTGGGGATTAAAAACTTCCTGGGCCCGCTGTGATGTTTATTTGCCATACGACCTGTTAATAAGGTCACGTGGACCAAGGGAAGAAATAAATATTAGCTTGATCCAAAACTTTTGTGGCCCCAAGAAGTTTTCAACTGTAGGCTTTAGATCCTCTGCTTGGGGTCCACTTGAGCCTTCAATCTGCCTCCTTTTTAGAATCATGAGCTAAAATAATGTGAAAAAAAAAAAAAAAAAAATAGACCGGTTGGATAAAACATATAGATCAGGGTGGGCCCCACTGAGCCCTTGACATGACCGTCTGTCTCCAGGTATGTCCCTGCGGGAGTGGCAATCCGGGCCCTCTTCGGATTAAGCGGAATCTGAATAAATTCCGTAAGGTTGACCATGATTTATATATTTTATCCTTCCGCCTACTTTACTACATAATCTTAGGGCTTGAGCCCAAAAATGAAGCATATTCAAAACTCAAATGTACCACTCCACAGGAAACAATGTGAATTGAACCTCTGCTGTTGAAAAAATCTTGGGGCCACAGAAGTTTTGGATGAAGCTTATATTTGTGTTTTCCCTTCATCCATGTCTGGATGATTTTATGACCAGTTTGAATGACAAATAAACATCACTGTAGTGCCTAGCAAGGTTCAGTGAAAATCATTATTTCATTGGTATTATCCACTTGAGCATTGGATATGCTTCAATTCTGGGTACAACCCCTTAAATGAGCTGGAAAAACGGATGGACAACGTGGATAAACCACATACATTTATGGTGGGCCCAGTCAAATTTACTTAGTCCAATGAGTAACTCAATAGGCAATCCAATGATCAGATAGATACCGAACGATTACATGCGTCTTTAGCATTTTTTAATGGACGCACTTGCCTGTGCGCCCGCCACAGGAAGTTATTGAAGGCAGAAGCTATGTGGGGCATATAGGGATGTCCGTGATAAATCCACTCTGTTCATCAGTTTCGCAAGACTACACTAGGACAGGAAACCAACACTCGGGTAAATCCAAAACTCAGGTGGGCCACATCACATGAAACAGTTAAAAATGAGGTGTCCACTGTTGAAACCTTCTTAGAGCCGACCATGATGTTTATGTGCCATCTAAACCGTTCATAGGGTTATTACCACTCAGATAAATTTTAAGTATGAAAGTCAACTGAGTTTTGTATCTGCCTGATTTTTAGACCCCTGTTCTAGTGTGGTCTGAAAAACTGATAGACAGAGTGGTGTATATGGGCATTTCTGTGAACCCTACATAGCTTCCGACCACAGGCACTCCATGGGGCAAGGGACACAAGTCTTGAAAAAAAAAAAGAGTTGCACGCACTTTCCTTCCACGCACCTTTGCACGCGACCCACATGCTAAAGGAACAAAACTAGCTGTCTACATTCATGATGAATGGGTTGCCTAACCAAGGACTGGAATGACATTTTTGTAGGATATATAACACATGTATAAAGTCTGGGTGGCTGAAAATGATATTAACCAAACCTGACCTGAAAATGATGGGGGACATGCATGCAAGATCCAAGCCCAGGCCAAAGCTAGTTCAGGCTCGTCAGGTCAGGCGAGCTACCTGAGCCATTTCCACCTTACATCCGATTGGTCTAAATGGTCAACACCCAAAAATCTTACCGGTCTGCTCTTCTGGCTGGAGCATGTTGCACAGTGAATGTGCATTGGCTCAAACTTGATAGGTTTGGAAAGTGTTCTGTATGTTGGTGGCTTACTTTACTAGTGGACCCATCAAACTTTTTTGTACTTTCAGCTCCATGGCAGAGGCTATCTCATGCATGCTCAGATCTCCTTCCGAGCTGTAGCTGCTAAGTTAGCACAGGTGTTGTGTGTACAGTGATGGTCCAAGAGTGCCTATTCAAAGTTATGTAGATAGTAACCGCACTAGCATACTTCCCACTAGGCTACTTTCCTTTACAAGGAGCTACATGAGTGGAACTTCCATGAAATCCATCCCATACATTGGGTATCCTCCCCCTGCATGGAACCCAAAAGTCATGATGATTCAACGCTTGGGCCAACTGTGGTGGGTGATCCATCTCCTCTTTTTCTTGTGTTGTCGCTCCCTCAAATGACTTATTTTGGGATGATGTCTTAACATGAGGTAGCGCAACAGATGTATGTAGTGGTTGTTACAAAGTTATTATGTTGACCGATAAAGCCTTGGTTGAATGCCTCCCTAAGGCATACACACAAAGGGAGGATCGTGTGAGCAGGCTACCCGCATGATTGGATTGAAATGACAAAAATTCCTTCAGATGAAGGGCCAGGCACATATCATTGCCTTTAAAAATTGCCCCCACCTCTGACTAATTTCAGGGGTAAAATTGGTCAAATGCTGCTTGCGTTGTATATAGTACTAATATTGAGGAAGATGAAGGATCATCTTGTCTTCTTGATGATATCATGAAAAATCAATGGTCCTATAGTAATGGTACAAGGGTGATCCTCTGAGGAGGGTTCTTCCTGTCCTCCCATATCAGCCATTAGCTGAGTTCTAGCTCTGTTTTCTTTTTTGTTTGGATCCTTTCACTGGTCAATTCAGTTCATGCATTGATCAATCTAACATGTTGACTAGAGTCATCGATCCATGATTGATCACTCTCTGAAATGGCAACTCCACCAGCAATGGGAAGTCCCACAATCCAAATGGGCCCTCGGTATCTTAGAGCTTGGAGTTGTACAGAACAAGTGGAGCCTATGGGTGAGTGATCGAGACTGTTGATGCATCGAGGGCTAAAATCAATCCACCATGCCCAAAAAAAAAAAAAAAAAAACCAAATTCAAAGACCAGAGTGATTCAACACAAGATATTCAATCGTGGTCATTTTTCACCAAGGGCCACCAATGGTAGTGCCCCACCAGATGCACTGTTCAGATCATTCTACCATGCAGCATTGATGGCTCAATGCATCAAGTCATGCTCAATTGGCATTGAAACGATCATGCAATATGGACTTTTCATTTGTGTTTCTTTCCTTTGGATGATATGGATCATATTCTGTTATTTGCAGCTTGCAATTCTTCAATAAACAGCACTGCGGAGGATAGCTCCCTGCTCCTCCCTAACCACAGCTACGCCCTTACCGCCAACAACTGCGTCAAATGCAGCTGTCACTCGAGCAATTGGCAGTAAGTCTGTTATTACATCAAAAATCAACTCTAACAGTTCCATGAATTTGCAAATGATGGTTCTGACTCTGTTTGATTTGAATGTGGTAAAGATTAAAATGCATGCCATCGCAAGGTGTTCGCATTGTGAAATGGTCCAAGTGCCCATCAATGCAATGTGGAGGGCCATCCAATCTGTACATCGGCAACACCTCTGTTTCTGCCACCTGCAGTAACACAACGTGTGCCTATGCTGGATACACCGATGGTGAGATCCTTACCAGCCTCATCACTCAACCGACGTGCCCGAGTAAGTACATACTAATTCCTTTTTTTTTTTTTTCCAAAGTTCGAATTGATATTGACACATAACTTGGGAGCTTTGTACTCACACCCATTTTAAAAAATAATAATAATAATAATTTGGGAATTGAAGTAGTACAAATTGCATTAGCTCATTTTAATGTTGTGGGAATTAAATTTCTACAAATTTGTAGAAACTTCCATAGCAGAAAATCAGGTTTTTTTTTCCTCTCTTGAATAATGTTCATGTGGAAAAAGTAGAAATTTTACACTGAAACAGTGTTTGAACTTGCCCTATTGTCCAATGGTCCAATGGCCACACATGCCTGTTGATGTAAACCATCCCAGTTGATGGATCATAGAATTTTTTATTTTTTTTTTCCATGGTCATCTCAGATCATGGACAACAGTAAGAAAAGACCATCAAATGGATGGTTGTGATCATTCCATTGATTTTGGATTATGTCTTGGGTTGGACCAAAGGTGTCCACACCATGGTTTTAAGACTCAGTGACTCGGATTCATTCATCCAGCCCTGAGCCGAGTTGTAGGAGTCGCCCCTATTTCCATTTCTGTAGAGACTTGTCCAAGTTGGCTCGTGTCGGCCCAAGTCTACCAAGGATTTTAAGACACGGTATCAGCCCACACCAGGTGCAGTAGAGTCACGAGTCAACTCGGTCTTAAAACTAGGATCTG
The DNA here is from genome assembly GCA_030180095.1 of Magnolia changhungtana. Taxonomy (NCBI): domain Eukaryota; kingdom Viridiplantae; phylum Streptophyta; class Magnoliopsida; order Magnoliales; family Magnoliaceae; genus Magnolia; species Magnolia changhungtana. The sequence goes on along the minus strand of JASAUF010000552.1, from coordinate 9,245,205 downwards.
CACTGATTGGACTGTTTCTGGGGGATACGTTTCCTGTTACTATTATTACGGTTTCCTTGTTATTCATGGGAGATGTCTGATGTTTGAGGGTTTAATTTTAAAATCAGCTGCTGGAGCACCTGGATTGCAGCCTCCAGGTAATTCTGCTGATCTGCTCTGATTGGACTGTTTCTGGGGGATCTCGTCATTATTACGGTTTCCGTGTTATTCATGTGAGATGTCTGATGTTTGTTGGTTTAATTTTAAAATCAGCTGCTGGAGCACCTGGATCGCAGCCTCCGGGTAATTCGTCGCCGGGTAATTCTGCCGGTGGATCGCAGACTCCGGGTAATTCTGCTGATGGAAGGTTGGGATTGCAGGGTTCGAGATGGATGTGGATCTTCATTTCTCTTAACGTGGGTCTGCTTTCTTTTGGTCTCCCTTGGTAGGATGCTTTACCACTCATAGCTAGACATTACCAATTTCATCTTTCCGAAAGAATAAGAACATTGTAGTGAGAGTTTTGGGTGAGGATGTTTGGGAATAAGTGTTTGGAGATTACCCTTTTTTGTAAGTAATGTCTGGGGGATATGCAAGCTAATGGATGATTCTTTCTGTCTACTTCATGAATTGGTACCTCAAACAAACCTATTTGGTTATCGGTATCTTTTTGTTTATTTTGTTCCATGTAAAATCCCAAGCGGTTGCTGACAACAAGCAACTCATTCCCTTGTTTTTATCTTTCCTAAGAAAATGTTAAGAGTCGGCCTAATATTTCTGGGGGATGACTAAATTGTTCTGTTGATACTCTTTTTGGGAGAGAAAAGTCTAAAATTCTGTTCTAATTTTTAGATTTTTCATTTCCTATCAGAAAGCTGGGGAATGGAATTAACAAAAAAAAAAGTATGAGCCAAACTTTTTTTTTTTTTTTTTATATTTAATAATAAAAACGAAATAATTACTAGCCAAGAAATATAAACTCCAGAAACGGAACACAACTGTGTGAGTGCTTGTCAGGTGGATGGATGCCTACAATTAGTCTTCTTTCCCACTATGGTTTGCCTATAAGTCTAATGGACATGACATTTTAATGAATGGTATTTTCGATCATAGAGCTTTTGATGGACGGATTGGAATTTCAAATATGTGCGAAGTTGGGACGTCCGGACGTGTAACAGGAGGCAAAAGCTGATTGTTTCTTCAAGCCATTAAAAGGAAAAAGAAAAGGAAAAAACTATCCAACAATTTGCAATACGAAGAAGATGGTGTTGGAAATGAAAATGAAATACAGAGGATTTTATAGACTAATGTAATGGATTCTATGGACTTCAAAACCCAAGCCCAAAACAAATATTTAAAGCCATGGTGTCATGTTTTTTACAAGTTTCAGTATTGAAACAATAAATGCTATTTTCTATTCTAAAGAAGAGTTATTTGATACTCTGGCTGTGTATGAAGCTTGATACGTTGGCATTCAGAATGTGTACATGTGATGTAGACTATTGCAAATTAAATTGACTAAATTGTGGAACTCTTATAGTAAGTCCCAAAATTTAATTGGTTGAACAATCCTAACCTCTTATTCATGTACACTTGTTTGCTGAAATAGGGACATAAGATAAATTTATTTTTAACCATCCAATAAATATACATCAGTTCAGTGATTGAATAATGAAGTTAGGTTAAATTTTGTTCATTAAGGAAGCATTTGGATCATAAGTTACTTAAGCTACTTATGCCTTAAGGGCCAGTCTGGGAGCGTGGATTTAGAACCCCCTGGATTCGGAACCCTTGATCTGAAACCCTCCTATTGTGTTTGGCACCCTGGATTGGGAATCAACTTTAATCTAAAAGTAGCTATGCATGGTATATTTACAGGGGTTTGAATTTAATTACTAAATCAACTTTAATATTTTTAATTAGTGAACATTTGTAATGTTTGACACAGTGGTTATAATAAGCCTACTGAAATATATGCTTTGCCCAAAAATGTTGAAATTCCAAGTCTCGAATGAGCCACAAGCTGTGGGATCCCGGTGCTTTGCAACATCGCTCCTAACTCGCACCGTTGCTAGACCATACACTGCACCTTATGCACTTAGAAGACTTCACCAAAGTAATTTATTTTGGATGACCTTGAGACCTCTATCATGTAGACCGCGCTGTTGTTACGGTCGCAATGGTGAAAACCGGGTGTCAATCCGATGCTCCGTTAGTGAGATATGACCCATCGAATGTACGACCCAAATTATGTATCCAGTAACACAAGCAACCTTTATTATGCTAGGCCCATTGGACTTGAGCCCATGTGGGCCTAAAGCCCACTTTTAGAACATGGAAATTACCAACAAATAAGACAATTGCTACATGACAAAATAAGAACGTAACACATACAAGACAAACACTATAAGACAAAATTGGATTATATCCAACAACTAATCATTAGCTCTCACCTTGTGCCTTAGAAACTAATCATGGCTCATGTCCACCTCATCCTATACATGCATCCAATGCATGTCTTGATTTGTACCCATCATTTCAAACAACTAATTGTAACACTCTACTTCATCATCAACCATGCATCACCTGCAACCCATAACCCTTATCCATCCATTAGCCAATGCATGTCTAGATTTCTTCTACCTTGGCCAATGTATACTTAGCACCATCCACCTCATCCATCCACTACCCATACCATATATCACATTCCACCTCACTTTTAGTACCAATGAGATCCCATGAACTTGCCACATTATTTTGTCACCTCAACCCCCAATTCCCTATATAAGAGTATGAGCTCTCTTGCACTTATTCTTTTCCTATACTTAGAAAATTTTTGAGATTTTAAGAGAGAGTGAGAGAGAGTGGAACCAAGGCGTGGCCCACCATTAGTCAATACAGAGTGGACCACACATCATCATCCAACCATCCATCCATTGAAGTGAGTCTACACCCCTCCTTCCATCTTCCTCATCCTCCTCTTTCTTCCCCTTTTTATTTTCTTGATATGTGTGGGCTCCACTGGTATGGAGTTCTTATATGTATGTATTTATATTTATGGTGGACAGCAAAGTGACCCATGTCAGTATGGTCCACCATGATGAACATCATATCCACACCCTTCATTTATAATCTTGTTTTTTGTTTATGGACAACAAGTTCTAAAAATCATATAAAATCCTCATTGTAGGATCTCAGGATCGGAATCTGGCATATAGGTGTTGGGAGCCGAGAATGGGATACTATGAAGGCTGGCGATCGGAAATTTTGTGAGCTCGGTTTTCAAGTTTGGGGCATGACAGGAGTTAGTATCAGAGCAATAATCCTAGGGTAACCTGTGTGTACTCTGATATTTGAAAACCTAGGAACACTTAGTTATCCCAGTACGTAAAACATATGAGTATAAATGTAGAACTCTCGTCCCTTGATTATCATTCTTACTTGATGTTCGATTGAGGTATTCTTGATTTTTGTGCCCTGTCTAGATGCCATGAATTAATTATGATTATACAACGATCTTTGGGGTTCGGTTGTTCATTTGTTTAACACAATTGAATGTGAACTCAGTTAGAAATTTCGAGGACGATTTTTTTTTTGTAAGGTGGGTATGATGTGGGATTCTGGTCTTTTGCAACATTGCTCGTGCACACACGTGTCCCAACTCGCACCGTTAATAGACCATACACTGCACCCTAGTGCACCTGGAGACTCACTAAAGTGATTTGTTCTGTATGACCTTGAGATCTCTATCATGTGGACCGCGTCGTCGTTGTGGTCGCAATGGTGAAAACCGTGTGTCAATCCGACACTCCGTTAATAAGATATGACCCATTGAATGTACGACCCAAATTATGTATCCAGTAACACAAGCAACCTTTATTATACTAGGCCCATTGGACTTGAGCCCATGTGGGCCTAAAGCCCACTTTTAGAACATGAAAATTACCAACAAATAGGGCAATTGCTACATGACAAAATAAGAACCTAACACATATAAGACAAGCACTATAAGACAAAATTGGATTCTATCTTAAAACTCATCATTAGCTCTCTCCTATGCCTTAGAAACTAATCATGACTCATGTCCACCTCATCCTATACATGCATCCAATGCATGTCTTGATTTGTACCACATCACTTCAAACAACCAATTGCAACACTCTACTTCATTATCCACCATGTATCACCTACAACCCATAACCCTTATCCATCCATTAGTCAATGCATGTCTAGATTTCTTCCACCTTGGCCAATGCATGCTTAGCACAATCCACCTCATCCATCCACTACCCATACCATACATCACATTCCACCTTACTTTTAGTACCAATGAGATCCCATGAACTTGCCACATCATTTTGCCACTTCAACCCCCAATTCCCTATATAAGAGTAGGAGCTCTTTTACACTTATTATTTTCCTATACTTAGAAAAATTTTGAGATTTTAAGAGAGAGTGAGAGAGAGTGGGGCCAAGGTGTGGCCCACCATTGATCAAGAGGTAGTGGACCACACATCATCATCCAACCATCCATCCATTAAAGTGAGTCTACACCCCTCCTTCTATCTTCCTCATCCTACTCTTTCTTCCCCTTTTTACTCTCTTGATATGTGTGGGCCCCACTAGTGTGGAGTTCTTATGTGCATGTATTTATATCTATGGTGGTCAGCAAAGTGGCCCATGTCAGTATGGCCCACCATGATGAACATCATATCTACACCCTTCATTTGTAATCTTGTTTTTGTTTCTGGACAGCAAGTTCTAAAAATCATATAAAATCTTCCTTGTAGGATCTCAAGATCAGAATCTGGCATATGAGTGTCGGGAGCTGATAATGGGATACTATGGAAGCTGTCAACTCCGAACTCGACGATTAGAAATTTTGTGACTCCGGTTTTCGAGTTTGGGGCATGACACAAGCACAAGATCATGTTCGAGTGACTAACCAACAATTTTTAGCCTTTGATTTACATGGACAATGTTTAGACGGTGCAAAATAATTATAGCAATGCAATTGATAATCTAATTGTTTTTGGATATCAATAGAGGGCCATGTGCCTAATAAAATAATAGTATGGTTGTTATGGGTAAAACTGGACTGAGAGTATGAGGTTGGCTCGGGTGTATGTGCATTTCATCTAGCCTAAAGACGAGTGGCTAGGACCGCACTAATCATGATTATGAAGTTCCTCATAGCTTGTCTCCATTTAATTGGAGGAGAGAAGGTGTTAAGATCTCGAGATGCTGACCTTTTCCACACCTCCGTCCATTTCCAAGCTCCCGCCAAGCTTGTGTTGGTCCTTAAGAGGTGCTCGGACCGAAGGTGTAATACAGGATTGTGTGGCCTGAGGTTAGTCTAGTATAACAAGATCAAGAGGATAGTTATTTGAAGCGACAATCATTCCACTAAGGTGAGGAGTTCGGTTTCCGTGCTTGGACGCGGGCGAACAAGTAGCTTGACCAGGGCAATCAACCAGCCAATCATGGTGTCCGACCTAGAGAACTGCCTCTGGACGGTCATAAAGATCAGCTTGACTGGTCGGTCATGGAGATCAGCTCGACTCGTTGGTCATGGAGATCAGTTTGACTGGTCAGACCTCAGCCTTAGCCTTCTACTCGATAGTTTCAGATTTCGACCACCTAAGCCTTATCTCTACCAAAAATCTCGTGTAACGGTTGAGAAACGTATGCTGAGATTACGCCTACGATTGTGAGACGTTTGTAACCCCAACATCAACTCCTTAAGGTTATAAATTTGAGCCTCCAATGGTGAAAGGTATGCAGACTCACATAGAGTCAACTTTACACATATTAATCGTTTGCTAGACCCCAATTCCTTATTTAACTTAGGCATCGGAGGGCCCCCTTGTACTAGTTAGGGTTTCCTTTATTTTCTTCTTGTGCAAGCACTCGAGGGTCTAAGAGGGGTCAACCAAAAAATTGCATCAACAATGGTGACACACATGTTACACATGTAACTATAGAAAGGATTTTAGGTGTAATCCAAGCTCTCACCATGGATGTCAAACCCTCTCTTTGAGGGAATTTGAAACCCCTGATTACTTTATACTGCCAAACAGCTAAGGGATTTGAAATCCCCTCAAATCCCCCTAAAACCATGGTGCCAAACCACCCCTAAGTAACTTATCTTAGTTTATACTTATTAAGCATATAAATATGTTTAGTAAACCACATACTTATTTGCTTCTCCTCTCTTTCATGTCTCCCTATGCCTCTCTTCATCAACTTGTGAAAAGTACAAAAAAGTAAGAAAATTAATTGGAGTGAAAGTAATTTTAAGTAAAAAAGTTTCTTATAACTAAACATAAACCAAACATACTTATCTGAAATAAGTTACTTATCTACTGTTGTAAGTAGAAAAGTAACCTATTTGGTGGTATCTAAACAGGCCCTAAACATCTCCATTTGGACACGCGATTGGGTTAGTTTAATTTTGAGTAATTGCCTGTGTATCATCTATCACACTGGAGTATGAGAGTTTTTCTCTATTTTAAAAGGAAGAGATATCCTCGTCTCACCATGGGTTGTAATTCCATGCTAGACAACTTTTGACTGTTTACTATGCGTGGCATGGGGACCATAGACGGCTCAAGGGTTTTTCTAGTTATGGTGGCTGGATTCCTCCTTCGGATTACATCCTTAGATTGATCTGTACTGCTCCTATATGTAGAAGCTGTAGTCTTATAATCATACTTTTTAATAACATTATATGTTGATGCAAAAATATGGTTCACCCTCACTGAACTGCTGGACTTTCAAACACTTGCACAGGAAGACGACAAAGGAGACCCTGACTAGAGCAGGGGACCCTCCGATGCCAAAGTCAGGCTAGGAATCTGGGTCTGGTAGTGTCGATGGGTCTTGGGCGAGAGATTTTGCATACCTTTTCATGTAGATGGATCCCCTATTTATAGTGTAGTCAAGTTAGAGTTGGTTCTTAATCTTAGGCATGATCCCTGCGTAATTTTCTCAGCTATTACATGAGATTTATGTGAGTGATAAGAGTCGACGTAGTTGGCCCTAGAATCATGTAGAGGATGGTCGAGGCCGCCCTGGGCTGGACCCTTCGGTCATTTAAGATGAAGTGGAGTTGAGTCAAACCATTGACTGATTGGGGAGATAAGCTTGGTTGGAGCTGAAAAGGGCGAGCTCTTAGTCCTGGGGGGGGGGGGGGGGAATAGGACTATGCCAAATAAAAAAATAAATGCAGATAGCTGAATCAAATAACAATCTCAATTGCAATAGTATCGAGAGGTTGATACAAACGTTGTTCAAAGGACAACCTTACACGAAAAACCAAAGTTCATGGTAGGACAACCTGATTTCTTGAATTCAGTAAGGATAAAAAACTCAAACTAATACAAGAAGCAATAGAAATAAATCTAGCTATTACAATATTCACCACATGTATATGAAATAGATACAAGCATTCACCACACATACATCACATACATCATCATCATCCAAATTTCAAGAATTATAGTGGTTCGGTGTGTACACCAACTATTCTCAAATAGCCACACCTACTCCACTCTCAATAATCACAACCCACATGATATTGACTTTCACTATGAAAGAAGGTTTTCCAAGGTTCACCTTAAAACCTTTACAATTGCGTTTTCAATGGGCTATCACAATTAAAAACCCCGCGCTGGGATTTTCTGGCTTATCTCAATCAAAACCACAAGAGATTTTCTAGCTTATTTCACAAACCACAATAGAGATTTTCTGGCTTATCTCACGAACTAAAAAGCAATAAACAATATATTTATCTGTAGATTCTACTTGATGTAGCCCAGTAGAACCACTTCACTTGTAGATGTACTTGTTCAATGTCCAACACACATATAGAAGGGTTCTAGATTCAAAATAAATTTTAATTAAACTCAGACCTGGGCTACTTAATTGAATTGCTTAGATCTCAAAAAGGTAGAGTAGAAGTCCCTTTTACAAAGTTAGATTGAAAGCAAAGAGATCAAGAAATTACACAATCAAAATGAAATCGACTCTATACGGCTGTAATTTCAAAAATGAAAAACTGTTTGGATCTGCCATCCTGGCAATCCACGTGCGGGATTCCTTTGCATCCTAGCCATTCAAATCATGCAATCCTAGCCCTTTAAGGCTAGGGCTTTTCAAATAAAAAAGAGATGGTGAGAGAGGGAGCAGCCGGCCGTTTCTTCCTCCCTTCGATCCCACCAGAAAAATGCCCACCAACCTCTGATTTTTCTCCTCTCCAAGCTTTCTAAGACAGATCCACAATGTTTGGCAGCTCCAGTTCAAAGGACAACCTGCTGAGTGGAGAACCACCATTGATGGGTGTCATCTTCCTCGTTGTCCTACCGCGCCGGGTCGACATGGTTTGACTCGGTTATGATCGGACCCGCTGTTGGATGTCCCTGGAGAAGAAATGGAAGGAGGAGAAGAAAGGAAGAAGAAGGAGAATAAAATCAAGAGAGTGAGAATGGGCTTGAGCGACCCATCTGGCTGCAGCTCGCTGCCGCACTCGTGCCTGATTCGGGCCAAGTTCTGGGCCAAGTCCAGCTAGTCTGACATCCATTTTTGGACCGCCAGAGATAGAAGAAGAAGAGAAGGAAATAGATGGAGAAAATGAGATGAAGAGAGGGAAAATCTGAGAGAGTGAGAGAGCTCATGTGCTGCTCCTAGTTGCCGCACTCGTGCCCGAGTCAAACCGAGTTTCGGGCCGAGTAAAGCTAATCCGACATCCATTGCTGGACTACCATAGAAAATAAAAAGGCAGAAGGAAATGGAGAAGAAGGAAGAGGAAAAGAGAAGAAGATGAGAGAAAGAAAGAAGAGATGGTGTGGGGTTGTCGTTCGGTTGAAACCAAGTCTACTCAGTTGAAACTGAGTTTGATGGGGGCATGTTAGGTCTGGTCTGCTGGGTTTCTAGCAAGAAAGGTGAGGTGAGGAGAGTAGAGTGAGAAAGGAAGAAGGAAGAAAAAGAAAGAAAGAGAAGAGTGAAGAAGAAGGGATTTCTAGTCTACTGAGTTAACTCACTGGTCCGCAACGAGCCACGTTAAACTTAGTCAGGTCAGTAAATTTTTTCCCAATTTTAGTATTTCACGCAAGTATAATTCTAAGGAAGTTAGGGTTATGTCATTTCTTTGATAAACGTGATAACTCATCGAGTCGACTCATTTAGTCGTCTCACTAAATTGGACTCGTTTTGACTAAGTTTAATTTCATCACAATTAGTCAACCCTAACAAGGTAGTGCGATGCGATTTGGTAGAAAGATGAATTTACATCAATTCGAATCATATGAGTTAATTCGAATTGAGTTGAGTTGCACCGTAATTTATAGAAATTGATTTTAGAATTTTAGCTTAAATTTCAATACAAAAAATATTTAATTATGCTGTTCTTGTATTAGAATTGGAATCACATCCTCTTAATCATAGATTCATACTCAAATCCTACACTATTTAATCTTTAGGGATAACCTTAGGGATTGGTGGTGATCTAAATGACCAAACAGTTTAAAGTGCACTTGGAATTGGATCAGTAGACGTGCACAAATAATTCCAACAACATATGAAGCCGATTCGAATCTTGGAAGGTGAGGATCACCCTTCAAGCTTTTCTACATCTTGATAGTCGGCGTAGCTTGCTTATTTAATCTCTTGCCTAAAATAATACTTAGTGAAAGTGTTGATAAATGTTAGTTTCTAATTTAGTAATTCTTTATAATGACTGGTGGTTAGATTTATATTCAATTATGAACATGTGATAGGTCTCAAATATTCCTCTTTACATGTGTAATTACTTTGATAATGTGCTTGACTTGTTTTGCCACTTGCGGTTTTTTTATGATGTTTGTGGAAGTCCTTGAACTAGTGGCCTTTCTGTCAAATAAATTAAATGGAATTTCCTTATCGCGGACTTACCACATTGTGTATCATTTGTGCCTATATGGCTTTTGGAGAATAATCCCTTTTTAATCACACCATTAGGTGGAATATTTGGCCCTCATGGCTTTTGTGGAATACTTGCCCTTTTACTGCTTTAATGGATTGTTTTATACAACCTTGTGTTGGTAAGTTCCACTTGTTGGACTATAATTGGCCACTAGTTGGAGGGGTTACCCTTAAAACATCATATTTATTAGTCTCATGAGCTAGGGATGGTGGAATGGGATACTATACCTGAGCTTTCGGCCTATGCTGGGTGACAAACCCCCCATAGTGACCTTTGAGCTTTCTTAGAGTAATTGTCTGAAATTGGAATAATAATGGTTGGGCTAATCATGCATTTTCATGGCATATATTATGGTCTTTTCCGGGTGATTTGTTCTCCTTGGGCATATCTTTGCATATTTTTCCGAGTAGCTAATCCTCCTTGGGCGATTTATGTATTATTAAGATCTTTTCCGGGTAGTTAGTTCTCCTTAGGCGTACCTTTGCGTATTTTTCGGGTGACTAACCTTCTTGGGCGATATATGTATTATTATAGTCTTTTTCGGGTGGTTAGGTCTCCTTGGGCATACCTTTGCATATTTTTTCGGGTGACTAATCCTCCTTGGGCGATCTATGTATTATTATGGTCTTTTTCAGGTGATTAGTTCTCCTTGGATGACTTTTTACCAACTGGATGTGCATCCCCAAGTCTGTGAGCATGTGCATGCATCCACGCATTTAAACAAGATCATCTTTGTGTAATTTATTTAATGAATATGCATCTGATGAAGCTTATCTAATTTTCATGATAATTATTGTGTAATGATTGTTATACACTGCTTTTGTTAACTATGTTTAATTATCTCGATGTTACGATAAATCTTGAGGGGTATGCCTCACTATGATAGCCATTGACGTTATCGAACCATATTTAGTGTGCAAGAGGCAGAAATGATACGCATATTGGCGTTCATGTGGATTGGAGGAGCTAGAGGACCTTGCGACTCTCTTTCCTGACTTCTGTTCATTTTAATTTATACTGCTATGTTTGTAATAAGTTAAGACATTGGTTTGTATAAGTTTTTGGGTAACCACTTGAAAACCTTAGTTATGTATATTTGGACTCCCTCTCATACTTGATTTAATTGTATTCCGCTAGTTTACTAACTCTGATAAAAAGAAGAAAAAAAATATATACGTGAAATTTGAGTTACAGTTAAAGGTTAACACTCGGGTTTTTGGAAAACGAGTAGTATACTCAGGTTTCGGGAACCTGGGTGTTATATGAAGGTAGCATGAAATTGTACTGTTTGTTTTCCAGCAACTCGAGACCTTTAAAGGCAATCTAAGCATGTAAAATTAAGGCTCTTAAGTCTTAAGGGATAGTCAATAAAAGTTTTACTTATTAGGGTTAGGATCATTTAGAAGTATAAGTTATTTTAGGTAAGAGTTAGGGCCACCAAGGCACCTCATATACTTGTTCTTTGCTTCTTGATGCTCCACGTCTTCTTATGTATTCAGTTTATAGCTTCTAAGGGCTTGATCGAGTTGAATTTGAATTAAATTTGTCTTATCGAGTTGATAACTCAACCGGAATCAGATTCTAATCCGTTCTAATTGGAAGATAACACATTAATATCAATTAAAAACATCCAACATAGATTAGAATCATTATAGGCTTGATCTCTCATGAAGATCTAGATAATCACATTGCAAGAAATTGAAAGCATATAATGTACCCAGAGGCAACAATAGATCAAACAACTTTATAGATTGATTCCTTCCCCAATCTAGTAATTTAATCACATCCAATCATAATTCAACATAAAAATCTTAACTTTCATTGAAGAAATAAATTAAACATCAAATATCCATTAAAAACTTCATCACTTAGCCTTAATTGAGAGATTATGTAACATCCTGAATTTTCATAGACAGAGTTTATACTCATGCTCGAGAAAATCAGGTGTTAATAATGTATAAATTGGATGCCTTAAAAATCACACCTTATTATTATTATTATTATTATTATTATTATTTTCATTTAGATCACATCCAGATACATTCATGAAGGTAACATTCATGAGAATAAAATCGACCGTATTGATTATTTCATCCGAGCAAAAGAATTTACTAAATAATCAAATGCCCTCTCAATGGTAGCTTATTACATTTATCGAGTTTACAGTGGAAGTATAAAACTAGATCATAAAACTATATTCTTTTACTTTCAGTATTATCTTCCATAGGGAGATGATCCTCTAGGTCTTCAATATGTACATCACCTACATCATTTGTACGGTTAGAGAGGGTCAACATCTTACTCGTAGTGATGGTTATCTTTTAAGATTAACAATAATTCAAGAGATTCAGAAAAGTAATGTAAGGGTTCTGATACTTCACGTACTCCACTACTACGAGAAGTATTACTATACGTAAACAACCTACATAAGATGCATGCCTAGCAAAGTGTGTGCGACTCATCATACATAGTGATCATCCCAATGTGGAATATAATTCATAGAAAACCTGACTCGCTCTCATCCCATAAATATGGAGATTCACCAGTGTGTCCAACATTAACGTAGATTTATGCGAACATCTCAAGGCGACACAACAACGCGATTGGGGGATTTACGTAACACGATGTGTTCATGGAGCAACTATTTGTGACATCCAATCCCGAGAAGTGATGTAACATGCACGACATTTTACTTACATTAATTGTGTATCACGCCAACCAACCCACAGAATTACATGCTAACCAAGATATTCGTTACCCGTAACGCATTACATCCACTATAAATATTGAATCACTAGTTGTGATACCTCTAACACATCACTTACATTGATAGAGAGATAATTCAAATTACGAAGGCTTTAGATTTCTAAGGCACCTGCCCAAGCCATAAAGTTAAATAGCATATGGCTAATAAATTAAGGAGGAGAGTAGCAATCGCTAACTCAACCAAGAGGAGAGTGGCAATGGCCAACTCAACAAAGAGGAGAGTAGCAATGGCTAACTCAACAAAGAGGAGAGTGGAAAGGGCCAACTCAACAAAGAGATGAGTAGCAAGGGCTAACTCAAAAAAATTGGTAAAGGTAAGGACAAGACTTGTATCCATCGCTTCACATAAATTCATAAAGATCATGCATAATATCATAATTTTCAAAGGGTAAATAAATGATGGTGGTAAATCAAACAATTGCAGGGAGAATTTATAGTAATATGGAAACATGTAAGAGGCAGGATAATCAACTTAAATCAAGGTAAGCCTTAAAGGATAAAACCCTCACCTTTGATGTCAGATCGCCCTCAAGTGTTGTTATAGCTCTGTGTATACATCATATGATTGAATTTTAACATTATTTTAAACATTTCATGGGATTAGATTGCCACATTAGATGACTTTATTAGGTAAGATAAAGGCTAGGATTTTGCCGAAGATCTAAGTTTAGGCTCAAGAGTGGTGATGATTTTAGACATGAACCTAGTATAAGGTTATTAGCAGATGAGTGATTTACCTTAACCTCAGTCAGTAAAACTCGAAATTAAACAAAATTCACTTGTCGAGTCCACCCAAATCAGCCAGTCGACTCGCTGAGTCACCTTGAGTCACATTGGTTCGATTCTCCCTCTTTTCTTTCTTCTTCGTTTCCCTTCTTTCTTCTCTTATTTTCTTCCTTTCTTCCCTTCTTCTTTCCTTCTCAAGAATACGTCTAGTAAGGGATTGGAACTCGGCACAACTCGGTTTGACTCAGTGAGTCACACCGTCCTCTTAACTTTCCTCTCAATCTTTCTCTCCTTTCTTTCTTTCTTATTTCTTTCTCTCTCCTTTCTTCTTGGCATGAATGCTGCTTCTTCCTCTACCCATACACAGGCCTTTTAAAAAGTCTTTCTATCATATTTCTAGTCAGAGGAAGAGTCCAACTCGAGTGAGATTGCATGTTTGTTTCTTACACTTTATTTACGCATCAAAGTTTTCGCAGTCGGCTTGTGTGTAGGCCCTGAATCTTAGAGTAATTGTAATGCTAAATCCCATTTGTTTGCTGGGGTATATTTCTTTGAAGATAGGCCACCCAATGGATGTCTTTTCTTGATCTTTATCAACCATTGTTTAATCGGCAGTTGGTCACTGTTTTAATGGTTAATTATTCACAACTGCCCTTGGTTTGAATCTTTCTTTTTGGGCGGTCTACAGTAGCTTTTCGACAATCCATGGGCCACATGTCTCGTAATCTGATCACGTCCCTCATGGTTTTCTGGGATCTTGCAAGCGAAACTCTTAGTTTTAGAGTTCTTACGAATGAGGTTTCGGCGCATTGTAGTTCATCCCCGAGGAAAGCGACGAGCGCTATATTCCTTTTGCTTCCTTTCTGCTAATGTGGAAGGAGTCAGAACTCTCCCTGGAGAGTTTTGGATGGCTAGGATGGAAGGAGGGACGCAGGGGAGTCTAGTTGGAAGGAAGATCCAAGATTCTACTTTTCTCGGGTGTTTGTTACAGTGCAGGAGGTTTCCGACTCTCTCTCGTGTATGCACTCGTGCTTCAACTTGCATGAGGGGTGGGGATTTGGACAAATTTGGATGGTCAATGAGATGGACAGTTTTGATCTTCCAGTCGGTTGGTCGTGGTTGTCACGCCCCAAACTCGGAAACCGAACTCACAAAATTTTCGATCGCCGAATCTGGTGCTGACAGCCTCCGTAGTACCCCATTCTTGGCTCCCAGTATCCATACGCTAGATTCCGATCATGGGATCCTAAAAGGAGGATTTCAAAGTACATTTAACTCGTAATAAGCATAACCATAAGTTTACCCAAATCACGAAGGTAACATCATCATCACATATCCACCAATATAAATATTTAAATACAGTGCTGAAAGGAAAATACATATATCGAAAATCAAAGCTCCAGAAGACCGCTGTACACTCCAATCTCAATGCTGCTACAACTTAACATCACCTGCATGCATCTATTGTGCATAAGCTTATAGAAAGCTTAGAGGGTAGTGTAAGTGTGTGCACAACGTAAGTGTCAAGTATTTAATACAATGCCATAATCATACAATATCGGAATTACTAGCAAGATCATGAATCATACGATATCAGAGTAAACAGAAATACTGACAAGTCCATGAGTCATAGAATATCAGAGTACGCAATACCGATTAGCTATGCAAATGAGGAGTCATTAAGAGCTAAATATCAGATGCCGAGGATGCAATGCAATATACAATTCCTGATGAGTTCACGAATATCGTCAGCCTTAATCAGGTTATACAATATAGAAGCATAGTAAACCAAATATTATGTGCTGATGATGCAATGCAATATGCGATGCGAATGAAATGACTAAGCTGGAGTGAGAAGTCAGGATGATAGTACGTAGTATTGCAAGCTACGGGGTCCACCACAACGGACTTTTATCCAAATCAGTCTTATACCTAAATTTGGATAGTCAGACTTAATGTGGTAAACTCCTGATCTCAAGTTAGTCACGCGCCCTAACTAAAATCCTGGCCATTGCGAAGGTACACATAACAAATAGTTGCACACCACTAGCCCAAGTGGATAGTGAATGAATGAGTATGCAACTCCTACTCAATAAGTCCACATGTTAATACCGTATATCTCTAGGATCATCACCGGGGTCTATTACACTCTATGCCAGCTTGTCGCCCCTATTCGAGTGCATAACTGGGTAAGTGGAAGAGACCTCACTATTCGCCTGCCAATATCGTGCCCGGTTCGTCAATAGCGGACCTATTCCTCAAGCTGGTCAAACTTAATCTAGATATTGCCCCCTCACTTAGGTGGGTAAGGTCACACCCCTTCCCAACCGACCACGACAGAGTAAGAGATGTGGCCTACTGGTATACATCCTTAATGCACTCTTTTATATATATATATATATATATCCACTCGGTCTCGATGTTGGGGTGTCTCCTCGCCATGGAGGTTTATGAATTTTCACCCAGGGACATCTTTGACACTCATATGCTAGAACCAAACATTTTTGGTGTCTCATTTGGCCATCCACGATACGCCTGTGCAGGCTACGACCCTGATATTATTAGGGTGTACTGTAATCATATCACAAAATGCGTGATGCATGATTCATACAATCCAGTCATACATCAATCCTGCACATATCGTGTACTCATGTGAGATAATCTTCGCCAATTGGGGAGTCTCATAACAACCTTCACAATGACATATGCAATGGTTAATCACATCTCATAACAAACATGCAAATTATGCGATGGGCATGTATCCTGATGTTGTGAGGCCCGTATCCTAATCCGTACTGTTCCGTAAACTCCGCAATACTTCCTGGCAAATTTTGGCAACTTGTGACTTATAATCGATGTTTGCCTGTGACCTTAAGTCATATCCTATATATCTGAGTCGGTTCAATCCGAGACTTGTACCATTGCGACCACACCATTGCCGCGGTTCTAATGCCGTGTCTTACACACCAATCTAATACCTTGGCCAGGAGATGTCGGCCCGCATTTAGTTCGAGGAAAAACACTACGTATTTGCAATCCTAAGAGAATCTCTACAACATGTCCCATCAATCAATCACTCAATCAATCAATCAATCACCCATGTCAAGTACAAGAACAACCCCAAAGTCAACTCTCTCTCACCCTCTCTTTTACACACCCATACATGTCAAGTACACCTATCAACTCCCATCCATCAATCCATCACCCATCTCTCCCTCTCTTAATACCATCCCTTCTCTCTCTCTCTCTCTCTCTCTCTCTCTCTCTCTCTCTCTCTCTCTTTCTCTTTCTCAACACATTTTCCAAGCAACCAATGTGATGGACGTCTAACAATTCTAAGAGAGAAAAGTGAGTGTGTGTGGCCCACTTCCCACCCCAAAATCCTTCATCCTAGCCCTTCATTTCTCATCACCCTCCATCAAAGTGAGACACAAGGAGCTCAGCGTTCCATCGGACCAAGAAGATCGAATAGTGGGTACTTCTATAGGCTTAGATTTCATTCTTTTGATGATGGGCCAAGTGGGGTCTACTGATTGATGGTATGGATCTCACTTTGGACCTAGATGTGGCTGATGACCCACTTTTATTCTCATAATCATTCCATGATGGGGCCATTCTCCATGGACCCCATCATGATATTTATTTTCCTTGCATGGATAGGGTCATCTAGACCTTGCATTTCGGTGGAGAAAGGATCTTCACCGGTGATTTTGATCGGTGGGCCCATATGTAATGGGACCCACTTAATGTATGTTATAAATCATGGAAGGGAGGGCCCATAGTGTTGGGGTCCCTCCATCACTCGATCTCTCTCTCTTTTTCCTTGTTGTTAGCCCCTTGATGTATGCATTTTATTAAAGTCATCCACCTTTGTGGGACCCACTTGATGAACATGTAGGATTTACACCGTCCAAACCATGTGGGCCTTACCTTAGGGAGATGGGAAAACACAAATATAAGGTTGACCCAAATTAAGTGGGCTATGTCCATGTGGGACCCACCTGGATGAGATGTATTCACAACGTCCAACATCCCTGGATGCTGGACGTGCAGTGGAGTGTGAACAGACAGTGGGTGTATAAAAGAAAAGTACTTGATTTTAAGGCCTTCGGGTGGGTCACTCATACAGGCCCCACCTTGATGTATGAACCTTATCCACACCATCTATTCTATTCCTCAGCTCATTTTAGGATTTGAGCCGAAAAATGGAGTCAATCCGATTATCTGGTGGGCCATTTCTTAGAAAATAGTGTTTTCTATCGTTGAAACCCACTCTGATGTTTCTATACACTGAAACATGCTCAATATTGGGCTTGATGGATCTATTATGAACTGTAGAATCCAATGGGTGGGGTGGATTCTTCTGGTGCGGGCCTCACCTAGGAAAAACTATAGAAAAATAAAAAAAATTTAAAAAAATATCTTGTGCACTAGGCCGTCATTAGCTTCATTTGGAGCGGGTGGACGTGGTCCCAGCCGTAGGCCCCAACATCACACCGTGCATTTAGTAGGCCCCTTTGGGGCAGTGGGCCACCCCAAAAATCAGCCATATATGGAGCTCAGGCGGCCTACGTCACAGGAAAATAGTGGGATTGTACGGCTGTCATTGAAACCCTTTTGGGTTGTCACAAAAGTTTTGAATCGATATGAAATTTATTTTTCCTCTGCATCCGGGTCCATGTGACCTTATTAACAGATTGGATGGCAGATAAATGTTATGATCGGCCCCACATGAGACCCACTATGGTGTATGTGCTTTACCCACACCGTCCACACCATTGGACGGTGGGACCCACTATGACGTATGTGTTTTATCTATGTCGTCCAGCCATTTTGGTTGGGCTGCTGGACGGCAGGGGACCCCACCATGAGGTATATGCTTTATCCATGTTGTTTATCCCTATGGGACCCACCATGATGTATGGGTTACATCTAAACCATCCGTCCAGTGGCAAGCTAGCCTTAAGGCTTGAGGCAAATGAGGCAAATCTACCTATCAAGTAGACCACATTGTAAAAAGCAGTGGGGATTGAGTGTCTGCCATTGAAACCTTTTGTTGTCACAGAAGTTTTGGATCATTAGGAAATTTGTGTTTCCTCTTAATTCAGGTCTATGTGACCTTACGATCAGATTGGATAGAAAATAAATGTTATGGTGGGCCTTGAGAATTTAATGGTGGAAATCATTATCACCACTGTTATTTGGAGTGCGGTCCGATTGATCTTTTGATATGATTCACATATATATATATATATATATTTGTATGTATATATCCAGTTGATCTTTTGATATGATATATATATATATATAAATTTCTGAAAATAGATTAAATGAGTTGGGTTTGGCCCATTCAACTCGGCCCATTCAACTTGGCCCATTTGATTCGGCCCATTTGATTAAGCTCGATGTGATAAATGAGGCCCATCCGTTGAGTCCCATCTTGATATATATGAGGCCCATTTGATGTATCTAAGACCCATGGGTCGTGTGAGACCTGTAGCCTAGCCCGTACCGTTCCATAGGCTCCCGTGGTCCTCCCGGTCAAATTCCGGCGACCTGCGATGCGTAGATAGCATTTGTACATGACCTTAAGTGTCATCCTGTAATTCTGAGTCGGCTTGACCTAAGACCTATGTCATTGCGACCGCATCGTCGCTGCGGTTTCAACGCTGCGTCTCATGTGGCAATCCGAGTTGTACATCAAAAGATATAGGTCGCGCTATATTTGGACCATTGATTATATTTTGGTGGGACCCACTTATCACAATGACACTTTTTCTAAGGCTAGGGTGACATCATCCTAAGCCTTCCATAATTACTAGTCAAAGCAATAATGACCCTAGCCCATAATTACTCCCTTTTCCCCAAAACACTTATTACCTAGCTAAGAGAGAGAGAGAGAGAGAGAGAGAGAGAGAGAGAGAGAGCTATCATCATTACTCTCTCTCTTTCACCTCTCTCATCCCCTTTTCATTCTCCATTTCCACCATTGTAACAAACCATTGTAACAAGGCCTTGGACGTCCCAAGCTCTCTAAGATTCCCAGCCCTTTCTCACCTTAGATCCCCCATATCCTGCCATAAAAAACTTATCTCCACCATTGAAGGAGCCCCATTGGAGCTTTGGAGCATTAGGGAGGAATAAGGAAGGTGGGTGCTTCTCCTTCTCCCTCTTTTATTTATTTATTTATTTATTTTTATATTACTGATGAGGTTTGGCCCATCTTGATGGTGATCCACGTTGTCCATGTGGGACTCACCTAGAATGAGTTTTATTCACACCGTCCAGTGTCCTTAGATGCTGGACGTGTAGTGAGGGGTGACCAGAGAGTGGGATGCACGTCTGGACGTGCCATGTGAAAACAAAAATATCATCTTCATTCGAAGCTTTTGGGTGGGCTGCTCATGCAGGCCCCACCTTGAAGTATGGGTGTAATCCACGCCGTCCATTCCATTCCCCAGCTCATTTTAGGCATTGAGCCAAAATATGAGCCCAATCCGATTTCCTGGCGGGCCATACCATAGCAAATAATATTGTTACTATTGAAAACCCACCTTGATGTGCTACTTGCCAAAACATACTAGATATTGGGCTCTTTTGGACGGTATCGAGCCATGGAATACCATGGATGGAGTGGATTCACTTGATGTGGACCCCACATGGGAAAAACCTAAGAAAAAATCTATTTAAAAAAAATAATAAAAAATGCACAAGAGGCAGCAAGTGCTGCTGCTAGCGCCAGAGGATGTTGCATAGTGTCCTGCTGCGCTCTAGTGTTGGGCGTGAATGCCAGGGACATGGTCCCACTTGTAGGCCCCACCGTGATGTGTGTTGTTCATCAACACTGTGAATTTGTTCGGTCCCGTTTGGGACATGGGCTCTCCCAAAAATCAGCCATATTTGCAACTCAGGCGACCCACATCACAGGAAATAGTGGATTGAACGTTTGCCATTGAAACCCTTCTTGGGGTTCAGAGAAGTTTTGGATCATTTTGAAAAAATTTTCCCCTTCATTCCGATCCTTGTGACCTTATTAACGGATTGGATGGAAAATACATGTTATGGTGGGCCCCACATGGGACCCACCTCTATGGAACGGTTGGCTGGAGGTACTTCCACTAGCTCAATAGTTGATGTATTCACGTCAGCTTTAGCTGACGGTCTGATCACAGATGTGATTCAGACCGCCCGTCCCTTTAATAGTGGGCCACGCGTGGACCCAGCCATGTGATGTATATGTTGTATATCCTTACCATCCATCCGTTTTGGACAGGCCGTGGGCTACCCACATGTGTGACACGTGTGGGCAGTGGGACCCACCTTGATGTATTTATTTTATTTCCACGCCGTCCATCAGCTTTTACCAACCCCGTCCATCCAAACGTCCAACGTCTGGACGCTAGACTGGCCTGGATATTTATATTATACATAATATATTATAGTATAATATATATTATAAAATATAGTATTGTGGACCACACGTGTGGACCCACCTAATGTATAGGTTCCATCCCTCCCTTCCACCGTCCATTCTCTAGATGGTGGGCCTAATTGATGCGTGTCTTACATCCACACTATCCGTCCGTCCATCCGTGGGACGTGGACCGCACCTGACACGTGTTGCATTCACCGTCCAGCCCATGGACGGTGGCTCCCACAAGGATGTAAGTGTTGTATCCACCATCCATTACTTGGACAGTGGGTCACCTTGATGTGTGTTACATCCCTACCGTCCACATGGGATGGTGGGTCGGACCTACCTTGATGTATTTGTTTCAATCCGCACCGTCCAGATGTTGGACGATGGGAACCCAGCTGCTGCCTTGATGCAGCAAGTTTTGTAGGGTCTGATCATGAGGCATGTGTTATATTCAGACCGTCCACCTATGTGGACCCCACATGCAGCTGTTGCTGCTCTTGCGTCAACAGTTTCTGTGGGCCCCGCTTGATGTATTTTTGCATGTCGTGCATCTGATTTGCGCCCCACCTCGATTCATGTGTTCAGCCGTCCATCTAGATGATTCTTGTGGTGGACCCACCTTGATGTGTTTTTGATCCAAGCCATCCACCTGTTTTGCCAGCATGGGATAGTGGGCATGCCATGATGTACGTGTTTTATTAATGTGTCCCACTTGTTGTATTTATAGCCCATGTGTCGAGGCCCATTGCTATATAGTTGTGGCCCGTTTGGTGAAGCCCATTGGTGTGGCCTGTGGATGCGGCTTGCTTGATGTAACGCGGCTTATTGTGATATATTTCCGACCTATGTGATTAGGCACATTGTGATATATTTTCGGCCCATGAGTGAAGCCCATTGTGATGTATTCGAGGTCCATGTGATGTTGCCCATAGTGATGTGTATGTAGCCCTTGTATGAGGCCCACTGCAATATATATATATATATATATATATATATATATATATATATATATATATATATATATATATATATATATTAGGCCTTTGTGCGAGGCCATGGGCCCACGATACGTTTAGCTCTATGTGGGCCACTCCTTGGGAGCAATGTTGGTTAAAAGTTCACATTTATGGGCAATTATAGTTTACTGTCCACATTGTGACCTTCCCTTGGGTCTTGTTCTACCGATTGACATGACCGATTTGACGACTTTGATTATCAATCAATCCTGATTGTCATGACCAATTACTGATTCTGATTATCGATCGATCCCAATTGTCATAACCGATTTGCCGATTCTGATTATCGATTGATCCCGATTGTCGATTCCGATCGATGTGATCGATTTGCCGATTCTGATTATCGATCGATCCTGATTGTCGTGGCCGATTGCCGATTTCGATTGACGTGACCGATTTTCTGACTCTAATTATCGATCGATCCTGATTGTCATGACCGATTCGCCGATTCTGATTATCGATCGATGCCGATTGATGTGACCGATTTGCCGATTCTAATTATCGATTGATCTCGATTGTCGAGGCCAAGTATCGAGGCCGATTCCGATTATGGAGGCCAAGTCCAAGTGTCGATTTCGATTGCTAAGGTCGATTTCAATTGTCAGGGCCGATTGTCGAGACCTATATGGTGTATATGTGACTCGTAGTTGAGGCCCATTATGATGTAGGTTAAGCCCATGTAAAAGGCCCATCGTGATGTGTATTAAGCTCTTGAGTGAGGCCCATGGTGTTGTATATTTGGTCCTTGTGTGAGGTCATGGGTCCACTATATGTTAGGATCTTTGAGGGCCATCCCTCAGGGGCAATGTTGGTTAAATGTCCACATTGTCGAGGTCGATTGTCGATGCCGGTTATTGATACCGATTATGAGTACGTGACAGCATAGCATAATGATACATGCCCATACGCATCATCTGCATGTTTGTTATGAGATGTGGTCGATCATTGCATATGTTATTAAGCATGTTGTTATGAGACTCCCTAATAGGCGGAGGTTATCTCACATGATCGCACGGTATGCGCAGGATTTATGCATGACTGGACTGTATGACTCATGCATCTTGCATTATAATTACGCCCTAGCGACATCAGGGTCACAGCCTCCATAGGTGTTCACTCCCCAAGTATAGGGTTGTGATGTAGTAATAAACTCGGTAAGATCGAGGTCGAATCCCACGAGGACTGGTCGTCACAACTCAAATCTATGATTCTCCTTAACTAATCCAACAAATAATGGAACTAATTACTAAGCACAATTCTATGAAAAAAAATTATAATAATAATTAAGAACAGGGAAGAAAATTCAATCAGAGAGAAAGCACTAGGACTTTCGAATCCACCCATAATTATCCTAACCCTCGTTTTGTCTGTTGATTCACCTTGATCTAAATTGATATCACTTAAATAGAGAATGCACAATCTGTGTCCTTAATTGGGCATACAGACTGTCTAATTCCTCTAAGCAATGCCATGAATAACAAATTCCATGTCCTTGGTTGGGAACATGGAATGTACATTCATTAAAGCACCCTGTTTCTTCCTCTATAGGAAACTTGTTCCTGATCGACACCTGGCACTGTAATAAGCATCTAAACAACATCCATATATATACTTTGATCAAGTTCATAGATGGAGAAGCATAGAATTTAAACCAATCAAGCCCATTAGAGAAAAAAAACAAATTAATTAATATTCAAAGTAAATCAACCAACACAAGAGCTAATCAAATTAGGGGCTTCATCTCAGATTCTAATGAGAGATTAGTTACCCATAAAATCCATAAAACGATATTAAATAATATTCATAAAATAAAACACCAAACCGAACAGTCTCTCTCTCTTCTTCCTTCTCTTTCTTCTCTTTCTTCTCTCCCTGGCTCTGGATCTCGAATTCCCTGGCTCTCAATCAATTCCCCACATACAAAACTCCACTTTTATAGCTGCTGGATGGCTGGAATCGGTGGCAGAGTCGTAGACGGACTTGAAGTGCAATTTTTCGCAGCCGTGATCGGTGGGCCCCACAGAGGTGTTTTCTGAAAAATCCACTCCGTCCATTGGATTCGGACGAAATTTCAATCAAGAATGGGTGGTTTTGAAGGTCCATTAACGTGGCCCACAGAAGAAATCTCAAAAGATCATATTTGAACGTCGCCGGGTAGCCCTTTTGTGGCCTCTGTATCACGCACGTGTGTACGCATGGGAGTGAACTATCAGCATGGTTTTATAGTATTCATGGCCCTCTACACGATGGACGGCTCGGATCGTCCGGAGGGTTGACGTACGGGGCCCACTGTCTTCCGCAAAACGGCCAGCGGCCGTGCGTTACGCGGACGCTGACGACAGCTGCGATGATGGTGGGGCCCATCCCTTTGATCGAAATGAAAATCCACTTCCCTCACTGGAATCAGGACGGAAAACCGGTCGAAAATGACCAGTTTTTTTCTGTTTTAGGTGTGGTCCACCAGAGATTTGAACTCACCGTCCGTCCGACGTTTGAACGGATGGATTCTGATCTAAGCTTTCCTTCGCAATTTCGCCACCTAGGCGAAGGTGATTGCTGCCTCAGGAAGATGATGGACGGCTTGGATTGTCCATTGGGACACAAGGTGGGGTCCACAGCATCGACCGACAGTCGTTCGGCGGAGACGCTGGACGATCTTCCGCGTTTTGAAGACGGGCGCGGGTCAGCGCCAGCGCTGACCGTCCGGTGGTGCGATGCACGGCAGGTGCCGTGTACTCGGTGTACACTCCCTATACACAGGGTCCACCATGATGTTTACGAGAAATCTACGCCATCCATTCTTTCCTTCATATAATTTCAACCACCAAAACCAAGTTTGAGTCAGTTCCAACTCTCAGGTGGGCCCCAAAGTGAAGATTAATGGGCTGATCTGTCCGTTGGACCACTTTCCGAGATCTTCAATGGCTGAAATTTAATATGTACGGTTGATTTACGACCCTCATCACATGTATGAAGTTTCGAGTTGATCGGATGACGAAAAACATGTGATCTTGCATTCTGGACCCTTTTCGGGCCCCTTTGGCTTGCTTTCCTCAAATCTCAGGCGTGTAAACTCTTCATTATTGGTTTTCTGGAGTTCATCCCGTGCTCTGGAGACTTTGGAGCGTCAAATCCATGCCTTTTAACATCAATTTTCAATTAACGCTCCTGATTTCATCCTGTAATAAAAACACGATTAAAATCTGGCATTAAACATTATCATGTATGTAAAATTAGGCAATTGCTGGGGTCTGATATGCAATATTCGACCCTGATCACAACCCCCAACCAACATTTTGTTAGTCCCGAGCAAAACATGCAAAAAATAATTTCAGAAAATAAAAGACAATTCCTGTAAATTCAAGTGACAAGTGAACAGATAGCTGAGATGTGAAAAATCTAAGATTCATGATGGGTGTGTGAAAATTTTCTCTTGGAATCAAGCTTACAGTAGATTTCATAATTAATTTCAAACTATTAAACTATGAATTAGAATAATTCTAAACATTGAGCTCCATAAATGTAAAGTGCAATCTCGGCTTACAATCAGTAAAAGATCCAATTGTCAATTTCATGATATCATTAGTAATTCGTGACAACCAAGACTTAAAACCAACAATTATCACACAGATTAACTTTTTATTTTACCAGCCTTTGATTTTCTTTATGAGCAGTAACGCAAATGAGGGGAATCAAATTCTCACCTATAGGGAGTAAACCTATGGCGAAAACTTGTCACATAACTCCTTTTGTATTTTTTCATATATTAACTATGGAGAATCAAATCTACACCTATAGGGAGCAAACCTATGGTGAAGATTATGTGACTAACTCTTTCAATTCTTCTTTACAAACTGACGTTAACAAATTTCTCAGGCTGGTTCCTTTCATGCCTAATGATTACCAAGTTACCATTTAATATTGAACTGAAAACTCAATGTGTAAGCGAGATCTAATATGTGGAATCATGGCTCAATCAATGTTTACAACTTCTAATCATGGATTAATAATTCAAAAGTGACTGTGAAATCAAGCAGGTGGCCAAATCCAAGAGTCATAAGTTACCAACATCACATATCTTATAATGTTAAAATCACAACTATCCTTCAGAATCATTTTGAATTCAATAGAAATTCCAGAAAAAAATTAAATTTTTCACAAATTTTGCTCAAGACCAAGAAAATACTAATTAGGTAACCTAATCTCCCGGAGATTAGGTAACCTAATCTCCCACCCCCAACCTAAAATCTACATTGTCCTCAATGTAAAAGAAATAAGCAAGCAATGCATATGGGACAATGAAAATAAAAGAGGAGTGATGGAAAGATAATACCTGGACGGAGAATCAAGAGGCTTCCTCAAAAAAAAATAAAAAAATATATCATCGTAAAACAAGTTAGCTCAAGAGAGAAATCAACATAAGTAAAAATAACAATAAGAAAAACAAAAGAAGACTCTACCTATACCACTTTCGCAGGTGCTCTCGATTGCATTTAGCGCATGCAACAAGCCTTTAAACCCCTAGGTTACCCCTAGTGGACGAGTTGTAGTCTCGTGAGGGTTTGCAGTAATGTTACCCACAAACATTGAACTAACTAGAAAAATGAAAATAATCAAACAAAAGACTGGGTTGCCTCCCAGGAGCGCTAAGTTTAACGTCTTCAGCCAGACAAGAACGGACCATGAATGAAATAATCTTTATAACCAGGGTCCGCCAAAGAAATTACCTCAATACCTTAATTAACCGATCCCAGACAAGTGATGTGAGTTCCCATGAGTTGTGCTATCTGAAATGAGGTAACTGACACTGTCGTCAAATAATTTAAGGACTTCTGCTCGCACGACTTCTTCCATGTCAGGGTCATGCTTCCTTTGTATTTCACGCGTCATTTCCACAGCATGATCCATACATACAGTAGGGCATACTCCCTATATTTCCGCTATCTTTCTTTCAATTGCTGCCTTATATGCTCTAAGAAAATTAAGCGACACCTTTCGCCTTTGTTTTCTCGAGTTCAAAACCGCTGTCTTTGTCAGAGGCATCTCGGAGGGATGAAGGGTTCCACTTTCGCTCTCCATTTTTCGCTCCAAGATAAGAGTAGAGTCGAGGCGGTGCATTGACTTCATGGATGGGACTATCGATGTCAAAGTCCATGCCGGCTTGTGCTAAGCGTGTCTCAAGTGGATCTTCAAAAGATGTACTAAGGAGTCTGCACAAGGCTCTCGATCATGTCCACTTCAAATATGTCATCCAAATGCATGGATTGTTGTCCTGCATTAAAAACATTGAGTTTAATATTCATGTTACCAAAGGACAATTTCATAACTCCATTCCGGCAATTTATAATAGCATTAGATGTGGCCAAAAATGGACGACCCAAAATGACTGGGATCTGACTATGAAGATTCTGGACAGGCTGAGTATCAATAACTATGAAATCCACTGGAAAATAAAATTTATCAACCTGGATTAACACATCTTCAATAACACCCCGGGGCACCTTGACAGATCTATCAGCCAGTTATAATGTTACCTTAGTCGATTTCAACTCACCAAGTCCTAGCTGCTCATAAACCGAATAAGGTAACAAATTGACGCTCGCCCCTAAATCAAGTAATGCCTTCCCGATCTTATGATCTCCTATGCCGCAAGAAATGGTGGGAGCTCCTGGATCCCTAAATTTAGAAGGAGTGTTATGTTGAATCATGGAGCTGAGCTGCTCTGCAAGGAAGACTTTCTTATGAACATTCTGCTTACGCTTTTGAGTGCATAAATCTTTCAGAAACTTAGCGTAAGCAGGGACTTGTTTAATAGCGTCCAGCAACGGGATGTTGACTTGCACTTTTTGAAACACATCCAAGATTTCATCAAAGTTATTTTTTTTCTTTATTGGTGCCAGACGTTGAGGAAAGGGTGCTTTGGGCACGTACGGTGGCACATTAGTGGCTCTTGGAGAGTCAGAGGGCTTTTGGACTTTGGATGCATTGGTGTGTCCCTCTGCTTCATCTTGATCTTCTGTTTTAGAATTTGAATCATCCCCAGGCATCTCTATTCTGTTATCAATCTGCTTGCCTGACCTAAGGGTAATGATTGATTTGGCTTGCTCATGATATTGCCTTTGGTTGGAATTAGAGCCAATCTCATACTGTCCCTTTGGGTTAGCCTCAGGTTGGCTAGGGAACTTGTCCTTCTCTCTCTCACTCAATGTGGCAGCTAGTTGACCCATTTGTATTTCCAGCTTAGCAATGGATTGTGCATTTGCATGTAAGCTTTGCTGGTTGGCCAGTAAGGTTTGTTGGGTATCTTTTTGGAATTGGAGAGAACTCTGCATGAAAAGATGAAGTGTATCCTCAAGAGATGGGTTCCTTGATTGTGTAGGCAGTTGTTGATATTGCGGAATTTGTTGATAGCCAACTTGGAGGTGCGGTTGCATGGGAGGATTTCCAGATGGTCCTCCTTGATGTGGTCCTTTTGCCCAAGAAAAATTTGGATGCCTAGCCCACCCTAGGTTGTATGTGTTCGAGTAAGGATCATTCCCAGGTTTTTGAAAAGTGTTCATAGCATGAACTTGTTCAGAAAGAAGTTCTGGGGATGCTGCCCCAATGGACAAGAGCTGGGCAGACTAGAACATGTGGCACATGCCTCCACTTGAGCTGTTTGTGGAGGTCCATTATTTAATACCAGAGCATCAACTTTCTTTGTCAGGTTATCAAGTTTGGCGCACAACTCTGGCACGACTCCTATCTCATATATACCACCTCTCTTTTGTGGTTGGGAATTTCTTTCACCTCTATCTGAATAGTCCCATTGCTGGGAGTTTTCACATAAGGTTTCAAAGAATTTTCATGCTTCGGTATCGCTTTTGGTCATGAAGGACCCTCCACTGGTGGCATCAACCATGCGACGGTTCTGGGGTGTCAGACCGTCATAAAAGTATTGCACTTGTTGCCACTTCTCAAAACCGTGGTGTGGACATTTAAGAAGCAAGTCCTTCCATCTTTCCCAACATTCATGAAAGTGCTCTCCCTCTTTTTGTGTGAAATTAGTGATTTCTCTACGGTGAGCATTAGTTTTGTGAACAGGGAAGAACTTGTTTAAGAACTTTCTAGACAATTGGTCCCATGTAGTGATAGACCCAACTTCTAGAGAATTCAACCATGCTTTCGCCTTATCCTTCAAAGAAAAAGAAACAGTAAGGCGGATCGAATCGTCGAGAAGTTTTGGAATTTAAAGGTGGAGCAAATGTCTAGGAATTCTTTCACATGATGATATGGGTCCTCCTTGTCCAACCCATAAAAGGAAGGCAACAACCGTATGACCCCAGTCTTGAGTTCAAAGTGTGCTTGCCGTGGTGGTGGGCAACACTATGCATGAAGGCGCATTGAATTGGACAGAGCTGAATAATCTCTAAGAGTTTTAGTTCCATTCTCTTCTGCCATTTCAACTGGGATGTCTTTCAATCTTCTATGGAATGTTTTTTCTATTTCAGGATCAAAAGGTGCTAGTTCTTTATCTATAGATCTACGTCCTAGCATAAACTAAGTAACAACCTAAGAGAAAGAAAACTAGAACTAGAAATTATGCTATTCAAAAAAAACAAGTTAAAACTATGTAAGTGAGAATGGGAAGGAAGAACCTGGAAAAGGAGATGATTGATGTCAGAAAATTTAAGATGTTCCTCCTTCACTTAGTAGCTTCCTTCCTCAATTCCTGTAAACAAAAAAAAAAACCAAATTAGGTTTTCTAAAATAATGATAGAAGAATCCTAAGCAATGGTTAATTTCTAAAAATAAAATAAAAATAAAATAAAATAAAAACTTTAACTTAAGTTAGTAAAATCCTAAGACTATGAATTATGATAAGAGAGAATCCTAAATTCAATTTGGAACAAACTTGAATCCTTGATGTTTTAAGAACGCTCCAAAAACTTGTTCACTCCCCAAGTATAGGGTTGTGATGTAGTAATAAACTCGGTAAGATCGAGGTCGAATCCCACGAGGACTGGTCGTCACAACTCAAATCTATGATTCTCCTTAACTAATCCAACAAATAATGGAACTAATTACTAAGCACAATTCTATGAAAAAAAATTATAATAATAATTAAGAACAGGGAAGAAAATTCAATCAGAGAGAGAGAGCACTAGGACTTTCGAATCCACCCCTAATTATCCTAACCCTTGTTTTGTCTGTTGATTTACTTTGATCTAAATTGATACCACTTAAATAGAGAAAGCACAATCTGTGTCCTTAATTGGGCATACAGACTGTCTAATTCCTCTAAGCAATGCCATGAATAATAAATTCCATGTCCTTGGTTGGGAACATGGAATGTACATTCATTAAAGCACCCTGTTTCTTCCTCTATAGGAAACTTGTTCCTGATCAGACACAAGCACCTGTAATAAGCATCTAAACAACATCTATATATATACTTTGATCAAGTTCATAGATGGAGAAGCATAGAATTTAAACCAATCAAGCCCATTAGAGAAAAAAAATAAATTAATTAATATTCAAAGTAAATCAACCAACACAAGAGCTAATCAAATTAGGGGCTTCATCTCAGCCCTAGCTGAGAGATTAGTTACCCGTAAAATCCATAAAAAGATATTAAATAATATTCATAAAATAAAACACCAAACCGAACAATCTCTCTCTCTTCTTCCTTCTCTTTCTTCTCTTTCTTCTCTCCCTGGCTCTGGATTTCGAATTCCCTGGCTCTCAATCAATTCCCCACGTCCAAAACTCCACTTTTATAGCTGCTGGATGGCTGGAATCGGTGGCAGAGTCGTAGACGGACTCGAAGTGCAATTTTTCGCAGCCGTGATCGGTGGGCCCCACGGAGGTGTTTTCTGGAAAATCCACCCCGTCCATTGGATTCAGGACGAAGTTTCAGTCAAGAATGGGTGGTTTTGAAGGTCCATTAACGTGGCCCACAGAAGAAATCTCAAAAAGATCAGATTTGAACGTCGCCGGGTAGCCCTTTTGTGGCCTCTGTATCACGCACGTGTGTACGCATGGGAGTGAACTATCAGCATGGTTTTGTAGTATTCATGGCCCTCTACACGATGGACGGCTCGAATCATCCGGAGGGTTGACGTACGGGGCCCACTGTCTTCCGCAAAACGGCCAGCGGCCGTGCGTTACGCGGACGCTGACGACAGCTGCGATGATGGTGGGGCCCATCCCTTTGATCGAAACGAAAATCCACTCCGCTCACTGGAATCAGGACAGAAAATCGGTCGAAAATGACCAGTTTTTTTCTGTTTTAGGTGTGGTCCACCAGAGATTTGAACTCACCGTCCGTCCGACGTTTGAACGGATGGATTCTGATCTAAGCTTTCCTTCGCAATTTCGCCACCTAGGCGAAGGTGATTGCTGCCTCAGGAAGATGATGGACGGCTTGGATTGTCCATTGGGACACAAGGTGGGGTCCACAGCATCGACCGACGGTCGTTCGGCGGAGACGCTGGACGATCTTCCGCGTTTTGAAGACGGGCGCGGGTCAGCGCCCGCGCTGACTGTCCGGTGGTGCAATGCACGGCAGGTGCCGTGTACTCGGTGTACACTCCCCATACACAGGGTCCACCGTGATGTTTACGAGAAATCTACGCCATCCATCCTTTCCTTCATATAATTCCAACCGCCAAAACCAAGTTTGAGTCAGTTCCAACTCTCAGGTGGGCCCCAAAGTGAAGATTAATGGGCTGATCTGTCCGTTGACCACTTTCCGAGATCTTCAATGGCTGAAATTTAATATGTACGGTTGATTTACGACCCTCATCACATGTATGAAGTTTCGAGTTGATTGGATGGCGAAAAACATGTGATCTTGCATTCTGGACCCCTTTTGGGCCCCTTTGGCTTGCTTTCCTCAAATCTCAGGCGTGTAAACTCTTCATTATTAGTTTTTTGGAGTTCATCCCGTGCTCTGGAGACTTTGGAGCGTCAAATCCATGCCTTTTAACATCAATTTTCATTTAACACTCCTGATTTCATCCTGTAATAAAAACACGATTAAAATCTGGCATTAAACATTATCATGTATGTAAAATTAGGCAATTGCTGGGGTCTGATATGCAATATTCGACCCTGATCAATAGGCATATCATGAATGGTCAAACGGGGCACCTAAAATTTGTTCTAGCATCAGGCTGCCATAGATGACCTTGGGTGAAAATCCCTAAAACTCTCTTGGTATTAAAGGACGCCCCAACGTCAAGACCTAGTGGATACATGAGCGCCCGAGTGCTGAATACCTGGAGGCCGTGTCTCTCACTGCGTCGTGGTTGATTGGGAGGGGGTGTGGCCTTACCCGCCTGAGCGTAGGGGGCATTGCTAGGCTGAGTCTGACCAGTTTGAGGAATGGATCCGCCATCGACGTGCCGAATAGGTATTGGCAGACTATTGGCCAGGCGGATAGTGAGGTTTCTTATGCTCACTTGGACTGTGCGGCTAGGAGAGCGACAATGCCATTTGGAGTG
Source organism: Magnolia changhungtana (assembly GCA_030180095.1). Taxonomy (NCBI): domain Eukaryota; kingdom Viridiplantae; phylum Streptophyta; class Magnoliopsida; order Magnoliales; family Magnoliaceae; genus Magnolia; species Magnolia changhungtana. Next base: position 9,212,850 of record JASAUF010000552.1, on the reverse strand, counting down.
TACTAAACCCCGATGATGATCCCAGAGAGGAACCGTACTAATATGTGGGCTTATTAAGCAAGAATTGCATACCCATTCATTCATTCATTCATTCACTATCCACTCGGGCTGGTGGTGTGCAACTGTTTGTTACGTGTACCTTCGCATGGCCAGGATTTCGGTTAGGCTCGTGACTAACCTGAGATCAGGAGTTTATCACATTAAGTCCGAATATTCAAATTTAGGTATGAGACTGGTTTGGATAGAAGTCCCTTGTGATGGACCCCTTAGCCTGCGATACTACGTACTATTTTCTCGACTTCACACTCCAGCATGGTCATTCCATTCACACCGCATATTGCATTCAATTTGCAGCATATGACATTTATATGTTTAGATACGGTATCTAGTATTTAACTCTTTATGACTCCCCATTTGTATAGTTGATTTGTATCGCATATTCTAATATTATTTAACTCATGGACTTGTCAGTATTTTTGCTTATTCTGATAACGTATGATTCATGACCTTGCGCCTATTTCGACATTGTACGATTATAGCATTGCATTGAATACTTGACACTTACCTTGTGCACACACTTACACCACCTTCTAAGCTTTCTATAAGCTTATGCACGATAGATGTGTGCAGGTGATGTTAAGTTATAGCAGTGTTGAGCTTGGAGCGTGCAACGGTCTTCTGAAGCTTGATTTTCGATTTATGTATTTCCCTTTCAACATTGTACTCAAATGATTATATTAGTGGATATGTGATGATGATGTTGCCTTTGTGAATTGGGTAATCTTGTGGTTATGCTTCTTATGAGATAAATGTACGTTGAAAAATCCTCCTTGTAGAATCCCAGGATCGAAATCTGGCGTATGGACGGTAGGAGCCGAGAATGGGGTACTACGGAGGCTGTCGGCATTGGATTCGGTGATCGGGATTCATATGAATCCGATTTCTGGGTTTGGGGCGTGACAGGTCGAGGCCCAATGGGATGTACATAAGTCCATTACAATGTGTGATTCTACCATGGTTTATGTAATGATGTTTATAGCGGGTTATGCCTTGGGAGCAATGATGGTATGACGCCCACATTGTAAGTACAATGTTGGTTAAATGTCTGCATTATAACTCTCTGTACGGCCCATTGATAGGCACATACTTGTTGATTGTTCATCACTTTATAACATGCTTAGTATAATTCCATTATTCATACCCATTCGCATCATATGTATGCTTGACATGTGGAGTGACTGATTATAGCATATGTCATTGGGCAGATTATCTATGGGACTCACTGATAAGAGTTACCCACATGAGCGCGTGATATGCGCAGGATTATTGCATGACTGGACAGTTTGATTCATGCATCTCGCATTTACATCTCACATTTGTGTGTCATGATCATTGTACGCCCTAGTGACATCAGGGTCGTAGCTCCACAGGCACATTATTGATGTCTGTATTGGATACCGAAAATACTTGGTTCTAACACTGTGGACACTTAGAATGTCCTTGGGTGAGAGTCCCAAAACCTTTTTGGTACCAAAAAATACTCCAACGTCTAAACCGAGTGGATATACGAGCGCAAGAGTGCCGAATACTAGTAGGTCGCGTCTCCCACTGTGTCGTGGTTGATTGGAATGAGGTGTGGCCTTATCCGCCTGAGTGAGGGGGTTGTAAGCCACGCAGAGTTTGACCAGGTTGCAAATGAGTCTGAAAGTGTTTGGTTTGTCAATTAGCGTGAGTGTTGAGTCAGTTCGTCTACAGAGCCTGATAGGAAGATCAATTCAAACGTCTGCCTCAACCGGATGTGTGCAAGCTCACCACTGGTAAATTTGAGCCTCACATCCCTTGTCCTAAATCACCAGGTAAGCTAAAACCCTTAAAAACAAACTAGAACATCTTAGGGTTTAATGTAAGAAAATGTTTTCAAAATAGGAAAATTATCTAAGTTTTCTTGCCTTGTCGATTTTATCGATACACATCTCGATATGATGGACCTGCACTATCGAGTCCTCGATGCTCCATCGATATCATCGAAACGAGGACCAAATATGTCCGGCAACCTCACAACATATCTGGACGAATTATCGATGTATTGATACACCTACCGATATCATCGATATTCAAAACTCGAGTCTATCGACGTCAACTCGATCTTATCGATAGGTAGATTTCCAGCCCCCCTATTTTTCTTATAAAATATCATATAAGCATTGATATATCGAAGCCTCCTTAATACCATCGAAATTCAAACCTCGATAATATCGGTAGGCCTTCGATGATATCGATTTTGGGCGCCAAGTTCTCCAGTAAAATATTTTAGGGTTGTTTAACTATGATCGGGGGGCCCTCGATAGAATCAATATTCAAATATCGATGACATCGGTACCAGGTCGATTACATCGAACAAGGACATAAACTGTCCAGCAAGCTTAATGAAAATTCAGCGGGATTTATCGATGCCTCGACTCTGATATCAATATCATCGACATTCAAATTCTGATGATTTTGATGGTTCCCCGATCATTCATGAAAACCTGAAATCTTTCTAGTCAAGTCTTTCTCATTTTTCAAGTGTCGATGGATTGAACCTCTCATCGATAGAATCAGAGTTCAAAATTCGATGACATCGACAATCGTTTCGATTCATTGACCATCTGGCAAAAGGTTTTAAAAGCGTATGACATTGAGTTCGAGTCATCGAGCAGACCATCGATGCTATCGAGAGTGTACGCTCGTTGATATCGAACTCTGTCATAAATGTGACCATTTTATATCCATTGGAACCTTTTGCCTTTATAAAGAGGACTTGTCTATTGTTGCTGTGAGAAAAGAAGAGGGTGATTTTGTGTGTTTTACCCTATATCATATACTCAAAGCCCTTTCTCTCAAGGAAGTTCATCCTCCAATCCACCCTCACCATTGATATTCAATAGAGTGGATTGGGGAATGAACTTCTGCATTCAAGGATCCTTCAACTACTACCTTAATGGCAAATCATTAAGCTGGGATGCCTTGAATACATAAATGATGGGAATTGCTTTATATTCATGATAGGAAAACTTTTAGAGAGTAGAATTCCATCATAACCTTGACCAAACCCGAAGCCGTATATTGGTACTTCATTTGTGTTACAGATCAAGGAAGCCAAAGACTCTTCATTAACAAGGAGGAGATCTTCCTCAACATGCTCAAAGGGACTCATTAGCTTATCTGTAAGTAACTAGAGTCCAGAGGACACTTGTGATTATTCCTTTTTAGGATTGAGTCTTAAGTGGTTCTCACCCTTTTAAGCCCTTGTAGGAGGCCTCCAGCGGGAGTGTACGTGGTGGGTGCATTGTGTGGATCCTTGCTCTGTGGAGAGTATAAACATCTGGTTGAAGGTGAACCAGTAAAACTTTAGGTTTGAGGTCAACCACTGTGAAACCTCGGGTTTGAGGTGAACCGTGTAGAAACCGTCGGTAGGGTCTTATAGAAGATCCTTGACCAGTGTGCCTAAAAGTGGGTGCATTATGTTAACCCTTGCTCGTGAGAGCATAACTAGTTAGCCTCGGTGTAGGTCGTAAAGGTTGAAGGTGAACCTGATTTAAAACCTTAGGTTTGAGGTGAACAGCTGTGAAACCTCCTTAGTGAAATCCGGCACACTCAAGGGTTGAGTGCGTCTGCCGGGAGTGGAGTAGACTGATTGTCGAACCACTATAAAAATGACTGTGTTTGAGATTGTTATTTTTCTGATTGTGTGATTTACTTTAACATTTGCATATCTAAATATCAGAGATCACACCTCATACACTTACACAGTTATATCCATCATAAACTAGTTTGCATATGGTTTACTTCTCAAATAGTTTATGATTGGACCCTCTACCGGGCTTGGAAGCCAGTAGAGTTATTTTTGAGTAATCCTAATATGTTCCTATTATTAGGATTAGTGTAATAGGATTTTAAATAAATCATAAAAACTTTTAAAAATCCTATTCACCCCCCTCTAGGACATATTGGCATATCCCGACTTCAACTAAAGTGGTCTTCACCGCAATTTCAATTGGTTTCAAAGCGGGCCTCTCTTTAAGGGCTTCACCGCCTAGAGAGTGATCTTGACTGAAGTTGAATCATGTTAAAAAATGTCTAAAAAGGGGTAACAAATCAAAATAATTGCCTTGTAATTCATACTGCTCTGAAAGTCAGTAATAGTTCAAAGTGGTATCTTGATAGTGGATGCTCCAGACACATGATTGGTGATCTCACTTTTGTGAGTACTCAAATTTTGATGAAAGATCAGTCACATTTGGAGATGGTAGCTCAGCCAAAATTGTTGGACAAGGAACAATAGCTATAGCAGGCCTTCCGAAGATCAAACATATCCTCCGTGTAGAAGGTTTGAAACATAATTTCCTTAGTATTTCTCAAATCTGTGATAAGGAATATCTTGTCACTTTCTCAAAGGATGTGTGTAGAATCTTAGATCATATAGGAAAATCTCTCATAAAAGGTTTACGCACTAGTGATAACTGCTATGTCATTGAAAGTATAAACAAGAGTGTGTTATCCACAAAGTGTAATATGGCTGTAAAAATTGAATCCAAACTGTGGCACCAAAGGTTAGAACATGTTCACTACCGAAATTTAGCGAAGCTTAGTTCCAAAAATTTGGTTAGGGGACTTCCCAAGATTAGAAAAGAAGAAAAAGTTGTCTCTGGAGAATGTCTAAAAGGAAAACAGATAAAAGTCGGACACAAAAAGACAACTAGCATAGCGATAACAAAACCTTTAGATCTGCTACATATGGATTTGGTTGGACCAAATAAAGTGGAAAGCCATGGCAAGAAAAGATACTTTCTGGTGGTGGTAAATGACTACACCAGATTTACTTGGGTCACATTTCTTCAAGAAAAACTGCCCAGCGTGAAATATTTTCGAGTCTTTGGTAGCAAATGTCATATCCTAAGAGACAGAGATCACCTAGGGAAATTTGAGTCTAAAAGTGATGATGAGATTTTTCTGGGGTATGCTATGCATAGTCGTACATATAGAGTATACAATCTAAGAACCCTCACTATTCAAGAGTCGGTAAATGTGGTAGTCAATGATCAACATCATGAAGAAGATACACCTGTGAATGAATTTGAAGATGATGTAGACTCATGCATAATAGAAAAATCTAATAACAAAACTACATCACATAGTGAACCTCAACCATCATCTGACTTTCCCATCATAAAGGATCACCCTCGAGAATAAATTATTGGAGATCCTAATGATGGTGTAAGAACTCGACGACAGATAGAAAATATTTATAGCCATTTTTGTTTTACCTCAAAGATTGAACCCAAGAATATTGTGGAAGTTCTTCAAGATGAACATTGGATAAATGCTATGCAAGAAGAACTTCAACAATTTCAAAGAAATGAGGTATGACAATTGGTTCCCAGACCACTCGAGACAAATGTCATTGGAACCAAATGGGTCTTCAAGAATAAATCTGATGAATTAGGAAATGTGGTCCGGAACAAAGCAAGGCTTGTAGCTCAAGGGTACTCACAAATAGAAGGCATTGATTTTGATGAAACATTTGATCCTGTAGCTCGCCTTGGGTCTATCATAATTCTTTTGTCCATTGCATGTGCATTAAAATTTAAACAATTTTAAATGGATGTTAAGAGTACTTTTCTTAATGGAGATCTCGTGGAAGAAGTCTATGTAGAACAACCAAAGGGATTTCCAGATCCTAAGTGTCCTTATTATGTATGTCGTCTGAACAAAGCCCTCTATAGTCTCAAACAAGCACCACATGCTTGGTATGAATGATTGATAAAATTTCTTTTGGACCATAAATTCTGCAGAGGGAGTGTTGATAAGACTCTGTTTACCTAAAGAACAAAAGACTCACTGCTTATTGCATAAATTTATGTGGATGATATTGTCTTTGGTTCAACATGTGAAGATATCACATACAAATTTGCCAACCTCATGAAAATAGAATTTGAAATGAGTATGGTCGGTGAACTAAACTTCTTCCTAGGATTACAGATCAAGCAGCTACATGATGGAATCTTCATCTGTCAAACCAAGTATGCGACCACACTCAAACTCTCCAAATATACAAATGGCAAGAGTGTGGATCAACATCTCTACCAGAGTATGATAGGTAGTCTTCTATATCTCATAGCTAGTTGCCCTGACATATCTTTTAGTGTTGGGGTATGTGCTCAATATCAGGCAGATCCTAAAGAATCTCACTTAACGACTGTTAAAAGGATCATTAAATATATAACTGGAACTATCTCCTACAGATTGTAGTATCCATTTGAAACATCCACCTTCATCGCTGGGTACTCTGATGCCGACTGGGTAAGAAATTTGGATGATCGAAAATCAACTAGCAGGGGATGTTTCTACATTGGAAACTGTTTAGTCTCCTGGCAGAGTAAGAAATAAAATTCAATATCATTATCTACTGTTAAGGCTGAATATATTGCCGCTGGAACTGCTGTGCACAACTCCTTTGGATGAAACAGATGTGTTAGACTACGGGATTGAACAACCCACGATGAGTCTTTTCTGTGATAACACAAGCGCAATCAACATTTCAAAGAATCCTTTTCAACATTCTCGGACTAAGCACATTGACATCCGTCATCATTTTATCTGAGAACTTATTGAAAACAAGATTACCACATTGGAGTATGTTTCCACAGAAAAGCAACTCGCAGATATCCTCACCAAATCCCTTCATACAAATAGGTTTAATGACCTTCAAAAATCCATTAGGGTCTGCACTCACTAACCCTCAGTAGACATGAGCCACACAGGTCATGACGTTTTCAATAATATCAAAATAGTGTCAATAACGTCAAAGCTTACAGATCAATGATATCAATATTGACATTAAATAAACTTGGGAATGCACGATGTCTGGTGGTTCTTTCCAATGGTTGGGCTAAAAAATACTTCCTTTAATTGGGAAATACAGTTAGACGACTACTGTCTGTGGTCATATGTGTGTTGATAGTTAGATATTTGAATAATTTTGGCTGAATATAATTCTTATCCTTACTACCATTTTTATGTTTTATGATCCCCTGGTTTATCTGATATGGAATGCATGTGATGTTTTCACTGAATATTCTATCTGGTTTTATCTCTGCCTTATTTAATCTGATATGCATCCATACTGTCAGCAAATGATGTTTGATTCAGCATCTACTAGATAAGTGGTTCTCCCAAATATTTCAAGCTTTAGTCAATATTAACTGCTATATCTTTGTCAATGACTGACAAAAAGGGGGAGAACAGTCCAAACACCCCACACCCCAAATGGAAATTGTATATTTGCTTGGATGTTGTTGTAGGTGTAAGGGGAAGCAGCTGCATCAAATGAGGGGAAGTTTGCAGGGAGCAAATACTGGTTGTGTATATGGACTAGAAATTGTAAAATTGTGTAAAAAGCATGTACACACAATTTAAGACGTGTTTGTCTAGAATGTTATAGGGTGTTTTGGGATTTTGTCACATAATTGACAAAGGGGGAGATTGAAAGTGCCCTAGTTTGTCAATTAGCGTGAGTGTTGAGTTAGTTCGTCTATAGAGCCTGATAGGAAGATCAATTCAAGCGTCTACCTCAACAGGATGTGTGCAAGCTTGCCATAGGTAAATCTGAGCCTTAAATCCCTTGTCCCAAATCACCAGGTAAGCTAAAACCCTTAAAAACAAACTAGAACATCTTAGGGTTTAGGGTAAGAAAATGTTTTCAAAATAGGAAAATTATCTAAGTTTTCTTGCCTTGTCGATTTTATCGATACACATCTCGATATTATCGACCTGCGCTGTCGACTCCTCGATGCTCCATCGATATCATCGAAATGAGGACCAAATATGTCCAGTAACCTCACAACACATTTGGACGAATTATCGATGTATCGATACACTTATCGATATCATCGATATTCAAAACTTGAGTCTATCGAAATCAACTCGATCTTATCGACAGGCAGATTTCTGGCTCCCCTGTTTTTCTTATAGAATATCATATAAGCATTGATATATTGAAGCCTCCTCGATACCATCGAAATTCAAACCTCGATGATATCGATAAGCCTTCGATGATATCGATCTTGGGCACCAAGTTCTCCAGCAAAATATTTCAGGGTTGTTTAACTATGATTGGGGGCCCCTCGATAGAATCGATATTCAGATATTGATGACATCGGTACTAGGTCGATTGCATCGAACAAGGACATAAACTGTTTAACAAGCTTAATGGAAATTCAGCGGGATTTATTGATGCCTCGACTCTGATATCAATATCATCGACATTCAAATTCTGATGATCTCGATGGTTCCCCGATCATTCATGAAAACCTGAAATATTTCTAGTCAAGTCTCTCTCATTTTTCAAGTGTCAATGGATCGAACCTCTCATCCATGGAATCAGAGTTCGAAATCCGATGACGTCGACAATCGTTTCGATTCATCGACCATTTGGCAAAAGGTTTCAAAAGCATATGACATTGAGTTCAAGTCATCGAGCAGACCATCGATGCTATTGAGAGTATACGCTAGATAATATCGAACCTGCTCGATGATATCGAACTCTGTCATAAATGTGACGTTTTATATCCGTTGGAACCTTTTGCTTATATAAAGAGGATTTGTCTATTGTTGCTTTGAGAGAAAGAAGAGAGTGCTTTTATGTGTTTTACCTTATATCATATACCCAAAGCCCTTTCTCTCAAGGAAGTTCATCCTCCAATCCACCCTCACCATTGATATTCAATAGAGTGGATTGGGGAATGAACTTCTGCATTCAAGGATCCTTCAGCTACTACCTTAATGAAAAATCATTAAGCTGGGATGCCTTGAATGCATAGATGATGGGAATTGCTCTATATTCTTAATAGGAAAACTTTTAGAGAGTAGAATTCCATCATAACCTTAACCCAACCTGAAGCTATATATTGGTACATCTTGCGGATCAAGGAAGCTAAAGACTCTTCATTAACAAGGAGGAGATCTTTATCAACGTGCTCAAAGGGACTCATCAGCTTATCTGTAAGTAACTAGAGTCCAGAGGACACTTGTGATCATTCCTTTTTAGGATTGGGTCTTAAGTGGTTCTCACTCTTTGAAGCCCTCGTAGGAGGCCTCCGGCGGGAGTGTACGTGGTGGGTGCGTTATATGGACTCTTGCTCTGTGGAGAGTATAAACATCCGGTTGAAGGTGAACTAGCAAAACCTTAGGTTTAAGGGCAACCGCTGTGAAACCTCGGGTTTGAGGTGAACTGTGTAGAAACCTCCAGTAGGGTCTTATGGAAGATCCTTGGTTAGTGTGCCTAAAAGTGGGTGTGTTGTATTGACCCTTGCTCATGAGACCATAAACAGTCAGCCTCAGTATAGGTTGTATAGGTTAAAAGTGAACCTGATTTAAAACTTTAGGTTTGAGGTGAACCCTGTGAAACCTCCTTAATGAAATCCGGCACACTTAAGGGTTGAGTGCGTCTGCCGGGAGTGGAGTAGACTGATCGTCGAACCACTATAAAAATGACTGTGTTTAAGATTGCTATTCTTCTGATTGTGTGATTTACTTTAACATTTGCATATTTGAATATCTGAGATCACACCTCACACACTTACATAGTCATATCCATCATAAACTAGTTTGCATATGGTTTACTTCTTAAATAGTTTGTGATTGGACCCTCTACAGGCCTTGGAAGCCAGTAGAGTTATTTTTGAGTAATCCTAATATGTTCCTATTGTTAGGATTAATGTAATAGGATTTTAAATAAATCATAAAAACTTTTAAAAATCCTATTCACCCCCCTCTAGGACATATTGGCTATCCCGACTTCAATTAAAGTAGTCTTCACCGCAATTTCAAAGTCTGCTATTGACGAGCTGGGTAGGTATTGGTAGACTACTGGTTAGGTGGATAGTGTGGTCTATTCCACTTACTAGGCTGTACGGCTAGGGAGGCGACAGTCATTGCGAAGTGTATTAGACCCCGGTGATATCCCAGAGAGTAACTGTACTAATATGTGTACGTGATGAGGACTGGCATGCTTGCTTTGCATCTTGCATATGACATTTGGCTACATAGGCCTCGTATCGCATGGCCTTGGTTTGACCGATAGCATTCATGCCTTGCATCACATAGCTTGGTATAGCTGATAGTATTCATGGACTTACTTGCATATTTCCACATTACTCTGATATTGTATACTTGGCACTCGTCTTGCGCACATACTTACACCACCCTCTTATCTTTTGTAAGCTTATGCATGACCATTGCATGTAGGTGTTGTTGGATCGTAGCAGCGCTGAGACAGGAGCGCGTATCGAATTATTTTGGAGCTTTTGATCACCTTGTATTTCCCTTTCTGCATTGTACTTAAAGTTTTTGATATAGTAGATATGTCTTGGTTATGCTTGTGGTTATGCTCTATTACAAAAAAAAATAAAATTATACTGAAAATCCTCCTTGTAGGATCTCAGGATTGGAATCTGGCATATGAATGCCGGGAGCTAAGAATGGGGCACTACAGAGGCTGTCGGCTTCAGATTCGACGATCAGGAATTTTTTGAGCCCATTTTCTGAGTTTGAGGCGTAACAGATGATATGCTGTTACATACTCATAATCGGTATCGCTAACCGGCATTGATAATCGGCCTAACAAAGGGCCTAAGGGAAGGTTACAATGAGGACATTTTACCATCATTGCCCATCAAGGTGGACATTTAACCAACATTGCTCCCAAGGAATGGCCCACATAAAGCCAAACAAATAATGGGCCCATGGCCTCACACAATGGCCCAATATACATCACCATGGGCCTCTCTCAAGGACCTAATACCTATCATGATGGGCCTCACTTATGGGCTACATATGCATCACATTGGGCCTCGCTCATGGACCTCATGTACATCATAATGTGCCGCAATACATGGGCCCCATGTATGTCAAATGGGCCGCAATATATGAGCCAGAAATATACATCTTGTTAGGCCTTACCAAATGGGCCAGCAATACATCACAATAGGTCTTACCAAATGGGTCAGAAATACATCACAATGGGCCTTACTAAATGGGTCGAAAATACATCACAATGGGCCTTACCAGATGGGTCGGAAATACATCACAATGGGCCTCATCATACGATTCGAAAATACATCACAATGATCCTCAACGAATGGCCCGAAAATATATCACAATGGGCCACTCATACGGGCTTAATATACATCCTCATGGGCCACGACCCATGGGCCCCAAATGCATCACAATGGGCTACGACCCATGGGCCTCAATATACATCATAATGGGCCATAACCCATGGGCCTCAATATACATCAAGTGGGCCGCATCAATAGCCACACCAATGGGCCTCACATACAACAAGTGGGCCGCATTAATGGGCCACACCAATGGGCCTCATATACAACAAGTGGGCCACATTAATGGGCCACACCAATGGGCCTCATATACAACAAGTGGGCAGCATCAATGGGCCTCAAGAGAGAGCTTGGATTACACCAAAAATCATTTCAACAGCTATAGGTGCAACATGTGTATCACTGTACACTTTCGTTCTATGGGGCAAATGGCTCACTAATGATGATCAGCACTGCCAAACATTGTCTATGTAAATCAGCACTATCCAATGATTGGACAACATCGTCCAAACACTATCCATGTAAATCTGCACCGTCCAAACACTGTCTAAACATTGTCCAGCACCATCCAACACAATCTGGACGATGTGGATGAAACAAATACATCATGGTGGTGTCCATGCTGGCAAAACAGGTGGACAACATATATATAATATATATATATATATATATATATACATATATATATATATATATATAACACATACATCAGAGAGGGTCCCACCCGACCACCGTCCAGATGGACGGATGAATAAAACACATACCTCATATGGTGGGCCCCACCTTCACACATGTAACACGTGTGGGGTGGGTCCCACACGGACTGAATGGATGGATAGTTGGCATAAAACACATACATTATGGTGGCATCCCATTTGTCACCGTCCATGAAGGGACGGTGTGATATGCAACACATACGTCTGGTGGGCCCCACCTTTACACGTGCAACACGTGTGGGGTGGGCCCCACAACAGATAGCTTGGATATAAAATACATGCAGCGAGCTGGGTCCCACTGTCCAATAGGCTAGACAGTGGGGATTCTCTCCTAAACATGGTCATGTCCAGGGATGGATGGCCTGGATGAAAGACATACATCAGGTGGGTCCACACGTGTGGCCCACCACTTGATCGGACTAATATTTATTTGTCCCTTCATCCAGACAGTCAGCGGCCTGGGTTTGCTGCTGCTACAGTGCAGACCACACATGTTAGATCTAAACCATAGAAGAGGGACGGTGTGGATCAAGGTGGACTCTACATGACCTGGACGGTCTGGATTTTAGGTACATCACACCAGGCCCCACGTGTAGGGTGGATCCACGTGAGTAGGCCACCCTACTTAAAAGATCAAGCAGGTATTGAAACCCCTATCAAACAGGCCTGCTGGCGGTGGTTTTCCTAGCCGTTGCATCTGCCCAACAGGTAGCCCTACATCATTTGAAAATGGATGGTGGGGATATACTTCATACATCAAACTGGGGTCCACGTGGGTGGGCCATCCTACTTCAAAGATCAAGTTGTTGTTTGTGATTTCCCTTCAACCGAGCCTATCCCGCCATGGACAGCGATGTGGGCTCCACTAACTAGATCAGGTGGGCCACACACACACACACATCAAGTGGGCCACACCTCACTATCATTAACACCATAACAAAAGGTAAAGAGAGAGAGAGAGAGAGAGATCGGAATAGCGGAGGGACCCCGCCACTATGGGCCCCTCTATACAATGCATACATCAATGTGGGTCCCACCATAAGTGGGCCCTTAAATCACAAAATCAAAACATAAAGTCACCCACCTTTATATCTCCTCTTCCTTCTTCCAGCAATGCATCCTAGAACTCCATGGAATGCATTTCAATGGTCGAGATGAAGCTTAGAGGGTGGGATTGGATGGTAGGAAGGTGGGCCACACTAGCTCTCTCTCATGGAAATAGCTTAGACGGTTGCTCTCATGGAGCTTGGGAGGAAATGAGAGAGAGATGTGATGTAAGGAGAGAGAGGGATGATGAGTGATGGATGGGTGTACTTAACTAGGTATGGGTTGTAAGAGAGAGTTGACTTTGGGGTTGCCCTTGTACTTAACATGATGGGATGTGATGTGATTGATGGGATATATTCTCTTAGAATTTGCAATGCGTGGCATTTTCCTCGAACTGAACGAGGGTCCACATCTCCTGGCCCGGGTATCACCTCAGTGCACGAGACGCGGCGACTGTGCAATCGTAAGGGTACAAGTCTCAGGTTAAGCTGACTCAGATCGATAAGATGCAACTCAGGGTCACATACAAATGCTAATTATGCATCGCGGGTCGCCGAAATTCAACCGGGAGGACCGTGGAAGCCTACGGAATGGTACGGTCTAGGATACGGGCCTTAGAGTGGTGGGCCACTGGAGTCGCAATCGGACACTGTCCATTCGAATCATCGTTGATGGGAGAGGAATTTGAAAGGAAGAAGGATTTCCTTCCTTTTTTAACAAGTCAAGGGACTGGGTGCAATGCTGGTGCACACCTGTTGGTGCACCTGCGTGGTTCCACAGAGATGATCTCGATGGATCTGCCCCATCCTTTTGATTCTTTGGGTCCAAATGGAAACCCTGGCCAACGATCGGGCAAATCCAAAGTTCAGGTGGGCTGTATTTTAATTTTTGATTCTTAATTGTGGATTTTCATTGACCTGGTGGTCGGATCATTTTGAATATGAACATCAATGGTGGCAAAAGCTCTACGGTCAGCTTAAATAAAATCTAAAGATTGAATTAGTGGTCAAATGGCCTAAATGTTATGTCACGCCACAGACTCGATAACCAGAGTCACAAAGAACCAGATAGCCGGTTCTGGTTACAATAGCCTCCGTAGTACCCCACTCTTGGCTCCTGAGATAGGTTCCGATCCTAGGATCCTACAAGAAAAATTTTTATAACCATATATCCATTCCAATACAAGCATACCCAAGATCACAACAAGTATATCTGAGAAATAATAAAGGCACACATCACAAAATCCACTATAAATTTGAGCTTTAATACAATGCTAAAAGGAAATACATCTGATGACAAAAGAAGAAGGAAGAAGATCTACAACACTGGGGTCCTTGGCTCAACTCCTATCCAAGCTCAGCTGCTACGACATCGACATAGGATCTCCTGCACGCATCAATCATGCATACGCTTATAGAAAGCTTAGAGGGTGGTGAAGGTGTGTGACAATGGTGCTCAGAAGAAGATAGAGAATGTAGAAAGGAAACATGATTAATGCCCATGCCACAAGCCTTACCAAGGCTAAGCCATGAATGTATGAAGCCATACCAAGGCTATGCAATGCAACAAGGCTTATACAACCGATACCAATGCAATGCGAAGTGATGTCAATGCTTATAACCAGTCCACATATCCCATATAGTTCCATCATAGGGAATATCAATGGGGCCTGATGCACTATAGGATGACCGCTGCTGTCAAGACCCCACAGTCAATCAAGCGTAAGAGACCACATTACCCACCTATGGATAACCAATCACCAGCAAGGCTCGACGGTAGCGGACCCATTCACGAGCTGGTCAGACTCAGCCTATTCACGCCCTCTCACTCAGGTGGATAAGGCTACATCCCATCTCAACCGACTACACGACAGTGGGAGACACGGCCTAGCGGCGTAAGGCACTTGAGCACTCATGATTTCCACTCGGTCATGATGTTGAGGCGTCTTCTAGGTACCTTGAAGGTTTAGGGGCTTCCACCTAGGGATATCCTATGCACCCCAATGCTCAAATGATATATTTTTGGTGTCCATATACAGCCTTCCACGAATATACCAGTAGAGGCAAGGCCCTGATGAAGCAAGGGTAATAATATCCATGAGATGTGATGCTAAATGCATGAATCGTGCATACCAATCATGCACTAGCTCCAAGCACTCAATGTGCACAAGAGAGGAAACTTCATCCCTCCATCATATCAACCCAATGACCACACACATAATGCAATCTAATCACACCATGATGTATATGGGTCATGAGGGTGCGTCATACGGCGATGAAGACTTAGGACATACTCCTTCCCGAGGGGAGGAAAATAAGTCTAGGTATTTAGACAACATTACTAAGGGATCATCTTCTAGTGGGGGCCCAATACTTTGAGGTAGCCCACAAACTAAAAAGGGTCATATAAGCCTAAAGGAATAAGCGGTCCTATTAAGGGTCCAAGGTAAGCCTTTAGCCACATATAACAACCCCATGGGCCTATCTTAGGGCCACTAAGGAGGACATCTAACCTCAACTGGGTCCCAAAAGGCAGCTTGCTACAACTCGAATATGAAGCAAGGCTTAGGGCCTAAGGCAATCCATGGCCTAGTGGGCTATACTCAAAGCTCAACTCATAGGCAATATGGTGGGCCCTCAAGTAAGGTTTGGGCCCAACCATAAAGGTCACAAATCCACATATTGTGGTGGGCCTAGTGGGCAACTCGGTAATCTAACCATGTGGGCAATTTCTATGCTTAATCCAAGTGAGTTGGGCCTCACAACTTGGCCTAAGTACATGGTTATTTTGGTGGGCAACTAAGGGCCCAACTACTTGAACAGTATGGCCCACAAAACCATCACAATAAGTAGTGAGATACAGGCCCAAAGGTCAAAGGACCTAACTAGAAGATTCCAAGATAAATGGACCTACAAAGTCCAACCAAAACTATGAACATATATCCAAAATAAAATCCAATTGAGGTGGGCCTCCAAGTGTGCACAAATGAAGCCCAAATGCACCTCGAAAAATGGTAAGCTTATGTGCATAATTCATCCTTAAATCTGGTGGGCCATGCTACCCCAAATCATGCCATTAGGGGCGGTCAATATGGGTCTATTGCTGGAATTTCCAGCCCACCCATTTCTAGGCTTGCTAGAGTCCAGCAATAATAAATATAATTTAAGTTTATGTTCACTGGTGGCCCACATATATCCCTGTGGGTCCCACTAGATGTTAGTAATGAATCACACACATAAATCAGGTGGATCATGCTACTAGACTGGAATCCAACAACAGTCCAATGGGCCTAGGCGTCCCAAGGTGGAAGGTCCTATGGGCCTGTGCAATTAGCCTAAAGACACAACCAATGGGTACCAAAAATGAATGTTACTGAGGGAGATGGCCATGTCCCACATGGACCACAAATGTATGCATGGTGGAGATAACAAATACATCAAGGTGGGCCTACAAAGAGGGTGGATGGCCCAGCCATGGCTGGACGTCCCAGCCTGGGCGTCCCAGCCTGGTGGGCCGATCCAACCCTGGCCACGAAATGTATAGGGGTCCGTTGACCCCAAAACTTGGTAGGTGGGTCTTACCATGGGTGGGCCACCTCTCCGTAAATTTTTAGAATTTTTGGAATGGGAAAAGTATTTTATTTAATTTAAAAAAAAACTGATTGTCTTCAAAATCTGTTTAGTGCAGATTTCAGAGAAGCCCTGATTTGAGCTTCCAATGGGGTGGATTAAAGGCCTCTAAAAATTGGAAAAAAATAGTTTTTGTGTCCCCTCATATGTGTACTACAAAGTGGGGTCCACGGATGTAGCCCACCAGTGGAAAAATTATTTTATATTTAAGGAATTCCACACTGATATGTTGCTGGAATAGTGCAGAAATTATAGACTAACCACCTCACTTGGGCCACACATTTGGGACCTCAATCAGGGTCAAATGGGGCTAAAATTTGATAGGTTTATAGATGGGACATAGGTCTTCAAGAATCATACATTGGATGACATCAAATTCCCCACCAAAAGACTAAAAATTAGGCCTCAAGATGGTAAAAAATCTGTCCAGACAGACTGGACAGCAACATATACTTCACAAAAATAAATTGCAAACATAAATTAAATGGGGATTTAACCCTTGGAAATCATGGTGTGGTCCACCCAAGTGGGCTCCACAAATATCCAAACCATCCCATCACCAAAAATAAGCTTACATGTACCCCTTTTTATGCATTTAGGGGTCACATGTTCAATGAGAGGGACTGTGAAAATGTCCCCTCTATGGATGGTTGGGATCTTGTTGGTCCACAAGGTGGGCCACAGACTCATGATCAGCACTCTCAGTAAGAAAAGGAGAAGCAATCGGCTACAAGAGAAGAGTCTCCGCCTCATTGAGGCCCTTCCCTTCATCACACACATACAAGGAGATTTAATTGCCATATGATGCACATATTACATGATTAAGCTTATCTAATAGAGATCTATGGTGGAGATCCAATCTTCACCAAGGATCAAGGGTCTAGATGACCTAAAGATTGCTGATCTAAGGAAGGATAAGGCATGAAAGGATCCATGGAGGATGGTCCCTTGCATGTACATACATGTAATGTAAGATGGGTTTCAAACCACATCCATGGAGTTTTGGGGCTACCATCATCTCTTGATGAGCCCGACATGTTTCAATATGAAAGAAGAGAGGGAGAATAGCTACAATGCAAAGAAATATAAATATTTGAAGAACATGCACCCACCTCTTAAGGATCTTAATCCAAAGTTACATCAATATACTCTCCATGCTCCGAGGAACATGTTTCAATGGGTGAGATGGGTTATTGAAGGCTAAATGGGAGGGGATTAGAGAGAGAAGGGGCTGGATAGAAGAAGAGCGTGGGAACGTTTAGAGGTGTTGCTAGGAGAAGAGAGAAAAGAGAGTAGAGAGATATGAGAGGAAGAGAAGAGAAATTGCTAGAAAAGAGAGAATCATCATGACTTCTCTCTCCTAGGATAGGTAAATCCATCATGAAGCTATGGTGATATAAACAATGCTCATAAACTCATAGGTTTGGAGTAGGGATGGGTAGTGTGTGGGTAGTGGGTGGTGTAGAAGATGGGGTTTAGGTAGTGTGTGTTGAAAGTTGTGCCAAGGGATGGGACCACCTAGAAAAAACATGTGCACCACCCCTAGGTGGGCCACATGATCATGATTAAGGACTAAAAATGAAAAGCCTACATATTATGATCTATACGTTGGAGGGACGCACAAGACATGGCGTCGAAACCACAACGACGAAGTGGACAAGATGGCATAGGTTCCGGCTCGATCTGAGTCGGGTCTTCATGATCGGACTTAAGGATGACCGCAAATACTATACGAGGGTCGTGAGTCGTCGGGATTAGACCGGTAGGACCAAGAGAAATGAAATGCATACTTACATACACATGTACACACATGAACTTAGGTCAGGTGTAACGCCTCAAGTTTTCAGGACCCGAGTATATGACCTGTTTCCCAAAAACTCAAGTGTTAACTTATAAAGAGTGAAAGTTCACATATATATTTTTTTCTTTCATCAGAGTAAGCAGATGAGCATAAATGGACAAATCAGACATAAAGGAAAATTTCATTTATATTTGGAATATATAAGAAGCTACCCATAATGACTTGTACAAACCAATGCTCCCATTCATACGATTACAAAATGAAATAATATTACATGTGAAATAAAGTAAATTACAACAATCTTGAGATGTGAAATCCTATAGCAACCCTATGAACAACATCAGCTTGCTCTACATCTACATCAATTGTTATAGTTTGATAGCGTCAATGGCTATCGCAGTGGGAGCACCCTCTAAGAATGTACACTCATCGTTCATAATCCAATACAGCTCGCAAGTCATGGAAATAGATATATTAAACAGGGCATTTCATAATCATGATCATACACTCAAAAATCAAGCCAGTCAATAGAATCTCATCATAAGCAAGATATAATAACATTCGTAATACAAAGGAACATGTTCAAATAACCAAAATCAAACATACGATTTTCTATTACACCCGAAAATCACATTGTACGTGAACTTCGCAAGATGGCTAGAAAATCGATAAGCGAACTTCAGCTCCACCTGAAAATCATGGTACAAGTAAAATCCATAAGGTGAATAGAAAATTAACCTTTAATCCTCTACTTCACCCGGGAATCATATCATACATGAACTCTACAAGATGGCTAGAAAATCAATAAGTGAATTTCAGCTCCACTCGAAAATCATGGTACGACTGAACTCCGCAAATGAAGAGATAATCAACATACAAACTCTAGACCACCCGAAAATCATATTGTACGTGGGCATCGCAAGATGGTTAGAAAATCGATGAGCGAACTTCAGCTCCACCCGAAATTCATGGTATGACTGAACACCGCAAGATGGCTAGGAAAATAATATACAAACATCTACTTCACCTGGAAATCATATCATACGTGAACACCGCAAGATGGCTAGGAAATCGTTAATCGAACACCCGTTCTACCCAGAAATCAAGGTACAACTGAACATTGCAAGATGAAGAGTTAGACAACACACAAACTCTAGACCACCCGAAAATCATATCGTACGTGAACGCCGCAAGATGACTAGGAAATCGCTAAGCGAACACCCGCTCCACCCGAAAATCATGGTATGACTGAACATGGCAAGATGACTAGGGACCCAACAAGATATGCGAATATAACCATCAAGTCACAAAAGGGCACCAACAACCCATCAAAGCCACAGAGGGTAATAAACAATCCAAGCCATGTAGGGCGAGTATGCGGTCCAAGCCATGTAAGGCAAAGTGTGATATATGGACTACAAGCTGGTGAGTTCGGGACAAGTTCATTCGTTATATCACCCAACCTCAACTGACTAACATATAGGTAATGAACAATGTACGACTAAAGATAGCATGTTATCACCAAATCGTTTATGCATGTTATAATTAAAGAGATATGTTCATTATCTACCATGGGAATCAGGTGCGCAACACATTATCATATTCACATAATAAGTTAAGTAACAAAATCAAGTAACTTAGGAGATACTGGATGTAAAGGATTAAGGCAACATCTATGATTAGATTAATGAATTTAAGTGGGAAGCTCAAAGGCTGAGTCCTCACCTTACGTGTCGAGCCACCATTAGTGTTGCTAGGAAACGCAGGTGTCATTAGAACAAAATCCTAGCATACATTGTAAAATCGTATGGTCAAATACAAGTCTTATACATTATTTAGGGTTAAGCTCTTAACCTAAGGTTTGGATTACCTAGGTTTTAGGGTCTTATCTTAAAGTTTACTTCAATGCTTAGATTTTAGGATTTGAATCCTAAGTTATTATTAATATTATTATCGTTACTATCATTGTACAATGGATCGAAAAACATTCATAATAGGAGTATCAATCAATATTGATAATGATAATTCTCAAATTCATATTTAAATATTCCAACGTTATCTAATCTTCCTATAATGACTAATAATTCATTAAGTAGTACAAGTAATGATTCTAAATTTTCTTCTAACCATATTATGATGAGGACTAATACTAATTATTATATTATAAGAATTACACTAATCCCATAGTGAAACTGATGATATTTTCTAATGATAATAATATTAGTTATGAATCTAGTTATGATCTATGATTAAGGATTATATTTAAGAGAGTTAAATAAAATACTTCTATTTGATAATTACAACTTTGTTTATAATAACTGGTTTCAACATAAATAATCTACTAATGTCTAATCATATATAATATTAGAAATACCCATAATACGAGTAATATAATGATATTAACGCATCAAAGCAAGTCTAGTTTAGGAAAAAGAGGTGTTGACTCACCTACGTCGATTTGGTAGCTCAACTCAACTTTAACAAGGCCTGAACTAGGCCCAAGCATGACTCGCCCCAACTGGACTCGGTCCCAACCGAGTTGACTCGGTTCCAGCTGAGTTGACTCGGCTCAACTCTTCTTCTCTCCATCTTTCTTCTCTTTCCTTCCTTCTCCCTTTTCTTTCTCCTTTCTTCCTTCATTTACATTTGCTGGCTTATTAACATGGCCTGAAACAGACCCAACTCGGACTAGCACACCAGCAGGGTCCCTAGCCTAACCCGGACCTAACTCAGGCCGAAATCGGCCCGGTCAAGTTGGTGCAACACGCACCACCTCACTCTATTCTCTCTCCCTTTCTTCTGAAATGACCGGCAGGTTCAGAACTCCATCTAGATCCCAAACACAAATAGATCGTTTCCTTAAGTCTGCCAACGAGTCACAGGCTTGGTTGAGCCGAAATGTGTAGACAGCGGCGCGATTGCCCTGTCTTGACCCAGCTCAACCTCTTTTCTATCTTCCTCGCCTCTCTTTTCTTCTCACTAAAACTTCAGTTGGACCTGGGGTGAATCCTGACCCAACCAAACCATGTTGACTCGACCCGAACTCGAACTCGAGCATGAACTAGGCTCGGTTCGAGCTAGTCATGGTGGTGCGGTGCAACAGTCGCACCACCTCATCTCCTTTTCTTTTCTTCTTCTTTCTTCTCTCTCTTCTTCCTTTCTCTCCTTCCCCCTGCTGAAGATCTACTAAGGCTCAGGCTCGACTTGGAATCAGACCGAACCAGGGCAGCTCGGTAGAGGTATTTGTCCACAGGAGCTTGTGGAGGCTGGAGAACGAAGTTTCAATGGGGTTTGGGTGGTGGGTTCAAGGGAAAGAGGAAACGGCTAGTTTTCTCAAAAAATAGGGGAGAACGGTCAGTTTGGTTTTGTTGTGGGAGAAAACCCTAAACCACGGATTGAGTGGCTGAGATCTCACGGAAAGGAAGGTTGGGATTGAAGGAGAGGAAGTCACGCTGATCGCCAAGCTGACAGCCGTGAAGATAGTTTCTTTTTTTAGAAACATGGTTTTTCACAGCCCGTGTGCAGCTGGATTTGTGCCCTCAAGAGTACACCTCTTCATGTGAGATACCCAGGTTTCGTTCTAAATTGACCCATGTACAAGATGGGCGGATTAGATCAAGTGCTTGGGTCGGTTGGTGGGCCACTGATGTAAGAAAATAGGGTTGGTTCATTTGAAACGAACGCTGGCAGAAGATCCTCCCATTTTTTAAAACAATCAAGTTAAGACCAATTTAACTAAAGGTTGAGTCCGATGCACCACTGGTGCTCTCACACTGGTGTATCTGCACACCAATGTGGGGCCTACCGTGGTGGTTGCGACCAATCCACACCGTCCATTTGTTCTCATAGGTCCCAATCAGGGCCCGGGATCAAAGATCAGGCCGATGAAATGCCTAGGTGGGTCCACAACTTGATTTGTAGTCCTAATGGTGGTTTTTCAATCAATCTAGATCATCCCAAGATTGAATGTCAACGGTTCACGGACCTAAATGAGCCATTTGTGAGGCTTCTATCATATATTACTAGCTAATTAATATAAGATTTATGGTTACATTAATTAAACCATTTAAACCTATATGAATATAATTTTAATATTAACACACTACTATTTACATGTTATTGGCCACACATTTACTAGTGTATAATTCATAAATATCCTTTACCATACTATACATATATATAATTTGGAAATTGTACAACACCATATTTAAAATTGCATTGTTAAATAATATACAACTTTATTAAAATATCTAATATTTGTATATGTATTTATAAAAGACATTTAATATTACACCAATATTCATAATTCAATCATGTGTTGTAGAATTATTATTTGTTATGTTTACTTATTATAATATTATTTTCATAATATTTTACATACATTAAGTACATACACATCACTCTATTTCAATACATTTTCACAAATGATTTAATTGGTAATTAAATTATCAAAATACATCCATAATCTTTTTTATCTGTGTTTGTGTAAAATTTATAATATAATAAGTAATAAAAATTAATATACTTATTAAATGTATTACTGGATGGTTCGATTGACTTACTTTGTGAACGAAGACAACTCCTAATCGTGTGGATTCGTTGTCTCTTGTCCAGAAGGTGGTTACTTATGGCTTAATTGTTCACGTAACTCATCATGTGATCCGATGATTAGGTCATTAGCAAATAATTTTATACCTACTTGTGTTTGATAAAGGTCTACCATATCTTAAGGTCTAATATGAAATCAGGTGTCATGGTCTAATTGTATTAAATGGGTGTATTCTGAAGGATCATCACGATCAGGATTCTGAGAATAGAGTTTTCATTTATTTGCATTCAGGGTTAACTTAATCATGTTGCGATAGTTAAATGGGCAGATTGACCTCAAATCCTATGATGATGTTGTGAGTTGTCATAGGTCAATATGCAAAGGTTAAGATGGATAAATTTAGAGTCGTTGGACGGTGACAGGTAAGGTAAGTGACGTGTGTTACCACCCATGTATAAGCTAATTTAGATCTTGTATGGTAACACTCGAGTACTGAAAAGTACGGGGTATTACATCGAGTCTCACATGTTATAATCAAGTGGTTACCCATTAAATTGGATGGTCATGTCTTAAGATCAACGGTCATATAACTTGATCTATGAATGGAGACTATTCCCAATGGTCAGATTCGTATTGGAGAATGGATGTAAGGTTAGGATAGGTAGATTGGTATCGTACACATGTACATAATAAGTTAATTTTCATGGTAACACTCGAGAACTTTCAATACTCGGATATTGAAAAGTTCGAGATGATACAGATTAGCCAATCAAAGACATGATTGAACTAATATTCAAAAAGAAAAACATAAAAACCAACTAAAACTGAATGATTGGGAGACGATTCATTAGAGGCTTTGCAACTCCTTGCCCTATCCCTTTTACCATAATTTGTATATAAGAAAGCCTAAAACATCCCTTTAAATTGGAAAAGTCTACACCGTCTTGAAACTTACTTCAATTTATGCACTTATGTTACGCTTTAGCTGCAGTAGATGATACGCTTCGGTTGCACCAAACATAGCCTTCGGTCACACTAAATTAAATCTTGGTTACATCCGAATTTCCTTGACTTACATCTGAAGTGTCTATCTTCCTTAGGTCGCATCGATCATCACTTCGGTGGTACTGAACTTGGCTTCGGTCAGACCAAATGTCTATCCAAATTATCTCTGAAAATCATATCTTATTGCTAGACTATTTTGTGCACATTCGCTCGGAACGAACCAACCTTAGGTGGCACCGAACAGTCTATTATTTCTATTGTCGACCATTGTGATATCACCAATCTTTTCTCTCTCGTTTGCACTTGGTTTTCTTGGATCTTTGGCACTTAAATTCTTCATTAATGACTTCCAAATCTTCAAGTGTTCTCCTAATTAATCTTTTAATCTTTTATCCTTTTTCTTACACATTTTTTCATCTTTGTTTCCTGGATTACCTCGCATGTGCAACTAGATGTTAGTTAATCAATTAATCACTTTAAATGTATGGAAACGAATGCAATTGAGAAGATAAATATGCAATATTTAGATGTTATAATACTCTGCAATTAGTATTTTACTAGTCTCGAGCAAAACATGCGTGAAATTATGAATTCAAAATAATTTCGAAATGAAACCAATTCTGTAACCTTAAATGATTTCTATATAATCTGATCCAAAGAGAACCGAATCAAATATATTATTTACCTAAATTCTAGTACCTTGATAAATATTTCGATTAAACTCCAATAATGATCATCTAATTGAATAATTCCCAACATTGAGTTTCATGAATGTATATTATGTACTCTAGACTTAACAACACCCTAGATCCAATTTTTCTACCCTCCTACTATAATGATAATAAAATAAATGAACAAATCAAACAAAACCTAAAGCATAACTTGTTTTATATTTTAACAATTCACTGATCCAACACTTGATTTTTCCATTGACGACTTTCACACTACTTTTTTTTTTTTTTCTGTCATGAACTTGAATAGGTATCCCTTTTCGACAACAACTATTTTTTTAAGCTAGGTAATACTCTTCCTTTTTCCATTTTTTAAATAAACATGATAGACAAATTCCCCAAACTTGGTTCCCATCATTCTTAATAATCATCATTTCAACAATTTAGTGTTCAAACTAAGGTCTAATGTGTAAGTTTGATGTGGCACATGAATTCATAACTCAATTTGTAACACCCTGGTTCCTGGAACCCAAGTATATTACTCGTTTTCCGAAAACCCGAGTGTTAACCTTCAAAGATAGCCCAAATTTCACATTTTCTTTTTCTTTTTCAGAGTTAGCAGTTTAGCAGAATAGAAACAAATCAAGCATAAAGGAAAGTTTAAATATACATATTAATATATTCAAGTGGTTGCCCGAAAGTTTATACAAACCAATGTCCTAAGTCTTTACAAATATATGAAAAAAAAAATTCAACATAAATGAAATTTATAATATAGAACTGTAAAGTCATCTAGCTCCTCATACTCCATGTGAGCGCCAACATGTGCATCAACTATATCTCCTGTACATTGAATATGGTTTGATAGAGTTAATGATTATTGCAGTGAAGTATAACCCCCAAGATTTATCAAACACCATGATAATTAAGCATAAGTGTCAGAATAGTCTAAACTAAATATATAACAATGACCATTATAGTAATAAGATAGAGTTCATCAGATGCGCGAATGTTAAATAAATTTCATAATGATATTCTTGTTTAAATGCATGAATGCATGCACATGCTCACAAACCTAGGGATGCTCATCCATCTGACAAAGAGTTCGCCTAAGGAGAACTAGATACCCGGAAAAGTACTCAAGGTACGTTCAAGGGGCACTAGTCAACTGGAAAAGACCATGCAATGAGGACACTCAAGATGATCTAGCCTCCCAGAAGAGTACTCTATGATACGTCCAAGGAGAACTAGGCACTTGGAAAAGTCAATGCGAAAAGGACAACCCATGGCAGTCGAATGCACGAAGTGATGACTTAGGATCACTTGGTAAAGTACTTTACGGTACAGTCCATAGTGACCCAAGAAAACCCCGCGTCTTATATCTACTACCCAGTAAAGTCTGCATGTCATGAAATACATGATTAGCCCAACCATTATTATTCTAATTGCAACCAGCCAATTTACAAAAGCTTAAAGATCATAATGAGGGTTTGTCACCCAACATAGGCCAACAACTCGACATAGTATCCCATTTCACCATCTTCGACTCATGGGGCTAACTAATAGGATGTTTTAAAGGTAATCTCTTTAACTAGCAACCAATCATAGTTCAACAAGTGGAACTTACCATTGCAAGGTTATACGAAAATAGTCCATCATAGCCACATAGGGCAAATATTCCATCAAAGCCACATAAGGCAAATAGTCCATCCAAGGATGTAACAAAATGGATTAACCCAAAAGCCTCTTAGGTATAAATGATCCACAAGATGGTGAGTCCACCATATAATTTCATTTAATCCATTATACAAATAACCACTAGTTCGAGGACCTCCAGAAACACCATAAAGTAATCACAAGTGGTAAAATGAGCCACATACAATATCGATAACACTTACACATATAAAGTGTTCAATTTAAACTAGAATAGGAATATTTGAGATCTATAGAATGTTCAAATACTTGAATTTAAATCCAACTAGCAATCATTTATGTAGAGTCACTCAAATAGAAACTATCATCTATCATCATTTCCACTACATGTTATATTAGGCAATCAATTAAATAAATGAACTAAGTTAACTATCATCATGTAGAAAAGCTTAAAGGGTGATCCTCACCTCTCATGTCGTGTTCACTTTTCAGCATTTGTTGGAATACGTGCGCACACTTTAAGATCGATTCCTTGTTGCGAAATTCGATCCGACTCAACTTTGAACTCGATTGCGAACTAACGACAACTAACCTGGGCTCACACCATGAGTGGTAGAACAATATTTTCTAGATGTTAAACATGACTGGCTCCAATCTGCTGGGCATGACCACTCATCAAAAGGGAGATTCGGCCATTGTTGAGTCGTCTCTATTAAACTCTGCCAATTCCACTCATGTTGACTCGAGCACTCGCCTAAATCTGCCCCCAAGCAAACCCTAGAAGTTGCTGGACTAACTTGACCAGCAACATAGCCAAACAGTCAAGCCCAAATCAAATCTAGACTTTGTGAGTCACCAAGTTAACTCAGTAAGGTCACTAGACCTTCTTGCCCTATCCTTTCTTCACCCATTCTTCTTCCTTTCTTCTATCTTCTTTTCCTTTATGTCACTTCTCTCTTCCTTCTTTGTAACTCTTAGAATCTGGATCCCATCAGGCATATCAGTAGCTTATAACTCGACTCAGTGACTTAGACGAGTCAAAACGGTGTGGCACCACCTATCGACTTGACTTGACTCTCTCTCTCTCTCTCTCTCTCTCTCTCTCCCTTATTTTCTTTCACGGCTAGACATGGCCTGGACTCGACCCAATCACACAACTTGTACCGAGTAGCAATCCAAACAAGACTGAAGTCGGTCCAAACTCGACTCTTCAATTCGCTCAGGTCGAGCTAATGCGGCGGACAGCACTACGCTTCTCTCTTCTTTATCTTCTTCTTTCTTTTTCCTTTCTTTCTTCCTGCTGGAAAACATCTAGCAACATATGCCCGAGCCGACCTGACTTAATTCCAGTCGAGCTGAGTAGACACAGTGGGGCACGAGTACTGCATCACAGACCCTACTCGATCTCAGTGTGTGGAATTGACTTAGTGGCATTATGAGAAATGGACCAGCGTACTCTCCCTTCCTTTCTTCTCTACCTTCTTTCCTTCTTCAACTTATGTCCAATAGTTGGACTCGCTAAAACTCATCCCGACTCACAGTGACTCAAACCGAGTCAACTCAATTCAAGGTGGTAATCACGGAGGTGCACCTGACCTCTCTCTTTTCACTTCCTATTTTTAAAAAGTGCGGCCCTAAAAACGGCCTTTAATAGGCTCTACTAATCCTCTTCTAGAGGGTTTGAAACCAACTAATTGTTGGAATAGTTACGATTTTAGTTGTTTAATCTGTTAAGTTTTTATGATAATATAACTAAATATAGCTTACGTGGTTGTAATCTGAGGTTAAAATGAACTTCTGGCACTATGGCCCACTAAATGTATACTTCAGATCAGCGTAAGTGGCCCCTAACCAGGTGGTGGGTTTTTTTGTTAGACGGAGAATGGTGATCTAGTCGTTATTGGTAGATCATCAATGAATGGTTATTCTTTGGATTTCTTTCATGTTTATGGTGTGGATTTGATCAGAGGACACTATGAGATCCACCATTTGAAGAGACTTGTACAAAAACTCGGTGGGTTTTGATATTTTTAGCCATGACTATTGACTCGTGCACCCACGAGTTTCTCGCGAGAACTCCAAATTGATCGAGGTGGTCTTGCTAGTTGCTACAGAATCAACTACTAGGATACCTCGCACGGCTTCTAGAAGCAAATGAGAGGCTAAGATTCTTTTTAGGGTAATCGTATTTAATAGAAAGCACTCCAAGCTGCGCCTCTTTTGTTAAAAAAAAAATCCTAAACCTATGAAGGGTTGAGATGCTTTGCATCTAACGGTCTTAAAGGTAGGAGGCTAGCACACCTGTATTTCCAGCAAGGAAACAAAGTTTCCATTTTTGGAATGACACTCTCGCGCAACCCTACTTGTGCTCGTGTTTGTGTGTATGCACTTGCGCAAAAATCGAGTGATAAGGTTGGGGTTTGGTTGGAATCAGATGTTACATCAGATGGACGATTCAGATCATTGAGATGATCCATGATGGTGGGCCACATTTCAAAAGATGCACGCCGTCTGTTTGCTAGTGGGAAAACAAGAAATGAGAGAAATCTCCTCCTATATTGGGTCAATGCTGCTTGACCAAGCTGGCAGATCCCATGAGTTGCGAGTATACATGTTCTCGATGCACACGCACCAATAGTGTGGGGCCCACTATGATGTCTTTGATGAATTCCATCAGTTCATTTTGCAAGACTACGCTAGGACAGGAGATTGAAGATGAGGTATATCCAAAGCTTAGGCGGGTCATATTAATGCGAATATGATCTTTTTGTGTTAATTTTTATTGATCTCATGGTCGGATTAGCTTTATATGATTATCAATAATCCCAAGGATTCTAAAGTCTGTCTGGGCGAGTTTTTAGTGGTTGATTTATGAGTTAGATGGTCATGATCCCTAAATTTATGGTTAATACACAACCCGTGAAAATCCGATGGTCGAATCATTCCATAAAATGAATTTCTCGATGATTTACGGTTCTAGGACTAATTGTACAAAATTTAATAGCTAACATGGGATTAAATAGCCAATATTTTACATCGGGGTGGAGATTTTATCCGATCAGATATCAATGACTAATTGATGGTGGATTCGACGACCCGGTTCCCAAAATTGAGTTCGTATGACTCAATCAATTTAACAAAGCTTTAATTAACATTTTATCCCTATTGGGTTCCCATAATTAGGTCTTTTATTCTTCGATGTGGATTCTTTGATGATGTAATAGTCATTCTTGTAAATCAATGGTTAGATTGCTTAATCTATGGACAAAGATGGTTCCTAATGATCCAATTTATGTTAGCATGAAGTGAACGCTCAAATGAGTCAAGTTTATGTATACACTAAGTTAGGTCTTCATGGTAACACCCAACTACTGGAAAGTATGGGGTGTTACACAATCAATGTTCGAAAATTTTCAACTAAATATCATTAAATTGCAGTTGATCTTAAAATTCATTAAGCAACTAGAATCTAGGATTCAAAAGTATTTGTCTCCTGAAACCATCTTAAAATTATAGAAATTGGTTCTTTAAAAAATTAATTCAGAAATTTTAACTCAAAAATTTCTTATGGAACCCACCCCCAATATAAAATCTACATTTTCCTCAATGTATAAAATGTATTTAATAAATATAACATGAGAGTAGCAAAATAAAGAGGAGTAGGTGGAATATGTACCTGAAGGATAACATACGACAGCAAACTTCAAAGATTAATGCTTTAACAACTAAGAATTTATAAAACAAAAGATCATATTCTACCAAAAGAAACTAAATTCTAAGAAAACAAAGTAAATGGTCTCAATCAGACTAAGATATCAATCCTGATACATAGGATCTTCTAGAGATATGGGCACTTCTTCTTTAACTAATTTTTTCACAAATGATTTCAGTCTCTGACCATTTCCTTTGAACATATTGCCATTTTTAGGATTCACAATTTCTATGGCACTATAAGGATAAATAGTCTTTATTATGAATGGGCAGATCATTTTGGATCGCAATTTTCTAAGAAAGAGATGGAGACAAGAATTATAAAAAGAGATGGAGACGAGAATTATAAAGGACTTTCTGATTTAGCTTAAATATTTTTTTGAAAATATTCTTGTCATGGAACACTTTCATCATTTCTTTATAAATTCTTACATTGTCATACATGTCTTTTCTAATTTCTTTAAATTCTACAAGCTAAAGTTTACGAAGCATGCTAGCTTTGTCAATGTCGAAATTGAACTTCTTTATGGCCTAGAATGCCTTATGTTCCAATTCCACTAGTAAGTGACAAGCTTTCTCAAAGACAAGTCTATAGGGAGACATTCCAATAGGAGTTTAAAAAGCAGTCCTATAAGCCCACAATGCATTAGTTAGCCTTAAAGATCAATCAATTCCCACTACGCCAAAATAGTAAAAAAAGGACGGTTGAAAACCGTCTCCAAAGGCCAAAAAGGACGGTCCTGGACCGTCACAATGGCCGTCAAATTTTGACGTGTCGTATTTTTAAAGGACGGCCATAAACCGTTTCTAAAAAAGGACAGTCATTGACCGTCTATAATGGTAGGTTTATATGAAGCTAAAAGGACAGTCTCTGACTATCCGTAAAAAGGACGGCCCATGACCATCAATAAAAAGGACTGTTATAGACCGTCTCTTATGAACCGTCCTTTAAAAGGATGGTCTTCAGTCGTCTCGTATTTGCATATACACCTGTTCATATCATATTCTTCCTGATATACACCTGTTACAACATCATATTCTTCCTGATATACACTTGTTATATAATATATTTCATCATATTCACATTCACATCCATTTAAACCCAAACTACATAAATCTATCCAAACAAAAACTACATTCATCCAAACATAAACTATATCCATCCAAACACAAACAACATACACCTATTACAATATCATATTCTTCCTAATATACACCTATTATATACACCTGTTACAACATCGTATTCTTCCTGATATACACCTGTTATATAATATATTTCATCATATTCACATTCACATCCATCTAAACCCAAACTACATAAATCCATCCAAACATAAACTACATTCATCCAAACATAAACTACATCCATCCAAACACAAATAATCTTATCCACATTACATTCATCCATGCATAAATACGCTTACACCAACCCTGCAAAACTCTAAATCATGAGCCAAAATACCAAACAATTTCTCATCCAACAAAACCAAAACTAAATCATAATATTCATACTCTATAGAGACTCCCGAGGTGAAGAATTACCTATAGAATATGATGCGATGAGGCTTCTATCCAGTTGCTTGTCTGAATGCAATTAGTTGTTTTCTGCCAAATACCCTAGATATTCTTTAAACAATGAATTCAAACACTTGCACCAAAGATCATACAAAAACAGAGGAGAAAAAGACTTACCAGATCATCCCTTTGTTCATAGAACCTCTCTCAAGATCTTGCACAACTTAAAAAAGATCTCTTATCAGCTCCTGCTGATGCGGCTGTGCCGAGAACAACTTCAAAAGAGGCAATAGAAGAAACGCATCAGACATTCAAAGTTCAACCACTTCAAAGAATCACATACCTTGACATTAATTTTTAAGGAAACATTTTCGAGATACTATTTATTGACTCTAGATGCTTGTCTCGGTTGGCAACACTACGACACTATGCCCAACTCCATTTCACAAACACGTTTTATCTTTCCTGCAAAATCAGAAAATAAAATGCTTTAGTTGATTCATTCCATCTCTCTAGGATTTAAGGTCTTGTTTGCACTCACCATATGAACTACTTATGTCAGGTAAAATGATAATAAGCAATTGGAGATGTTTCTTCTTATCTCCACTTTGTAGGTTTGCAGTGGCTTGTTTGTGTACATCCATCAGAGCCATCTCAATCCTATTAGGGCGATCGATTTTAGGTTTAGGTTTAGGTTTAGGCTTAGGTTATAGGTTTAGGTTATAAGTGCAGGTTATAGGTTTAGGTTTAGGTTAGGTTATAGGTTAAGGTTTAGGGAATTGAGAATAGGTTAGGGTTTGGGTTTAGAAAAATTGGTTCGGGTTTGGGATCGGGTTTAGGTTTGGGTTTTGAGGTTTAGGTTAGGGAGTTGAGGTTAGGATTAGGTGTAGGTTTAGGTTAGGGAGTTGAGATTAGGATTAGGTGTAGGTTTAGGTTTAGGGATTTAGGGATTTGAGAATACATTTAGATTATTGGTTTAGGTTTAGGTTTAGTTTAGGTTTAGGTTAAGGTTTAGGAAATTGAGAATAGGTAAAGGTTTAGGTTTAGGAAATCGAGTTCGGGTTCGGGATCGAGTTTAGGTTTAGGTTTTTAAGTTTAGGTTTAGGTTTAGGTTAGGAGTTGAGATTAGGATTAGGTGTAGGTTTAGGTTTAGGGATTTGAGAATACATTTAGGTTTTAGGTTTAAGTTTAGGTTAAGGTTTAGGTTTAGGTTATAAGTTATAGGTTTAGGGAATTGAGAATAGGTTAAGGTTTAGGTTTAGGAAATCGGGTTCGGGTTTAAGATCGGGTTTCAGTTTTCATTTTCAAGTTTAGGTTTATATTCGAGGTTAGGGAGTTGAGATTAAGATTAGATGTAGGTTTAGGTTTGGGGATTTGAGAATACATTTAAGTTTTAGGTTTAGGTTTAGGTTTAGGTTATAGGTTATAGGTTAAGGTTTAAGTTTAGGGAATTGAGAATAGGTTTAGGTTTAGGAAATCGGGTTCGGGTTCGAGATCGTTTATGTTTGGGTTTTTAAGTTTAGGTTTAGGTTTAGGTTAGGGAGTTGAGATTAGGATTAGGTGTAGGTTTAGGTTTAGGGATTTTATAATACATTTAGGTTTTAGGTTTAGGTTTAGGTTTAAGTTATAGGTTATAGGTTTAGGTTATATGCTATAGGTATAGGGAATTGAGAATATGTTAAGGTTTAGGTTTAGGTTGGGTTCGAGTTCGGATCGGGTTTAGGTTTGGGTTTTCAAGTTTAGGTTTAGGTTAGTGAGTTGAGATTATGATTAGGTGTATGTTTAGGTTTAGAGATTTTAGAATACCTTTAGATTATTGGTTTAGGTTTAGGTTTAAGGTTTAGGTTTAGGTTTAGGTTTAGGTTAAGGTTTAGGTTATAAGCTATAGGTTTAGGGATTTGAGAATAGGTTAAGGTTTAGGTTTAAGAAATTGGGTTCGGGTTTGGGATCGGGTTTAGGTTTAGGTTAGGGAGTTGAGATTAGGATTAGGTGTAGGTTTAGGTTTAGGGATTTGAGAATACATTTAGTTTTAGGTTTCAGATTATAGGTTAAGGTTAGGTTATATGTTATAAGTTTAGGTTATAGGTTATAGGTTAAGGTTTTAGGTCATACGTTTTGGTTTAGGTTAAGGTTATAGGTGTAGGTTTAGGTTTAGGTTAAGGTTTTGGTTTAGGTTTAGGTTAAGGTTTAGGTTTAGGGAATTGAGAATAGGTAAAGGTTTAGGTTTAGGAAATCGGGTTCGGGTTTAGGTTTGGGTTGTCAAGTTTAGATTTAGGTTTAGGTGAGGGAGTTGAGATTAGGATTAGGTGTAGGTTTAGGTTTAGAGATTTGAGAATACATTTAGTTTTAGGTTTAGGTTTTAGGTTATAAGTTATAGGTTAAGGTTAAGGTTAGGTTAGGTTATAGGTTATAGACTTAAGGTTTTAGGTTATAGGTTTTGGTTTAGGTTAAGGTTATAGGTTTAGGTTAAGGTTTAGGGTTAGGTTATAAGCTATAGGTTTAGGGAATTGAGAATAGGTAAAGGTTTAAGTTTAGGAAATCGGGTTCGGGTTTGGGTTTAGGTTTGGGTTTTCAAGTTTTAGTTTAGGTTTAGGTTAGGGAGTTAAGAATAGGATTAGGTGTAGGTTTTGGTTTAGGGATTTGAAAATAGGTTAAGGTTTAGGTTTAGGAATTAGGGGTTCGGGATTGGGTTTAGGTTTAGGTTTTCAAGTTTAGGTTTAGGTTTAGGTTTAGGTTAGGGAGTTTAGATTAGGATTAGGTGTAGGTTTAAGTTTAGGGATTTGAGAATAGGTTAAGGTTTAGGTTTAGGAAATCGGGTTCGGTTCGGGTTCGGGATCGGGTTTTAGGTTTGGGTTTTCAAGTTTAGGTTTAGGTTTAGGTTAGGGAGTTGAGATTAGGATTAGGTTTAGGTTTAGGTTTAGAGATTTGAGAATAATTTAGGTTTTAGGTCATAGGTTTTGGTTTAGGTTAAGATTTAGGTTTAGGGAATTGAGAATAGGTTAAGGTTTAGGTTTAGGAATCGGGTTCGGGTTTAGGTTTGGGATCGGGTTTAGGTTTGGGTTTTCGAGTTTAGGTTTTAGGGAGTTGAGATTTTAGGTTAGTGTAGGTTTAGGTTTAGGGATTTGAGAATACATTTAGGTTTTAGGTCATAGGTTTAGGTTTTAGGTTATTGGTTAAGGTTTAGGTTTAGGTTTAGGTTAAGGTTAGGTTATAGGTTATAGGTTATAGGTTAAGGTTTTAGGTCATAGGTTTTGGTTTTAAGGTTATAGGTTTAGGTTAAGGTTAAGGTTTTAGGCCTTATAAGCTATATAGGTTTAGGGAATTGAGAATATGTAAAGGTTTAGGTTTAGGAAATCTAGTTCGGGTTCGGTATCGGGTTTAGGTTTGGGTTTTCAAGTTTAGGTTTAGGTTTAGGTTAGGGAGTTGAGATTAGGATTAGGTGTAGGTTTAGGTTTAGGGATTTGAAAATAGGTTAAGGTTTAGGTTTATGAATTCGGGTTCGGGTTCGGGATTGGGTTTAGGTTTGGGTTTTCAAGTTTAAGTTTAGGTTTAGGTTAGAGAGTTTAGATTAGGATTAGGTGTAGGTTTAAGTTTAGGATTTGAGAATACATTAAGGTTTAGGTTTAGGAAATCGGAGTGCGGGTTCGGGATCGGGTTTTAGGTTTGGGTTTTCAAGTTTAGGTTTAGGTTTAGGTTAGGGAGTTGAGATTAGGATTAGGTTTAGAGCTTTGAGAATACATTTAGGTTTTAGGTCATAGGTTTTGGTTTAGGTTTAGGTTTAGAGATTTGAGAATACATTTAGGTTTTAGGTCATAGGTTTTGGTTTAGGTTTAGGTTAAGGTTTAGGTTTAGGTTTAGGTTATAAGCTATAGGTTTAGGGAATTGAGAATAGGTTAAGGTTTAGGTTTAGGGAATCGAGTTCGGGTTCGGGTTTGGGATCGGGTTTAGGTTTGGGTTTTCGAGTTTAGGTTAGGGAGTTGAGATTAGGATTAGGTGTAGGTTTAGGTTTAGGGATTTGAGAATACATTTAGGTTTTAGGTCATAGGTTTAGGTTTTAGGTTATTGATTAAGGTTTAGGTTTTAGGTTTAGGTTATAGGTTAGGTTATAGGTTATACGTTTAGGTTATAGGTTATACATTTAGGTTATAGGTTAAGGTTTTAGGTCATAGGTTTTGGTTTTAAGGTTATAGGTTTAGGTGAAGGTTAAGGTTTTAGGTCTTATAAGCTATAGGTTTAGGGAATTGAGAATATGTTAAGGTTTAGGTTTAGGAAATCGATTCGGGTTTGGGATCGGGTTTAGGTTTGGGTTTTCAAGTTTAGGTTTAGGTTTAGGTTAGGGAGTTGAGATTAGGATTATGTATAAGTTTAGGTTTAGGAATTTGAAAATAGGTTAGGTTTAGGTTTAGGAATTCGGGTTCGGGTTCGGGTTCTAGGATTAGGTTTAGCTTTGGGTTTTCAAGTTTAGGTTTAGGTTTAGATTAGGAGTTTAGATTAGGATTAGGTGTAGGTTTAAGTTTAGGGATTTGAGAATAGGTTAAGGTTTAGGTTTAGAAAATCGGGTTCGGGTTCGAGATCGAGTTTTAGGTTTGGGTTTTCAAGTTTAGGTTTAGGTTTATTTTAGGGAGTTGAGATTAGGATTAGGTTTAGGTTTAGGTTTAGAGATTTGAGAATACATTTAGGTTTTAGGTCATAGGTTTTGGTTTAGCTTAAGGTTATAGGTTTAGGTTTAGGTTTAGGTTTAGGTTTAGGTTACAAGCTATAGGTTTAGAGAATTGAGAATAGGTTAAGGTTTAGGTTTAGGAATCGGGTTCAGGTTCGGGATCGGGTTTAGGTTTAGGTTTTCAAGTTTAGGTTTAGGTTTAGGTTAGGGAGTTGAGAGTAGGATTAGGTGTAGGTTTAGGTATAGGGATTTGAGAATACATTTATATTTTAGGTCATAGGTT